>CANSZD010001888.1:377500-1107500 GCA_947648045.1 Beta corolliflora | reverse complement strand
CCTCTCGTTGCTATGATTTACATGGGAATGTCAGCTCTGAAAAGACTGGTTTTTTAGATATGTGGGGCGGCATCTTCACAATACCGGATTCAAACAAGCTCACGGTCATTGGCTGCAATGACTATGCACTGTTTGGTGGTTCAGGATCAGGTGCTCGGAATTATCAAAGGGCTGGTTGTATTGCCTTGTGCAATAATAACAAAAATGAACCTCTCCCAGGTTTTTGTCCAGGATCAGGATGCTGCCAGACGTCCATCCCAAATGGCTGGCAAGGGTTCAGCGTCACCCTTTTCAGTTCACAAGATACCCTACATTTTAGAATTGGCAAATATTTATCTAATCAGTCTTGTAGCTATGCTTTCGTTGCTCAAAATGGCAGCTTCATCTTCGGTGGGGCTTCTGATTTAACTAATACTGGTGTTGTGCTTGATAGAATCAAGCAAGAAGTTCCTATTGTACTTGATTGGAGTGTAAAACTTAACATTTCCTGCAAAGAAGCGAAAAAAATGAGTTCAAGTAATGATCCATATGCTTGTCAGTCAAATTCTGAATGTATTGATACTGATATGGGAGGATATCGTTGCAGCTGTCTTCCTGGTTATGAGGGTAATCCTTATCTTCAACATGGTTGCACAGGTTAGTACTTCTATACACTAGGACTTTGGCTCTATTCTTCTCACCTTAGCTTCACATATTTCAGTAAAAATAAGTTTAGGTAGGTAAGATTAAGTTCATTTAACAGCCAAGTTCCATATGAATCTAATGGAGCAATGAAAATGGCTAGAATAAGGTCCAATAACTTCCAAATTAATTCTGATAAATTGATATAATTAAGTTGATGTAAGTTGCAATAAATGCAAGTCAGGTGAAGAGAAAGCTCATTTAGTATTTCTCTTTGGAGATCTTCATTCAGAGGAATCGATTAATTCTTAAACAAGGTATTACATTACTTGATCTGCTTATCATTTAACTTTTAAGCATATAGACATCAACGAGTGTGCTGCTGGTCCGAACAATCCATGTGCAAGTATCGCGGTTTGTGCTAACACTCCTGGGAGTTACAAATGCTCTTGTCCTAGTGGATATTTTGGAGATGGAAAAAAATTTAAAAATGGTAATAACATTGGCTGTCTAAAGATTATAGTTCAGAGGTCATCAACTAACAAGAAAGTCACTCTTGGTAACTTCTGAATCCCTCTATATTTCGGACAATAAACTTCAGTGTTTCAACCTGTTCCATTTTATGAATGTTTGGAAGATGAAAGAACATATATAACAATCTGGTGATGTATATGAAATACAGGATTAGGCATATCCTTGGGAGCAATGCTTCTGCTCTTTGTTGGTTGGTGGTTGTCCACTGTCATCCAAAGGCAAAGGATCGAAAATCAAAAGGCTAAGAACTTTAAACGAAATGGCGGGTTGTTGTTACAGCAACGTATGGCTACTGATGAAAGTGCCGTGGCACGACTCAAAATCTATACTTTTGTTGAGTTAGAAAGAGCCACTGATCACTTCAATGAGGATAGAATACTAGGAAAAGGAGGTCAAGGTATTGTTTATAAAGGAATGTTGGGTGAAGGAAGAATTGTTGCCATAAAAATGTGTAAGAAGATTGATGAAGAAAGTCAGTGGACAGATCTTATTAATGAATTGGTGATCGTATCACAAATCAATCACAGGAATATAGTGAAGTTACTAGGATGTTGTTTAGAAAGTGAAGCGCCATTACTACTTTATGAGTTTATTCCGAATGGAACTCTCTCTCATCATCTTCATACTCCAAGCGATGATTTCCGAATCACTTGGAGAATGCGCTTGCAAATTGCGTCTGATTCAGCCAGAGCACTCGCGTATTTGCATTCATCATCTTCTATTCCTATACTTCATAGAGATATCAAATCTTGCAACATACTTTTGGATGATAAATACAGGGCAAAGTTATCAGATTTTGGGACTTCAAAATCAATTTCTATTGATCAAACTCATGCATCGAGTGTTCGTGTTATGGGAACATTTGGCTATTTTGATCCAGAGTACTTTCAATTTGGCCAATTTACTGAAAAGAGCGATGTTTATAGTTTTGGAGTGGTTCTCCTAGAGCTCTTAACAGGACAAAAGGCAATACGAAATACGACAGAGGAAGACAAAAGTTTGACATCATGGTTTCTATCCCATATGGAAAACCCTCATGTAGAAATCTCTCGCTTGCTTGATATCATTATAGATTCGCAAATCTTGCAAGAGGGTTCGAAAGACGAATTCCTCATCATGGCTAATATAGCAAAGCGATGTTTGAATCCTGACAGAAAAGGAAGACCCACCATGAAAGAAGTTCTATTAGAGATAGAAGCAGCTATATCACTTCATTTACCCAAAGCAAAAGAAGAAACATGGCCGAACTCGGAGTAAATTGTGATTGGATCAACAGAAAGTGATGGTTTTACAAGTTGCACTAGCACATTCTACTTGGAAAATAGCTCTTTAAGTTCTGCTGAAGCTTCTTTGTTGTTCAATGTTATGTGATGCATTTCGGCACTGATGAATACATTCTATAAAGTTTTCCTCCCCATTTTTTTTTCCTGCAAGCTCATATTGTTCGCTGTACGAATGTAACTACGGCTATCCCTCACAATGCTAGCTATTGCATTCAACTCTATGTTTCGAATTGTAGTAGTAGTACTGTGTAGTACTTTTGTAAGAGACCTTGCTTATTTATCTTCCTCCGTTCAAAAATAAGTGAAACAACTGTCCCAAAAAGTTACTCACATAAATGAGAAAAGTGTTTCACTTATTTTGGAACCGCATGAAGATAATTTTGTCCCTTTAACAAACAAAAGACGCATATCATTATGACTTTATATGAAACTGTATCATTCTTCCTATGATTCACTCTTAATTACCTCTCAATTACTAGTATTTCTTACTACTATACAAGCATTAAAGATTAAAAAAAAAAAAAGCATTAAACAGGGCAAATACCCATAACCCAACGGAACTTCACAGCTCAAACTTAATTCACTTCAAGTAAGGCCTGTAACTATTGTCACCACTGTAGTGTCCTAACTCTGTTTCTGATCCTTCATAAGTTCCAACCAAAAAGATACTTCCTTTTATATAAGTTGTGGAATAGTTTGCCACTCAAATTACAGGGAAAAACGTTTTCGAATATTTTAGGAAAAAGTTGTCCAAAACAAAATGACAAGGATTTTGCTGCAATCCAATATCCAGTCTTAGACAATTGAAGGAGAGAGTTGGGGAGAAACATTGCAAAATCAAAAGTTACGCAAGATTCGAAAATTCTTGAAGTACACTTAAGAGATAAAAAAATTAGATGTGTAACTACTAACTAGACTCGTGTAGGTAAAATTGATTTCATGAGAAGAGTTTGATATTCAAATTGGTCAAGAGGACCGTGTTAAAATATTTTGGACGCTCGGTTAAGCCTTCAATTGATTACTTCAGATCCATCCACTAGTTAGCCATCCACTAGTTAGCTTAGTTGGTAATGGGCTAATGGCATATGGAATGATACCCAAAATCTGTAATAAAATAGAAGCCAACGCCAAGAATCAAGCTTCATAAGTGATAAGTATGTTTTTTCTACGCCAATAAACATGAATTAATCTAAGTAGGCATTGATGTCTTAAACTGTTTAAATTTTAGAAATTATAAGTTATCATTATAATAAACTCACTTGTGCAGAAAGAGACAATTTTGGATTCCAAATGTGGGCAAGATTCATACCCCTATTAGTATTAGATGCTATTGCTAGTTTTAATCAACTTGCATTATGTTTGGTCTACTTTGTCAGCCTATCTGCGACGCCAACATGGCCTTCACTTTAATAACTAATGGTTGGAATTTGGAATTATTTTCAGTATCTTATGTACATTGTACAATGATTTAAAAGATTCTTATACATTATTACTTCTTTCTTTTATAGCCTTTGTTTGACATGCTCTTACGTTGACAAAATAAGGTTTCATACTTCATAAATCATACCACATATTCAACGTTCTGGTTACACGTTTTCTTAGCAATAATCTTATGTTTTTCTACAGCCGTCTGAATTATATTTGTTTAAAAACACTTCAGCAAGATTTCCTATCATAATGCTTTCCCAAAAAAACTCTGAATACTAAAAAAATGCATCTTCCATGGCTTCTCCTTTTACTCTCAATAGGTGCCACCATATTGGTTGGCACCAACGCTTTAATAACACCAACAACCATGTTCACAGCCACAAACACCACAAAACCCGGTTGCCAACGAAAATGTGGCAACTTAACCATCCCATACCCATTTGGCATCGGCGATGGTTGCTACTTTAGGGAACCGTTTGCCATCACATGCAACACCTCTTACAACCCTCCGAAAGCCTTCGCTTTGACACAGTCTAATCCTGGTGAGGAAATATACCCAGAAATCTTGGATATGAGCGAAAACCAAGTAATTATCCGGAATACTGCGGTAACTTCACGTTGCTATAATTCCCAGGGAATAGAGACCTCTAATATTGAAGGGTCCTTGGCTATGTATGGATCTCCCTTTAGCGTATCTAATACAAACAAGCTCACGGTCATTGGTTGTGATGAATACGCGCTAATTTCCGGTTCTACAGAGACTACGAATGATGAAAAGGCTGGTTGTATTGCCCTATGCAATTTAGAAGTGGACGAAGTGCTGACCAATGGTTCTTGTTTGGGCTCAGGTTGTTGCCAGACGTCTGTATTAAATGGCTGGCAAGGTTATCATATTACACTAACAAGCTTGGATGGACGTCGCTCATTTACTAATCAGTCTTGCAGCTATGCCTTCTTTGCTCAAAATGGCAGCTTCGTCTTTGGTGGGGCTTCTGATTTGACAACCAATACTAGTGTTGTGCTAAATCGAATCATGCAACAAGTCCCTATTGTGCTAGACTGGAGTGCATCAACGGAACAATCCTGCAACTACGCGAAAACGTTGAATTCATCAACTAGTGTTGAACCATATGCTTGTCAGTTAAATTCTCAATGTATTGATAATACTGATATGTATGGATATAGGTGCAGATGTCTTACTGGTTATGAGGGGAATCCTTATCTTGAACCCGGTTGCACAGGTTAGTAAATTGTAATCCTGAGTCAACATTTTTGCTTCGTTTGCTTTCTACACACAAGTTAAGGAGGAACAAAATTATCTAATATTGACATTTTATCCTTGTGTTCTAACTTTTCTGAATAGACTTCGATGAGTGTGCTGCTGGTCCGAATAATGCATGTATCAGTACCGCTGTTTGTGCCAACACCCCTGGCAGTTACATATGCTCTTGTCCTAGTGGATATTCTGGAGATGGAAAAAAATCCGGGTCTGGCTGTGTGAAGAATATAGATACAAGCTCATCATCCCTCAAGAAAATAACTTTTGGTAATTTGGAATACATTTTATTCTTGGAGAATGAATTATAGTGTTCCAACTTGTTCCATATATATATTCGAATGATAACAGAACTAGTTTGACATTTTGCTAAGGAATATGCATTGAACAATTTTGATGATTAGTGAAATAAGTAGTGTCAGTATAAGCCATTTTATGTTTGTTGTGAACTACAGGATTAGGCATATCCTTGGGAGCAATGGTGCTTCTCCTTGTTGGTTGGTGGATGTCTTCCGTCATCAGAAAGCGAAGGGTTAAGAAGCAAAAGGCTACAAACTTTAAACGGAATGGTGGGTTGTTGTTACAACAACATATGGCTACAGATGAAAGTGCCGTGGCACGAATCAAAATCTATACTTTTGATGAGTTAGAAAGAGCCACTGATCACTTCAATGAGGATAGAGTACTTGGAAAAGGAGGTCAAGGTATTGTTTATAAAGGAATGTTGGGTGAGGGAAGAATTGTTGCCATAAAATTGTGTAAAGTGATGGACGAAAAAACTCACAGCGGAGATCTTATTAATGAGATGGTGATCGTATCACAAGTTAATCACAGGAATATTGTGAAGTTATTAGGATGTTGTTTAGAAAGTGAAGCCCCGTTACTGATCTATGAGTATATTCCGAATGGAACTCTCTCTGAACATCTTCATTGTCCACGGGATGATTTTCAAATCACTTGGAAAATGCGCTTGCAAATTGCTTCTGATTCAGCTGGAGCACTTGCTTATCTGCATTCATCATCTTCCATTCCTATTTTTCACAGAGACATCAAATCTTGCAACATACTTTTGGATGATAGATACAGGGCAAAGTTATCAGATTTTGGGACTTCAAAATCAATTTCTATTGATCAAACCCATGTAAGTACTCGTGTCATGGGTACATTTGGCTATTTAGATCCAGAGTACTTTCAATTAGGCCAGTTTACTGAAAAAAGTGATGTTTATAGTTTTGGAGTGGTTCTTGTCGAGCTTTTAACAGGGTAAAAGGCAATACGAAGTGCATTTGAGGAAGATAGAAGTTTGACACAATGGTTTCTATCACAAATGGAAAATTGTCGTATGGAAAACTCTCGCTTGCTTGATATTGTAGATTCACAAGTCGTGCAAGAGGGTTCGAAAGAAGAATTCCTCATCATCGCTAATATAGCAAAGCGATGTTTGAACCCTGACGGAAAAGGAAGACCCACCATGAAAGAAGTTCTTCTAGAGATAGAAGCAGTTATGTCACTTCATTTACCCAAAGCAAAGGAAGAAGTATGGCCAAAATCAGAGCAAATGGTGATTGAATCAACAGATAGTGATGGTTTTACAAGTTCTAATACTAGCACATTTTACTTGGAAAATAGCTCTTTAAGTTCTGCTGAAGCTTCTTTATTATTCAATGCTACGTGACGCAATTCTACACACTGATGAATCATATTCTATAAAGTTTTCCTCCTTATTTTATTCCTGCAAACCCATATCGTTCTTACCTTTCGGGTTGTAATAGATATGAGTTCTTACCCTTTATATATACCCCCAAAAAAAAGCATATCATTATGATAAAGCTGTATCATTCTTTCAATAATTCACGCTTAACTACCTCTCAATTACTAGTATTTCTTATTACTATACAAGCATTAAAAATAAAAAAAGAAGCATGAGAATTTAAACAGTGCAGATAACCAACAAAACTTCAAAGCTCAAACTTAATTCACTTCAAGTAAGGCCTGTAACTATTGTCACCACTGTCCTAACTCTGTTTCTGATCCTGCATAAGTTCCAACCAAAAAGATACTTCCTTTTATATAAGTTGTGCAATAGTTTGCCACTCAAATTACAGGGAAAAAAGTTTTGGAATATTTTAGGGAAAGGTTGTCCAAAACAAAATGACTGAGGGTTTTGCTTTGCTGCAATCCAATCTTAAAAAATTGAAGGAGAAAGTTGGGGGGGAAACATTGCAAAATCAAAAGTTATGCAAAATTCGAAATTTTTTGAAGCAAACTTAAGAGAAAAAAATAAGATGTGTTTAACTAAATTAGTGCAGGTAAAATTGAATTCATGAGAAGAGTTTCATATTCAAATTGGTTAAGAGGACCGTGTCAAAATATTTTGGACGCTCGGTAAAGCCTTCAAAAGATTACTTCAAATCCATCCACTAGTTAGCTTAGTTGGTAATGGGCTAATGGCCTATGGAATGATACCCAAAATCTGTAATAAAATAGAAGCCAAAGCCAGGAATCAAGCTTCACATAAGTGATAAGTATGTTTTTTCTACGCCAATTAACATGGATTAATCTACGTAGTCATTAATGTCTTCAACTATTTAGAGTTTTGGAATTATGAATTATCATTATAATAAACTCACTTGTGCGGAAAGAGAGTTTTGGATTCCAACTGTGGGCAAGATTCATACCCCTATTAGATGGTATTGCTAGTTTTTATCAACTTGCATTATGTTTGGTCTACTTTGTCAGCCTATCTGCTACGCCAACTTGGCCTTCACTTTTAATAACTAATTGTTGGAATTTGGAATTATTTTCAGTAGCCTATGTACATTTTACAATAATGTAAGAGATTTTCATACATTATTACTTCTTTCTTTTATAGCCTTTGTTTGACATGCTCTTATGTTGAAACAATAAGGGTTCACACTTCATAAATCATACCACATATTCAACGTCCTTGTTGCACGTTTTCTTAGCAATAATCTTATATTTTCTACAGCCGCCTGGATTATTTTTATTTAAAAACACTTCAGCAAGATTTCCTATCACAAATGCTTATAAAAAAAACTCTGAATACTAAAAAAAATGCATCTTCCATGGCTTCTCCTTTTACTGTCAATAGGTGCCACCTTATTGGTTGGCACCAACACTTTAATAACACTAAAAACCATGATCACAACCACAAACACCACAAAACCCGGTTGCCAACTAAAATGTGGCAACTTAACCATCCCATACCCATTTGGCATCGGCAATGATTGCTACCTACAAGGCTCATTCGATAGCATATGCAACACCTCCTACATTCCCCCTAGAGCCTTTCCAGTTATACCCTTTGGTTGGGAGTTTGGGACATCTTGGATATAACAGAGACCCAAGTAACCATCCGAAATACTAATCAGATCGCCTCGCATTGCCATGATTCCCAGGGAAATGTCAGCTCTGAAACTACTGGATCCTTAGATATGTCATATGTGGGGTACTCCTTACACTGTAACCTGCTCACAGTTATTGGCTGTAATAATTATGCATTGTTTGGTGGTTCTGGAGATGACACTATGCTTTATCAAAGGGCTGACGGTATTGCCCTGTGCAATAACAGAACTGAAGCTGTTCCAGGTTCTTGCCCGGGGTCCGGATGCTGCCATACATTGGTTCCAATTGACTCTATTAGTGTTTTCAGCTTGAAGATATTCTAGCAGTTTCTAATATTGGAAGATTTTTATCGAATTAGTCTTGTAGTTATGCTTTCTATGCTAAAAAAGGCAGATTCATCTTCGGTGGGGGTTCTGGTTTGACAGCTAATACTAGTGTTGTTCTAAATAGAATCATGCAGCAAGTTTCTTAGATTATCTTGTAAACAGGCGAAGGAGATGAATTCAACTGATACTCCGTATCCTTGTGAGTCGAATTCTGAATGTGTTGATACTGATGTGGGAGGATATCGCTGCAGTTGTAGTCCTGGCTATGAGGGAAATCCTTATCTTCAACCTGGTTGCAAAGGTTAGTTTATACTTCATAGTTTATACTCCTCTGTCCAAATTCAAAGTTAATACTACTATGAAGCACGAGAACCTTGGGGACCGAAGGTTCAAGAGGATTCCCCGTTTATGGAAGAATTCTGTTTTGGAAATCCCAGTCATTTCCGTGCCATTGCCAATGAAGCTAGAAAATGTTTGAAAAGGATGTTCACCCGTTTTCCAAATGCTTATGTTTCCAAAATCTCAGCTATTTCTGAGCTACCTAGATTATGATTCTAACTAGAATTTTAACTTTACTCTTTTTAAAAATTTGGACCCACAACCATCTACCTACTTTATCTCTCTCATGAATCTTCGTATCTCATTCCAATGTTAACTTGAGTTGGGACGGAAGGAGTAGCATTGTCATATTCAAGGTTTATCTTTTTTCTTATCAATCTTGAGGAACAAATTTGGATTTATTCTTTACAAAACATTAAATTTGCTTGCAAATTATCTTTAATTTTTGCATAGACATCAACGGGTGCGCTGCTGGTTCAAACAATCCATGTGCAATGGCTTGTGTTAATACTCTGGGAGCACTCGTTTATCTACATACATCACCTTCTATTCCAATACTTCATAGAGACATCAAATCTTCCAACATACTTTTGGATGACAAGTATAGGGCAAAGTCATCAGATTTTGGGACTTCAAAAATCTGTTGATATCGACCAAACCCATGTAACTACTCATGTTATGGGAACATTCGGTTATCTAGATCCAGAGTACTTCCAATCAAGTCAGTTTACTGAGAAAAGTGATGTCTATAGTTTAGGGGTGGTTCTTGTCGAACTTTTAACAGGACAAAAGGCAATACGAAGTGCAATCCAAGAAGATAGAAGTTTGGTATCCTGGTTTCATTCCCATTTGGAAAACTCCAATTTGCTTGATATTATAGATTCTCAAGTCTTGCAAGAAGGTTCAAAGGAAGAGTTTCTCACTATTGCTAATATTGGAAGACAATGTCTAAACTTAGATGGAAAGAGAAGACCCACTATGAAAGAAGTTCTACTAGAGATCGAAGGGCCAATGTTGCTTCATTTGCCCCTAACAAAGGAGCAAAATTTGCCAATACGAAAGCGATTGTTCTCTGGAACAACAAAAAATGTATACTATGATGGTATCTCAAGTTCTAGCATATCTTACTCAGAAAACAGCTCTAAGAGTTCTGCTGAAGTGTCTTTATTATTCAACCCTAGATGACGGCGTCCTCTTCAAGATTTAGTAAATACTTAGGACAAGCTGATAGATCAAGGCTTCAAGTGTATGAATATATATCTCTCTGTAGATATTGCTGCTCTATTGCATATTGTTATAAGTCACGAGATGATAGCGTGATATCGTTCTCTATTTTCTATGTTACCTTTATTTCAACTTACATTAGTTTTTGTTATATCACTCTATGGAAACCTTCATCTAGGCAATGGTGGTCAAACTTAATTAGAGAGTGTTTGGCCAGGAAGAATAAAAGAAAAACTGGCTTTCTCATCTGTCTTTGTTTGGTTTGTAAACTGTATAAAACAGTTGTAGGTATAAACGTTGAGGTAGACCATTATTTTATGTGTGATGCTGCTATCTATGTTCCGATTGACGGTTCAGTTCACCAACATCTTTACAAAAGCTTCAGGGAAATAACAATTTGAATTCTTTTGCCCAATAGGACACTTATGATCTCCACGCTCTAACTTGGAGGTGTTAGATATCTTTCCTATGTCTAATTTCTTCAGGAAGATATGATTTTTTTTTTTGTTCTATAGGTAAAGAAAATCCTCAAAATAATTCATAGGTAAAACATAGTCGTATGTGGTCTTGTTTGATTCGTCTCATTGCATACATTTGAAGGGAGTAGATCTTTCCTAAATTATTACACTAAGCTTGTATAAATACTTCAATGAGATTAATGAATCATTTGAGTCTCAGAAGAATGTTCAATAAAAAAAAAAGGCCAAAATTCTATGGGGTAATACGATTAACGGAATAAAACCATAATGTCAAATAAAAACTCAAACTTTAATAAGACCCATAAAAATTCAAACAATGGCACGATTAGAATTCAAAGCAAGAAATTGTAGAATTGTTCATTTGAACAGTAACTCTCTATCATAAAGGGGGTATACTAATAGATTAACAGCAGAATTAGAAAGTAAAGAAAGAACATATGATTACCAGAATTAAGGAAGACGAAATATTACTTGTTTCCTTTTTCTTCTTGTATCTCTCTGGCTTCTTGCTTCTCTATAGTAGTCGCCTCTTCTTCTTGTCTCTCAGAGGCTTCTTTCTGGCTGGAGAAGGAGATGAGTGGTGGGCCACTTGCGAAAGAAAACGGGAAGATAGGGTGTTAGGTCCGATCTTATTTGAACTTATTAGACTTTATCTGAACTTTTTTTTGTTATAAGAACTGAAAATAAGTCAATTAAACATATCTTAACTCTTTATCCCAATAGGGTACAATAGATTTTTCCCACTTTAACTTATGAAGTATTCACATAACTCACCTTAACTTGTTTTTTGTCTTTATGTATATTTTCAAGATCATTAAAAGTGCAATTGTATAACGAGTAAAATAAAGAGAGATAGGAACTAACTAGACTTGTTCAATGGGTCGGGTCCCAAAAAAAGCCCTTGACCCGACCCTATATTATAGGGTCATGACCCGACACAATTAAAATAGGGTCGGTCGTACAGGGTCTGACCCTAATAATGCATTAGTGGGTCGGGTCGGATCAAAAAAATGGTCACTGCAAGTATACCTCATCATCAAACCAGTGAAGACAACATTTCAGTGTCATCCTTTTTTTAGGAGAGAGAAAGAGAAACAAAACACGTCATAGCCTAATCTTCTCACTTTCTCTCTCTTCTTCAAATTGTTTTTGAATGTTTTCTCTTTGACTCAAATCACAAGGAATCAAAAAAAAATTGTTTATTCTCTGTTTGTATAATGGAATTGAGCTTTCTATCAATATCATCATCACCTTTTTCTTCTTCTTTTCTTTGTCATCTTCTTCTTACTCTTTGTTTGTTGTAGGAACTGATGGTGAAGGGATTTACACTGACTGATGCCCATTTTGTAATTTACACTGATGCTAGCTGATGCCCATTTTGTAATTTACACTGAAATTTGGAATTGGATTTGTTTATTTGATATGCTGCTCATATTTTGTATTTGATTTGGTAATATATGTCAAGCTCAATATCATGATGCAAACAGGTCTTTACTTTGAGTTTCGCTATTAGATTTTGGGAAGCTGATTCTAATTTTACTCTAAAAAATAGGGTCAGGGTCGGGTCGAGGTCAGTATACAGCATGATCCGACCCGACCCGGACTGTTGAATAGGTCTAGAACTAACGAAGGAAAGTGGGCGAAATTGCTAGTTACATCTTTGAGATGTACAAAATATGTACAACAAATGACATTTTTGTAATTGCATAATGTCACTAATAAACAATAATAGAGTTTAATTTTTCTATCGTGATGTTGTTTGAAAATACAATTAAATATAGTTACTTTAATATTCTCAACATATCCAGCCGTGGAGTCGCAATATCACGTCGTGCAAGTGAAATATACTACCATGTGTTGAGATACACTTATGAGATGATAGTAATAAAATAAATCTAACAAGATATCACATGACTATGTTTTTTTTTTTGTTAAAGGGGGTGACTATGTTTTTATTCACTTATAAAGCACAAAACGATCGTCAAAGTGCAATTTGTTAATAGAGTAAAATGTGAAAGCATCGCTATTTTAAAATAACGGAGGTAGTATAACGTGAAACAACAAATAAATTTTTATCATACACTCGGGTACACCCAAGGCTATTTATTTACTCATTTGCTCATTTGGAGCTATCACTATGCATTCAAACAACAATATTATATGATTTTTTATAAGAGTTTTTTGTCAGAAAATACCTAATAAAATACAAGTTTTGTAGAGAAGGACCTAATAAATTTTTTTTTGTCTAAAAAGACCTATTAAAATACTTCCGATTGTTAATAGGAACCAACTTAAAAATTTCAGGCCAAAAACACTAAATTTTTTTCATAAATTGAAGGAAAATGACTACGAAATCATTTTCAAGCAATAAAATTCCTATCAAATGTAGTTGTGGTGTCCCAATTAGGGGTGTGGACCGGACCGGAATCGGCTGGACCGGTGGACCGAATTTGGAAAAATTTTGGACCTGGACCGGACCGGAATTTTTCCGGTCCGGTCCTGTCCGGTTTTGGACCTGTTGGCCCGGAATCTTTATTTTTTTAAAAAAAAAATCTTTTTATTTGATTTAAAATATTTACAAATTAGATATACTAGTTTTGAAGCCCGTGCGTTGCACGGGTTGTTGTTTATTTTACTTTTTTTCATTTTTTTGTTAATATTATTGTTGATTTTTTGTTGCTGTAAAATGAGATTATTTAACACCATTGTATTTACATACTTTCTCCATTCTTTTTTTATTACAACAATTACCGCTTTGGGTAGTTTCATCTTATGGAACCATTCCACTTTTGGTAAAAAAATCAACTGCAGTTGACAATATTGCCTTTATTTTACGTTAATAAAACCATCATTAATTACCCAAATTGCCTCATAAAGTTGCGTTTACTTTATTAAAGATTTTTTTATCCCCTACTCTAGTTAACTATTTTTTATCCTCTATGCTAAAATACCCATTTTTTATTTCCTTAAAAACCATGCCCAAACCAATTCTTTGCAGTAGAGAAAAAGAACGGAGAAAGTATTTGTCATTATACTGTAATTTCTAGATTTGTTATTGCGATATATAAATTTTATAATTTTTAATATTCAATTGAATATTGTAGCTAATTTTATTATTAAATGGTATCGCAATAATAGGTATGACTAACAATAGCTAACACAGTTTTAAAATATGATTTTGAAAGACATAATTACTATTGTCACATATAATACGCTATTTTTATAGTTATTTTTATATGTATTAAAGATAAAGAATATATAATACGTTATTGTTCATCTAAATAAATATATTTTCATAAGTTTTAAAACTATATTGTATATGGATCTTATTTCGAAGCATATTTCGAGCACTCTCTGATGGTAAAAAAAATTATACTATTGCGAGTTATGTAGCAAAAGTGATATTCAATTTACATAGTATAATAATTTAGGTTATTTATTTAAAATCGGTATGTCATCCGTACTTATCCAAAACACCTTATATGTATCTATATCTATGTTGAACACTTTTTTCTTAAAAAAATTAAAAAAAAAAAAAGCATGGCATGCTTAGATAGAGCTCTTTATAATATTCTAAGGTTGTTTTATTTAAACAAACTCTAATTTTCACATAATCCAAAATTCTAATATATATGTAACTTTATCGCTATAGATTTTAGTTTTTCTTGTAACAACAAAGTTTCCTTAATAAATTTTGTTGTAATACTATATTTTTTGGTTTAGTTGAGTAAGGTTGAGGTTTTGAAAGATATTATGTTTAATCCTGTAAATTGGACCTATAATCAAATGTTATAATCATATATAATACACTATACTTAATACTTATAGCTATTATTATATTTATCTAAAAGAAAGACTAAATAATGTCTTATAATTCATCTAATTGAATATATTTTCATGAGTTGTAAAACTATATTGTAAATGGATCTTATTTTGAAGCATATTTCAAGCACTCTCCCATGGTAAAAAAAAACTATAATGTTTTGAATTAGGTTGTAAAAGTTAAACTCAATTTTTAAAAGTTTGATTTTAAAAGACATAACTGCTATTTTCACATATAATACACTATTTTTATAGTTATTTTTGTATGTATTTAAAATAAAGAATAAATAATATGTTATTGTTCATCTAAATAAATATATTTTCATAAGTTGTAAAACTATATTGTATATAGAAACATATTCCGAGCACTCTCCGATGGTAAGAAATTTATAATATTGCGAATTATGTAGCAAAAGTTATATTCAATTTACATAGTTGAATAATTTAGGTTGTTTATTTAAAATCAGATTGTAATCTTCACTTATTAAAAACACCTTATATGTATTTATATCTATGTTAAACACTATTTTGAAATAAAAATTAAATTAAAAAGAATGACATGTCATGTTTAGGTGGAGCTCTCTGTAATATTCTAAGGTTGTTTTTTAAAATCATACTCTAATTTTTTCATCCAAAACTCTAATATATATAGATTTTAAGTTTTGTTCTAACAACAAAGTTTCCTTAATAAATTTGGTTGCAATACTAAATTGCTTTGGTTCAGTTGAGTAAGGCTGGTGTTTGGATCCTCTAAAGTTCTAAACGAACTCTACAATGTAGAGTTTGAGCAATATAAACCATTGAATAAAAAACCAATGGCTCATATATTATCTTTCCAAAACCCCATCTATTTTTCTCATCAAAATCCACCCCTTATTTTTCCCCTTCCACCAATATGAGCCTTTGATTTTAAAATGTATGGTTCATATACAACTCTACCTTGTAGAATTTGATTAAAACTCTAGAGGATCCGGAACTCGTAAGGCCGAGATTTTTAAAGATTATATATATGTTTAATCCCTGTAAATTGGACCTATGATTAAATGCTATAGTCACATATTTTTACACTATAGTTACAAACTATTATTATATTTATCTAAAAGAAAGACTAAATAATATTTTACCATTCATCTAGTTAAATTTATTTTCATGAGTTGTAAAACTATATATATATATTGCAAATGGATCTTATTTTGAAGCATATTTCGAGCACTCTGAAATGGTAAAAAAATTATAATGTTTTGAATTAGGTAGCAAAAGTTATATTCAATTTACATACTTTACTTTATGTTATTAAAACCATCATTAATTACTCAAATTACCTTATAAAGTTGCGTTTACTTTATTAAGGATTTACTTAATTATCTCATACTCTAGTTAACCCCTTTATGCTAAACAACCCTTTTTTTATTTTCTTAAAAACCATGCCCGAACCCATTGTTGCAGTAGAAAATGACAGAAAAAATATTCTAGATTTGTTATTGTGATATATAAATTTTATATTTTTAATGTTCAATTAAATATTGTAGCTAAGTCTATTATTATATAGTATCCCAATAATTGGTATGACTAACAAAAATAGCTAACACAGTTTTAACATGGAAAATACCCAAATGATACTTTAAGAAAGTAGAGGGTAATAATTTGATAGATGCAGGATAGAAAGAATAGAGAAAAAATATAGCACATAAACACTAACGCATATAGAATAGAAGATGGGAAAGCCAAAAAGAAGATCATAATGATGGTATCATGAATAAAATAAATTAAATATAAAACTAACCGCTATTAATAATCAAAAATACTATTTAAGAGAAAAAAATCTCTTCATCAATCATGAGTCATGCATGACCATATCAAGACTTATCAAACTTCCCCTTTTTATGATTTGCGACCTCAAATAGTCTAGAAACTCGAACCTTGATTTCCCAATTAGTTCTAGTAGAATTAAGTTCATTGAGAAACGAATAAGATCTAACATATAGATATATGAAAAAAAACATAAATAATTATTTATGCAACAAAAATTCTAGGAATAAAATAATTAGTCAATTGCATAATTCCTCTGCAATGTCGTTGACAAACTTTCATTTGATTCTTCATGTAATGTCATCATGGTATTCTATAGGTTCAAAACTATATGTATGTATTTTTTATCTTTATATAACTCAATTTTAAAATTATGATTTTGATTTTAAAAGTATGATTTGGAAAGACATAATTGCTATTGTTATATATAATACGCTATTTTTATAGTTAATTTTATATGTATTTAAAATAAATAATAAATAATACATTATTGTTCATCTAAATAAATATATTTTCATAAGTTGTAAAACTATATTGTATATGGAACTTATTTCAAAACATATTTCGAGCACTCTCCGCTGGTAAAAAAATATAATATTGCGAATTATGTAGCAAAAGTTATATTCAATTTACATAGTTGAACAATTTAGGTTGTTTATTTAAAATCAGAGTGTAATCTTCACTTATTAAAAACACCTTATATGTATTTATATCTATGTTAAACACTATTTTAAAAAAAAATTAAAATTAAAAAGAATGACATGTCATGCTTAGGTGGAGCTCTTTATAATATTCTAAGGTTGTTTTTTAAATTTATACTCTAATTCTTTCATCATCCAAAACTCTAGTAGCAAAAGTTATATTCAATCTACATAACATAATAATTTAGGTTGTTTATTCAAAATGAAACTCTAATTTCTCGTTATCCAAAACTCCTTTTATGTATTTAAATATATGTAGAACTCTATTTTTAAAAATATTTAAAATAAAAATTAATGACATGACAATCCTACGTGGCGCTCTCTATTTCATAAGTTGTAGAACTATATTGTAAATGGATCTTATTTCGGAGCATATTTCGAGCACTATCCAATGGAACAAAAATTATAATATTCCGAATTACGTAGCAAAAGTTATACACAATTTACATAATATAATAATTTAGGTTGTTCATTCAAAACCAAACTCAAATTTTAGCTTATCTAACCCTTATGTGTATTTAAATCTATGTAGAACTCTTTTTTTGTAAAAGATAAAAATAAAATTTGATGACGTGGCAATCATACGTGGCGCGCTCTATGGCCTCGAAATCTTGAGGAGCTCCCTATGCTCCCGAAAAGTTTCTCCTTTATATATATATATTGATTTAAATTAATAATTTTAATAACAATATTTCTAAAGTTAATAAAATAATAGGTTTTTTAATTTCTAACTTTTTACTACTTTTTAAACTTTTTTAACATATAAATTTTTTTTTACTAAAAAATCAGAAATTCCGGTCCACCGGTCCGGACCGGAATTTTTCGGGTTTGGACCGGACCGGACCGGAAACCCAGAATCGACATTTTCTTTGGACCGAGGATCGGACATGAATTTTTCGGGTTTGGACCGGACCGGTCCGGTCCAGATTCCGGTCCAACCCTGGTCCCAATTGCAAAAAGTCAACGTTGAAATATGGTAATTTTGGCCTGAAATTCATAAACTAGTTCCTATTAACAATTGAAAGTATTTTAATAGGTCCTTTTAGACAAAAAAAAATTTATTAGATCCTTCCCTAAAAAACTTGTATTTTATTAGGTACTTCCTGACAAAAAGTAAAAAACATTTTTTTGGTCTTTATTAGGAAAATAAGTATTTTATAAAAAATATAGGATTTTTTAACTAGAATAATACAAACTTTTGCCCGTTCTCTCGCAATAATACAAAGTTTTGATTTTTTTTTAAATAATACAAACTTTTGCCCAAAATTCCCCTGATAGGTCAATACCGGTTGTAATTTGTTGTAGCAGGTCACTATGACACGTATCATTATCTTATTGGGTTGGTTTTTTTATTTTTTATTTCAATTTGAAAAACAAAAAAAATTCCAACATTTTCGTTGTTTTTCTTTCTTCTGTTGGTCCCCTCCACTATTTTTCTCTCCTCCCCCAACCCCACCCCACCCCTCCCCTGGCCAGACACAGCAGCCATGTCGCCACCAGGGGATTGCGTGGATGAAGTGCCACTCTCGGAAGCCGGTGATTTCGAGGGAGCGTCGAGATTCTTAAGCCGCTGAGCATCTGAGAGAGGAGGCCAAGCTTCAGCCCCCATAACAGGGTTATCACCCTTCTTATCAACGGGCCTTTTCCAAGGTGATTTTGGGCCATCATCCACACTCTCATTTACCTCTTTCCGATCATCTCCACTCTCATTCTCCGACGTCATCGCCATCATCAAACACCAATACCAATCTCAATTATTCAATTCAAATAAACCCTTAAACCCCAAACCAACAATTTGACACAAAACCCAGTTCAATTCAAACAAATTAATCTCACTTCTTGAATTGAACTGACCCCTATAATCCTTAAACCCCAAACAAAAGATTCCCCACAAAAAAGTTGGAAAAAAATTCCAAGAATTTGACACAAACCCAGTTCAATTCAAACACAATTAGCTCATTGTGTAACCAGCTTCATTGGATCAAGGAGTGGATAAACACAGTTGTGATCATAGTCAAACACTGAGCAAAGAGTAAAGGGAAGGATAAATTCCGACAGAAGAGGAGTGGATAGTTTCAGACAAAGAGAGAGAGTAAGTAAGAGAGAGGAGAGAGAGTGGTAGGTTTCAGTTGGTAGGGGGAGGGGAGGAGAGAGAAAGAGATTTTGGGCTTTTTAATTTTTTTTTTACCCGTTTTACAGGTTAAAGGTCATATTGACCTATTGGAGGATTTTTGGACAAAAATTTATATTATATAAAAATAATCAAAAATTTATATTATTGCGAGAGTACGGACAAAAGTTTGTATTATTCTAGTTAAAAAATCAAAAAATATAAAAACCTTTCGTGAGATTGACGGACTGACGGTTGAATTGATTCAGCAAGAGTCAAACTACCCACAAACTCAAATTCTGTTTTACTTTTACATGACGAATTGTCGATAATCTCCGACAAAAATCAGAGCAATTCTAGGGTTTTCTATCTCCACAGATTTTCTCCCCAAATTCAATCTCCTATCTTCTAATTCCTTTTCCTCCTAATTCTTTGCCAGAATTCAACGATGAGCATAACCCAGTTTGCAATGGTACTCTTTCTCTCTCTATATTCAATTTTTTTGGATATGCTTTTTACAATTTTGAACTAGAATTCTGTTGAATTATCGATTAGTTTGTGGAATTGAGCATTAATCTATGATAGTACCCTGAAATTAGTGAGCTTTTCCTTATCTTATTGTTTTATTTATTTATTATTGCTTTGCATACTTGTCAATTGGAATCAATAAGCAAATCATTAAACTGTAAAAAATTGAAATTTACAGAATTTACCAGTTAAATAAGCAAGAGAATTGTTAATTCTTTCCGTGTCGATTTGGGAATCGGTTTTTTTGCCTCCCTCTTTTTGCTCCGGCGTAAGTTTGCCATTATAATATGCCCAGTTGCACCTTTTATAGTTGGCTACTTTCAGTCTTCTATTTTTCCCCAAATCAGTTTGTGTGTTATGTAGGTAATTGGGTTTTTTTTGGTTTGAACGGTGAAATTCGGAGATTGCTTTTGAACATATGCCAATCAATGCCATGCTTGAAGGGAAAGTTTTAGTTTCGGTCTTTTAGCTATATTATCAGGGTTTTAAAGTGAAGCATGCTATATTTTCAGGGAATTATTTCGTTATCTACATCTTTTACAAGTAACTTTTTTTTTGTGCTAATGATGTTTGTTTTACAAGGAATGAACTAGTTCTGATGTTTGTTTTATTGGATTGTGTCACGAAAATCATTAGTAAATAAACTAGTGAAGTTTGAGTAATTTGTAATTTTCTTTTGTTGATGCTTGCTGTTTTGGATTACGCTGCTTCTGCGCCATTGTTAATGTGTGTTACTTGCAGGTTGAGGAACTTGCCTCACTTATAAAAGATAACTTCTCTAGCAGGCATCTTGTACTCGCAGTTGAAGAAGCCTTGGTGAATTATCTTCAGGGTGATCCGAGGTTTTATTTTTCCTCTAAAACTCATTTTCTTGGTTATGTATGTCACCGTTGATGATACTTTACTCTTAATGGCACTGCTGAGTGATGACTGCCCTTATAACTTGATTATCAATTACTGCTATTAGTTTACCATAGTTGATCCTTGAGCTATCCTTTTTTTTTTCCATCTTGGTGTGGGATTGCAGCTATTCTCAAGCATATAGTATTATAGATTTATAGTCACTGCCACAGTGTTATTAGCTCAAGGAAAGACTGGTATTTAGTGCTTGTGCTCTTGCATTTAGTTGGAGAAGATGACACATCTGGGTTGTTACATACATTTCTAAGTCACTAATGATTTATGGTAAAGTAATCTGATCTCATTAATGATAAGGGATGTGGTTATAGATTGCATGTATGAGAGTAGAGTAGTAGTTATTATGTTTTCTCATCATCATCACAAATTGGAATGGTTTCTTTTACAGTCCAGATGGTATCCTTGAGCTGGAACCCATGAGTTCATACAATCGCCTTATCATCCATCGGCTTGCTGATATATTCGGGTATTTGTTGATTATTTCCTGCATTTGGTACACTTCTATTAGGAATTTCTGACTTTTATGTGGTAATTCTGGTTTTTCTGATAGTGTTGCTTGGTGGTTCTAGATTTGCTCACGAATCTGTAGGTGAGGGAAATGATCGTCACTTGGTTTTGCAACAATGCTTGGAGACATCAATGTATGTGATGAACTTTGTGATTTCAAATTTTGATGGGGGTATTTCTTGCTTGCAACTATGACCTGCTCACTGGTATCATTTTCTGTTGCTTCAGTGTGGTGGTTTAACTATGCAAGTGTCTGTGAATTACCAGCAGGGATACTTTGTCATTTTACAGCATGCATTGTTTGCTCTTGCAATGTAGAGAAAAGTCTCATTTGAGTGTTCATTGAATGCTTGTTCGCCTCATTTTATTGTACATAGTTGTGAAGTTTTCTTGATAATGAACCTTCTATAAAAATGAAGGGATACTGATTAAGCTGAAGTAATCTTTTAATTTGCAGACCGTCGATCTTTGTTAGTGATATTCTTTGGCAATATGATGCATGTGACTCTCCATCAATGGGCTACCAACTATTGAGAAGAGATGATGCATGCACTGGTAAATTTATCAATTAGCACTTTCTTTAGAGGTTCATCATTTGGTTATTGATCATATCACTAAAACATTACCTTACTTGATAGTAACTTTACATGGTTTCGTTTATGCCTGAAATCCAGTTCTTTTATGGATAGAAGTTTATTTGTTCTTAATTCCCCATTAGACGAGCTTTAAATGCTGTTCAGTTGTTTCACATTTGAAGATTTAGTATATAAACCTGACAGAAAGCTCACTTTTGCAAGGCGTGGTAGTGTAGTCATTGATTTCCTTATAAATCTCTGAAAAATAGAGACTGATACGATAGTTGAATAGGTTTGTGGTTCTCATTCTTCAGAGTGAATATCAATAATAGTAACTGAAAAAGTGGGATGTAAATGGCTCTGTATTCTTTATCTAATAAAAATGGTTGTGTCGTACACTACTGCTCTGCTTTTTTGCCTTGGAATTCCAGAACTACTTGTGAAATTGTTACTTAGATTTTCTTATAAATATCTGAAAGTAGAGATCGACACAATAGTTGAATAGGTTTAGGTGGTTTTTGTTCTTTAGTGGCAATAATAATTATAGTAACTCAAGAAGTGGGATGTAAATGGCTGTGTATTCCTTATCTAATAAAAATAGTTGTGTCGTGCACTCATACTCTGCTCTTTTGCCTTGGAATTTCAGAACTACTTGTGAAATTGTGTCTTAAGAGTAAATTTCAAAACCTTTTGGTTTGCTATAACTAGAGCTCTGGAACACCTGAAAGAATTTATTTTTCTTTCCTTTTTATATCAGTGCTGAGAGAAAAAGGGATGACTCTATACCTAGCCTCTGGATGGTTTTTGTGAGAGAAAAAGGTTGACTGGTTTCATCGAATCGCCGGATGCGAAGGCCTCGGCAATCTCCTCTCTCGAGTCTTTACTACTTCAGTGCATCAGTTGAAAATTGAACCTTCACATATTATTTAAGCATGGTTGTGGATTAATTAATGAAGCATAATTGTGGTGATACAATCTCATTTACTTTAGTAGAAATGAATATTATCTTCTCATTTCTAATTATGGTCTTATTCTCCATGTTAATGCTTGTTCATGTAAAGCTTTGAAGATATATTACTTGTCTCATTCGCATAGTTTGAGCCAAGGGCAACAAGTAGTTTATTGCCTGTTATTCCTTGACTTAGCAGATCACGAGTGACAGTTTAGTTTGAGTGCTTTTTTAACTCTCTTGTTTCCTTCTATACTTATTACTTATTAGTGCCCCTTTGAGGTTGAGGGCCTTTATAACTTTCTTCACTAATGATGTTTTTAGTATCTGGTTTCATCATTTAAATTTGGATCTTCCTTTCTACTGGTATTTTCAATAGGACCAAGACTGTCCATTGATTTACTTCATAAACAGGACTCTGGAAAATTAGTTGGATTCTGTAATATCTTGTTTTCTTATCTGTTTCAGTGTTGAAGATGAACTTGTCCACTTCCCCAAATTTTGTTGAGAGAGAAGCAGCTTATCTAGCTGCACGTGAACGTATATTTGGTATGGACGATGCTGAGTTAAAAGAAGCTGCAAGACAAAGGCCAAGAAATGTTCCTGTTGTAGCCCGTCGCATGATTGCACATGCACTTGGCCAGAGAATTAACCACTGCCATCAGGCCCAGGGTTATGATACCAAACATTCTGATGAGCAAGCTGCCGTTGATGACATTGAAAGAAGGATTAAAGTTAATTTGGATTTGCACCAAGATACCTCTCCTGACTCCAGTGCTCGTGCTGATGAAAATGTGAAATCTATCGGAGCAGAAGGCAATTCTTCTGGTTATTGTCCTAGATCTAGTGCAAAAAATGGGTTGGTCATTCCTAAACTGAGCATGAAAGAGGAAAATCTGGGAGCTGCAAAAAGGATGTTTGCTCATGCTTTGGGTATACAGGCTTCAAAAGACGGTGTTTCTCGGGGAAAGTAGAAAAGTTATGGAGTAAAAGTTGAAGAACATTTTAATCATGAGGTATCCTTTGTACTTCTTTCAGCTACTGTAAGATTCAGGAACCTTGAAGAGGTAAAGATCATAGTCATTTCTCGGTGTTACATGCTTGGGGTCTAAAGATACAAGTGCAGTTTCTTTCTCTCCTGATGCAGAGCTAATGAGATGTGCCTGGAAATAGATAATGGCTATCATTGGGAGCTTAAGCTTTGTTTGTTTCCCTCAAGAATGTTTTAGCAGGGTACCTTGCTTAACGTGCTTTGCTTACATCAGTTGCCAGAGTTGCAAGGCAGAACTGGACTTTTGGCTTATAACTTTCCCGATCCTTATCCAGGTTAACACACCCAGTACTTTAATCCCATTTCCGGTCTAGTGTTTCTTCTTGATGAGTGACAAATGTGGTGAAGCTCAGTTTCTTACTGGTTGTCTTTGTTGTAGATGTTGCAGAATAATGACTGATGTATCGGGATGATTGTTATTATTATGGACTTAGATGTCGTTAATGGCTTAATGCTAAAGACTACTGTATTAGAATGATTGTTTATGATGTTACAAAAATGATTAATTTTTTTTTCTTAGAATTTAGTTATAAGATTATTGCTACTACCCTTTTTCGAGTAAACTGTGACGACTGTTAGCCCGCGTATTGTAGGTCTCTGTCGCGTGTTATTGTTTGTTAGAGTTCAGAGTTGATGAAGCGTCTACCAGAGTGAAGTTCATTTATCTATTTTGTTTCGTCTGCAGCGCAAGTTGGATTGTCTCAATTGTTGTTGCGTGGATGCATTCTCTGTTTGCTGAATATTTTTTTACATATGTTGTATTCAGGTTGACTTGTTTCATCTTATATAAAAATGCAACTCTTTCCTCCAAAATTGTTACAATAGAAAAATATCTCCAGGATGAGCCTTAGTTAAAAATGAACCTTTGAGTGCGTTCATCATACATCGGGTGTATTGTGTGTATGAAACATTTAAGGCTATTTTTTGATTTGCTCAACTTCGAATGAACAATGAGCAAAAAAAAAAATAGTTGGGGATATACCATGCTCATGATGTGCTCGGATGTATGATAAAACATAAAAGTTGTGTGAACCTTCAACGAACAAGGCAGGAGAGTTAACCTGCTTAATTGGCCACTTGTGAAGAAATAATATTGTTAATAATCTGGTTTCATTGAGAGATGGTTGACCATGGGAAGTATTCTTAATGGCTAATTGTCATCATAAAATTTTTTAACGGGGAACTTCTGGAAAGTTGTGAGATTTTTTTAGAAAGCTGTGTATTGTACCTCACTAGATCTTCGAGTTTCTTTTGACTATGGAGCGTCTACTTTGTAGTTGCATACTTGCATGTTTACCTAACAATTAAGTCTCCGTATTCCTTTTCTAACAATAAAGATAAATACTACTCCCCCTCCATAACATAATAAATACAACAAATGGGTATTATTTGTGAGGAAAAAAATACTAGTGCATGTGTTTTTTCCAAATGGGAGCCTTTTTGATCAATTATATGTTCAGACTGCATCTTGCAAGCCTTTACAATGGGCTGATCGTGTGAGAGTCGCAACTGAGACAGCTTATGCACTATCATATATGCATAATGCCTTATCAAAGCCAGTGGTGCATAGGCATGTTAGCTCCCATATTATACTTCTTGATGATAACTTCCATGCCAGATTAACAAACTTCGGCTTCTCAGTTCTCGTTACTCCAGATGAGACGCCCCAAAAATTGCCTATTGAAGGAGTTCCAGGATATATTGATCCCGAGTATATGAAGACTCAAGAGGTGACGGATAAGTGTGATGTGTATAGCTTGGGGGTTTTGGTGCTGGAGCTGTTAACCGGAAGACAGCCTTATCTGATGGCTATAGAGGGGACTGACTTGGTTGACGCGTTCATGTCAGCTGTGAAGAGAAATTGCATGATGAAGATGATTGACAGTGAGGTCTTGGAACAAGCTACCAGGGATGAGATTCAACAGGTTGCAGAGCTTGCAGCGATTTGCGTGGCAGAAAAAGGAATTGAGAGGCCAACTATGATTGAAGTTGTTATGCGTCTTCGGAAAATACAAAGTCAGGAGAAGAAAAACTAGATCGCAAAGGAAGGTGCAGAAAAGCCTGGTGTGCAGCAAAAGCAACACAAATATATTTCTATGTATTTGGGGCAAGCCTGTATACTTTGGTCTGGAAACATAGGTCTAGTAAAGTAGAAAAATGTAAAAAGAGTTGCAAAAAAATTGGACAAAATAACTGCAAACCTTGATGAAATTGTATCTTTCTTGCTTTTGAAGATGGTGTTTCCGAGGGAAAGTAAAAATTACTTCATTATGGAGCAAAAGTTGAACATATTAATCACAAGAGGTATGTTTTTGTAAATCTTTTAGCTACTGTACTGTAAAGTTCAAGAACCTTGAAGAGGTCTGCCTCAATATCATAGTCATTGAACTCATCAATGAGTGTGGCAGACTTGAGGTAGAAAGATACAAGTGGTTTCTTTCTTTTATGATGCAGATCAAAAGAGATGTGACTGGATATAGAAATGGCTAATATTGGTAGTCTAAACTTGTTTTTTATTCTGTCTTAAGGATGATTATGCTAATTTGCTTTGTTTCCACTTAACTGAAGCCCCAACGGCGATGGTCATGACTTGTGACAATGTAATAAAACTCTATGCTGGTTACCTTGATACTTCTATACCAAAATTGGTGCATGAATTCTTACCAAATGCAGGCTCTTTGATCATTTACCTGATTACATTGCTTCAAGAAAGCTTACACAATTTGAAAGTCGCAATTGACAGCCTATGATCTGTGCCTTTCCAAAGCCATTAATTTACAGAACACTGAGCCCTGGTATTATACTTCTTGATAATTCTTTCCATGCCAAATTATCGAAAATTGGCTACTCAGTATCTATTACTCCAGGAGAGACGCCCGAAAGATGGCCTGTTGCAGGAGCTCCAGGACATATTGATCCCAAGTATATAAAAGCTGAAGAGTTAACAGACAGATGCATGGTGTACAGCTTTGGGTTTTTCATTTTTGTTGTTGGAGCTCTTAACCAGAATGCCCCTTATGGTGGCGTGGGACTGACTTTGTTAATGAGTTTGATTTAGCTGGTAAACATTGCATGGTTGAGATAATTGATAGCTCAGGTCTTCGAACAAGCAAGCAGAGATGAGCTACAACAGGTTGCACAGCTTGCATCGATGTCCGTGTGGTGAAATAAGGCACTGAAAGGCCTACTATGATTTAAGTAGTTTTGCTGCTTTGATGGATACAAGGTTGAGGGAACATGGGAGTTATAAATAATTAAATAAATTTGTGTAGCAAATTCAGAAGCTAAGAATTAAGCAAAGCGTACTTAAAATTGTCAGAATATTGTTTCTGAACATAGCTAATGAACTACAAATGACGTAATTCCAAGTATTCGGGGGCAAGTCTGTAATACTCCAATATGGAAAGAGAAGTGTAGTAAAATAGTCAGATGCTAGGTAGCCAAAAAAAAAAAAAATAGTATAAAGCAACTTTATAAAGAGTAAAACACCAAAGAAGCTGAAGAGATGACAAAGCCTTAAAATTGTTTTGATTCTATGGTTGATTGGTAAGTGATTTGAGCTTTCTTTTCCTATTTTCATGCTGTTATGTCATAATAGTTGTAGTATTAATTTACAAATCAAAGCATGATGTAAGTATCATTTGATGTTCTGCTGATTTAGACATGCGCAGGACCTCAATTTCTGACTAATATCTATCTAAAAAAGGAAGCACTTCATTTGCAATCTATTGAGGGATTGATGAGTTTTTCTTAGCTGATCAATGTGTGATAAATATTAGATACTACTAACTCAATTTATGACTAGAATCAATCTAGCAAACCTGATAAGATGGTGAAGGAGAAATCAAAAGATAGAAATTTGGAACATTTACTCATTCCCCTGAAAAAAGCAGATTGATGTTTAATAAATCGATAAAAATAATCCACAAAAAATGACAAGCAGGCGTAATTAAATGATTATAATTGACTAATCCATATAAAAGTTCCATAACAACACAATTATTAAAGCATCCAAAATTCCACATTGGACAACAATTCAATAAAGATCCTGTTGAGAATGAATGAAAATATGGTTAACCTAAAACTAGCGCAGCTTTCTTTCTTTGCACTCTTCCTTTGATTGTCTACATGGTATTAGAGCTTAGGCTCGAAAAACATCCTTTATTTTCTATTCTGAGTGCTTGATTCTTACAGTATAATCTAAGGAAAGTGCGAAATATTTTTCAGAACATTAAAGTTTCCATCTTTAGTGTTTATCCACAAAGATGACAACTAAAATTGAGTTAACTAGTCCTCTTTACTTGCATCCATCTGATGGAGCAAGTTTCATGGTGATAGAAAAGTTACAAGGCTCTACAAATTATAGGTCTTGGAAACGATCCATGGAGATTGGCCTAGCTTCAAAAAGAAAGCTTGGCTTTGTGACTGGAGCAGTGAAGAGAGACAGCAGTGATAATGTGAAACAGGATCTCTGGGACACCTGTAACAGCATGATCATATCCTGGATATTTGGATCTGTTGCTGAACCCATAAAAAGATCCATCATGTTTGTGAGTGATGCAAAGCAAATATGGGATCAACTGGAAGAGAGATTTGCTCTCACAAATGGGTCCAGGAAATACAAGTTGAACAAAGACTTGTATGAAACAAAGCAAGAAGAAAAATCTATAAATGAGTATTATACTCAGATGAGATAGTTATGGGAAGAGTTGGAATCCATAAACACTCTTCCAGCAATTACAACTGTGAACACTGAAATCACATCATTTATATGTGAGCTGAACAAACAGAAAGAAGAGCAGAGGATGTTCTTGTTCTTAAATGGTCTAAAAACAGACTATAGTGCTCAAAGAAGTCAAATCTTGATGATGAAGCCTCTCCCAACTGTAGATACTGCTTGCAGTTACCTTGAGCAAGAGCAAGCTTAGAAAGAAGTGCTTGGAGGAGTAAAAGAATAGTTTGAGTCCCTAGCTATGTTCAATAAGGGCACAGGGGGAGCATTAACTGCTTGTGGAAAAGTAGGTCACCCTGCTGAAAGGTGCTGGACTGATGTAGGATTTCCTAAGGGTCATCCAAGACACAGATCACCTCAGGGACAGCAGAGAGGAAGAAATAAGAACTATAACAACCAAAAGTGGAACAAGGGTAGAAATGGGGGAGGTGTAAAGGTAGCAGCAAATGTCCATGCTGGAAATCAAGGGGAAGGAAGTTCCAGTGCTGGATCTGCAAGCATCATTACTGCACAGCAACTGGAACAGCTCCTGAAACTTCTACCAACTCCTTCAAAGGCACCAGAGACACAGATGATGAGATGGATATGAGTTACTCAGGGAGTTATGCAGGTATGGTATCATGTCACTTTGCTGATTGTGTCATCAATAAGTGGATTATAGATTCTGGAGCATCAGACCACATGACTGGGTCATTTGATGCTCTAACAGAACCTATAAAAAGCAAGAATAACCCCCATATAAACCTGCCTACTGGTGAAGTGTCAAACATCTCTCATTTTGGAAAAGTAAAGTTGTTGAATGAAATGGAACTTAATAATGTGCTCTATGTTCCAGCTTTTAAGCATAATTTGTTGTCTGTAAACAAATTAGCTATAGTTACTGGTTGTAAGGTATTGTTTCATCCTGGATTTTGTATGATCCTTGATGGTAAAACTGGTGAAGTGAAGGGAGTAGGAAGAGCCAAGAATGGGTTGTATTATTTGCTGAATGAATCTATTGATAAAACTCTCACTAGTATCAAACAACAGACTCTCTGTAATGAAAAATACTCTAAAAATTCTGGTGTGTTTGCAAACTCTTGTAACTCAGTACCTACTGTGATAACTAATGTTCCTTCTGTGAGCAAAGAAACATTGTGGCACCATAGACTAGGTCATGCACCTATGTCTAGAATTGGTAAGATAGAAGAACTAAAGGAATTGAAGAATGTGAGTGATGAAGTGTGCTTGACTTGTCCCTTGTCCAGATTCACCAAGCTTCCATATGGTGTGAGTGAGTCACATGCAAATGAGCCCTTTGATCTCATTCATATTGACACGTGGGGGAGGAAAATATAGGTATTTCCTGACTATGATAGATGACCATACAAGGGTTACCTGGATACACTTGTTAAAAGAAAAAAGTGATGCATTTGATGCCATTGAAAGCTTTGTGAACATGGCTAAAACTCAGTTTGAAAGAAAGGTGAAGGTGCTAAGATCAGATAATGCACCTGAGTTTGATGACAAAAAATGTAGACCATGGTTCAGCAAGCTTGGTATTATACATGAGACATCATGTGTTGAGAGACCTCAACAGAATGGAAGGGCAGAGAGAAGGCACAGGAATAAACTTGAAATGGGGAGAGCTCTCAGGTTTCAAGCAGGGCTTCCTCTGTATTTCTGGGGTGATTGTGTACTTGCAGCTGTACATATCACCAATAGATTGCCTAGTCATGTTCTGAAGGACAAAACACCCTATGAGATGTTATACAAAGCAAAACCAAAGTATAATCATCTCAAGGCATTTGGTTGCCTTGCCATGGCAAGCAATCCTGACAACAAGAGAGATAAAATGGAAGCAAGAGGTGTTCCATGTATCTTCTTGGGTTATCCTTCAACTCAGAAGGGATATAAGCTCCTAAACCTTATCACAAAGCACACCTTTGTCTCAAGAGATGTGAAATTCTTTGAGAGCATCTACCCATATCACTTATTTCACTCCATTTCCTATAATCCTACTGACAATTCCTCTCACAATTCTACTGAACCAATACTCCATCAACCTATCTGGATAGATGATACAAACCTGAGTGAAGACCCTGAAACTAACCATGAACAAACACAGACCATGCATCCCACAAATGAACCTATACATGTGAGAAAATCTTCCAGAGAGCACAAATCTCCAACCTGGCACCAAGACTATGTTGTGTCCAACATGTCTGCTACCTCACCCTTCAAACTACAAAAAACCACCTCCACATATCTAACACAACCTTTCACCTGTTTCATGAGTCAACTCACTAAAAATCCTGACCCAATTCACTTCAAAACTGCTATTCAACACCCTCACTGGCTTCAAGTCATGAATGATGAATTAGAAGCTCTTGAAAGCAACAAAACTTGGGAAATTACTGATCTACCTCCTGGAAAACATGCAATTGGATGCAAGTGGCTCTATAAAACTAAGTATAATCCTGATGGAAGTGTGGAAAGACACAAATCAAGGCTTGTTATACTGGGAAATAGACAAAGGTTTGGTGTTGACTATGGGAAGACCTTTGCTCCAGTAGCCAAGCTAGCTACTGTGAGGTCACTACTTGATGTGGCTGCATTTCAAAAGTGGCATGTTCACCAAATGGATGTGAAGAATGCCTTCCTCCATGGAGACATAGATGAAACAGTCTACATAAAACTGCCTCCTGGGTATCAAAGTGAAGGATACAGGTTTAAGACTGAAGCTATAAACCCTGAATCACTCTCTACACACTCTAACAAAGTGTGTAAGCTCTTTAAGTCCTTGTATGACCTTAAACAGGCCCCAAGGCAGTGGTTTGCCAAACTGAGTAGTGCTCTCACTCAACATGGATTTCAACAGTCCAAATCAGACTATAGCTTGTTTACTGCTCACAACAAGGATGAATTTGTGGCTATACTTGCCTATGTTGATGAGCTACTCATCACTGGAAACTCTACTCAAGCTATAAACAAAGCCAAGTACCTTCTTAACTCTCAATTCAAAATGAAAGACATGGGAGAGTTAAGGTACTTCTTGGGAATCGAAGTAGACAGAACATCTCAAGGGATCTTTCTCTCATAAAAGAAGTATGTATGTGATCTTCTTGCAGAATATGGCATGACAGGGTGCAAACCACTGAAGCTACCCATGGATGGTCACATTAAACTCATTCCTACTGAAGGCACTCCGCTTACAACACCTGACGAGTATCAAAGACTTGTAGGGAGACTCATCTATCTCACTCTTACCAGGCCAGACATTGCATATATTGTGCATGTCCTGAGCCAATTTATGCATCATCCTACCTCTACACATCTTCAGGCTGCAAAAAGGGTGCTTAGATATCTTTCTGGGAGCAAAGATCAAGGCATACTTCTTGCTGCTCAAACATTTGCTGCCCTAAAGGCCTATTGTGTGACAGTGACTGGGCTGGATGCCCTGTCACAAGAAGATCAACCTCAGGTTTTTGTATTCTTCTAGGTGATTCACCTATTTCTTGGAAAGCTAAGAGACAATCTGTTGTCTCTAGGTCTACAGCAGAAGCAAAATTCAGGTCTATGGCTTTAACTGTCTGTGAAGTATTGTGGATCAAACAACTTCTCAAGGAGCTTGGGATTAAAAATCCTAGCACTACTCCTATATTCTGTGATAACCAAGCAGCAATTGCCATAGCTGCTAACCCTGTCCATCACGAGAGAACCAAGCACGTGGACATAGACTGTCATTTTATCAGGGAGAAAGCTACTGCATGTGTTGTTTCTCCTACTTATGTTCCCTCTAGTTAATAACTTGCAGACATCTTCACTAAGCTCTTACCTACCGCTAAGCGTAATGAAATCCTCTCCAAGCTGGGAGTTCTTTCCTCATCACTCTCAGCTTGAGGGGGAGTGTTGAGAATGAATGAAAATATGGTTAACCTAAAACTAGCGCAGCTTTCTTTCTTTGCACTCTTCCTTTGATTGTCTACAGATCCATATGCATTTGTCTAGGGGTCGTTTGGCTCAAGATATGGGGAATGGAAAGGGAATGGAAACCGATAGAGGAAAATGGTAATAAAAATAATTACTTTTATGGGGTGTTTGGTTTAAGTCATGCAATGAAAAGAGAATGGTAACCATTACCACAAAGTAGTGGATTTTGTTACTTGAGGGAGAGGAAAAGGTAACAAATTGGGGAAGTCCATTACCACCAAGTAATGGTATTGGATGACGAAGATTGAACCAAACAAGAAGAAAGAGAATCAGTAATCGATTCTATTTCTTGGAGCCCAAGCATAATGAACCAAACACGCTCCTAATCTAAATGAGTAATTGTAATTGACTTTGGAATTCCTAATTAATCAAATCCTTGAAAAGTTACTTTCTGATAGTCGACATAGAAAGAGTGTAGACTGTATAGTATAGAGCCAGTTCCAATTAGAGAGTGAGAAAGAGCGAAGAGTAGACTGTAGAGTGTAGTGTAGACTGTAGAGCGGTTGAATTTGCGACTTTTCTTTTTCAAATTTCCATAAGAGAGAGAGACTAGTAGTAGTGTGAGTAAATTAGCAACGGAGGCTACTGCTTTTTGTAACGGTCACTTTTTTTTTTGGGGAAAAGCCAAGCTAATCATATTAAGTCATAGAAAAAGTATCAGTGAGTACATAGGGGGCCACCTCCAAAGGAAAGTGTCTCTCCCACACTTGTTCAACCCCAAATGGGATTAGCTTAGCTAAATGATGTGTAACACAATTGCCATCTCTTTTGACATGAGACCAATCTATAGACTTAAAGGAATTACAGACAGAGAGAATATCATGAAGAATGAAATCTAGATCCGAGAGGAAAAAAGCTTGCTTTGAGAGCCTGTTAATAGCAACTTGGCAATCGGATTCGACAATAATGTCCTGGAGCCCATAACGTTTACCAAGCTTTAACGCAAGTTCAAGAGCCTTTGCTTCAGCCACCTCAGGAGCCCAAAACGCCTTAACTTATCTAGTGGCCGAAAAAAGGACTTCCCCGGTTGAGTCTCGCGCAACAACACCGAGACCAATCCACCCTTCAATTGCTAAAGAAGCGTCGGTGTTCAACTTTACCACGCCAGGAGGGGGAGCAAGCCACAGCTTGGAGCTAGACGACGAGGTACCTGGAGGTAAATGAGCATAGATACGAGTATAAACCATGTTCTTCAGTGAGTCTCATAACTCGGTCAACCAACAGACGGTGAGGAGTGCAAAAGCCTTAGAAAACCAATTTATTTCGCTCCCCCCATATCACCCAAGCAAGGAATATACCTCTTTGCACCAATTTTGCATCCAACTACTGCCAGCTCACTAATAATTCACGCATGGGTATTGTCATGGCACGCCTACAGAGAGAATCACATCCACAAGCCTCCCACAAACCTGTTATCTTGCGTGAGCCATTGTTTCCATCTCGCCACAGCCCCATGGGAACGAGTAGTCATCAATAAAGTGACGGTGGTGGAGCAAAGCTCTAACAGAGAGCGAGTTCATACAAAGCCTCCACAAAAAATGACGAACTTTTGGGCTCGTATCCGCACCCCAAATATCGACCCACGCTTGATGAAAACTGTCAAGGTTGCCTCCTTTGCCAAGCATATAAGCCGTCTTGACCGACTAGTCTCCATTCTTAGTGAGGGCCCAAGTTAACTCATCCTTGTCAAGCATAAAGCTAAGGGGAATAACAAGAATATTTCTAACATCATCATCATTAAAACTTCCTTCGATCAGGGGAATATTCCACTCCAAGGAATTGAAATCAATTAAGTCACTAACATGTTGAATCTCCATGGTCTCCTCACTTGTGATAAATCTGCCATTTTCGCCACAAATCCAAGGATCCCGCCAAACATTGATATTAGAACCACTCCCAAATCTCCAAATGCACCCTTCTTTGATTTAGGCTTTAACGCTCCAAATACTTCTCCAGGAATAGCTAAAGGAATGACCAAGAGGGGCTTCAAGGAAACTCCCCCTCGGAAAATATTTTGCTTGCATAACTATCCCAAAGAGGGAGTTCGGATTACAAGCCAATCTCCATACTTGACGCCCTAGAAGAGCGTCGTTGAAAATTGCCAAGTCTTTAAAGCCCAAGCCATTGAAACATTTGATTGTGCACAATGACTCCCAGTTTATCCAATGAAATTTCCGTTGAGTATTGGAGCTTCCCACCAAAATCGAGCAATAGCAGAGTGAATTTTTTGGATGATGGTCACGAGAATTTTATAAACTCCCATAAGATACGTGGGGATTGCTTGTATAACTGACTTCAAAAGAATCTATTTTCCCACTCTAGATAAAAATTTCTCCTTCCAACCTTGGAGTTTCTTCCAAATTCTATCAAGGAGAGAATTGAAGATAGATGCCTTCGATCTTCCAGTGATAGAGGGGATACCAAGATATTGTCATGTTTCTCTACCTATTGCATATTCAGAATGATAAGTGTGTATTCTAACATCATTTAGTTGCATATTAGAGTGCATTTTCATGTAGTATTAGAGCATTTACTTGCATTTATGCATATTTAGGTCCATTTTCGTAAGCTACGATGCTTTCACGGGTTGTTTGGTCTTTTGATGTAATCTCAGGTACTTTGGACTCCTATTTGAGGACATGATGATTTAGGCGCGTAGATGACCTTCAAAACGATATATCATGTGCCCAAAACGGATTGAAAGTGAAGAAGATACACATGACTTTGTGTACTTGTGCGAAATATGACACCTCTTCACCATTTCACTCATAACTTTTGACTCAAGAATGATAATGAGGTAATTCCAACTGGGTTGGAAACTAGACTTCAAGATCTTTCCAACAATATATTGCATGTGTGAAACAAAGCTCTAGATCAAAAGTTATAGCTGTTCAAACTTGAGCTGAAGCCACTGTCTCGATCGCACGCCCGTGCGGAAATCTGCTCGGCCGTGCAACCTGCAATCAAAAGTCACTGAAGCTTCTGCCTCGCTCGCACGACCGAGCGAGATTTCGCTCGACCGTGCATGACCCTGCACGCCCGTGTAATATGTTGCTTGCCCGTGCAACCTGCTGTAATGTCGTATCTTCCGCGTGACCTAACTTATGTCGGTTTATGTTAATCTTAGCATATAAATAGGACTTTAACCCTTATTTTCGAGAGGAGTTTTTGGAGTTTGTAATTATATCATCATTATTAGTTTATACTTAGGGGTTTTTAGAGAGAGAAGTTAGAGAGAGAAACTTGTAGATCTCCATTGTTCTTCAAGACTCCACCTTCCTTCCATTAATTCAAGTATCTCTTTTCTTCTTCTTTTCTCCTTGTTTTATATTATGATGTTTTATTATTCTTCTCTATTTTCTATATTTTTTTCAATTATGCTTACATAGTTTTGTAATCTATGGTTAAGTTGAACCCTAGTGTGAATTAATTCATGATTATTTCTTTAAATTCCCAAACTAATTGTTGAATTGTTCTTGCTTAATTGATTGTGCATATTCCAATACTAGATTAGGGATAACTAGTATTGTTATGATTCCTTTGTCTTGATCACAACGGGAGTTGGGTTTTGACGGATTTGAATATTTCAATTAAGCACATGAAGTTCTCCACGGGAGTAGGTAGAATGGATTGTTAGGAAGTTAGAGTGCCGCGTTTAATGTCTTTAATTTGCATGATTCCACGGGAGTAGGCTTGAGTGCATATTAGAGAAGCCATAGATACTCGGGAGAGGTTTATGGTATTTTATAGGGTGTACTTTTCCTTGTGAGCATTTAATTGACTAGTTTGGGGTAGAAATTATTGTTGTATTAATTCATTCTAGTGGGGATACTTAACTATAGAGTCTTTTATTTATAGATTGATTAGTATAGTTTATTCCACCATTATTCTTGATATTAAATCTCCTTTAGTCTTACCATTACTTAAGGGCTAATCATAGAACAACTTTCTCTCTGTGGGATCGACTCTGACTTACCCTACTACATAGTTAGGAGGATTAGTTAGGTTATTTATTTTTGTTAGGTGCGCGACACGCCTATCAAATTTTGGCGCCGTTGCCGGGGAGATAGTTTGTTTTATTTAGTTTTTATTTTTTGGTGAGACTAGACTGTATATATTTTTTCTTCCTTTCTTTTGTGAATATATTTTTTTTTTCTTTTTTTTTCGTATCATGGAGTCATATTATTATTTTGATGGGGATAATTCTTCTGATAGGCACCATAGTCATAATTCTTGTGGTTCTCATGTTTATAGTTTTGATGCATCATATCAAAATTCTCCCAATTTTTGCATGAGTTCTCATGAATTACCATACATGTTCCATGAACCCAATATTTTTGCTAGTAATTCTAGAGCAATTTTTTCTTTTCCTCAATATGAGAATGAATTGTTTTGGAAATACTATTATAGACTTGGCGATTTTGTTGGTCCTAACCATGGAATTGAAATTTGGGATATGTGCCTAGTGATTTATGAGGGTTTAAATGAATAAACTAGGGAGGTGTTGGAGTCTATGTCTAATGGTCAATTTCTATCTCAATCACCTGATTATTGTTGGGATCAAATTGAGTGGTTGGCTCAGAATAATTACGAGTGGGATATGTCTTTATCTTCTAGACCATCCTTTTCATCCGAGATGCATATTACAACACCTCCTTATTGCTCAAATTGTCAATCTAATTCACATGATTTTTCTTCGTGTGATGTGACGTTAGTGAATGATTTTAACCCCTCACCCCAATATGAATTTGATTATTACACTCAAAATTCTCATCCCCAACCGTATATTTATGATGTTGATGATGCCGGTTGTATAAAGAATGAGAGTTATGAGGATGATGATCAAATTATAGGAGAGAGCAATGTGATGGATATTTTAAAGGAGGAAGAGCCCTTTGTTGAAATTTCCTCTTTGGAGGAAAGTCAAGTCGAGAGTGAAGTGATTTATGAGTCTTTATCGGTACCACCTATAGTTTTTGAGTCTCATGTTCCTTTTTCTAAAAAACTTGATCTTATTCCTTCTTCCCCTATATTATATCCTCCATCGTTCCTTCTTCCTCCCTTCTTGAATGACTTTTATGATAATGTAAATAATGTAAATTTAGTTTCTTTTCCTTCTTTTGAGTCATGTAAAAAGACTAACAATTTTTCTTTTTCTTCTTCTTGTAAATATAATTTTTCCTTTGATTTTTCTTTTTGTAGTTTTAGTAATTTTTTAGTACTAATTTTTTTCATTTTTCCTTTCCACTCTTATATAATATGCTCCGAGATGTTTGCAGGAACATATGATAAGCTTCTTAGAGCATTGAACTATTATGAGTGATCTACTAGTCTTAAACGGTCATGCAAGACCTTAAATCAGCGCTTATCGGGAGGCAACCCGACTTTGTTCATTTTATTTATTTATTTTGGTTTGACTAACTTTGCTAATGTGTGACGAAGTCTGTTGTTAGGTACAAGCATAGCCAGTTTTTTTGGCTAAGTTCACTGCCTCATTACAACTATCGATTGTGGTGGAGGTGTCGATGCTTTTTGACACTCCCTTTGATTATCCACCCCTTTTGTAAGTTGTACCTCTCCCTCATTTAATTCCTCTTTGTTCACATTGAGGACAATGTGTCATTTAGCTTGGGGGAGGATGTTTGTCATCATTACTTAGCGCATGTTAGTTGCATCTAGAGTAGTTTTTTTTTTCATTGCTTTCGTAGGATGTTGCACGGTTTGTACCGCTCACTAGGAGTGGGAGTTTACGTGTAACCAAAAACATTGTATTGCTTTCATAGTTGCATTGGCATATTTCATCTCATATTAGATTTCATGTCATTTTAGTTGCATCTATGGGACTATTGCTAGCACTTATTGAGAACCTTCTTTGATATTTTACTACAATTCCTAAGCATAATTCATCTTGTTCATGATTCTTCATAGCACGATTGTTTCGCAATTGATTGTTTGTGGTAAGATTGATTGATCTCTCTCTGGCTCGATTTAACTTTATTGTGCAGACACCGTAAACTAAGTGAGCTTATGTGCCTATAAACTGGCGTATCTGTGTCAGTTATGTTCTTTCATGTGTGATTAGTTCCTTAGTTGTCGCATTGATCTTGATTTTGACTTAGTACTCCTTGATATTTGCTAGTGCATACATTTTGATATGATTGAGGCATTCTATTTCATGATCTCAGCTCGAGTTATTCTTGTTTTCATATTATCCTTCCTCTAACCCCTCGAGCCTTTCGACTATGTTTGATTGCTACCTACATTACAAGCCATTGGCCTCATTCGATATTTGTCCTAAGCCTAGCTTGGGGGGAGCAAGTATTAGTTTTGGTTTGGTTTGTATTGAATTGAAGTGCTCTATTTGTAGTTTAGAAGGATGGAAAAGTATGTTTAGTGAGCTTTGAAATTGAATTGAAAGTTCGAAAAAAAAAAGAAAAAAAAAAGGTGAAAAATGAAATGAAAAAGAAGTAGAAAAAAAAAGTTGTGAATAAAGTGAAATAACACTAGAGGAAAAAAGCCCAAGGGCTGCGGTCAAAAAGGGCCCAAGGGCTGCGTTTTTTGACCGCAGCCATTAGACTAGCAGCCCTTGACATTTAGGAAGGGCTGCGGTTTTTAACCGCAAATTTATAGCGCGTTAAGGTCATGCAAAGGAAAAACCGCAACCCTTAGTGGGTTAAGGGTGCGGTTAAGGGCCAAAACCGCAGATCCTTGGTGAGTTAAGGGTGCGGTTTTAGCCCTTAACCGCAGCCCTTAACCCACTAAGGGCTGCGGTTTTTCCAAAAACCGCAGCCCTTGTGACCCAAAAAAATAAAAAAAAAAAATTTTTTTTTTTTTTTTGAATTTTTTTGTCCTAAATGTTCCCAAACAGTTATATATATATATAAGTATCATTTTTCATTATAAATTATGTTTTTTACACGAATATAGAGAAAATAATAACTAAATTACATTAGTTCGAGGCTGCCCTCGAATGTTCGAATTGCAATATATGAGCAGGATCACAACCATCAAAAAATAACCAACCAAAGAACAGCCATGAAGACATTACAACAACTCCACCAAGATCAGCATCCGAATCCCTCAAAAGCAACTTTTCTAGAGATGATAGAACCTGGCAAATAAAACCAAAACCGCTATAATTTGGAGTTGAAACTATATCTATGCAAGTACTACAAAGCGAAGTCGACCCACTCCACAAGAACAACTTTCAATTTGTTGATGTTGTAAGTACATGGCGACTTACAATACAACAACAAATGGCTAAACAAATGGCTAGCGTAGGGGTTGCGGGGCCGAGGGGGCGGGGTGGCTTGGGGGGTGGGGGGGGAGGGGAAGCGGGGGGTGCTGGGCTGTGCTAGGGGTGTAGCGAGGGGGCAACGGGGGGGTAGCAGGGGGCGCCGGGTGGGGTAGGGGGCTAGCGGGGGGCTAGCAGGGGGGTTGCAGAAGAGAACCCCATGCTTTGTACCTAAATCAAGAAGAACGGGAACTAAAAACATCAACATGGAGGAAAAAAAAACAATAGCATGGAGGTAAAAGGAGAGGCAACACAGCAGAGTACAATGTTCCATGTCACTAATGGAGCTTGCATTAATGCATACATAGAATTCTTCTATCCTAATTCCTACAAATCCACCCAATTAAACGATATCACAATTCAACTAATACAAGTCTACCATTCACATTTCGCAATAAATTGTCTCGCATGTTCCTTCAAAAGTTCCCAACCTGTGCGTTTGGAAAATAACGGTGGAGGGAAAGGGAACCGAAGGTCGAAGGAAAGCGAGAGAATGGGACTAAAGAGGAGATAAGGGAGAATGTAAATTATTACATGCAAACATTATCACCGAAATAATCCAAGACATTAACATCATCCAATTCATCAACATGTATTCACATTTTCCAAATCAAAATGAAATCAAATTACAACATTAAAAAATAAGAATGAAGAAAATAAGAATGGGGGGTGTGTAGGGGTTGTGGGAGGGGGTGCGAGGGGTGCGGGGGGTGTTTGCGGCGGGGGGCTCTGTGCATGGGGGTGGCGTGCAGGGGTTGTGTAGGGGATGAGGGGCTGTGGAGCAGGGGGGTCCGTGCGTGGGAGGTGTGTGTGCGGGGGCATGGGAGGGATGTGTGTGTGCGGGGGCGTGAGAGGGGGTGGGTGTGTGTGCGGGGCAGTGGGAGGGGGGGTGTGTGTGTGCGGGGGGCCGTGGGAGGGGGTGTGTGCGGGGCGTGGGAGGGGGTGTATGTGCATGGGGCATGGGAGGGGGTGTGTGTGCGGGGCGTGGGAGGGGTGCGAGGGGGTGCGGGGGGCGTGTGCGGCAGAGGGGTCCGTGAATTGGGGTGGGTGCGGGGGTTGTGTAGGGGGTGGGGGGCTACAGCAGTAGGTTGGGGGGCTGTGGAGCAGGGGGTCTGTGGATGGGAGGGTGTGTGTGCAGGGGCTGTGGGAGGGGTGCGTGTGTGCAGGGGTTGTGGGAGGGGTGTGTGTACAGGTAGCTTCCAACCTGATGTTCGTGCCTGTAGACCATTGGGCTATGATGCAATTCTCTGATGACAATCTTAGCTTCAGTCCAAGGTTCTACCGTTAAATGTCTCTAAAACAGTGAGCTGTCTTTATGTGTAACTTGTAGTGTTACTTTGCTATACTACACCCAGCGACATCACGCTTAATATTTAAACGAAAACATGGTATTTTTCTTGGGGGAGGCCGGGGGGCGTAGCATATGCGAGAGCAGTTAAAGATAACATCAAGCGAAAACTGAAGAAAAGACAGATACTGTGTCAAAAATAATGTTGGCATACTATTGTAAAATGCATGAGAAAATTATATACATGATTTTCTCATTCCATCTTCAATTCAGAGCTATCCTTAAAACTCACACCAGGTGCCACTTGATATACATTGGCAATCTGACAACTCTAGTTTGGTTTCTACTATCTAATAAATTAATCGATCAATGATTGTAATTTCACATAATAATCCATCCCTTAGAAGACAAATGTCAACAAATTACTAAATTCAATTCAGGGTAGTAATAGGACCACAAATGTGAACCTAATAAATTAGTGAAGTAGATTTAAGAAAAAAAATCTCATATAGCAAAAGGGAATTGACAAAAGAGCCAGGCAATGATCTTGCCCGGCTCTCTATCAATCACGAAGAAAGGACTTGAAAGATGGCATAGAGGAATGTGTACGGCGGTTCATCATTTTTTTCTTTTATCATGCTCGATCTAGTGAGTAGGCAAAGCTTCTTTCTTTTTCCGTTTGGTGGCTGATACAGAGGAAAAAGGAGTACAGACATTGGCTAAGGGACTGTGGCTCCATCACAAAAGTTTATAAGTCACCAAAACTGATGTAAAATCGTTGCAACCGAAAAAGCTAAAGAGGAAAAAGGAGTACGAGACATTGGCTAAGGGACTTGAAAGATTTTGAATGCATAATACAGCTTCACCAAATATCCAACAGAAAAAAAAATAAAGTAAGAAACATCTAACCAACTTCAAGAACCATAACTAGTTAAAATGGAGCAAGAGCAAGGGTTGTTTTGAGAATTTGACATTTTCTTCAATGGTATAAAGAGGAAGAACAACACCTCTGTTTTCTTGAACAAAAAGAGTACACCAACCACCCTCTAGACACTCTTAAACTATTCAAATTAAGGAGTACTCAAACGGTCAAAGCTATAGCCAAGTTCGAAACCTTATTCATTCCATAAGAGACTAATCAAAGTTCCAAACACTCTTAAACTATTCAAAGGAGTAGTTAAATTCATATATACAGCATAAACAAAACTCTAAAACAATGATTTCTGGCAACAAAAAACATGAGAAGTTTAATCACCAAAAATCTGCCATAACACAATTTCAAGTAGAAATCAAGCCCTTGAATCATCAATCACCAAAATCAGGAAAAAGTAAGCACAAAAAATCATCATCAATCACAAAAAAAATCATCGGCGGTTTTATAGCTAACATGCCCTTCACACATTAAGGGCTGCGTTTTTCAATAAACCGCCCTTTTGCTTTTTTTTTCCACTAGTGTTTTAGATTTAAAAGATGAAAAGGTTTAAGAATCAACTAAATCCATCATAATGATACTTTTAACACATTAACTAAAGGAAGGTCAACAATGAATAAGAAAACATTAAAGAAGAGAACAAACGAGTAAAGACAGAGTCACAATAAGGTAATTACGCAAGAAATTACATTACAATAAAGATACAGAGCAAGTAAATACACAATGACAGTGGATAAATGAAGTGAGAAAAATTCTAACTGGACAAAGACATGACTTGCAAAGCGAGAAAAATTCACCAATAATTAACTAAATTCACCAACTGTAAGCATAAAGCAAGTAATAACGGTAAAAAACAATTGAACAAAACCAAGCACCATGATCCCAAAGGGGGCTACAATGCCCATACTAATTCCTCGAACAATCATCTTCAACTAAGGGGGAAGGGGGGATAAATAAGGTTCATCCTCGAACAATCAACTTCGGGGCAAAAGGGTTCTAATTTCTAAAACATAACTCGAAAAAAAAAAGAGCACATTAAATGAGTTAGAATAAAACATACCTTTTCTCATACTCTAGAGATACATTATTACAAGTTAATATGTAACAATTCTCTCCTCTTCGCTTCATATCCAGGGTCCCTCCACAGAAACAAAAATCAATATATCAGATTTACAATTAATGGTCACAATTTCACAATAATTTTGTTAAAAGATCACTCAACAGTACAATGATTTTCATAAATTTAATAACTTTTTTCCGGTCCTACTAAGATAGTAGTACGCATGACCATTATCTCCTAACGATCGGGTTATCATTAAGCGTAAAACCGAAAGCATAACAAGAGAGAGATGTCAAATGCTAGATTTTCCATAGCAAGTATTAAGATATACTTCCTTATAATACAAAAAAGTTCCTAATAATTTGATATTCAAGTATAAACAAGCACTAGAAGTCGTCCGATAATGTCTCGATTGCAACTTCCAAACAGTAAGCTTAGAGATCTAGATATGGTGCAAGTTAAAGAAATGAAAGCAAAAGTCAGAAAAATTCCTCAACACATCACAAGTTGGGAGGAAAACAGAAATGTGGAAATAAGAGAGGCATACATATAGTTTGCCTAACATCTCAATAGATGATTACATTGTACAAGTTGCAAAAAAAGCAGAGAAAAACATGGGAGGAGAGAGAAACATACATATTTGCCACATTTAACGTCCGTATATATTACAATGAAGTCCCCTTCTTGGAGTCCATTTGATCTTACAAAATCCCCCGAACACCAAAACATACATACCCATTATTTCAAATAAACATGGAAAAAGAACAGGACAAAGTTTAAGTACTACAACTTACAAGTTGAAAGAAAAGAAATATGGTACTTTGTGTTCTCAAGGAGATACATCCTACTTTTATTGTTAGGCCAAAACCTGACACTCCAAAAAGAAACAATTAAAATATTTTGTCAGGCTTGACCATAATCAAATATAGCCAAGATGTAATTAGGTTAATGAAGACATTTATTGATCGAACGTTAGGATTATATGGTACCAAGAAGCATTGAGCGGCCTAGCTAGACAACATACACAACAACACATTGATCCGCACAAACTCTATGATACCCGGTATATCCATTGATTAAGCGCAATGGAGTAACCGCATCATCTCTTCTATCCAATACAAGCAACAATGTTTCGATCTCCTAAAATCAAAAAGATCACTTTCTTGGCTGATAGTTGATACATCAAATTCACGTAACTGAAAAGTTTAACAATATTATATTGCTTAGATACCAACCTCAAAGGAAAAACCGAAAAATGCTTAAGGGACTTCCGGGGAGTATTAAAGGAAAGCTAGAAACTAACACGGAACCACCAAATATTTGAATCAAAGAACGTCACTTGTATCTTAGCCCTACAAGCGATTCGAAAAGGGACACCATCACCTCTTTCATTGGACTTAGAACCCACAAACCGAAAGTTAACCACGTTTTTAACATCAATACAACCGAAAGTGGACGTCAAGGTTTTCAACAGAATCAGTAACATCTGAAGCATAAGAAAGTGCCTTTTCTCTAAAGAATTCTTCAACAGCTTAAAGATGAATAAAAACAAGGAATTCTTATGCTTTATCATAACAAAATTGAGATTCTAAACTATTAATTCACCGCTGCCGATCACCTACTGAGCATATATAGAGCTCCCTACCAGATAACCGAAATTACAAACTTATAATTATATAGAATTTTAACTACTTAACAAATGAATTGAACAAACAAATCAATGACAATAATAACGATTTTTCATTGAGAATTAGATTACTAGAGTTTAATTTTTTTTTTTAAAATCACAATTAAAAAGAAAGAAAAAAATTTCTCGATTCATAACTCAATTTCACATACGAAATCAAATTGATTTCAATACATAGATCATAGCCATTCATGTCACAATTGACAATATATATAACAAAGCATACAGTTGATAACATATATAACAAAGCATAAAAAATTCATAATTGAAACCCTAATTTTCATTTTTCCCTTTTCCAATTTGTTTTAAAGAGGAAAACGAAAAGAAAAATAAATAAATTGAGAAAGAAGTGAAGAAGACTAACCGTTGAAGAGGCGGTGCAGGAGAGGGAGGTGTGAAGTGAGGGATTTGCAGTTTTGAAGGCAACTCTGAAAGTTTTATGCTGTTTTTTATCGAACACTTCATTGATCCTTTTCCGATCCACAGCTCCCATCTCCGCTTTTGATCCAAGGTCTTTGTACATCAATTTCTCTCTTCTCCTCAATTTCTTTTTTCTTTACGGAAACTTCAATCAAAATCACTTACTTCTTCGCTCACTGATTATCCACTTATCACAACAAAACCTTCAATAATCGCGAACTTCGAGCTCGATTGATTCACAGAAATGGAGGACGAAACGAAGAAAACCTAAAATAAGAACCCTAAAATTCGGTAACGATGAAGCCTGAGATGGATGAAGTTAAATTAGGGTTCTTGGTGATCGAAAGAGAGTGAATCCGCGAAAAGGAGGAGAGAGATTAGGGTTTAGGAGAGAGAAATAAAGGAGGAGGTGAGAGAGAGAGGGACGGGGTGTGAGTGTTAAGGGTTAGTCTATTATTTTCGCTGTTTGAGGAAGGAAGGAGGAGGAGGGAATGAATTATAAACACGGGAGAAAAAGAATAATAAAGCCCGAGGGCTGCGGTCAAGCCCAAAACCGCAGCCCTTAAAATAAGGGTTGCGGTCAGGCCCAAAACCGCAGTCCTTTATGTATTAAAGGGCTGCGGTTTTGGGCCAGACCGCAGTCCTTCACTTAAGGACTGCGGTTTTGGGCCTGACCGCAGCCCTTTTATTGCAGCATTTGACGTTTTTTCCTCTAGTGTAAAAAGGGTTATGATTGAATTTCTTGAGTGAAAAGTGTTGTTGATTATATTTGGAGATTGTTGGTTGTTGCACGGAGTTGTTGTGACCTTTCTTGGTCATGTTTTCAGTTATATAATGCTCCCCCTTCTTGGTTTTTCCACCACAATTCCCAAATTATTTTCCATACCTTTAACCTCAACCCCATTACAACCCTTAAAAGTCCTCTTGATCATTGTGTATTGTATTGTTGAGTATTAAGTGAGTCAAAAAGTCAAAGTTAAAGAGTTTATGTTTCATCTGAGTCGACTTGTTTTAGGTTGAGTGTTATCATTTATCCTTTAAACACATGAGAGATTTGAGCGCACATGACTATAGTGAGGTCTGTTAGGTTTGGTTAAATCCAAATTGGGAGAGATGGTATGTGGTATGATTGGAGAGTCGATTGCGATACATGGCATGCTATGCGACTTTGTTCGAGCTTGTATTGATGCTTGGTTTGTGTAGTGATTTTATCTCTTGTGTTTTCAGTTGAGTGTTTAACCCTGTTGTAGTCCTATATTGTAGGTCGTCTTTCTTTTCCACTGTTTATGTGTTATTGCTTGGGGACAAGTAATGGTTTAGCTTGGGGGAGTTTGATAAGTGCATATTCTAACATCATTTAGTTGCATATTAGGGTGCATTTTCATGTAGTATTAGAGCATTTACTTGCATTTATGCATATTTAGGTCCATTTTCGTAAGCTACGATGCTTTCACGGGTTGTTTGGTCTTTTGATGTAATCTCAGGTACTTTGGACTCCTATTTGAGGACATGATGATTTAGGCGCGTAGATGACCTTCAAAACGATATATCATGTGCCCAAAACGGATTGAAAGTGAAGAAGATACACATGCCTTTGTGTACTTGTGCGAAATATGACACCTCTTCACCATTTCACTCATAACTTTTTACACAAGAATGATAATGAGGTAATTACAACTGGGTTGGAAACTAGACTTCAAGAGCTTTCCAACGATATATTGCATGTGTGAAACAAAGCTCTAGATCAAAAGTTATAGCTGTTCAAACTTGAGCTGAAGCCACTGTCTCGATCGCACGCCCGTGCGGAAATCTGCTCGGCCGTGCAACCTGCAATCAAAAGTCACTGAAGCTTCTGCCTCGCTCGCACGACCGAGCGAGATTTCGCTCGACCGTGCATGACCCTGCACGCCCGTGTAATATGTTGCTTGCCCGTGCAACCTGCTGTAATGTCGTATCTTCCGCGTGACCTAACTTATGTCGGTTTATGTTAATCTTAGCATATAAATAGGACTTTAACCCTTATTTTTGAGAGGAGTTTTTGGAGTTTGTAATTATATCATCATTATTAGTTTATACTTAGGGGTTTTTAGAGAGAGAAGTTAGAGAGAGAAACTTGTAGATCTCCATTGTTCTTCAAGACTCCACCTTCCTTCCATTAATTCAAGTATCTCTTTTCTTCTTCTTTTCTCCTTGTTTTATATTATGATGTTTTATTATTCTTCTCTATTTTCTATATTTTTTTCAATTATGCTTACATAGTTTTGTAATCTATGGTTAAGTTGAACCCTAGTGTGAATTAATTCATGATTATTTCTTTAAATTCCCAAACTAATTGTTGAATTGTTCTTGCTTAATTGATTGTGCATATTCCAATACTAGATTAGGGATAACTAGTATTGTTATGATTCCTTTGTCTTGATCACAACGGGAGTTGGGTTTTGACGGATTTGAATATTTCAATTAAGGACATGAAGTTCTCCACGGGAGTAGGTAGAATGGATTGTTAGGAAGTTAGAGTGCCGCGTTTAATGTCTTTAATTTGCATGATTCCACGGGAGTAGGCTTGAGTGCATATTAGAGAAGCCATAGATACTCGGGAGAGGTTTATGGTATTTTATAGGGTGTACTTTTCCTTGTGAGCATTTAATTGACTAGTTTGGGGTAGAAATTATTGTTGTATTAATTCATTCTAGTGGGGATACTTAACTATAGAGTCTTTTATTTATAGATTGATTAGTATAGTTTATTCCACCATTATTCTTGATATTAAATCTCCTTTAGTCTTACCATTACTTAAGGGCTAATCATAGAACAACTTTCTCTCTGTGGGATCGACTCTGACTTACCCTACTACATAGTTAGGAGGATTAGTTAGGTTATTTATTTTTGTTAGGTGCGCGACACGCCTATCACAGAACTTCTAACAACTCAGCTTTTTGTTCAACACTGACTCCTCTGCTAAAAGAAACTTCCGACTTATCATAATTAATTTTACGCAGGATCTTTGCTTCATATTTGTTAAGAATATCAACTATTTCTGCGCATTTCTACCGGGTAGCTCTGGTGAAAAGGAGGTTGTCATCTGCATGTATGCTGCTTCATATTTGTAACGGTCACTTAAGTTCATTTGGTTGGGAGGTATTTTTTTTTTTTTTTTGAAGAATGAGGCTTATATAAATTAAAAGTTTACAGGGCTCTCAACCCTACCATGGGATGAAGCTACAACCTGGTTAAGAGGTTATGAATCCAAAAGATAAAGTTTCATACAATTCGGGGGGTGTTCCAAATACAACAAGCATTAAAAAGGAAAAAATTGGATTTGGATGGAAAAAAAGGAAAGGAAAACTTTGGAATAATTAGGATTTTTTGCGAAAAACTACCTTATAAATTCAATTTTGTGCGAAAAACTACCTAATAAAAAAAATATTGTGAAAAACTACCTAATAAATTTTTGTTGTTGTAAAAGACTACCTTGTACGGGAGTTTGGGAATTGACTCAGATCTCCGGTGTTTCCTAAGTCACGTGAGTTGCACGTATGTTTTAATACCCAAAAATACTTGTTTGGGAAATGCATGAAGGATTAATTGAAGTGCTTGTTTGAAAGAGTTTATTCAAGGGAGTAATGGAAGAGCACAGAAGTAGCTGAGAAGTTCTGGAGAAAGGGGGCAAAATTGCGGAAATTAGGGAAAAAGGTTAAAATTAGGGATTTATTAAAACACACGTGCAACTCACATCATGACTTGGTCAAAGCCAGAGATCTGAGTCAACTCCCCAACTCCGGTGCAAGGTAGTCTTTTACAACAAAATATAATTTATTAGGTAGTTTTTCACAATATTTTTTTATTAGGTAGTTTTTCGCAAAAAAATGAATTTATAAGGTAGTTTTTCTATATTCTATATTTGGTTCTACAAATTGAGAAAATGTTATTCATCTCCGATATGTACCAACTTTGTACATCAAGTGTTACTAATATTGAGTCTTATGGGTCAAATTAAGTCGTGATTTTTACTTCTTTAAAAAAGTTTAAAAAAAGGAATATTGCGACTTAATATGTAGCACATACCACTTAATATTAGTAACAATTGTTTACTAAAATGTCACTTGATGTACTCCGAGATGAAGTGTCGCTTGCTCCAACAAATCATAAGGGATTTCATAGGAAGTGAAAGAAAATGATGAGAAAAGATATGAGATTAAGGCTCTGTTCTTTTGGACTGAATAAGTCTGGCCGAATCGAACCGAAATGAATAAGTCCGAAGTCGAACCGAAATGAATAAGTCTCAACCGAATCGGCTCAACGAACGGGCGTCGATCGATCTCGAACCAACGGCGAATCGAATTGAGTATTATTAATAATTATAAGTAGAATAATATTTTTATCATCATTGATAATGATAATAATTAATAATATTAATGATAATGATAATGATAATAATATTAATACTAATACTAATAATATGCATAATAATAATATTCTTATGAATTGAGTAATATTAATAATAATATTAATACTAATACTAATAATATGCATAATAATAATAATATTCTTCCTACTTTAACCAATTTCCTCACACAAAACTATTCAAAATAGGAATAAAATAAATCGGAGGATATATTACTTTTCTATCTTTCGCTTCTTTCACCAAAAATTACTCTTTTTATCACTAGTCCTCCTTATTTTATATTTAATGGGTCAAAAGGTACCCTCCAAAAAGCTTAAAAGTGACATTGCCAAAATCTTAAAAATAATAATAATAATAATAATAATAATAATAATAATAATAATAATAATAATAATCAGCAGCAGCAGCAGCAACAACAACAACAACAACAACAACAACAACAACAATAATAATAATAATAATAATAATAATAATATAAATAAAAATAATATAAATAAAAATAATAAGTTGTAGTACGAATCGAACCGGGCGAAATGAATAAGTCCGAACCAACGATTCGGGCGAAGTGAACTGCAATGGTTCGGCCCGAACGATCCGATTCGAATCGAACCGAATCAATCGATCGATTCGAACCGAACCGAAATGAATTTCCATTTATTCAGTCCAAAAGAACAGAGCCTAAATCTTCAGTTTCCTAACATCTCAATATTGGAGGAACTTAAGAGGAAAGACATATTAAGAAGTTGTCGGTTCTTTTTCTTTCTTTCCTTTCTCAGGATAAATTAAAGCTCACCAAACATTGGATCATTTCAAATCTTTCCATTAAAACCTATATATATATATATATATATAATTTAATTATTTTCTTTTCTTTTCTCTTCCCTTCCATCCCCTTTCTCTTCGTTTTCTTTCCTTCACTAGAAAAAAATACCATATAAGCTATTATGAAAAACTATCATAGTGATATGCGAAAATTTTAATGGCAATTTTATGATTTCTTTTTTTAAAAATCGAGGGAAATAGTGCCAATCATCCTTTTTTTTTTTTAAGAAAATCCTCAAAGCATCGATCATAATTTTTCTCAAATAATTTACCCAAAAAGTCTAGGGGTGAAAGTTCGGTGTACGGTTTGGATTAGGGTCTAATCCAATCCGATCCGAACAAAATTTGGATTTTAATTTTCCAATCCGAATCCAAACCAATTAGAGTTTGAATCCGATCCAATCCAATCCGAATTTTCATACTCTAGATTGGATCCGATCCGAAAATCCGATTTTTTAAAACTTAGTTTTTCGATGAAATAAATTAAGACAATAACAGAATTTTAGTAGATTTAGGAAATGAGGAATTAAGTCTTTGTTAGGGTTTTAGGGGAAGGGTTGAAGTGCTTCACGCCTATTGGGGTATGGACTAGGCTTATTTTTTATAAAAAAATTCAGGTTAAGACTTAAGCGTCAAGCCGCGACATAATACAAGGCATATTACTATTTGGCTATATTGGATTTTTGGATCCAATTACCCTCAATCCAATCCGATCCGAAAATCCAATTTTGCAAAAAAATTCAATCCGAATCCAATCCGAACACAGTTCGAATCCGATCCAAATTACTAATTCGGATTGGATTGGATTGGATTTTGGATTTTATCCGAATAACTTTCACCCCTAAAAAAGTCCCCATGATGGGCTACTATTTATGTCACTGTTATAAATTGTGACAAGCTGGTATATTCTTATGATGGTTGTTTCTATCTAACCATTAGATGATTAGAGGTACGTCATTCACATATCACCATTAAAATTTGGGTGACTCATCGAGTCAAAGGCGAAGAAAAAGTTCATTCATAATATTCAAACAAGCAGCAAAAGTAAGAAACTGTCACGAGTCACGACTCACTAGTCACTACTAAGGCTAAGCGCAATGATCTGATGTAGATGAGATTCTCATTTAACTTTAAGTTTTGGATATCATCCTTATAAAATTTTACCAATTAAACTAAGTGACATACATACGGTTTTTCTTATTTGGAAGTTTTTATATTAATTGCAACATTCTCTTATTCAGTTATTTGACAATGTCTTTCTTTATCTCATGGGTCCTACTTTTTGTCTATCTATATCTGAATTTTTTCCTTCAATAATGCTAAAATGAGTATTAATTCCTGAAATGTGCCCAAGTTCAAATTAATTCCATGGATACCGTCCACGTAGGACGGTGCGCCAGAAAATTTGTTTTTTCAAAGCAAACCGCTACTCGAGTAGCGGTTAACTTCAAGTTATTTGAAAACAGTATATGGGGTAAAACCGCTACTTGAACTAGCGGTTTACTAGGCAAAACCGCTACTTGAAGTAGCGGTTTACTGTGGAACAAAAAAAAAAAAAAAAATTTTTTTTTTTTTTTTTTTTTTTTTTTGTTTCATAGTAAACCGCTACTTCAAGTAGCGGTTTATATGCATCCCCTTTATAACATGCCGGGGACGTCATATAACCGCTATTTGAAGTAGCGGTCAACTTTACATTATTGGTATTAACCGCTACTTGAAGTAGCTTGTTTATATGCATGCGCTTTTATAACTTTATCTTAAGGACATCATATAACCGCTATTTGAAGTAGCGGTCAACTTTACATTATTGGTATTAACCGCTACTTGGAGTAGCGGTTTTGTTAAAAAAACAAAATTCTCGCGTGCCGTCCTACGTGGACAATACCCAGGGAATTAATTTAAACTTCGGCACATTTCAGGAATTAATACCCATTTTAGCATTATTGAAGGAAAAAATTCATCTATATCTCTCTCCTCTTTACATAGATTTCTAAAAAATGTGTCAATGGAGCATGTTGCAATTATTATAGAACGGAGGAAATATATAATATAAAAATTAAAATAACATTATTTTTCTCTCATCTAAAAAAAAATTCATTTTTCTCTCATCTTTTTCAATTAGTCTCACTCAATTATGAAAGTTATTTCAAATCTCCGTAATTGTTGTTCGTCGAAATTCATATGACCAATATGCTCCGAGTTCAAATCTCCGTAATTGTTGTTCGTCGAAATTCATATGACCAATATGCTCGGCGACTCGGTGTATAATTGAGATTGATCAAATTTGGCCGATCAGATTAGTCTTGACAACCTCAATTTCCACCGAAACTATTAGCAACACAAAGGAAAGAACTTTGTCTACTCGGTGGGGAAATCCATTCACCAGAGACATACATTAATAATCAGTGAAATATAATTCAGTTTAATTACTTATTTTTAATTGTTTATTTCTAATGGGTAGTCTACCCAATAGATATATGCATCAATCTCACCGCAGAAATGAGTAAACCATCTACTTCCTCCGTTCCGAATTAAATGCAACAAATCCACTTTAACGCATGACGAGACATTATTTTGACCACAAATATCTATAATTATATATAAGTAAAAATTATAAAAATTATATTTTACGAAAGTACGTCACGAGACGAATCTAACAAGATCCCACTTGGCCGTGTTTTTCATTATGTTTAGATCACAAATCTTAGTCAAAGTGAAAAGTGTGAATAGTGAAAAAGTGGATTTGTTTTATTTAATTTGGAACAGAGGAAGTATGAAAGATGTGCATCGTCTTTTAGATTATTTTGACCTAATTTACTTAGCTTGGCTTGAAGCCTTGAACTTTTTTTTTGAGGGGTGAAGCCTTGAACTAGTATTAGATAACTTTACATTTTAACAAGTATGCAACAATTCTTCTCCCCCTCTTGTAAAACAATAATTAATATTGTTAGCTTTTAGCGATTGGAATTTGAAAAAAAAAAAAAAAAAAAACTTGACTCAACTTTTTATAATTGTTAAGTAAAAATTTTAAAAACATTTTTTAAAAGAAAATAAAAAATAATAATAAACAAGCTGATGAATTTGACCTGAAATCAAATGTATATTTTTTGAAGTAGCATTATTCAAATATTGCCCTAACTCAGTCCCGGAATAAGTTATCTCATATAACTTTTATCATACACCTGGATGTACTGTGAGGTATGGTACACTCAAGACTATTTTTTTCTCATACCCGGATGTACTATGAGGTATGGTAAACTCAAGACTATTTTTTTTCTCATTACTTATTTGAAAACCTTCAAATAAACATAATTCGAACAATAAAGAGAGCTTTAAATGCACAAATGAGTAAAAAAAAGAATTTTTAGATATACTATGTACATGGTACTCATACACTTGAGTATATTGGTGTACGTTGAATACTCGTAACGGTCCGTTTGGTAGTTGGTTATAAATGACGGTAATGGGAATGAATTTGTATGTAAATTTGTGAAGAAAATGTTCATTCCCATGGTAATACTAATTTATCCTAAAGTGTTTACTTTTCTTCTTTAATATTCATTCCCATCCAATATTACCTTGTAGGTGGTAATGAGTGGTAATGAAAATTGCTTCCCCTTGGAGGAAAAAACACAAGTTTAGGGGTGAGATTGCTTGCCCATGTAGATTTTAAGGGTGATTCCCTTGTAACATTACACTTAAAATTCATTCTCATTACCACAATTTATTAACGACTACTAAACGGGCCGTTAGTCTCATATACTCTCATTCTCACAGTCTCACTTCATTGTCTAAATACTCCTGTTGGTTGTTGGCGGTTGGCTGTTGGCTGTTGGCTGTTGGCGGTTGGCTGTTGGCTGTTTGCTGTTGGTTGTTTGCTGTTGCTGTTAGAGCTTAGGCCTTGGCCCCCTCACCAACTTTTTTAGTAGTCTTCCCCAACTTTTTGTGTTATTTTTTACTGTAGTTTCTTCTCCAATTATAAAATTCAACTGAAATAATTCTACAAGTGGGGGTAAAATAAATAAAGGAGTTTTTTTTTTCCTCGTACAAAAGTTTCTTCATTTTCTTTAAAAGAGAGTATAAATTATTGTACCAATGACGGATGACCCCGTATAAATCCGCCAATTAACGATAAATGCAATCACAACAAACAATTATTATATCGCCATATATGAGATATATCCGCCACTCGGCATTTAACGATAAATGCAATCATAACAAAACAAGTGTTATATCGCCATATATATCCCCACTAGGCATTTAACGAAAATGCAATCATAACAAACAAGCCATTGCTATTTGCTACGTAGCACAAGTGTCCACGATTCCTTGTATGTACTCTCTATTGCTACACCCACTTTTTGTCTATTTATTAGTGTTCATATTTGATTGATTCCCTACTTTAAAATTGAAAAGCCACACTTTTAAATTTATTCCTGAAGCAAATTTCTCAACTTGTTTGGTTGGAGTTAGTCTTTAAATATGGTTTTCTGGAGAGAGTATGAGAAATTGAAAATCCCACCCTGGAGGAGAATATAAGGGATGGACATACTTTATATCAAAGGGACCATTTATATATTATTTTTTTGATTGGTAAGATGAAATTGTCCTACAAGATTAGAACCTCGCACAGGTCAACTTAGTCCGGGTTTAGCGGGCTAGACACTCTGAGAATACTGTGATACAGGAGTTATAGACTTCAACTGTTATGAATGTTAGAATCAAACAATAGAGAGAAGAGAATAGAAAGAAGAGATAAGAAGAGAGAAAGGATTTGTATATTCTCAATGAATGAGTTATTACAATGGAGCTATTTCCTATTTATAAGATGTATGAGCTAATCAACAACAGCTCTAAGAATTACAACAGACAATAGAATGCTTAATAGAAGATGTAACTGAATTTGGCGCCAAAACTCACTCTAACTAACTATAACAGAATATTAATTATGTTATACTGTAACATACTGAGTAGGGGGGTGGTAGTAGAGAACTCCCAATCCTCAAAGTGCACCTAGTGGGAATTAAACCCCCAACCTCAAGGTTGGAAGGCATAACAATCCCAACCACTTTTGGGTAAGCTTAGCTTGGTAAGGACCACTTATATGGTTTGAGTATTTGGAGGAAAACTATAATATTTACTCCCTCCGTTTCTTTTTAATTAATAGTTAAACTTTATCTTTTCAAATATTATACTTCCTCTGTATAGATTAGCACTTAACACATTTTCGCTAGTGAATCAATCATGTCATCCCCAAACTATATTTCTAATGTGCCATAATCTATATACATATATTAAAAGGCGTTTCTAAACAGCGAACGGTGCGCGTGGCGCTCCCCTAATCGGCTCCCTAGGGAGTTTTAGTTAAATGTAATCCATGTACAATAAAAAAAATAGAAATTGCATAGTATGTTTCGAACCCGTGACCTCAAGTTCATATACTAAAGTTTTAACCACTAAACCAAGTTATATTTAGTGTTATCATTTTAAAGTACAATATTGATAAATGAAAATTTTCCTTACCCGTGGCATAGCCCGGGCCTAAAAACTAATTGTATAATAATAATAATATATTTATGGTCAAAGATTAACACTTGTCACCTTTTCGCTAATTATAATTTTCCGTAATGACAGTGGTTCCCTTGTTTTCTTTTTTACTCTCTTTATTCTCAGAAAACTTCATAGGCAATTAAGGCAAATCTTATGTAAGGGCCTGTTCTCTTCGGCATAAAACAACTGAACTGAACTGAATTGAACTGAACTGAACTGAACTAAACAGAATTGAACTGAATTGAACTGAACTGAACTGAACTAAACAGAACTGAACTGAACTGAATTAAATTATAACTAATTAATAGTAATGATAATAATTTAGGAACCGAATCGAACCGGACCGAAAATAAGTTCTGAGAGAATGCGCCCTAAGTTGGTACCATTTGATATTATGATTAGGGAAATCCTAGGATTGTATTAGCCATTAACCCTTTTAACAATCTAAAGATAATGGGAGCTAATAATACTTATTCCCTCTATTTTTTTTTAATTGCTATATTGTGTGGGCACGTTTCTTAACCTTTAATATCTCTTATTTTATTTAAGTAAAAATTATAAAAATTTGATATTATGAATCTACACATCGAGACGAATCTAACAAGACCACACATGACTATATTTTTCTTATAAAAGTCAAAATAATCGGTCAAAATTGGTAATTTGATATATTAAAATGGAAATGTAGCAGTTAAGAAAAACGAAAGGGAGTACTAAAAGGATAGTGAATCAATCACGTCCCTAATAGCCTAATAGGCTAATACCCCCGTCCCCCATACTATATTTTCTACATGATGTTTGAGTAGAATCAGAAGCTTCATCCCTAAGGAAAAAATCACAAGTTTCGTAGACACTTTCTTTCATCTTTAATTTAGGCAAGGTCGTTTTATCTTTATTTTTGGTGTAAGTTTAGACAAGATTTGATCCTAAAGCTTGAGAATCATTTTCAATTCTTTACCAAGTAAACTAAGTAACATCAACAAACAATTATTTTTAGTAAACATTACAAAAAACAAGTTGATATTTTGTAAATACTCCCTTCGTCTCCCAATAGTTTTCCCATTTTACCATTTTACCATTTATGGTATTCCCAAATACATTTCTCATTTCCTTATTTAGCATGTGTCCACCTATCTATACAAATATATTAAAAGGTGTGCGTGACACCGTCGATGCGCCACGTGGCACCCTCCTCCTACCCCTAGAATTTTGCCATGTGTATTACCCAAGAAAGTCAAGTGGTCATTATTTAAAAAATAAATATGCTATTGCCCAGGCTCGAACCGCTGACCTTATGTAAGGATTTCCAAGTAATAACCATCTGATCTAACATTTTTTAGTGCTTTATGTTTCTATAAAATTATATATAAGGTTTTAATTATAGATATGACAGTCAAGAGTCAAAACCTACTTCAAGAGTTCTACTGTTCTAGCCAGAAACGAGAAATGTAATAAATCATCCCCTCCATCTCCCCTTTTCAAATCCACCATGAACGTTCCTTTCAAAAAAAAAAAAAAAACCCACCATGAATGTTAAAGTACTCTTCTACTTCATAATTTATGGCTTCCGAATTTTTCTTGCTTCGTTGTTGTTGGAGAATACGAATCAAGCAATGGAGTTCAAAGGTCAGACTTTGGAGGGCAACGCCATAAAGGTTAGTGAAATTTTTAATTTTAGCCAAAAAAAAACCGAAATTAATTCACGAATCACTCCTAAATCCTCTTAGTATTCTCATTGCACATTGAAGTTCAATTATAAATTCAATAATTGCATAATTTTGTAACTGAAATATACCCCCTCTCTCTATATATAACGAATAGGGTAATTGTATGATCCTTAAATTTTGTTGTTCCTCCTCAAGAAGGTATTATCTAATCTGATATTATTTTTTTGGGTTTTTGGGATAGATGGAACTTTATTTTTCATAGATGGAACTTTATTTTTCAATTCTCTTTTGTTTATTTAACTAATTGGTTTTCCGTTCGTTTTTTTTTTGGCAAGAGGATTTCTCTAATTAATCAACTTTGCAAGGTATTATGTTCATCTTTTTCTTTGTTTCTTTTGTATAAATTTCTTCACCATCTTAGGTGCAAATTATTTTATGAAATAATCCAAACAAGATAACTCACTATAAGCTTCTAAGTAATCTAAGTGTCCTGTTTTTTGTTAAGTTTTAGTTGGGGGGAGTAATTTACAGTAGAAGACAGAACGAATCATGTGGGTGTGTGAATTATTTACTTTAAAACTCCTGTGTGGGTGATGGAACTTCATGAACCAATCGCATCTTTTTAAATTTTAATTAATTTCTGTGTGCTACTGCTTGATATGTGATTATAGTTGCACTACGAGGAGTGATCACGAGCTTCATTGATATTGTTAGATAAATACTTTATCTGAAACTACATGTCGCATTCTCATGTACGTTAGGACCTGGATTACTAGAATTTGTGACAGCTTCATCTGAACAACTTCAAATCATGTGTAGTAGTATAACGTAATTAGACAATTGGATATTTTCACATATTGATTCAGAACGACTGGAAATTTTTAAGCACCAATCAGCCATAGTGCCATACATAATAACATAACAATCTCAGCATATGTGTACTACAAATTAAGAACCTATTAATCATAATCTGAAGAGAACTGTCATCAATGCAGTAGCTTTAGCTGCTACATTATCTTCTCCAAGATTAAGGAATTACAGCGCATTATAAATTAAAATCCTACCTTTTAGTTGAGTTCATTCCAATGCAACACCTCCAAGATTCGAACAAAATTGTGTTGAGCCTTTCTATCTGTCTAAACATTACCAAAAGTTATAGTCCTCTCTCTCTCTCTCATTTAATTTCTTCTTAGCTATGAAAATGCCGTGTATTTTATCAAAATTCTTTGGGTTTTTCTGTCTGCAAGCGTTCAGATTCTATAAAATAATTGTTTTCCCATCTAATATTGTAGAACATTCAATCTATATATAAACCTTGAGAGTTGAGACTTATTGGTGTGCCTTTGTTTATTGAGCATGATAGATGCGCCCACAAGCGCCATGATCAAAATCACCTCAGGACAATGTGAATTTGAGGGGTCAGGTGGGAGTTTGTCAAATGATATTGGACTGACTGGATATTGGAAACTGAAAGTAATGTTGTAAGGCTTGAACTCCTGCTTTGGATTGGTAGAATCAGGACCTGGTGTAGGATTGAGATCAAATGGCAGAATTGTTTGATTCTAAATATCCAATAAAACTATGATAGTGATGCTCCAATATTTACTGAAAATCGTTTATATTTGAAGTTTAATAATACTAAAAATTAACTCTTTAGCCTCAACTCTCAAATTCTCAACATATAGTAGTGACGTGTAAGGTTGTTAAAAATTGTCCCAGAATCATATTTTGCAGGTAATTTTGGTTAGTTGCCTTTTGTTTTTAACAGTTATTATGAGCTTTGGCCTTCCATATGAATTTCTTGTCATCCTATTGCTTAGTACCTCTTTCTGGATTGCTGTAGCTACATGTCCTGTAGTTTGATTGTCACTAAGTCTGCTTATATGTTGTTGGTTTGCCACAAAATATTTTACTTGGTGTTGTCTTCAGGTACTAAATTTTCTGTCTGATTTGATTTTCTCTTTCCTCTTTTCTGCATGTTTGCCTTTTGTTTTTAACAGTTATTATGAGCTTTGGCCTTCCATATGAATTTCTTGTCATCCTATTGCTTAGTACCTCTTTCTGGATTGCTGTAGCTACATGTCCTGTAGTTTGATTGTCACTAAGTCTGCTTATATGTTGTTGGTTTGCCACAAAATATTTTACTTGGTGTTGTCTTCAGGTACTAAATTTTCTGTCTGATTTGATTTTCTCTTTCCTCTTTTCTGCATGTTCTGTGTTGTTTTCATGAATGGTTTGTCGAATTAATTTGTTTTGTGTTGGCCAAAAGGTTAGTTTGTGGTTTTAATTGAAAGGAAAAATTGACAATGGAGGTCTGAACTTTGGGTGATAATTTTTAAAAGGTCCGAACTATTAATTACTATCTCGACGACTTAAAACTGAAGATGTCTTTTATTAAATTTTTTTTTCTCTTGCCCCTTAAATTAAGCCCACCAAATTGTGGCCCAAAGGTTAATCAATAGTTGAGACCTTTTTAAAATTAAAGTTTAAAATTGGGGGGCTTTTTGTCAATTTTTCCTAATTGAAATTATTGCTATCTTCTGTTGACTTTTTTTTTTGGTATGCTATAGTTGAGTAACTTAAAATTGTTCATCTTTATCATCTGATTTGTGGGTTTCATAAGCATCTTTAGCTCCTACCCATAAGGTTAGTTGCATGAAATGAATGAGGGTGTTATTCCACTATACTAATTATGTATATTGGGAATCAAACATTGTAGTTTCAGAACAGTTCCTTTTTTTTCTCCCTAAAAGTAGTATTTTTGGAATAGTTATATTCGCTCTCACTTCACAACTTTGTTTCTTAAGAATTTTCTTCTTCAATGTAGTCAACTTCTTCACTTGATGTACTACTAATCAGATGCAAAGGCATAATTCTTTTATAATGCGCACTCAGTGAATTCATATTGACAAGATAAACTGGAATTATCATGGAAATAGCTTACCTTTTTATTTTTGTCTATCTGTCCATGTTTTTGTGGTGTCTTCAATGCTTTTGTGGTGTCTTCAATGGAGGGAAAAAAATATTACAGTGGAGAGAGAAAGGAAGCGTAGCATTGGAGCAAAAGAATCTAGATTTGAAATACGAGGTATGGGAGCTGAAATACGTGGTGGCTTATTCTAGAATCTAGATTTGGAATCTAATGAACTAAGTCAAGGTGGTTCATTTAATTAGTGCACCAGCAGAAGTCGCTGTTTTTTTTATACCAAGGGTCTAAAGGTCACATAATTTTCTGTTATTATAGGGGCAACTGGGTGAGTATGTTGTGAATAAATCCTTCTAAAAAGCCTTAGGCTGTAGCTTCAAGTGACACATTGGGATAATGTTGTTGATGTACTAGGATCAAAATGTTTGTTATGACTTCAATTTATGAAGTGTAGAGAGAGAAACAATAGGAAGTAAATGCTGAAGACAGATATTGTGTTTGTGTTCCATGATACTTGCATTTTGTTTGGAGGATAGCTTGAGAACTTGATAGTTGCTAGCTTAACCTGTCTGATCTAATGATGAAATAGTATTGATATAGTTTTTGTTTCTAGACCACCTCCCATCTTGTGTTAACTGGAATGTGTATTTGTATAACTATATCATGTGATCTTTTTTACTGTTGTATTCTAGATCTGCTTATCACTCTTTTCTTTGTTAATGTTGTTTGACCTGCTGATCTGTAGTTATTATTTGCATTATGATTCAATTTTCACTGCTTTTGTTTCTTGGGAAACTATATCAGCTAACTAATGCTATAGTACCCAAACCATCTCTTTTGGTATTCATTAACATATTTGAACCACCAATCCGCACCCCTAATGATATGCCAAAAAAAATTACTTATATATACATGTCTTTTTCACTTCAAAAACACAGCATGTCTATTTTTTTCCCTGCTGTAGATTATTGTTCGTGTCTTCTTTTGGTATATCAAGAATTATATTACAAAGAATGTCAAAAATGAAAAAATTATATACAAAGGGGAAAGAATTTGAGTTCAATTTGTAGCAGGTGTATATTGACTATAGAATATTCGATAAAGACGGTGTGTTTGATACAACCCACATGTTTTGGACTGAAAATATATACAGACGACTGCCACTTCATAGCAAAGATGCGAACAAGAAGACGAATTAATATCATTTGATCTGCATTCTTTCAGTCTCTAACCCAAAATGTCTCTATTTTTCTTTTGACTTGCTTCTAAAAATGAAATATAATGTAGAGATAATGTGAAAAATAACTAGCTACATACTGTGACTTTATTTACTTTTGTGTTGATGGCTTGCCTACCCTATTCTAATGGTTATTGTTTTCACAGGGTTAAAGTTGTCCCGGTTAAAAAATTGTGTCATTGTTCCAAATCAATATCAACTTCATATAACACAAGAAACTAAGGTCCACAAGAGTGATATAGTTGATTGGATGTATCCCAAGGCTTTTTACAAGTTGGTTTCCCTTCAATCAATAGAAGTCTGCAATTACAATGACACCAAACTTTTAGGTACATTGTGCATCAATTTTTGTAACAAATCAATTAGACATACTATTTTCCCTCTAGCATGTTGATTCTTAAAATATATATTGTAGATATTTTTGAGGGATTGTCGTACATGCAGGTAATACAATTGTTTGTGACGATAATGACGCAACCCGTATGCAAGAGGTTGTTGTTCTAGATAGAAGGTGTTCACACTTATATTTATCGATATATTCCAATTTATTATTTTTGATACTATAATGATATATTTTCAACTTCAAATAATGTAGTTTTCCATCTTCCAATGTTGATGCAGCTGTGTTGCTGTTAGATTGATTCTTATGAACCAATTTGTTAGTGAATATGAAAACCAGGTTCAACAAAGTATTGGTCGGTACAACACACTATTGGCTTGTGGAGTGTATGTTAGGAAAATGAATGGTGCGATTTGTACACAAATTAAAATGATTTTCTTAAGAGTTTCTTAAAAGTGATAATATTAATTATCTTTCGTAATATTTATAGCTGAGGTTCTAATTTAAATTTCATGTTCAATTTCAGCTTATTTTCTAATCACAGGAAGATACACAAGGTTATTTATCAATCCAGATAATGTAGATGCATCAACTCTATTGGTTTGGTAATGAAGAAACGCAGATTTATTAAATTTAATTTATTAAATTATATATATATATATGTTTATAATCATTGTCTTGTGGTTAATAATCAGGTTTGTCTGTGATAATTTTGCCAAGAGGAAAATGAAGTGGTTTAATAATTGTGGACTATCAATAAATCGGGCATTGTCGACTTCGAATGCAATCCGGACTACTATAGCGAGCTACAAAAGAAAAAGAAAAGTATGTGATACACAATTATTTACGTCAGAATTATTTTCTTGGAGAAATTGACTTTTTCTATCCAAATTATTACTATTTTGATTAATATGCAGGGAAAGCACTATAGAATGGTTGGGAGATTAATTGATATCGATGTTGATAGTTTCACATGGTATGATGCTTGCACATTTTGTGGACTTGATATACAACATGTTAGTGAGCATATCATTTGTAGTAATTGTGACAAAGAAAAGCCTCCAACAACTATTAGGTACTCTTATTTTTATAGTATTTGGATATAAATTTTATAATTGTGTTAAAGTTATAATTTTTTTTATTAGCCTGTTTACTAACTTTATATATTTGTTTTCTATATTTCCACGATAAAAAAAGTGTTTCTGGATATATGACTATAATTGACTCTACCGGTACAATGCGTGTCAAGCTCTTTACAAAACAGATTGAGTTTATACTGCATTCAACTAAAGCAAAACTGAAGCATATGTTTGATGCGGTACTATATAATTTTATGAACTTTACTCTTAATTATTGATAACATGACTAAATTGAAATATAATGTACTTCATAGTTTTTCAGATTAATTATGTTATTTTGATTTATTTATTGCAGGTGCGTGATAGAGTTTTGCTACGATCGAAGCTTCTCACACGTGTGCGCAATGCATATATTTTCGTATTTCATCCTCTTCATCTATCGACTTATATAGTAGACTATGTAACTTATGTCGATTGGGCAGAAGAATGTGCATATTTATTTTAGTAATTACTATTTCATCTTTCATTAAATTTTCTTTGTTGATAGCCATATTAATAATCTTTATATATTTTATTTTTTTTGTAGAATGCGGAGCACATTGAATGTCCGGCAACAATAAAGCATAATGAATCACAACACCTTCTTTAAATATTAGAATAAAAGACTCTAGTGTTTTACCTTACTTTTGTTTGTCAATCTCTTTAGTTTATAAACACCATGAAGCTCTTATCTATATTATACTATATTGTGGTTGGAATTCCTTTTTAAATGCATAATTTGTTGCTGGGAAAAGTTTTTCTAAATGACCAATAATAAATATATTACATTTAAATGATAAAAAGGAAATAACATGATTTCCATAAACAATAAACGCAAGAGTTAAGTCATGTAAAAATGTTAACAGTAACACCCGGGGCATCGCCCGGGCCACACACTAGTTAAAATATTATTTACCTTCTATTTTTTTTTGTAATACTCACTTTATTATAAATCAATTATGGGTCCCACCCACTTACCTTACCCACTTGCATACTCTCTCCTGAATAAAGAATTTATGAATCTAAGGTCCTACCTAAAACTTCTCCTTAATTAATACTTGTGTTCAAAAGAAATGAAAAGTCTATTTGGAGACGAAGGGAGTATATACTAAGATAGTATTTAAGAGGATTTTACGTACTAAAATTTGTTTTATTTATTATGCAAAAGAATGGCTAAAGTTAATACTACCTCCGTTTCATATTAATCTACACACTTACACTTTTCACACATGCCGATGCACTATGTTGGGCCTTTATATCTCTAATTTTGTATTTGTAAAAAATATAAAAAGTCGATATTCTAAAACTACATATCGAGACGAATCAAACAAGACCCCCACATGACTATATTTTCTCTTAACCATAATTCACAAATGATAGTCAAAGGGAAATTTGTGAATAGTGTCAAAAGTGTAAGTGTGTAGATTAATATGAAACGGAGGTAGTATGTGATTAGCAAAAAAGTCTAAACATTGCAACTAGTAAAAAAAATAAAATCAGTACTCCCTCCGCTCCTTATTAATGTTCCTAGTTTGACTTGCATATTTGCTAATTCTCATCTTCGATTATTAATATATGTAATTATGTATTAGTAAAAAATTATAAAAATTTAATATATTATTAAAGTATTCATTGAAACGAATCAAATAATATCTCATATGACTATGTTTTCTTATATGCTGGAAATTTTTTACAAAATTCTGTGTAATACTAAGTAGTGCCAAAATTTCAAATAATAACATCAATTAAAAAACAAAGAAAAATATAGTATTTGTCGTCTTGATATTTTGCACATGCACCTTTTTTTTGATTCCTTTAAGTTGATTATAACTTCTCTTGAATAATATATGGAATTATATATATGGAATTATTGTAACCTAAACAATACTACTAGTCAGTGTAAGTTTGAGACAAGGACAAAGAAGGTGATATTCCACCAAAAACAATTCGTCACTTGACCACTCAAATCAACATCAATATACGCATCATACAGCCCATCCAAATTGAAGGGGATAATATGATGGTCATTAACAATGTTCAGGGTACTTGGTCTCCTTCGTGGCAAATCGCACACTTAGTCCATGATATCAAAAATTTGTTGGCGTCCTTCCGTTCTTGGACTATCCAGCACATCTACAAAGAAGCCAACAGATCAACCGATTGGATTGCTAATGTAGGACATCTTGTTGATTCATGTTTTAGTATAGATTTGTTTTCAAATTCAGCCTTAAATAATATCCTTGTAACCGATGTGTTAGGAGCTCCCCTTGTACGGAGGGTCTCCTAACTTCTCCTTTTTCTTACCTTTATAAAAAAAATATACGCATACTATTAATGCTATCTATTAAGATTGTATGCACCGGATGAATAATAAATTTATTATAAGATCTGTTCATTCTTAGTCAAGCTGAGTCATTTCTTAGTTCAATTAGGTCAATTTTCAAATCAAAAGGAGTCATTTTTAAACAAAGTATAACTTTTAACCTTAAATGAGTCATATGTTGATATGTAGGTAAAAGTGACCATCTAAATCAAAAAGTGACGGATAACTTTTTACCTTAAAAGAGTCCCTTCAATATAAGTGAGCAAGTGACCCATTTAAAATGAAAAGTTAACCCACATTGTATAATAAATTACACTACACTCATCTCATTGAAAATTTTATGTGATCCTATTAAAGACCAGTCACTTGCTTTTTAGATGAGGGAGTCGCAATATATAGAAGATAGAACTGTACTATATGGTAAACCCAAACACTTTATTTCTATTAATTGACCTTTAACAATCAAGTAAAACTTGGTCTGATACTCTGATAGTATATTAATAGGTACTTTGTGGGTGAGAATTCCTCTTATCCTCTCTTCTTTCTTCTAAGAGCGCTCTTGTTAGTTAATTTGGACCGAATTGATAATAAACAACAAGATTTCAGTCCGATAGAAAACTTCTCCTTTCTAACTACTTCCTCTCCTCTTCCAATAAATATAAACAAGGTATTTCAATGTAAACACATGGTAGTTGTACATGTTTAATATCTCACCTTGTAGCTAATTAGACATTAAAAATGCTTCTCTTCATCTTATTTTTTAGGACTTATTTAAATTCATCTTAACTAAAACTTATTGGAACCTATCGAAGTTTATTATATAAGATGTTAATCTAAAATAATTATAAATTATTTGAATTTATTTAGACCATACCTGAAATTTGATAAAGAGTTTACACTTGAAATAATATTTCGTTGCATCAGGACCTCATTTACAGTTTTGATTTGGTGCTCTATAAGTGTATACTGCGTTTTCAATGGAGAACTTCAGCATAATTTCCATGCATTGTAAACTCTATCGCGTCTCATTATCGATATTATATAACTTCAAAGGAAGTTTTAGCTAGCTTAAATATCTCAATATTTTTTTTTTGTTGGTGTTTAAAGAGTCATAAGGGTGGGTGATGAGAATTAATCTCAAAATCTTCTGAAAACGGAAGGAAAGATTTAACCAACTGAACTATCCTTCACTCTCACTAAATATCTCAACATTTATGAAAGCAATTGGGGATATATGGTCAATATGGATTTATTCAATTATATTGAGGTAATATGATATTAGGAATATACTACTATTATAGAAAAATAAAATAAAATATGATTATCTCTAGAGTGTATTATTATTATCTTAGAAAAATGCGAAATTTTTCAATCCCTCAGGAGAGAATCGGTTTAAGAAGTTATGTGAGTAGATAAGGGAGGGAAAAAGGTGGAATATATACTTTAAAACACAAGATACATGCTTCTCACATGAGGTGTTTAAGTAGGTCACGCCCATCTATACTAATATATCTATACAAATATATTAAAAGGGTATCAAACACGTGACCTTTGAACTGAAAAGTAAGAGCTTAACTATCGAGACACTATGGGCTTTGTTGTCTAATGTTTCAAATAAAATATGATAAAGCTTATAATAATTATACTTAACTAAAAAGACTTAAACAAGTCTATACATCTCTAAAACTCTAACAAGAGATCATTGATGTCATATTCTCTTACCACAATTGCTTTTATGCTATTATTTTCAAACTCAAACCTTTCATTTTTTTTACTTATCACGTCGGGAGGTGAATTTTTTAATTTCTTAATGGACAAAAAATAGGAAAAGTAGCAAAAAAAATTATGCAATTTAAGATTAATAATAAGAAAAATAATAATAATGATGATAATAATAATAATAATAATAATAATAATAATAATAATAATAATAATAATAATATATTTGAATATTATAACTGACCCGAGGCATCGTCCGGGGCAAAAAACTAGTTAAAACTTTAAAAGGTATTCCTAAACAAGGATCTCTGCCACGTGGCGCTATCATTTATAGTGTTTACTTTATGTACTCCACATACAATAAAAAAAATATGAAAATGCATGGTATAAGATTTGATCCCAGGACTTTATTCAAACTTATACTCCATCTGTTTCTTTTTAATCTACACACTTTTCTTTTTGGTCCGTTTCTTTTTAATTAACACAATATTACTTTTTCTATTATTTGTAACATGTCTCATCTACTTTCCCCTCTTTTTCCATCCATGTCATCCTCTTTTTAATATTTAAATCCACTTTTAGTTTCTCTATCTCACTTTTTAGTTTATCTATCCATCTTTTCAGCTTCTCTCTCATACTTTTGGACTTTCTCCTTGGTACTTCCCAAAGTGAAATAAGTAATTAAAAAAAACGGATGTAGTATACTAAAGTCTTAATCATTAAACCAAATAATGTTTGGTGTTATAATTTTAAAGTAAAAAAATTAATAAATTATAATTATAATTATGCGGGGCATAGCCCGAGCCTAAAAACTAGTTTAATGCACAAAACACAATGAGGGAGGAGGGAAAGAGGAAAGGTGAATAACCCAAAGTTTGAACTTTTAGCCACATTTCACAATAAGACATATATTGATATCATATAAAGTATGTTCTCAAAGAAATTATTACATATAAGATCCATCCTGATAAAATTTCCTTTTGCCTCTCATAAATTTATTTGGCAATGTCCTACACTTAACACTCCTACAGTACTACTCCTACTCTACCCAGTACCCATGGTGTAAGTCACCTTTTGTTATAATACCAGATTCGTTTACGTATTTACATTTGCTCGAAAGTGAAATAAAAACTTTTCTATGCGGCGAAAAGCTGTATAATTCCAAAAGGGAAAGAATAATAGTTTGGACATGTGCTTTGTGATCACTTTGGAATACATGGTGCCGGGTACAATTTCAACATTCATATCCGCCCATGCATATTCAAACCTAAACCATATTAAAGGATAGTTTGGTTTAAGATATGAAACTGAAAAGGAATGGACACAAATAGAGAAGGAGAAAGGTAACAAAAATAGTTACCTCTAATGAGTGTTTTGTTCAAGCCAAAGAATGTAAATAAATAGTAACAACTACCACCAAGTAATGGATTTTGTTACATGAGGGGGAGAGGAAGGTAACAAATTGGGGGAATCTATTACCATCAAGTAATGGTGATGGATTGATGAGGGGTTGAATCAAACAAGAAGAAAGGAAATCAGTAATTGATTCCGTTTCGTGGAGCCCAAAAATAGTAAACCAAACGAACCCTAACTATATCCCAATACCCAATAAAATACTTCATCCAAGGATGCAACATTTACGTAGTACACGCTATCCAATGCACTGATTTGAACCTTAATATCTTTAATTTTGTATATTATAAAAAGTTATATTATGGAAGTATACATTAAAACGAATCAAATGAGATCCCACTTGACTGTTTTTTTTTTATACATTTACGGGAGAATATGAAATAAGGTTGGTAGATGAATAGTGGTTAGTATGCAAATGTTGCATCCTTTAAAGAACGGAGGAAAAATCCACTACATACATAAAGCCAGTTATCCACCCATCAATTGCCTCAAATTTGTTTGTGTCGCTTAGTTTTGTAGGTGTATGGTTTACGTTCCAACTTTCTGAATTTGCTACTCCCTACGTCTAAGAAAAATTTGAACATTTATTGAGATTCGTATTTTGAGGCGACAAGTTGTAGACTTGTAGTGAGTGGTTATTAAATGATGTTTTATTTAAAGGGATATTATCTCAGATAACCCTGACTTATAAGCCTTTTTCCAATATAACCCCGACTTTGGCAGGCCTGTCTCCGATAACCCTGAACTTCATTTTTGTCATTAAAGTGGACGGAATTGTTAACGGCGTTAACTATTTTGAATCAAAATTAATTAATGATTTTTTTTAGGAAAAAAAAAACAAATCATCTCCTTCTCTCTCTTGTTCTTCCTACTATGTTTTGCAATCTGACAAAATGAACTTAGGAATCAATTTCCAGAAAATAAAAATCTGAATTTATAACAAATTCATAAAGCTTGAACGATCATAAAATAAAAATCTGAATTCATAAAGCTTGAATTTATAACAAATTTGAAGAAGTGATGGAAACCCCAAATTTTGAAACCCCAAACAAATGATGGGTCAAGATTCAAAAATTTACGGGCTTATGGAAGCAGCTGGGTCACGATTTCCACAAGTCCAAATTGATTCACCTCCAACTGAACTTTATCAAAGATTTCCTTCTTAAACTCTTTAGTCCCTTTAAAAACTGTTCTTCTTGCTTGCGTTCAACGCGAGGATGCGAAGACGATATCGAAGAAATTGTGCGATACGATTTCTGAACTTGCTGCTGGAATTTTACCTGAGAATGGATGGCCGGAGCTTCTACCGTTTATGTTTCAATGTGTTACTTCGGATAATTTGAAGTTGAGAGAATCGGCGTTGTGGATTTTTTTTTTTGGCTCAGTTTATTGGGGAGACTTTGATGCCTCATTTGGATACTCTTCATAATGTGTTTTTTCAATGTTTGGGAGGGAATTCGAGTGCTGATGTTCGAATTGCGGCTTTAGGAGCTACGATTAATTTTATTCAGTGCTTGACGACTGCGGCGGATCGAGATAAGTTTCAAGATTTGCTTCCTCCGATGATGCAGACGTTGACGAGTTAGGTTTGAAACATCATTCTGGAATTCAAATTGAAGAGTTAGGTTTTGAAGAACAAGAGAGAGAAAATAATGAAGAACAAGAGAGAGAAATATATTATTTGGGCTTTTTTTAAGTATTAATTAATTTATGTTTCAAAATAGTTAACGCCGTTAACAATTCCGTCCAGTTTAATGGCAAAAATCAAATTTAGGGTTATCGGAGACAGGCCTGTCAAAGTCGGGGTTATATTGGAAAAAGGCTTATAAGTCAGGGTTATCTGAGATAATATCCCTTATTTAAAAGTAGATGTAATAAGAGATAGTATGATATTTTTTTAATTGGAGGAGAAAGAAAAATAGGTATTTTTTTATTGATAGCGATAGAATAATGTGGACCGAATGGAGGTTAGAAAACTAATACTTCATACGTTACAAAATAAGTGAAGCACTTCTCTCATTTATGTGAGAGCTTTTTGAGAGAAGTATCTCACTTATTTCAGAATGGAGGAAGTATAATAATATCAAGACCATTTAACAAATGGAAGTGTTTAAACTAATTCGGGACAAAAAAGTGTTCAGGCTATTATGGAACAGAGGAGTACATTAGAAGGTTAAACAATACTAATGTTTGATGACCTGAAGCATCGTACTCAAGCTTATGGGTCTGGTAATTTGTAATATTTGGCCAATATATATCTATATTTTTCTTGATAAAAAATATTGCATTTTATAATAAGTAAAATATTATATTAGATCTCTATTATATAAGGAAAGGGGGAGGAAGATGGTGTTCCCCCTCTGAAAATACTAAATTACCCTAAATGATTAATGGAATGAAAATAATTACAAAAGGAAACAATTTAAGAACCCTTTCTCATTTCAACTTGTCATTCTAAACGAGTTAAAAATGGTATATGCATCAAATATTTCAATTAAATGGACAAAATATATTGACCTATTTTTTTTATAAGAGAAGATGGTACACATGACGTCCACCTGGAAGTCTGAAACTCTCACTACCTTTGATACACTTTAATTCTGTCAAACCAACTTATTATGTCTATTCTTTTTGTTCTAAATTCATTCAAAAAAGTTAATATTAAAAATCACTCACAACTTGTGTTAGTTTTTTACATTAGCGAATTAATATATCTAAATTCATCTAACTATTAATTTTTCACATTTTAAGTGTAATCGTAATTATAGTACGAATGGAGTATATAATAGAATAACAAGTTTTGAAATTAACGCACGCATCGCGTGCATATAAGGCTAGTTATTTATAGGTCATGAGGTGGATGATGGGTAAATAGATGCATTATAGGGGCGGAGCTACCCTTTGAGGTGTGGGGTCATTTGACCCCACTTAAATCTTGATTTGTAGTATTTTTCAGTCAAAATTTTAGTTTTATGTCTGTAAATTTGGACTATTTACACCTACTAAAATAATGAAAAAAAATATTTTACACCCACTAATATGTTATTCTGGATCCGCCACTAAGCTATCCAAGATCTCACTCTACCTCATATCCTTTGCAACTGGCGCGAGTTAGGAATTAAGGATGCATATATAACTTATGGGAAAATAGATGTCTAAGTTAATAATTCAATATCCAATTTTTTATCAGAATTTTAGTTTCAGATCCAAATTCAATCCAGAATTTTGTGGCTAAATTCAAATCGGATCCATGTCATAATCTTTTACAGATCGGATATCTAGATCCAATCCTGTTATAATCTAAGACTTCTGAAATACTACCTCCGTTCTTTTTCTATTGCAACAATAGAGTTTTCACGCTTGTCAATGCACAACTTTAAGTATTAATATCTTTAATTACGTTTTAGTAAAAATTATACAAATTTGATATTTTGAAAGGATAAATCGAGACGAATCTAACAAGATCCCACATGACTATATTTTTCCTTACGTAAAAATCACAAGAGATAGTGAAAGAGTGGTGAGTGAATAGTGTAAAAATATCATTGTTGCAATAGAATAAGAACGGAGGAAGTATAATAGCATGTTCTCTTCGGCATAAAACAAGCGAGCCGGCGAATGGAGCCGACGGGCGAGCGGGCGAAATAAATTATAACTAATTAATAGTAATGATTATCATTTAGGAAGCCGAACCGAAGCGAAGCCCCCGAATTGAACCGAAGCGGGCGAATCGAACCAACGGGCGAAAATAAGATGGGGAGAACAGGCCCTAAGTGTAGTTATGTGAGAACCATTTGTCTTTTTACCCATTTTATGTTTTTTTTTTCCTTCTCATTTTATGATCTTTGCTTATTTAAGCAATTTCTACTCATTTTAAGAACCTTTTGTTAATTTTAAAAGTAGCACACTAGCACTACAAGTGCAATATGCAGGAAAATTAAGAATATAATTAGTTGCTTATTTTTCCTAATGTCCTTCTTTCAATTTTGTAAAAGTTTGTTTAATTTTCTTTTGCAGACGGTATATATCGAAATCTTCATTGCAGTAAGCTAATTGTTTCATCGTTCTCCTTTTTTATTACATTGACATCAACCTCATTTCATTAACAATGACAATTTCATAATTTCAACCAAATTGTGAAATTTGTAGAATAAACTGAGTTGAAGAAACGAACAAGAACACCAGAAGATTATATCATCATTGCCATACTCTTGTGGCTCAGATCTTAAAACTAATGCATTATTGAATTGTGTAGTGTTTACAAGAAAGAGAGAAAAAGTTTCTCTAGAATTATTACATCATCACTTTAAGGAAAAGAAAACTAGAAAGTATTTATAGAGCTACAGCTAGACTAGAGAGAGAGAGAGAGAGAGAGAGAGGGAGAGGGAGAGTGTAAACTAATAACAGACAATAACAAATTCTAATTAGCTTCTCCTGAGTCAGTTAGATGGGATGTAATCAGGTGTGATGCAGAGGATTTGGATGAGGTGGCAGCTGTAATATCATTAATCTTATCACTCCCCCCCCCTCAAACTAGGCATGGGAGGAAACATGCCAAGTTTGGAAAGAAGCTTGTGCATCTGAGCAGAAGGGAGCACTTTAGTGAAGACATCAGCAATTTGCTCATGAGTAGGAACATATGCCAAGGAAATTAAACCTTCAAGGATTTTATCACGAGTGAAATGGACATCTATTTCAATGTGTTTGGTACGCTCATGATGGATTGGATTCTTTGCAATGTGAATAGCACTCTGGTTGTCACAATGTAAAGTGACGGGCGATAGGTTGTCAACACCCAACTCGTTAAGTAACCCGACCAACCAAGTAATTTCTGATGCTGCAGCAGACATTGCACGATACTCAGCTTCGGAGGAGCTTTTAGAGACAATGTGTTGTTTCTTTGACTTCCAAGTGACAGGGGAATTACCAAACAGTAAAATGTAGCCGGAAATAGATCTTCTTGAATCCAAACAAGCACCCCAATCCGAGTCTGAAAAAGCTTGAAGAGTGAGAGAATCACTACCCTTGAGTAAAATACCCTGGCCAGCAGTGCAGGATATGTAATTGAAGACATCATGTAAGGCCGATAGTGAGCTTCCCTTGGAGAATGCATATATTGGCTAAGATGTTGTACTTGTGTAAGAGAGATCGGGTGCGGTGTGGGTTAAAAAATTAAGCTTACCTACTAAGCTTCGTATTCGATAGGATCGGAGAGAAGAGAAGTAGCGGTGGCATTGAGCTTAAGGGAAAGAGGTAAAGGTGTAACAACGGGTTTGTAGGGAGAAAAAGGAGCGAGTGGAAAGCAATTCTTTGGTGAATTTAGCTTGGGTCATGGTAATGCCTTACGGTAAGTAGGCAATTTCAATGCCTAAGAAAAAACTCAAGATCCCCGGATCTTTAATGCTAAACACAAAGATCAAGATGTTGTTTCAAAGCTTTAATGCCCAAGAGATCATTACCGATCAACAATATATCATCCACATAGACTGCTAGGATTAAAACCAAACCATGAGAATGCTTGGTAAACAAGGAGTAGTCATTTTTTGACTGAACAAAACCTTGTTGAAGCAATTCATGAAGTAATTTGGCAAACCATCGCCGAGAGGCTGTTTAAGGCCATAAAGAGATTTAAGCAACTTGCAAACCTTGTTGTCGGGGTTAGAAACACCATCGGGAACAACCATGTAAACTTCCTCACATAGATCACCATGTAGAAAAGCGTTATTAACATCTAACCGGAAGATTTGCCAACCCTTACTTGCAGCTAGAGCAACTATACATCCGACGGTGCCCATCTTGATAACAGAGACTGAATGTTTCCTCAAAATCAATGCCCAATTTCGAGTATATCCCTTAGCTACTAACCTTGCCTTGAACCTTTCAAGCTGTGCCATCGCCTTTTAGCTTGATTTTGTATACCCATTTGCGGCTATTGACTTTTTACCAAGGGGAAGAGTTACCGGGGCCCATGTGTTGTTTTTAGAGAGTGCAAGAAGTTCTTTGTCCATGGCTTCAATCCACCTAGGGTCTTTGGATGCTTGTTTGTAGGTGGTGGGTTCAATAAAATGGTCAATGGTGGCTACTAAGGCAATGTGAGCGGGGAGGAAGGGAAGAATAATGTATAAAATTGCACCAGTGAGTAACACTAGTATTGCAAAAGAAGTCATTGAGATGAGATGGTGGATGTGTAACTCTAGTACTTCTCCTGACAGGTAAAGAAGAACGAGGTGGAGAAATAGAAGAAGAAGAGGAGATAGAATGGGTAGGAGAAGAAGGAGAAATGGGAGAATTAGAGGTAAAGTTGTCGGGGAAGAGATGTAGTGTTAGGATCGAGACAAAGAGGGAGAGGAGGGAATGGTATTGGATGGAGCTGGAGATGAATTAGGAATGGATTGAAAGACATCTGGAACATCAACAAAAGGTAAAAAATCTGTGACTGTAGGAAGAAAGAATGGAGCAGGAGAAGAGGTAGTAGGAGAAATATGCATAGGAAAGTGTTGTTCATGAAAAACAACATCTCTGGAGACTATGATTTTTTTAGTAGACATATTGAGAACTTTATAACCCTTTTGACCAGGTGAGTATCCAAGAAATATATGAGCAGTGGACCTAGGAGTAAACTTAGCACGATTTTGTTTGGGAGAAGAAACAAAACATAGGCAGCCAAATACTCTTAAATGATCAAATGAGGGAGGTTTATGAAACAAAATTTGATAGGGACTCGATGATGTAAAACAACAAGGGGCATCCTATTTATAATATGGACAGCACAAAGTAGGCACTCACCCCAAAAAGGTGTGGGAAGATTAGCTTGAAAATACAAGGCCCTGGCAGTCTCTAAAAGATGCCTGTGTTTCCTCTCAACAACACCATTTTGTTGAAGGGTATCAACACAGGTTCTTTGGTGATCAATGCCTTTGATGGTCAAGAATTGTTTCAATTGTCCTTCACAAAACTCTTTCCCATTATCAGTTCTAACACCTTTAATTATAGTGTCAAATTGAGTCTCTATATAGGCATGGAAATTAGGAAAAATTGAAATCACATCTGATTTAGCACTCATCAAATATACCCAAGTCATTCTGCTGAAATCATCCACTATTGTAAAAAAGTACTTACACCATTATGAGTAGCTTGTCCGTATGCACCCCATATGTCTAAATGCAACAACTGAAAACATGAAGTTGTTTTGATGGAACTGTGAGGGAAGGGAAGCCTTGTTTGTCTGGCTAGAGGACAAATCTGACATACTTCATTAAAGAGAGTACAAGTATGACCTTCCAAGGGAGAAATGTACTTGAGTTGAGAAAATGGTAAGTGTCCCATTCTGAGATGCCACAGTTTAGCCTCTGCAGCAGCTTTATGTGTAGCATTATTGGCTATATGTACATCATTATCACCAACCGATCCGAGTAGAAGCGAGAAGATGCGAGAACAAAGAGATGTCGAGGATCAACACAATGCGGCCCTTGCTTCAAGCTACCACGATGTTGTGGCTCCATTGAAGAGCTCTAGGATGCGGTTGTTACCATCAAAAACCACAGAGCATCCCATGTCGGCACATAACTTGGGAATAGACACTAAATTGAACTTAAATTCGGGGAACATATAGTACTTCTTGTAACACTATATTATCTAAGTGAACAACACCAACATATGTAACTTTTACTTTAGAACCATCCGGGATGGTGATAGTATTGTTGGTAGGAGCGGATGCATACGATGCAAATAAATTCAAGTCATAGCAAATATGGTCAGTTGCCCCACTATCAATGACCCAAGGCATATGTGTAGATGTTAGAAAACAAAATTTACCTGCTACACAAGCTGATTTGGAATGACTTGAGCTACCTTGTCCCTGAATTGTAATCATTTTGCTTGTCTCAACATAGCCATAAGTCTCGATATTGCTCATTGGTTATTGGCATATCTTGTTGAGTGATAGTACCAACAACTTCCTTTTCATCGGTTGCACAACATCATTTTTGCACAGCGGCGGCTATTCTTTTTCCGGGGAGTATATCCAAGCTTGTAGCACCTTTGTATACCGTGCCACTGGCATCCGGCAGTGGTCACGGTAATAGTTCACCCTCTTTTTGTCGGGGCCTCTTATCATTAGCATAAGAGTTCTTGTAGGTATGAATTAGTAGCAAGAGGAGGTCCTGTTTGTTCTTTCATAGGAATTGTAATGAAATTTGCCTTTGTTAGCAACAAAAGCCATAGTAGAATCATCTCCACCATGAGATATAGTATGATAAAGTTGCTTATGCTTCTCTTCTTAAACCAGAAGCCTATAAGCATGTGAAATGGGCTGGTAAAGGTTGCATGAGTAAGAGACTACCTCTCACAACTTCATAGCCATCGGTCAATTTCATGAGAAATTGAATTAGCCTCTTGTCTGCTGAGATTTGAGTAGCTTTCTTGTGATAGTGCAAGAACAGTTACCACAATCACGAGGTTGGCAATGGATCAACATCATCAAGATGATCCCAAGCTCGTTTGATTTTGGTGAAAAAAGTTGAAATCTTTGTCGAACCTTGTTTCGGTTCATCAAGATACATTTGTAAAGCATAAAGAACTGTACCGGGAAGATGCACCAAATCTTTCTTCTAAGTTGAGCCAAATTTCTCTAGCTGTGTGAAAATATAACACACTTCTAGCTAATTCCTGATCTAAAACTCCTAGAATCCAAGAGATCAACATTGAATTACACCTTTCCCATGCTTTTAGCTCCTTAGTACCAACATTAGGCTTATGAGCCGATCCATCAATCATACCTAGTTTGTTCTTAGCGAGATAAACCGATCATCATTGATCGTTTCCGAGTCACCATATCCTTCTCCATTGAATTTTTCGAGACACAAGTTTAATTCCGGGATTATCGGATGGATGAAGATAACAATGTGAAGTAGGATCTTGTGTAGGATCTAGGGTATTATTTTGGCTGTTTTGTGAAGAATTGTTAGAATTTGGAACTTCTTCCATTGTATGAACAGATTTAGAAATTTGAGCAAGAAGCGAGCAATTTGAACTAGAAATGAGCAATTTGAACAAGAATCGAGCAATTTGAGCAAGAATCGATCAATTTTGAGCAAGAACCCGAGCAAATGAGATGATTCGAGATATGAATCAAAGAAAGATCGGGAAAAATGCGCAAATTCAAGAGATGATTGAAGCGATGAATCAAACAATTGAAAGCGTATAACGAATCAAACAATTGAAACCTGCTAATTATTTGCGAATTTCAATCAAACGAACAATTTCGAGAAAAAGAAAACGAGCGAACACGAGCGGATTTGAACAAACAGGACCTCGGAATTTCACAAGCTGCGAAATCGGGAATTTCATAAGCTGCGAAATCGGGATTGAATCCGGTTGCTCTACGATACCATGTGAAATTTGTAGAATAAACTGAGTTGAAGAAACGAACAAGAACACCAGAAGATTATATCATCATTGCCATACTCTTGTGGCTCAGATCTTAAAACTAATGCATTATTGAATTGTGTAGTGTTTACAAGAAAGAGAGAAAAAGTTTCTCTAGAATTATTACATCATCACTTTAAGGAAAAGAAAACTAGAAAGTATTTATAGAGCTACAGCTAGACTAGAGAGAGAGAGAGAGAGAGGGAGAGAGGGAGAGTGTAAACTAATAACAGACAATAACAAATTCTAATTAGCTTCTCCCGAGTCGGTTAGATGGGATGTAATCGGGTGTGATGCGAGAGGATTTGGATGAGGTGGCAAGTTGTAATATCATTAATCTTATCACAAATAGTTAAAGATTTTTATTTAAAAAAAAGCTAGTTTCAGAAAAACAACCCGCCTAAATTGGATCTGGATGATCCAAATTTCAATTGGGATAAACCTGATTTTTGAAAATCGAATATCTGGATCGGGAAATGCCTCATGATTATTGTGATACCAAAAACCGTATATCTGGTCTGATTTTTGTAACTAAACCCAATATCTAATTTACTCACTCCTAGATGCAGGTGCGATACGAAATCTACAAAATCATACCCATTTATCATCCCAATTGGAAGTTGGAGAATTTGCCAAATTTTCTAGATAAAGTTAACCACTTACACAATAGATTCATGATTAGAAATGCGCCTTTTATCGACTAGTAATATTTACGATCAACATTCTCTATTTCTTTCACTTAACGACTTTTACGACTGTTTGGATTGGTCGGAAAATTTGAGCGATCCTCTTTTAAGAATGGGGTATTAATTGAGTACATATTGTAATTATGTTATTTAAGGTTGCGCATGTCTATATTTATCAGTATCAAAATGTTTTTATAAGCCAAGACTTTTCCCAATAGCACCATCGAGAGCTTTTGAATTTCACGTGGTACCCATTACTTATTGCCTTATTGGCTTTTCTATGTGGTACTATCTCCAATAATTATACTACCTCCCACCACCCAACATACATGCTAACCACCTTCCTGCAATCCTCACCATTTCTATTGTCACCAAGCAGACCCATAATGCCCCATTTGAGCATCGACTTTATCCATCAATCATTATCATAAAATTTGGTGGAAGTAGTAATGGATGGTCAATGAATTGCAAATAAGGGATCTAGTAGATCTGGTTGGTGATGATAGTCGATAATGGTGGCTAAACCTTTAGGATGTCGGCTAATGGATTGTTGGGGGTGGTGGGTAAACATGTTCATTATCGGGCACCCAGAAATGCAGCCCATGAGCCGACTTGAAAAATTTGAGTACCCGAAAATCAAGTACCTGGTTTTTTCGGATTGGGTCTTAGGGTTCTTGGGATAAATAAAGTGCAAAATTTCATTTTCTTAAACCCACTGCCAACTCTAAGTCTGTAACTTGGTTAACCTTGGTTAGATTTATAATTACCAAATTATATGAATGCCGAGTTCATAATTGAGGAGAAAAGAAAACATAAGGATATCTCATAACTGAGGGATACCACGTGAGATCAAAGGCTTTCAATGATACATACCATATAGTAAAGTCAATAGTACAACGCTACCATATAGAATTACTCAATATGTTTTTATAAGTAAACTAGTTTGTTGGCTCGACTAGGCTATGTCCGAGTAATTTCATGTAATATGATGTTGAATATTTTATTATATCTAGTAAAATTAAATATAGTATTTACATAGTTTGAGATTGAATTTAGTTGTTCGAAATATATATGATTATAATAAATATAAAAATATTGTAAATATAGATAGTTGTTAATTTTTTTAGCAAAATTTAATACAAAATTGGTAACCAACAATTAAGAAAATTTATTTTAAAAGGAATTTACTTCATTACTGTAAAATTGGATTTTTGATTCTTTAACATTATAAAATATTAAACCTATAAATTTGTACGTGGAAGTAGAAAGTATTTTGTTAATTAAGTTTTGTGGAAAGATAATTTTGTCGGTAATTACTTGGATATTAATTTAATAATTTTAATTTTCATTGTTTTTTCTGTCTCTGTTTAAGCTCTAGATATGCGTAAACAAAAATAGATGAGGTATAAGGGTATGTTCTCTTCAACTTATACTAGTTTGAACTTATCTTATTTTTACTGAACTTTTATTAACTAATCTGTATTTTTCTTAAATATTTTTGTAAAATGTTTTGAACTTTTCTTATTCTTTTTGTAAGTTTTCTTATTTTTTCTGAACTTTTCAAAAGCACTCTTCACTTTTTTTTAATTTATACTTAATTACTTTTGAACTTTTCTAAATTTTTTCTAACCTTTATTTATAATTTTCTCATTTTTTCTAAATTTTCTTAACTTTTCTGAAAATAAATAAAAATAGGCTGAAGAGAACATACTCTAAGTGTGCTGCAAAAGAGATTGAACTTAAATAAGTTGATCAATGGAATTATAAAATTGACGAGCATGATTTTTCCCTTTCTTGGTACTCTATTAACAACAGTAGTGGCATTGGAATGATGGTAAATGATTTACCTTATTAAACATGAGGGTGTTGGATGAAGCATATATGCTTACATTTGCTTGTTTTATTTTATAACTTATATGTGTATAATAACATGGCGCCATGTCATTTGTGAAAAAGAAGGTAACACTTGGGGGGCTACAAGCCTACAACCTTTCTCCATACTTTGTATCTCATTGAGAATAGTTTTACATGTTCTACCTCACAAAAGATGAGGTTGTGGGCTCATTGATGCTTAGATAATTTGTTATGAGGAAACAATGTAATATTTTTTTAATGTGTGCGTATGACGATATGGCGCCATATCATTTTTTTTATCTCGTTATTTTTCAAGTTTTTCAAGGAAGGCAAAAGCATATACTCCCTTTGTTTTTTTTATCATTCTCACTATTCTATGCGCGTCTCCTAATGCACCTCTTTAAACTTAAATCTCCATCATTAATATATTAGTAAAAATTATAACAATTGAATATTAATAAAGTACTAATTGAGACGAATCAAACAAGACACTTGCATGACTATATTTTTTTCCTATAATTTGAGAAAGATTAAGAAGATTATCTCTAAGTATGAATAGTATCAAGATTCCAAGTGAGAAAGATAAAACAAAACAGAGGGAGTACTACTTAACGTTGATAATCATAAATCAAATTTATAGCTTAATGGTTGAGTATTCTTATAGTTTTTTTTTGTATCTAATACATATTATATTATTTGTTATAATTAAAATATATTAAAACTTCATGCAACAAAATATGAATGAATAAATATTAGTTCAATATATTAAATTAACTTTAGTTAATTAAAAGCAGGTGAAGTGAACAAGACTTTAATCATAACCTACGCTGTCCCACATTAGTTTACACCGTTTATATTTTGACTACAAATTCCCATCAATTCACCAACCATAAAATTCCCATCAATACATAAGGAAAAATACCTAGTTTGCAATATACTCCCTCCATTTTCTTTTGTTGATATTTGAAATCGGGGTAAAAATCTAAGCAACTTAAATAAGGGGCAAGATTCCACTATTTTAAATAAAATCAAATTAACTAAAAATAAAGATTATAATCCTTTGAGTTAATACAACCAATGTGACAAAAGCTTGATGGATAAAAGAGTAAAATATGACTAATGAATAGTGTGAATACATTTATTGCAGTTTAATTAATACCAATAGATAATTTAAATCATATTCAAAATAGGAATAACATATTGAAATTTCCTAATGGGGAATATAAGAACAACAAAAGAAAACAGATGGAGTATTAGATTTCATTTTAATGTGTATTCTCAAGATATCAACTTTTTGTAATTGTATTAATCCAAAATTTAGATATTAGTTATCAAAACTTTACCGATCAAACATATTAATTTAATAAAAAGGAATGAAGGAGTACGAGTTTGAACTGGATTTGATGAAGATGATATTATGCATCGAAGGGACCATATGACTTAGTCGAGGGTAGCACTAGGCATGTTTGATATTGGAGACTACACAAGACTAAATATATGGGGTCTCCTATAAAAGTATTTTTGATATTTGTAGTATTTTTTTTTCGCTTTGCACAATACAATAGTAATTATTAAACTATATGATCCTTAATGTTGGTGTTACACTTTTTTATTTGAATGTATCTATAATTGCATTTCAAATAAGTTATTTTTACGTGTGAGCTATAAACTATTAGTTTTTGTTGAACATGACCTCCATAATAATTGAGCCGATCAACTCTAGACTTACTTGGCCAGTGAAAGTTAAAAACAATATCCTGACTGTGAATTTGGTCCCATTGGAGAAATACAGTCCTTGTATCATTTCCGTAGGTAATAAGTACAAAATAGAAGGCTTAAATAGAAGGCTTACTTCTGACCTTCTAATTAAATGGTACTTCTATAAAGCATACATAGCCAACATAGGTGATAAGGAGAAGCTTACTTTTGCACGAGCCAACTTGTATCTTCATCCGGGCCTCTGATATAGTGGATGGTCTTTCTTCCTTCGTCAAAGGTAAGTTTCATCATAATTCATAGTTCACAAGTAATTACACTTATTACTATATAACTAAATTAAGTGACAATGCAATTAAGTGGTAATGCAAGAGATTTTTATAATATTGAAGATTTAAGAATATATTATATATTCAAGATAATTAATTGCATTTTCGTAAGAACTAAACGCTATAATATGTATTATACATAGAAATTTTTCGATCTCTTCTCAATCCATAATCAATGAATATATTACATTTTTGTTCTATATATTGTAGTAATTTATCTTAGTTGACTTGGTTTTTTTAGCGCATTCTAAAATTAGCTATCCTTTCGTTGGACTCGATCTATTAGCATATTTTTTCGATGAGCATATTTTTAAAAAAAACCAACGAGTTAGATGTTAAAATTGGTCAAGTTTGGGGAAAAGCACAATTTTTCACTATTATCACCTCACACCGATGTTAGTATATTTTTTTATGAGCTTTTTTTTAAGGAAACCAAAGATTTAGATGTTAAAATTGGTCAAGTTTGGGGAAAAGTATAATTTTTATTATTTTCACCTCACATACATACTCATTTGTTTCGTATCAATTCACGTCAATGATAATTGAAGCTAGTGAGTAACAAAAAAGTATATTAAATTTCTTATTTGGGAGTAACTATTGATAATAGATGTAAATTTTTGTAAATTAATGGGAATTAAACAAACTATGTACTCGTTTGGTATACATGGGAATTTAAATCCTGTAGGAAGTTTCATTTCCTAGGAAATTACTTCCCTTATGTAATTCTTAGGAAATGGCCTAAATTTGTTTGGTTGACATCAAGGAATTTGCAATTCATGTGGGAATTTTGATTGACTAAGGGGGGAGTGGGTAATTAAATTCCCATATTTTGTGGGAATTTGCAATTCATGTGGGAATTTTGATTGACTAAGGGGGGAGTGGGTAATTAAATTCCCATATTTTGTGGGAATTTCAATTTCCCAATGAATTTCCATTGCACCCATTTTCTCAACTTCCTGTCAACCAAACAACTTCCCAAATGAGAAAATCATGGGAATTTTCATTGCCTACATAAATTCCTGTCAACCAAACGAGCACTATGTTTATTATTTTCTCTAATACTCAGTGATGAACTTTTTGTATTTTTTGGTGTATATTTTGGTTGTGCGAAAGTAATTTCCATTTTATAGGATTGTTTTGATTTCAAGATTTGATACTTTCGTTGCAATATTAATATATTTTCTTCCCTTTTTTAGGAGATATACTTTTTCTTATATTACTTGATTTGTTTACCTAGAATTTCTAAACAAAATTAGGCCTTTTTCTGGTTTACTAAATTTTTGTTGAACTAAAATTATTTTACTGATCAACCTGATTTTTATTCCCCTTAGAAAAATCAATTTTGTTGATAATAACTGATGATTCATAGCTTCAATAAGTTTTGATAAGTTCTATTAAATTCTATTAAGTTTTAATAAGTTTTAATAATTTATGATGAGTTCTAATAATTTTTAATAAGTTTCAATAAACTATATAAATTTCAATTAGTTCTCATAATTTAAGATAAGTTAAACCTAGTGGAATATAATACACCCTAAGCTTAGCATTTTTTTGGCATAAAAACAAGAAAGTGGAAAAAGATGATAGAAAAGTGAACTCATGTGAGACTTCCTTTGTTTCTTGAAGATCTTCATACTTTTTGCTTAAGTCCGTTTTCAAAAGATTTTTATATTTTTAATTTATTCTTTATTTAATAAGATTTGTTCGACTAGCATAATTCTATATTATCTCACAACCACATTTCTTTCCTATTTTAATCAATATAAATAATCCATTTTCACACTCTATCTCCTCCATGTCTTGAAATATGATGCTAAAGTAAATTGAAAGATCTTTAATAAACGGAGGGAGTATAAAAGAGAAATAGAAAACGAACCCAATGAAGATGCAAGTGTTAAAGTTATTGTAAAACGTTCATTACAAGTATGTGTTAAACTTATCGAAAATTTAAAAATAATGGAGTATTATGATTCATCATTTTATATAATTTACAATATCATATTATTAATCCCAAATGATGATAATAATAATAATAATAATAATAATAATAATAATAATGTTATTATTATTATTATCATTATCATTATCATTATCATTATTACCATTATTATTAGTACCTTCATCCGTTTTACTTTTCTCCGTTCTATACTAAGTGCAACATATTCAGAAATTTTAAAATAAATGCAACTTTACTTTATTTAACATTGAATTCTCTCAATCTCTCTTCATTACACGAATCTCTCTTTTTATTTCTCTCTATCTTTCTCATCTCCTTGGGTCTTGTGTCCCCTCATATTATTGCACTTGTTAATAAGAATGGGGAAAGTATATTATATTCTTCTACATAGCTCTATATACCAAGGCAAGGAGGAGTAACAATGTCAAAGTATATCCTTTTTACTATGAAAAGAGGAGAGAAAATATGATTGTGCAAAGATGTTGTATTAGGTTGGTGCAACAAGGAAAGATGGGTCATAACAATTATAGACCATCTTGCCTACTAATGCTACCCATGTTTTTTTTATAAAAAATTATATGAGCTATTTCATATTTTTATGTTTTATATCTATACAAAAGTTTTGATTTTGTTTGTTCTAGCTAGTAATATGGAAGCCCGTACATACGTACTTGTGAGTACTTTGGTAATCATATGAGGTTCTACTCCATCATTTCACATTGTCCTTCTTACTTTTTGTTTCTCACAAAAAATTTCAAATAGGAAGAACTAAAAAAATAGAGGAAGTACTATACATTATATTGGTAGAATTAGTTTCTCTTCACTTCAAATTAATTATTTTGACTTAATTTTTTTTTTGATAATTTAATTATTTTGACTTATTTAGACAAATTAAGTTCATAACAAATAATTAAGTTCATAAATATTTAGACAAAATAAAAGTTTTCACACAAAATAATTTTTTTTTCCAGAAAATCTAATATACAAATAAGAAAATAGCAGACAAAATAAGTTTTTTTTTACGGTTTTTTCACCAAATACCCCTGACAAATAAATTTATTCACCAAATACCCCCACTTTTTTCAAAATTCACCAAATACCCCTGACCTTTAAAAAAATTCACCAGATACCCCTGACATTTCAAAAAATACCAAAAATGCCCTTTTTGGCTAACGGACGTTAGTGCTCTGTTAATTAATTAACTAATTAACCTAAAAAACCCTAATTAAACCCTAATTAAACCCTAAAAACCCTAATTAAACCCTAAAAACCCTAACACTCTCTTTCCCTAACCCAACCCCACCCCCAACCCTAGACCCACTATCTCCACCACCCAACCCCAGCCCCGGCCCCCACCTCCCCCACCAAGAACCCCCTCCCCCACGCGGCTCCCCTCCCGCAACCCCGCCCCGCACGCTCCACTCCCGCAGCCCCCCTCCCCACCGAGGCCCCTCCCTCCCTCCGCGAGGCCCCTCCTCCTCCCGCAGCCCCCCTCCCTCTACGCATCCCCCTTCCCCGCCCTGCGGCCCCCCTCTCCTCCGTACGTAGCCGAGTTTTTCGAAGGAGTATTTCACCGCGTTCTTCTACTTTTTGCGTTTTCGAAGGAGTATTTCGCCGGCGAGTTTGCCCCGAATTTAATATGTTTTTTGCCCGGTGTTTGCCCGGCGAGTTTCTTCTACTTTTCGGTTTACCCTAATTTGATGCGGGGCCGGGGGTGGTGGGCTCGGGATTCGAAGGGGTGAGGGTGGTTGGCTCGGGATTCGAAGGGGTGGGGGAAGCTCCTGGATTCGAAGGGGGAGGCGCGGGCTGCGAGGCTGGGAGGGGGGAGACGCGGCTGCGGGGGAGGGGGGGAGGGGAGGGAGGACGCGGCTGCGGCTGCGGGGGAGGGCCGAGGCTGCGAGGGGGAGGCTGCGGGGAGGGGGAAGGGGGGTGGGCTTGGGGTTGTTGGGTGGTGGGTTGGGGCAGGTGTAGCTGGGTTGTTGGGGGGTGGGGGGACCGTGGGGTTAGGGGAGAGAGAGGGTTAGGGTTAGTTAGGGTTAATTAGGTGGTTAATTAGGTTGACTTAGGGCTAATTAGGTTGACTTAGGGCAAACTTGTAAATAAACGCTAACGGAGGACTAACGTCCGTCAACAAAAGGGTATCTCGTGAATTTTTTTTAAAGGTCGGGGTATTTGGTGAATTTTGAAAAAAGTGGGGGTATTTGGTGAATACATTTATTTGTCAGGGGTATTTGGTGAAAAAACCGTTTTTTTTAAGACAAAATAAGATTTGATAAAATGAGTTAAGATGAAACAAGTTAAGATAAATTCTAATAAGTTCATATACATTTAAATAATATAACTTAAGACATACTTAAGTTGAAGTGAACGGCCTACGAAGCCTCACGAAGATTAAAGAAATGTCTTAAGAAGGATTCTAATAATATGTACAACTTTTACGTTTATCGACGTGCAACTTTATTAATTAGTAATATCTTTAAGTCTTTAACTATCCTATATAGATGGGTCAAGCTCAAACAAGAAGCACGAAGAAGATGATGAAGAACAAGAGAAATCCAAAGCTCGAAGCCAAAGAGGAATATTTCATTAGAAATGGAGGAATTTTGCTAGAAAAACAAATTGCTCTAAGTAAAGGTCAATGTATAGGAGCAAGGCAGCTAAAGATTTTCTCCAAGGAGGATATTGACAAGGCCACGAACAATTACAACCCTGATCTTATTATTGGACGTAGCATCACTATTGCTCATAGAACTGTCTATAAAGCCATCCTCGAAGATCGAATCGTGTCCATTGAAGCTCCAACATATCCAGAGTTTAATCCAAAATTAGTTGATCGCTACTTAACTGAAGCCGCAATGGCAATGGTGATGAATCATGGCAACATGGTGAAATTCTATGGTTGTTGTCTCGAAACTGCGATACCAATACTAGTGCATGAATTCTTACCAAATGGAAGCCTCTTTCAACATTTACACGGCAATGATGCATCTAACAAGCGTGTAATAATAAAATGGGCGGATCGTTTGAAAGTTGCAACCGGGGTAGCATATGGACTATCTTATATGCATAATGCCTTGTCAAAGCCAGTGGTGCATAGAGGTATCAACTCGTCTATGATACTACTAGATGACTTATTTCATGCCAAATTCGCGAATTTTGGCCTTTCGGTGTCTGTGACTCCTGGAGAAAAGCCTCAAAGACGACCTGTGGAAGGAACTCCGGGGTACATTGATCCCGAATATATCGAAACTCAAGAGGTGACGGAGAAGTGTGATGTTTATAGCTTCGGAGTTTTGATGTTGGAGTTATTGACAAGAAGACATCCTCTTAAGATGGCTAGAAGTGGAGCAGACTTGGTTGATGAATTTGTTACAGGTTTTGGGAAAAATTGCATGATGATGGAGATGATTGATAGTGAAGTTTTGGGACAAGCAAGTACAGGTGAGATTCAAAGGGTTGCACAACTTGCATGTTCGTGTGTGGCGAAGAAGGGGGACGAGAGACCGACTATGATTGAAGTTGTTAAAGAGCTTTGGGTAATACAAGGTCGAACCAATAAGTGAAATATATAAATCATTGAAGTACGCTCTTGTTAATATACTCCTACTTATTTAGGGATGGAATGTAATTATATTATTGAGATAACAACATAAGAAAGCTTTGTTGTTAAGTGGGATCATTGACATTAATTCCAAGTACTAAAGCTTCTTTCAACATTAACTTGGTGATATTGCATCGAGTTAGCAATTAAGTGTATAAAAAGTGGACTCATCAATTGTGCGATATATGTTTACAAATTAAGATGTTATAACTATATGTCTCAAAAAAATTCACCGCTCAACAATGATGGTCTACAACCAAAATGCTCATTAGACCTGATTGTTGGATAAGTCGTGGAATGCGTTAGTTCGATTAAATAGTGGGGTGGACTATTAACATTTTAGTACATCACATATTAATAGGTTAAATTGGGTCAAACTTTACGAAATACAAGTCAATAGTAGGTCGATAATGGGCGAGTCAATAGAAAAATAAATGGTTAAGAGAGGCGCCTAGGCGAGAGAAGTGAGCACATCTTAGCTCTGATCTATATTAACATTGTCGCATAAAAACCCTCTTCATTAACCAGGCCCATTCTGCATCTATAAAATACGATTCACCCCCCCCCACCTCCCACCTCCCACCTCCCACCTCCCATCAAACTTGTTTTCTTCTCCCCAAGAAACGTGACAGCAGTTAGCAGCTGCTAAAAACCAAAAGAACTTCAACTCTGCAACTACTGGAATTACATCCCTAATTTTTTTTACCAACACTATAAATGGAGTAAGGAATTATCTGCTCCTAGTTTGTTTTTCATGCCTACTAACTGTTTGTTAAAATGTCTAAAAGAATAGATGAAATAGAAGGTAGTTTTATCACTATTTCATATGTGAAATTCAAAATTTCTAACTGTTATAACTTACAACACACACTAAGACACTCTATATTTCTTATACTCATTTCAAAAACCCCCTTAATTTCTCTAAGTTTCTTCCCGAAATCCCTTGTTATAAGTTAGAACAGTTAGGATTACGTTACTCTCTATGTCATATTAATACCTTATGTTATTAGTTATGAGTAGAGCTTTGATCTTAAATACGTTAAACATCTGCAATTGCCTAATTTACAATAAACTAACCAATGTTTGTCTTCACAGGCAGTATGTTTTCATTAACTTTGCGCCGAAGGGATATGTAGTGATTAATAAAGAACGGAGGAAGATGATAAGGAAGCAAAGGAAGTCACCCAGAAAGGACAAGGAATATGGTCTATGGAGTAAGGAACTATCAGCATCTAGTTTTGGTGTAATGCCCATTACCTGTTTGTTAAAATGTCTAAAAGAAAGTAGATGAATTCAATTTCAGTCTCATCACTATATGTGCTATGTAGTATGTTGTCAATTCTGTATTACATTCAGGATTTAGATGGTTTTATTTTACTTGGTTATATACGTCACTGCTTACTGATATTTCTGTTACTGTCGTTTTAGAGCTTTTCTCTACAACTCCATTTATGCACCCATATACTGGGTGGCATGATTATACTTTATTCGCAGTGGCAGTGCTGACCGCCCTTATAACGTGATCATCAATTCCATATATGTAATACAGTGCTCTTAGTTTGCCGTGATTGCCGGTTTGCCACATGAGCTATCCTTTTTTCCATTTTGGTGCGGGATTGCAGCTACCGTCGAGTTTTTAGTCACTGCCAAAGTTTTATCGGCTCTAAGGAAAAATTGGAGAGTAGTTCTTTTGATGCTGCATGTAGTTGGGGAAGATGGGTCATCTCCTTATATGGAAAAGGGTGGCTACATACATTTTTAAGTCACTAATGATTTATAGAGCTGTAATCTGATTTCATTAATGGTCATATATGTAGGTGTCACTTTTGTGTTTGGCGCAACCATAAAAGGGTGAAAAGGAATGTGGTTATACATTGCTCATGCCTTAGGTAAACAGGCTTCAAAACACGGTGTTTCTCAGGATAAGTAAGAACTATTTGAAGCAAAAGTTGAAGAACATTTTAATCAAGAGGTATCCTTTGTACTTCTTCAGCTGTTTTTAGGTTCAGGAACCTTGAACAGGTCAAGATCATAGTTATTAGTCAGTGTTGCAGGTTTGAAGTGGTTTCTTTGTCTCCTGATGAAGAGCAACAACAGATGTCCTGGAGATAGAGAGTGGCTATTTATTGGGAATTCGACCTCTGTTTGCTCCCCTTAAGAATGCTTTAGCAGGGTATTTTCTTTAGGTCAATGTGCTTCGTTTAGTTAAGGCGGAACTGGACCTCGGGCTTTTGCTTTTCATGGTCTTCATCCCCACAAAATGTTCTAACCGTACTCCCGGGCTAGGGGTTCTTGATGCTTAACAAACGGGATGAAGTGCAGCCTCTTAATGGAAGTCTTAGATGTTGCAGGCTAGTAACTGCTATATCAGAATGATTCTGTAGTCAATGGATGTCTTAGATGTTTGCTAATACTGAAAACTGCTGTATCAGAATGATTGTTTACGGTTTTACGATGTAATAATTGATTATTATCAAAGTAAATTATGTGATGGTCGTTACTACCTTTATCTACTGCTTTATTTAGTCTGCAGCACAAGTTGGATGGTCCCAAATCCTGCTGTGGGCTGTGGCTTGTGGCTTGTGTGGATGCAGTTCCTGTTCTTTGAATGTTCTTATTGTCCCCATTTTTCAAACTACGCCGGACTTGTCCAACTTAAAGTTTAGTCTCCTCACTTTTCCAAGTAACAGACATGTAATTTAACTTGCATATTTCATATTTGTGCAACTAAAAAGGACGCGTATATGATTTTTGGCTTGTATTGCTCCATTAGATTTTGGTTGACCTCATAGTGGGTACACTATGTTATTATATAAAAATGTTTCATATCATTGATGAAAAGATACAGCCTAACTGAGTAGCTGTCTGTACATCCAGAATTGCTGCAAAAAAAGTGGATGACCTGTCTTCCTTCAGTGCAATCTCACAGGTAAATTTCATCATAATTGTTGCTCTGGTCAATGAACTAGATAAGAACTATTCTCGATGAATCCAGGATAAGTGATGCCTTTAGTTTCAGTGATCCAGGTTTAAGACCAAAGATCTTGAGCAACCAATATGTCAGGACACTTCAAAAGATAACGTATAGACGCATCGAGACCATTTAATCCGAGCTAAATCATATTTCATAATTACTCTGTTAATTTAAACATTTTTCTTTCTATTTTTTTTTCATTTCAGAAATTGTAGGAAATAAATTTTGGTCAAATGTCAAATATGAATATGTACTTCTATGAATATATCTGTTCACATGCAATCCTGCTAACTGTTCTTCCCCTCAGGCACATAAGGACACGGTATCCTGTCCTAAGTTCAGACAAGAAATCAGCTCAATAAAAATCCCTACACATGGGTCAAATTCAAACAAAGATCAAGATCAATCCCAAGAGCAAGAGCAAGCCAAAGTATGATTCCAGGGAGGAGTATTTCATTAAAAATGGAGCCATTTTGCTGGAAAAGCATATTGCTTTGAGCCAAGGCCGGGATATAGGATATGGGCAGCTGAAAGTTTACTCATACAAGGATATCGAGAAGGCTACAAAAAACTATGACCAAGATCTTATTGTCGGTCGTAGTGACTTCAGAACCGTGTACAAAGCAACCCTTGATGATCGTATTGTAGTTATCAAAGTCCTGACACAGTCAGACCCAGATCCCAAACTAATCGAACCCTTCTTAACTGAAGCCTCAACAGCAATGGTAATGATTCATGTTAATATTGAAAAACTCATTGGTTGTTGCCTGGAGACTTTTATACCAATATCGGTTCACGAATTCTTACCAAATCAAAGCCTCTGCCACCATTTACATGGTGGAGCCGCAACTAGCAAGCATATACAATGGATGGATTGCTTGAGGGTCGTAACTGATACAGCCTATGCATTATCGTATATGCATAATGCCTTATCAAAACCAGTGGTACTGGTGCATAGATATCTTCACTCTAACATTATACTTCTTGATTATTCATTCCATGCCAAATTAACAAACTTTGGCTTCTCGCTACCCATTACTCCTGGAGAGACAACCCAAAGATGGCCTGTTGAAGGAAGAGTAGGATATATTGATCCTGAATATGTAGAAACTCAAGAGGTGACAGCTAAGTGTGATGTGTATAGCTTCGGCGTCTTGTTGTTGGAGCTTTTAACCAGAAGGCAGCCTTGTATAATGGCTAGGGGCGGGACTGACTTGGTTGATGTGTTCATAACAGCTGTGGACAAAAAATGTATGATGGAGATGATTGGCAATGAGGTCTTGGAGCAAGCAACTATGGATGAGATTGGCCAGGTTGCACAGCTTGCATTAATGTATGTCGCGAAAAAAGGAACAGAGAGGCCTACTATGATTGAAGTCATTATACAGCTTCGTCAGATACGAGGTCAAGAGAATGGAATTGTGGAGCGTACAGCCACTACAGCAGCTAAGAACTAAGCACTGCAACAGGCAACAGCCACCATCAATTTTAAAGGTTTCCCCAATAGGATTACTATTCAGACTTCAGAATCAAACACTGCACACTGAATTATACTTCAGGATATAAATTTTGAACTTGGCTTAGAAGAATTGCTAGGGTAGCAAAAAAATTACACATAAAAGTACAGGAACTAAGATGTAATACATTCAAGAAGCTGCAGATATGACAAAGCCTTAAGATGTTCTCTTTTTCTCCTTCCACTGTTTCTTTATTCCTAATTTGGTCGGGTTATGAGGACGCTTTGCCCCAATTTCGACAAGGAAGATGTGATCGAGACAGTGCTGGAAGTCCCATTTATCTTAAAGAATGTTGTTTATATATTTGCAACACTTAACTTGTTAGCTATTACAATATAAGCTCAGCATTTTGTTGTTTAATTAATGGGATATCACTACTTTTTGAAGGAAGGATATCACTACTTTTGTTCAATATAATTTGCGTGGGCATTATAAGTTTTTATAATAATTACTTTATCCGTCCCAATATAAGTGCAACATGAGAGAGGGAGGAGCGTAAGAAGTAAGAACTAAGAACTAAGGAGTGGAGGGAGATAGAAAGAAATGAGAAGGATTTATATAGTGAAAAGAGAGATAGTGAGTACTCAATATAAAGAACCCATTTTCACACTCTATCTCCTCCATGTCATGAAATATGATGCTAAAGTAAATTGAAAGATCTTTAATAAACGGAGGGAGTATAAAAGAGAAATAGAAAACGAACCCAATGAAGATGCAAGTGTTAAAGTTATTGTGAAACGTTCATCACAAGTATGTGTTAAACTTACCGAAAATTTAAAAATAATGGAGTATTATGATTCATCATTTTATATAATTTACAATATCATATCATATTATTAATCCCAAATGATGATGATGATGAAAATAATAATAATAATAATAATAACAATAATAATAATAATAATAATAATAATAATGATAATAATAATAATAATAATAATAATAATAATAATAATAATAATAATAATAATAATAATAATAATAATGTTATTATTATCATTATCATTATCATTATCATTATCATTATTATCATTATTATTAGTACCTTCATCCGTTTTACTTTTTTCCGTTCTATACTAAGTGCAACATATTCAGAAATTTTAAAATAAACGCAATTTTACTTTATTTAACATTGAATTCTCTCAATCTCTCTTCATCACACGAATCTCTCTTTTTATTTCTCTCTATCTTTCTCATCTCCTTGGGTCTTGTGTCCCCTCATATTATTGCACTTGTTAATAAGAATGGGGAAAGTATATTATATTCTTCTACATAGCTCTATATACCAAGGCAAGGAGGAGTAACAATGTCAAAGTATATCCTTTTTACTATGAAAAGAGGAGAGAAAATATGATTGTGCAAAAATGTTGAATTAGGTTGGTGCAACAAGGAAAGATGGGTCATAACAATTATAGACCATATCATCTTGCCTACTAATACTACCCATGTTTTTTTTATAAAAAATTATATGAGCTATTTCATATTTTTATGTTTCATATCTATACAAAAGTTTTGATTTTGTTTGTTCTAGCTAGTAATATGGAAGCCCGTACATACGTACTTGTGAGTACTTTGGTAATCATATGAGGTTCTACTCCATCATTTCACATTGCTCTTCTTACTTTTTGTTTCTCACAAAAATTTTCAAATAGGAAGAACTAAAAAAAAAAGAGGAAGTACTATACATTATACTGGTAGAATTAGTTTCTCTTCACTTCAAATTAATTATTTTGACTTAATATTTTTTTGATAATTTAATTATTTTGACTTATTTAGACAAATTAAGTTCATAATAAATAATTAAGTTCATAAATATTTAGACAAAATAAAAGTTTTCACACAAAATAATTTTTTTTTCCAGAAAATCTAATATACAAATAAGAAAATAGCAGACAAAATAAGTTTTTTTAAGACAAAATAAGATTAGATAAAATGAGTTAAGATGAAACAAGTTAAGATAAATTCTAATAAGTTCATATACATTTAGATAATATAACTTAAGACATACTTAAGTTGAAGTGAACGGCCTACGAAGCCTCACGAAGATTAAAGAAATGTCTTAAGAAGGATTCTAATAATATGTACAACTTTTACGTTTATCGACGTGCAACTTTATTAATTAGTAATATCTTTAAGTCACTACTACATAAATGAGCTATTGCAACACTTAAAAACTGTTGCAATAGAACCAAAAACCGTTGCAATAAAGCTATTGCAACGGTCCAACAACCGTTGCTGTTGCTGCCGTTGCATTAAGCCTATTGCAACGGTTCTAAGGCCTATTGCAACAACTACTAGAAAGCCGTTGCAATAGGTGTCAATAGTCGTTGCATTAGCTATACACCCTATTGCAACGCCTCTATGTCTAGTGCAACGCGATCCAATAGTTATTGCAACGCCTCTATTACTCATTTTGTGTCCCATTTTTACATCTACTGCAACGGTTCCATACATATTAATTTTAGCACCTATTGCAATGCCTTACGCCTCCATAGCTAATGCAACTACAATACCTTCGTAGTTTTGTAATAGTAGTAGAGCAATATATATAAAACTATATATCAATTTTTTTTCCGGAATTTTATACCCAAAAGAAAAATTATTCATATGATATTCACGCCCATGGGCAAATTTAGAAAGTACATAATCACAAATCGATCTATTAACTAATATACTAAACAAATTCATGTTTTTGCAGTTTCTATATATAAAATGCTCCAAACAATTAAATCACTCTACATCTTAAGTGCTTCCATGCCTTTCCAATGAACAACTAGTTTATTGAACGTGGCATTTCATTTCTTCATTTATGACCACCTTCATTTCTTCATTTATGACCACCTGCAAATTCAAAGATGTTTAATCAAATTAGTTAAAGATGAAACATTATGATACTAATTTAAATGCTTAACACAAAACCAAAACATAACTAGCACAACTTTCAACTAAATAAGATTATCACAAAACAAATGTACCCGCAAGTTGGACAATTTGGCGCTCAAGTTGGAAGTTCGAACCAACACGCAAGATAGATGTTTTCCCAATTGGCCGAGGATTATGAGAACCATCAATAGATAAAAAATGGAGAGTATGAGGCAAGATAGACTAAGGGATGATTATTCTACTTATTAATGTTTGCCTACTGAAACCACGTGTTTCATCTCACGTACTAACTTACTTTAGTGACCATAAATCAAACAACCTGACTTCTTATATTAATCTCTTTATAAAAAATTAAACTCAAATCCCTTTATGAACTCAACCTTGGTAATCTAGTCCATAATTAGTTCAACCACCTTCAACAACCTCCATATTCTTAGAATTATATTCACTATTCCATAAAACACTCAAATTTTAACTACAACACAATCAAAAGGTTAAGTTCATAGTTTTTAATAAGTTCAAGAGTAGACGTTGCTATACCTCTATTAAATGTTTAACAATAAATTTTCTGAATAAAAAACTACTTGAAGTAACACACATAAACTGCACATTAACATAAGCTAATTTCTCGATGTGAGAAATATAGTACCTTCTTAGTAGCAGATAAGCGAGATCGCGCAAGTGACGAACGTAGGACTGATCTACAGGGTTCATTTCACCATGATTGTCAATACCGAAATCTTCGAATGCAGTTTCAGCCATTTCCTCACCACCTCTAGATGAAACCTCACTTTCACCAAAATTTTGGACTCTTTTGACATTGTTAAGTAACAGTTCTTGCACACCGAGATTAAAGGCATCTGAGACTGTCATTAAATTCTTCATGAATGTCGAGATACACAGTCGATATTCAGCATTTCCTAAAGTATATCTACAACAAGGATAAAAAAAATTGATCATCCGACATGCACGGGAGATCAAGAAAAAGAAAATAAAAGAAGACATAACAACAATGTTCTCCAAAATTTCATGATGAACACGCAATTACGAGGTGTTATAATACTTCAAAGGGCCATAATTCTTTGGTAGTAGAAGTAAACAACAGCTCAGAAACAAACATTTAAGCTTAATAACAAAGTTCTTTTATTTGAACTAATTACTCTTTAGATATTATTAGCAAGGTTATTAATTCATTTATTGGTTGAATTCTTTTAAGACACTAAGAACATATAGTATTACACTTTTAGTTTGAATAAACATTAAACTCTGTCAATGTTCACATTCTCTAAGCTAAGTTGATAAACTAACAACATATAACAATGGACTATTATTCATTATCTGTCACTGACTCTCATTAATAAGAGGGCACCACTAATAAGACTAGACTAACAAATTTTATGAAACTAAATTAAGAACTCATAATCAACTCTATTGCAAGATTGACATAACATAAGTTGTTTAGGCAGAATACCAAGTGGTTGAAAGAGATAAGAATAAAGCTAAAGCTATGAACAAGAAAAACTAATCTACGTAAAGAAGCTAGAGGAGTTGAGAAAGCTTTGTACAGAAGATAACAAAGACTTAAATACAACTTTTTCAATTTGGATATATCAAAAGCTAGCTCACACATAAAGAAGCTAGAGGAGTGAGAAAAGCTTTTAGGCTATTTCAATTAGGATTAGTTACTCCTCTATATAAAGATTTAGGGAGGCCATGAGCCGACGCTGCTCACAACTCATACGAGAAATCATATTTTATTTTCATTGTTTGTACAATTAAGTTCTAAGGTTTGACACACAAATGCGATCATTAGCTACTGAGACTAGTGTCGCTAATAAGTGAATCTCAAAAGTTAACATACATTGATATCTAACTAAGGTGCACGATTGGGCAGAACTTTTACCTGAGATGTTGGAGATTATAGCACAGAAGTGTCTGGAGAAATTCCAAGGATTTTGTGATGTTTTCTAATGTTTGTTGTTCATGGCACACAACTGCTGCTATTGTGAAATCGAGTACTGTTTTGATGCCACGGCTAGTGCTTCCCAAGGACATGGGTAGCAACAATAATATCAAAGGTTGCACAGAGGGTGAAGATGAATCAAAGGCCCAAAAAAAAAGTTAGTTCGATTTGAGCAGCAACATAATCGACTAGCATAATACCAATTAGATTATCACAAATTAGCATAATCAATCCATCAAGTCAAGTTAAGTCAAGGAATCTTCATACCTATTTCTCGAATCGCTCACTAGATTATGCAAAGAAAGTCAGAAAAAAAAAGAATTTCATAAATCGACCTATTCTACTTTACCTTAACCGTCCAACAATAATGAAAATTTCAACATCAAACTAAATCAAGCATCAACAATTTTGAAGAAAGAGGAAGGAGGAAGCATGGCACCTCTCGACAGGCCGCGCTCGAGCGGCACCACCACCACAAAAGGACGGCGTGTCTGAAGCGGCAGGGATAGCGAGAAAGAACAGGATACGAGCAGCTGCACCACCATCGAACATAAGAGAGGATAACACGGGGATCGGAGCAATAACAAAGCTTCGGCGAGCCAGAGAAAACGCCGGCAAAGACGTCGACGGCCGGAGGTAGCAGCAAGCATGAGGAAGAGAGGGAGATGAGGGCAGAGAGAGAAACGAGGGTTTTGGGAGAACTGAAGACACAAGAGAGAGATGAGAAATAACTCATTTAAGGGGGTCTTAATCTTTTTTTTCTTTATATTATAACTGGTTGGTGTTACATTAATCGTCAAATGCAATGATCTATCACCTAATGCAACGATTTAATCTAAACCGTAGCAATAGCTATAACTACCTATTGCAACGGTTGCCTTTAACTGTTGCAGAAGGCGTTGCATTAGCTTTCAACGTTGCAATAGAGTGTTGCATTAGCCGTAACTGTTGCATTAAAGTGTTGCATTTACTTCAAAATGTAGTAGTGAGTCTTTAACTATCCTATAGAGATGGGTCAAGCTCAAACATGAAGCACGAAGAAGATGATGAAGAACAAGAGAAATCCAAAGCTCGAAGCCAAAGAGGAATATTTCATTAGAAATGGAGGAATTTTGCTAGAAAAACAAATTGCTCTAAGTAAAGGTCAATGTATAGGAGCAAGGCAGCTAAAGATTTTCTCCAAGGAGGATATTGACAAGGCCACGAACAATTACGACCCTGATCTTATTATTGGACTTAGCATCACTATTGCTCATAGAACTGTCTATAAAGCCATCCTCGAAGATCGAATCGTGTCCATTGAAGCTCCAACACATCCAGAGTTTAATCCAAAATTAGTTGATCGCTACTTAACTGAAGCCGCAATGGCAATGGTCATGAATCATGGCAACATGGTGAAATTCTATGGTTGTTGTCTCGAAACTGTGATGCCAATACTAGTGCATGAATTCTTACCAAATGGAAGCCTCTTTCAACATTTACATGGCAATGATGTTATTGCATTTGCATCTAACAAGCGTGTAACAATAAAATGGGCGGATCGTTTGAAAGTTGCAACCGGGGTAGCATATGCACTATCTTATATGCATAATGCCTTGTCAAAGCCAGTGGTGCATAGAGGTATCAACTCGTCTATGATACTACTAGATGATTTATTTCATGCCAAATTCGCGAATTTTGGGCTTTCGGTGTCTGTGACTCCTGGAGAAAAGCCTCAAAGACGACCTGTGGAAGGAACTCCGGGGTACATTGATCCCGAATATATTGAAACTCAAGAGGTGACTGAAAAGTGCGATGTTTATTGTTTCGGAGTTTTGATGTTGGAGTTATTGACAAGAAGACACCCTCTTACGATGGCTAGAAGTGGAGCAGACTTGGTTGATGAATTTGTTACAGGTTTGGGGAAAAATTGCATGATGATGGAGATGATTGATAGTGAAGTTTTGGGACAAGCAAGTAGAGGTGAGATTCAAAGGGTTGCACAACTTGCATGTTCGTGTGTGGAGAAGAAGGGGGACGAGAGACCGACTATGATTAAAGTTGTTAAAGAGCTTTGGGTAATACAAGGTCGAACCAATAAGTGAAATATATAAATCATTGAAGTACGCTCATGTTAATATACTCCTACTTATTTAGGGATGGAATGTAATTATATTAAGATAATAACATAAGGAAGCTTTGTTGTTAAGTGGGATCATAGACATGAATTCCAAGTACTAAAGCTTCTTTCAAAATTGACTTGGTGATATTGCATCGAGTTAGCAATCTATGTATACTAATATATTAAAAGGTGTTTCTAAACAATAAAAAAAATTAGAAATTGCATAGTGTAGGGTTCGATTCCTTAACTTCAAGTTTATATACTAAAGTCTTAACCACTAAACTAAGTGATATTTAGTGTTATCATTTCAAATTATAATATTAATAACTGAAAATTTTCCTTACCCGGGGCATAGCCCATGCCTAATAACTAGTTAAGTGTATATAAAGTGGACTCATCAATTGTGCTATATGTTTACAATTTATGATGTTATAACTATATGTCTCAAAAAAATTCACCGCTCAATAATGATGGTCTACGACCAAAATGCTCATTGTGGAATATGTTAGTTTGGTACATCACCTTATTAACATTTTAGTACATCACCTTATTACTAGGTAAAATTGGGTCAAACTTTAGGAATTTCGAGTTAATAGTAGGTTGATAATGAGGGAGTCAATAGTAGGTTGATAATGGGCGAGTTAATAGAGAAACAGATTGTTAAGAGAGGCGAGAGAAGTAAGCACATCTTGGCTTTATATTAACATTGTCAGATTAATACCCTCTTTATTAGAGGGGTGTTTGGTTGGAAGGAAAACCAAGGCGGATAGGGATTACGGATTAATAATCCCTAAAACAACCAGGCTCATTCTGCGTCTATAAAATACGATTCGCCCCGCCCCCTTTCCCCCTTCCCACCAAACTTGTCTTCTTCTCCCCAAGAAACGTGACAGCAGTTAGTAGCTGTTAAAAACCAAAAGAACTTCCAACTCTGCAACTACTGGAACTACATCCCTAAATTTTTTTATAAGACTAAAAATGGAGTGAGGAATTATCTGAACCTAGTTTGTTATTCATGCCCAGTACCTGTTTGTTAAAATGTCTAAAAAGAATAGATGAATTAAAAGGCAAGTTTTGTCACTATTTCATATGTGAAACTCAAACTTCTTAACTGTTATAAGTTTTAGCACACTGAGAGTGTGTTTTCTTCACCCGAAAAAACTTGAACTGAACTTATTAGACCTGATTGACCCTTATTGGAGCTTATTTTGAGTATTGTGTTAGACCTGATCAAACCTGATTACACCTAATCTGAACTTATTGGACCTGAAACTTATTTTATTAGTTGAAGAGAACACACCTTAAAAACACTCTATATTTCTTATATTCATTTCAAAACCCCCTTATTTTCCCCAAGTTTTTTCCCGAAATCCCTTGTTATAAGTTATAACTGTTAGGATTACGTTACTCTCCATGTCATGTCAATATCTTAAGTTGTTTTTTTTTTTGAAAGAGAAATTTCATTAATTGAAGGTCAAACGGCATCTACAATAGGTATTAAAGAAAAACAAAATACAATTAAACAAGGCTAAATCAAATTCGTCTTCGAAGGAACTACAATGAACCAAATCGAGCAATACAGCGCAGCCCCCTTGTATTTGCTGAATCAAGCAGCTATTGATGAGGAAGTCTATCATTTTGATGTAGTTTGAGAAGAACATTCTTGATCGAGTCATGTTGACCGCATCCGAGATTCCAATACTTTCATGTTGAGTCTCGAACTTCAACCAATGAGAACAATTTCTCATACCTAAAAACAAAAAAACCATACTCACAACTCCCATAGGGGAGAAGGAGATTTCCAAAACAGAAACTAAAAACCCCATAACAGGGTTTGAAAAGATCTCATAAAGAGAGACTAATTTATTAAACAAAACAAGAAAATAAATTAAAAACTGAAAATAAAAGGAGAAAAGGGGCTTACCATGGATGAAATCATCCATGGCAGCCCCTAACTGAAGAAGAAGGGATAGGGGAGGCTAGGGTTTGAGAGAGAAAGAGAGAGGGGGGAGGCTAGGTCAAAACGTGGGGGAAGAGCGAGTTATCCGTTACCCCACCTTTCAAGTTGCATACATAAGGTTATTACTTAATTCAATATCTTAACCGTTTGGTTGCCATGAGGGTAAGGGAATGGAATCAAGAAAGGGGTAGAGGGGGAAAGGAAAGCAAAACCCTTAGATTAAAAATGTTGTTTGGTTGAATTTTTTTATTTCTCTTTCTTCCTTTTTTACATCCTTCCACCACCATCCTCCCTCTCATGTTTGCTGTGCCTCGCCGGAGCCTCGCCGGAACTCCCACCGTGCTTTGCCGTCCTTCCCCCCTCCCCTCCCGCGGCCGCGATCTCTCCCCTCCCCCTCCGCGCCCCGCGCAAGGCGATCTCCCCTCCCCTCGGCGCCCGCGGCAGCGATCTCCCCTCCCCTTCGCTCCACCGTCACTCCTCCACCTCCCCTTTTTGCTGCACCGTCACTCCTCCACCTCCCCTTCACCGTCACTCTTCCCTTCCCTTTCCGGATCTGCCGTTTTTTCTCTCTATTCTTCCTTTTTTTTCTAGGGTTTGTGGGTGGTTTAGATGGTGGAGGGTGGTGGCGGTTTCTCGGTGTTCGGGTCACTTGGGTGGGCGGTTTTGGTAGTTGGGTGGGCGATTCTAGGTAGTTAATGACGTGGTTGGAGTATTGGGGTGGAGGGGTCACGTGATGGTTGGTGGTCGGTTCAAGTTCCGTGGTTGGGTGGGCGGGGTGGTCTTGGTTGGGTGGTCGGGTGATGGTTGAGTGGTGGTGCTAGTAATTGGGTGGTTTGGTCAAGTGGTGGTTGGGTGGTCAAGGTGCTCAAGGAGTTGGTCAAGGATGAGTCAAAGAAAGGGAATGTGAAACCTAGGGGGTGTGGGTAATCAAGTTAGAGGGATTTGGGGGTAAGGAGGGAAAGGGGGAAAACAAACCCCAAAAACAAACAACATAAAAGGGAATCAAGAGATTCTATTCCCTTTCCCTTTCGATTTCCCCAAACCAAACGCCCCTAAGGCTGTTTCTTTTGGACTGAATAAATGGAAATTCGGTTCGGTTCGAATCGATCGAATCGGTTCGAATCGAATCGCTCGGTTCGGTTCGAGATCATATCGGTTCGGCTTTAGTTCGGACTTATTCGGTTCGGTTCGGATCGATCGCCTCGAGACTACAACTTATTGATTTTTTTTTATTTATTATTATTATTATTATTATTATTATTATTATTATTATTATTATTATTATTATTATTATTATTATTATTATTATTATTATTATTATTATTATTATTATTATTATCATCATCATCATTATTATTGTTATTAATAATATTATTATTACTATTATTATTATTATTATTATATTCTTATTCTTATTATTATTCTTATTCTTATTATTATTATTATTATTATTATTATATTATTATTATTATTGTTATTGTTATTATTATTATTATTATTATTGTTATTATTATTATTATTATTATTATTATTATTATTATTACTATTATTATTATTACTATTATTAATTTTATTATATTCTTATTATTCTTATTATTATTATTTTTATTATTATTTTTATTTTATTATTATTCTTATTATTATTATTATTATATTATTATTATTATTATTATTTTTGGCAATGTCACTTTTAAGCTTTTTGGAGGGTATTTGTTAACCCATTGAATATAAAATAAGGGAGCGAGACAAGTGATAAAAAGAGTATTTTTTGGTGAAAGAAGCGAAAGATAGAATAGTAATACTCCCTCCGATTTATTTTGTTGTTCCTATTTTGAATAATTTTGTGAGAGAAAATTGGTTAAAGTAGGGAGAACTTTCGAAAACGGAGGGAGTATTACTTTATGGTGGGTGAAGAACTCCAAATAAATAAGTTTAAACAATGTAGTAATTAAAAAAAGAGCATTTAAGGGAAATGTAGCGAATTAAAAGAAAACAAAAGGAGTATTCTAAATTTCCTAATAATCTTCTTCCATACGATCTCCAACCTCGTCATTTTCTTCCACCTCATCTTCATTATTATCTTCACCATCAGCTTCATGTGCATCATTTAGTTTAATATTATTACTTCATATTCATTATTATTCTTCTTGTTATTATTAATATTACTCAATTCATAAGAATATTATTATTATTATAGCGTAAAAAAATATATTATTATTATGCATATTATTAGTATTAGTATTAATATTATTATTATTATCATTATCATTATCAATGATGATAAAAATATTACTCTACTTGTAATTATTAATAACTTCAGTCGACGATCGATCGGTTGGTTGCTTCGGTTCGAATCGAATCGATTGGTTCGCTTGAGCAAGTTCGCCGGTTCGGGCTCGTACTTATTCATTTCGAGATCGATCGCCCGCTCGGTTCGATCGATCGAGATCGGTCGATTCAGACTTATTCAAAAAAAGAATGTTGTTAGTTATGGAGTAGAGCTTTGATATTAAATACGTAAACATCTGCAATTGTCTAATTACATAAACTAATCAATTTTCGTCTTCACAGGCACTATGTTTTCATTAACTTTGCGCCGAAGGGGTATGACTTATGAGTGATTAATAAATAATGGAGGAAGCAATCACTCAGAAAGGACTAAGGAAGTAGAGGAAGTCACCCAGAACTCTGGGCATCTAATTGTTTTTTGTAATGCCTACTACCTGTTTGTTAAAATGTCCAAAAAAGTAGATGAATTCAAGTTCAATCTCATCACTAATTCACTATGTCCTATGTAGTATGTAGTCAATTGTGATTTGTGAATTACATTCAGGATTTAGATGGTTTTTTTTTATCTTGATTTTATACGTCACTGATTTTTCTGTTACTCTCGTGTTAGAGCTTTTCTCTACAACTCCATTCATGCAACCATAGACCGGGTAGCGTGATTATAATTTCCTATTATAACGTGATCATCAGTTCTATATGATTGTTATTTAAAAAAAGAAAGAAAAGTTGTACCTTGATCAGGTCTTAGTAAAAAAGAAAAGCTGTACTTTGCTCAAGTCACTCATCTCTCTCCTCTGTGGATCTGTCAGTTGACATTTTTCTTTGTTTTTCTCTTTTTTTTTTTTTTAAGGTTTTCACGTTTCGCTTTCTCCTCTCTTTCTCAGTTTCTCCATTGGGTCTTTATGATTTTACGCCGTCTAGGAGCTGCCGAGCCGAGACACCGTCCGCCGATGAGCTGAGAAATATGGTTATTTGTTTTTATAGAAGTATGAAGGTATAATCTTGATTTTATAGAAGTCTATTTTTAATAGATAGTTGTTATTGTGAATTGAAATTAGTTGAAGTGAAACTTGAAATTAGAAGTTGTGAATTCAAATTAGATGTTATGAATTGAAAGTTGATTAGAAGTTGCGATATTGAAATTAGATGAATCAAAATTTAGATGTTGTGCATCCAAAATAGTTGAATTGAAATGAGAGGTTGTGAATAAATAAAAGAGACCTTAGAATGAATCTCTAATGATGTGTTTATGTCTCTTGTAAATGCTTGAATTGGAAGATGAAAAACAAAAAGTTTAGAATTTTTTTGCAAGGAAGGTGGAGGAAAATCACAAAAGTCTAGAACTTCATTTTCTCCCATATCAAAACATCCTCCAATTGAAGAAAGTAACTTCGAGGTTCCAATAATCTATAAAAAGTCGTTGGATGTACCTGTAATTTTTATTTATTTATTTGAAACTTATGCTTTCCCGTCGCTTGGAATTAGTTGTTCTTTGAATCGTTTATTGGATATTGATATTGTTTTTTACTTAAATTTTGAGTCGTAAATTGAATCTAGCATCGTATTTTGTTTTATTCGATTTTATCTTATCCCCAAAATTTTTGGATCCGGCCATTGATGGTCGTGTAGGTGTCACTTTTTGTGTTTGGCACAACCGTAAAAGGGAGAAAAGGAATGTGGTTATACATTGCTCATGCCTTAGTTATACAGGCTTCAAAAGACGGTGTTTCTTGGGGAAATTAAGAACTATTGTGGAGCAAAGATTGAAAAACATTTTAATCAAGAGGTATCCTTTGTACTTCTTCAACTACTGTTAGGTTTAGGAACCTTGAACAGGTCAAGATCATGGTCATTCGTCAGTGTTGCAGGTTTGGGGGTAGAAAGATATAAGTGGTCTCTTTTTTTCTTGATCAAGAGCAACAACAGATGTTCTGGAGATAGAAAGTGGCTATTTTTTTTGAATTTAACCTCTGTTTGCTCCCCTCGGGCTTTTGCTTTTCATGATCTTTATCCAGTTTAATTTATCCAATCTTCTAACCGTGCTCCCAGGATAGGGGTTGTTGATAGTAACAAACGAGATGAAGTGCAGCCTCTTACTGGAAGTCTTAAATGTTGCAGACTAGTGACTGCTATATCAGAATGATTGTGTAGTCAATGGATGTCTTAGATGTTATTGTTGGCTAATACTGAAAACTGCTGTATCAGAAATTCAGAATGATTGTTTACGGTTTTACGATGTAAAGTAATTTATATAATGGTCGTTACTCGTTACTACCTTTTTCTACTGCTTTATTTAGACTACAGCAAAAGTTGGATGGTCTCAAATCCTGCTGTGGCATGTGTGGATGCATTTTCTGTTCATTGAATCTTCTTATCTTCCCCCAATTACTTTCCAACTACACCGGACTTCTTCAACTCTATAACAGCATGTTTGGTTCATTTTTAGTAAAGGAACGGAAGAGAAGAGAAAAGAAGGGAAGATAAAGGAAAAGAGGGGAATAGAAAGAAAAAAAACTAAAGAGTCTTTCCTATTTGGTTTAAATAAGCTTTTCTTATTTGGTTTAAATTTTATCTTTCCTCCCAAATTCCCCCACTTTGGGAGGAAAGGAAAGTGAAATTTTATTAAAGAGTCTTTCCTTTCAATTTCTTCCATTTCATTTCACTTAATTTTTTTAAATGAACCAAACATTGGAATGTAACAAATTTCCTTCCACTTTCTTTTTTTTTCCTTCCACTTCCAATCAACCAAACACACTGTTAAATTTTAGTCTAGTATTCTCACTTTTCTAAATAATGTACTACCTCCGATTTTTATTATTTGCAACGATTTGACATAAAGTAGAGAGAGAAGATGTCTAATCGTTGCAAATAATAGAAACCAGAGGTAGTAATTTAACTGGCATATCCCATATTTGTGCGACTAAAAAGGATAGGTAATTAGATATATGATTTTTGGCTTGTATTGCCCCATTAGATTTTGGTTGACCTCATACTGGGTACACTGTGTTATTATATAATAAATGTTTCATATCGTTGATGAAAAGATACAGCCTAATTGAGTACTTGTCTGTACATCCAGAATTTCTGACGTAAAAGTGGATGACCTCTCTCTCTTCCTTCAGTGCAGTCTCACAGGTAAGTTTGATCATAATTGTTGCTCTGGTCAATAGTGTTACTCCTAATAGGTCATGAACTAGATGAGAACTATTCTCAACGAGTCTAGAAGAAGTGATGCTATTAGTTTCATTCAGATTCCTGGTTTAAGACCAAAGATCTTGAGCAACCAATAAGTCAGGACTCAGGACACTTCAAAAGATAACTTAGAGATATTTCGAGACCATTTAATCCAAGGTAAATCATACTTCCTCTGGTTTTTTTAGTTGCAATAATTTTCATTTATAGGTGTTTTTATTTAGATACAGCATTTTCTTTCTTGGTAAAGGTTTTGGGGTAATTTGACATTTTGACCATTTTATCCTCACTTTATCTACCCCACATGCAAAAAGTATGGGCAATTGCGTCAAATTTTACTATCTCTCCTCTTTTATTAATATTTATGCAAAAAGACATTTGTTGCAACTAAAAAAACAGAGGTAGTATTTCGTAATTACTCGTCACTTTAAACATTTTTCTTTCTAATTTTTTTCATTTCAGAAATTGTAGGAAATAAATCCTGGTCAAATGTCAAATAGTATGAATATGTACTTCTAGGAATATATATATCTGTTCACATGCAATCCTGCTAACTGTTCTTCCCCTTAGGCACGTACAGTATCCAGTCCTAAACTAAGACAAGAAATCAGCTCAATACAAATCCCTGCACATGGGTCAAATTCAAACAAAGATCAAGATCAAGCTCAAGAGCCATAGCAAGCCAAAGCCAAAGTATGATTCCAGGGAGGAGTATTTCATAAAAAATGGAGCCATTTTGCTGGAGAAGCATATTGCTTTGAGCCAAGGCCGGGATATAGGATACGGGCAGCTGAAAGTTTACTCATACAAGGATATCGAGAAGGCTACAAAAAACTATGACCAAGATCTTATTGTGGGTCGTAGTGACTTCAGAACCGTGTACAAAGCAACCCTTGATGATCGTATTGTAGTGATCAAAGTCCTGACACAGTTAGACCCAGATCCCAAACTAATTGAACCCTTCTTAACTGAAGCCTCAACAGCAATGGTAATGATTCATGTTAATATTGAAAAACTCATTGGTTGTTGCCTCGAGACTTTTACACCAATATCGATTCACGAATTCTTACCAAATCAAAGCCTCTGCCACCATTTACATGCTGGAGCCGCAACTAGCAAGCATATACAATGGGTGGATTGCTTGAGGGTCGTAACTGATACAGCCTATGCATTATCATATATGCATAATGCCTTATCAAAACCAGTGGTGCATAGATATCTTCACTCTAACATTATACTTCTTGATTATTCATTCCATGCCAAATTAACAAACTTTGGCTTCTCGCTTCCCATTACTCCTGGAGTCTGGAGAGACAACCCAAAGATGGCCTGTTGAAGGAAGAGTAGGATATATTGATCCTGAATATGTAGAAACTCAAGAGGTGACAGTTAAGTGTGATGTGTATAGCTTCGGCGTGTTGTTGTTGGAGCTTTTAACCAGAAGGCAGCCTTGTGTAATGGCTAGGGGCGGGACTGACTTGGTTGATGTGTTCATAACAGCTGTGGACAAAAATTGTATGATGGAGATGATTGGCAATGAGGTCTTGGAGCAAGCAACTATGGATGAGATTGGCCAGGTTGCACAGCTTGCATTAATGTGTGTCGCGAAAAAAGGAACAGAGAGGCCTACTATGATCGAAGTCATTATACAGCTTCGTCAGATACGAGGTCAAGAGAATGGAATTGTGGAGCGTACAGCCACTACAGCAGCTAAGAACTAAGCACTGCGACAGCCACCATCAATTTTAAAGGTTTCCCCAATAGGATTACTATTCAGACTTCAGAATCAAACACTGCACACTGAATTATACTTCAGGATATAAATTTTGAACTTGGCTTAGAAGAATTGCTAGGGTAGCAAAAAAATTACACATAAAAGTACAGGAACTAAGATGTAATACATTCAAGAAGCTGCAGATATGACAAAGCCTTTAGATGTTCTCTTTTTCTCCTTCCACTGTTTCTTTATTCCTAATTTGGTCGGGTTATGAGGACGCTTTGCCCCAATTTCGACAAGGAAGATGTGTTTGAGACAGTGCTGGAAGTCCCATTTATCTTAAAGAATGTTGTATATATATTTGCAACACTTAACTTATCAGCTATTACAATATAATCTCAGCATTTTGCTGTTTAATTAATGGGATATCACTACTTTTTGAAGGAAGGATATCACTACTTTTGTTCAATATAATTCGCGTGGGCATTATAAGTTTTTATAATAATTACTTTATCCGTCCCAATATAAGTGCAACATGAGAGAGGGAGGAGCGTAAGAAGTAAGAACTAAGAACTAAGGAGTGGAGGGAGATAGAAAGAAATGAGAAGGATTTATATAATGAAAAGAGAGATAGTGAGTACTTAATGTTAAATTAGTAATGTTGCATATATGTTGAAATTTTCGAAAATAGCAAGCGTTGAACTTATTTTAGAACCCATAAAGTATCAAATACTTCATCCGTAACAAAATAGATGTTACACTTTGAAAATTGCACTATTCGCCTACTACATTTGACCATGCATTTTTTAGTTTTAGATAAAATCAACAGTTATTATATGATATGTTGTTGGATTCGTCTCAATGTATACTTTCATAATATTAACTTCTTACAATTTTTACTAATACACAATTAAAGTTATTAATGGTCAAAGTGCTGCATCGACAAGCGTGAAAGTCAAAGGGTAACATCTATTTTGTTACGGTGGAAATATTATGCTTCCTCCAAGTCCCATATTGCAACTATTTTTAAAAAAGGGTGGAGAGAATATTTCATATTTTTTAAACATGACAACCAATACTAATAACCAAGGGAAGTACTTTTTGAGCTTTGGTTCAATGATACCTTACTTTCGTACCCCATGGGACTTGGGAGACTGGCGGATCGATCCTTGCTAAGAGCAAGTTTTTGTGGTTAGCCTTGGGCGGAGGGTGGGGACTGGGGGTTAGTATGTATAGATCTAGGTTTAGCACCATAAAACTATGAAATAATGAAAGTGATACAGTCAATATCAAAGGACCTCCTCGCAACAAAAGGTCCAAATTGAACTTTCCAAACATCTCCAATCTTGAATTTTCTCAATAATCTTTGTGGCTAGAACAAGAGAACTTGTTTGCTATATTTTGGTATACGTTAAGTTCCAACTTTGAAATAGTCAAATAAGTACGTATTGCTAAGGGTGTATTCTCTTTTCCTTGTGTTTATTAAAATATTTGAATATAGTTAAAACTTATTAGAAATTATCTAACTTATCAAAACATATCCGAAATTATTAGACCTGAAACTTATTTTTCTAAATTGAAGAGAATACAACCTAATTTTTAGAAGATCAAATATCGAATTAGAAATGTCGAATGTCATCCCCCACTGACTAATCCAATGGACTTTTTTTTCACTCAAACATTCCCAGTGGCCATTGCTCAACCATACAAAATTGCCACAAACACTGTAAAAGAAATCAAATAAGTTTTCCCTTCCTTCACCTAGCACAACCCAAATGCTATCCATGCTATAAGAATTTCAGCACTCCACCAAAGTATTATTGCCCGTGTGATAACGTATTGGCTTACTCAGAATTTTGCAGCGGAAAATAAATAAAGTACTTGAAAACATCAATTAAACTTAGTTAACCACACAGTCAACTCCAAAATCAAACCAAAGTCAAACCAAACATAAAAAGTCAAACTAATGAAACATAATTAAACCAAAAGTATAAAAAGTATTAAAAAGGAGCCAAAACATAAGCTCTCCAAACTGTCTTCCAAAAACCCAATGGATGCATCATCTTCAAACCTGGAATAGTCGATGCTTTATTGATCCTGAAAGAGTGCTCACCAAAAGGATCATTACAGGATCAATAAGGCACAACCATAATCGACACACAGAAAAGCATGTAATTAGCAAAGCTGAGTACTTACATAATAAATAAAATACATAACCTAACATGATACTAATATGCATTAAATCAGGGATAAATAATAACATAATAAAATATCAGACTCACTATACTGGACTTGACTCCACAAAACCAATAGATTATTTTATTAATAAATTTGAATAGTCAATTGATAGAGTTGTTCAACCAAACCTTGTCTTCAATTTAGAAGACGAAATACGGGCACGACTCCGTACTCCCGCGACCAATGATATCGAGGTACTAATTAAATAAAATAGGACACGGTGATCAATCCGGTCCCAAGAAAAGTCATGGGCTACCGCCATGTACTCCAACTCATACTAGTCCAATACTTTAGACGTGCTCAAGTCCAAAACTTATTGCTATTCACTTTTCACTTTAAGTATTAAATAATTTATTTTAATGTTGGGACTCACAACAATAAGAAACCAACACAAATAACATGAATACACAAAGACTCTAATTTTTTATCTTAGGATTAAATACTGTGATCATACAACTCAATTGACTCAGAATTAATCCCATTTATTTATTGACTAAAGTCAATAACCAACCAACCTTTATTTGTTGACTTAAATAACCAACCAACCTGTCAATAGGTAAATATCCAACATTGCTAAACAAGACACACGGTCCTTATAAAGTAAATAATATATATAATAAATGCAAGGTAACAACATGATACATTTCATGATCCAATAAACCATATATTTATTGATCCCACATGTGAATTAATAAAATAAACGTTCCCAACCCACATGCTTGCATCAATCATCCATACAACATATAATACTTCATCAAAGGCAACATGCTTCACACAACAGTACAAAACATGCAATTTCACTCAAATATAAGCCACATATGAACTATAAAAAGTTCCCTATACATGATACTATATCAATCCTAACCTTAGGACATGATACTAGTCTAATAACACATAGGTATGTACGTACCTTGTGTAAACAATATAAAAGACCACTTTCTCCAACCTTAGAAATCACTCAAAGTAAAGTCTCCGCCTACCGATTATCAAAACATCCAAGTGTTAATGCTCTAATAAAATTACAGCAACTTTAAAATACTTTAAACTCTCTTAAAAAGTATTTTAAAACTCTTTTAAACATTAAAACTTCAACCTTTAGTGTCCCTTAATATAGTACTACCAAAATAGTCATTTAAAATCCCTAAAAAATCATTACTTAAATATTTAAAATCCACCATAAGTACACTAATAAAAATTCAGCAAGGTATAACTTCTTTAAAACTTTATTAAACTCACTTTAACATAGTTCTAAAGATTAAAGTACTCAATTTTAATAAACTATAATATAGTACTATAGTTTTCACTCTTAAAACACTAAAAATCCATGCTTTCATGCTTAAAAACCCAATTCAAACGTATATATTAAATATGAAATTTATTTACTCTACTTGAACTAATTATATAATCTGAAATTAATATTAAGATAGCTAAAGATATAAACTTTAATCATTAAACCACTAAAATAATATTTAAAACATCAAAAGTAATTATTAAAATAATATAGAGGAAAAGAGAGGAAATAAACCAAAGAGGAGGGAGAACAAAGGCGCCGAGGAGGACGGCTGGCCGGCGGCGCTGCTGGCTGGCTGTTGCCGGCGGCAGCAGTCGAGAAGAAAAGAAAGAGAGAGAAAGAAAAACGGGTGGAGGGAAGAGAAAGAAAGAGTGAGTCGTGTGAGGGTGAGAGAGGAGAGAAAATTAGGGCATTGTTTAATGTGGCAAAATTTGTGAGGTAGGAGGGTATTTATATGTTTCCATTAGAGTCCAATAGATTAATGGACTTGCTTGGTTAGTTTAATTAAAGATGATCATATGAAAAGGCTACAAAAGTTTGGGCTCCTCTAACCCAATATTAAATTCATTTGTACTACTACTCAACTTATTTAAATTCATTGTTGACTCTCAAAGTCCACCTTTAAATTAATTTAAATACTTTGACTATATAAAATATTAAATAATCATTGACTTTAAAATAGTCAATATTCAAGAATTTAATTATTTAAATACTAAAAATACTTATAAAAATACTTTAAATATATTTATAAAATTCATAAAATCGTGGGGGATTACAGTTCTACTAGTGGGCTCCTGAACACCTAGGGGTGTTATAGATGTTATCTGATCCAGAGCCCATTCGGGTGTCCTGTAGTGCCTACAGGGACACATGCTCTTTAAAAGAGGGGAGAAGGTACCTAATATCTTGGCTATCCCACATCGAAAGTTGAGGAGAACGAAACTTTCCTTTATAAAAGGGTGGACACCTCAACCTAGTAGAGGCCTTTTGGGTTGGACTCAGGTCCAGTACAAAGCAAAACCTTGCGGGCTAGAGCCCAAAGAGGACAAAATCTACTAGTGGGCTCCTGAACACCTAGGGGTGTTACATCAGCCACCAGTGAGACGCAACAACAAAAATGCAAGGAAAAAGTCAAAGAAGAAGTTGTTGCTCAACCCATTAAAGCAATGAAGAAGGCAATAACGACTCCAGTCTTGTGATACATTCCTAAATCACGTCGTAAGGAAGGGGAGTCACCTTTGCAGGGTGTCAGTTGTGAAAGTCGAGCCAAAGAAAGAAAAAGGGGTAGATGAGACTACTCTTCAATGTTTAAAGCAGGAAGTGGTTGTTCCTTTAACTAAAGCCAACCACAGTCACATTTCTAAGACTCCAACCTCAGAATCTGTTGATTAGTCTATGAGAAAATGGCTTAACAAGGGTAGGTTTGACCCAAATGCTTATAAACTCTTGGCGAAGTTTGGCTATGACTTTGAGAATCCAACGCCCATGGAAAATGTCATTAAGGTTGATCCTCATGGATTTCATGTTACACAAAAGAAATTGCAAGAGTATGGCGTCGAGGTACATCCGACTAAAGTGGGATTGGGATTTGAAACCCCAACACCCATCAAGATTTCCGCACGGCGTAGAGGACAACCTCTTTTTCACAATATATATCACTGCGGAGGAAGTCGAAGAAAATGAAGGTGAAAATAATGTGCTTCAGCCAAAAATATTGGTCTTTGATTGACTACAGGCGCCTGCTAGAAGGGACCACACATCGATTTTTGACAGACTTGGTGGACACGAGCTAAATGAGGGTGCGAAGTAAAAAACACAAACACCCTTGCAAAATCCTCGATCCTTTAAGAAGAAATCATCTGTCTTTAGACGTCTTGGTACATTGATCTCAATTAATAAACAACAACGACGATCAGTACTAAGTCGCATCACAAGAGGGAAAAATGAAGTCATAGGCGAGGATCACCTCAAAGTATTATTGTAATACCCCGATTCTTGAGAGCAAACGGAATAATTCTAGCTAGGTGATGGACTACAAAATTGCCATCCCTTAGCACATGAGACCAACTAAAAGACATAAACTCCTTGCTAAAAAAACAAAGCATCATCTAGAATAGCAAAGTTAGCAAGTGCAAAAGGTCTAGAGAGCAAAAGTTCTACATAAGACCTGCAACTTCAAGCAACCATGAAAGTAATATACCCGTAAAAAATATATATATAGGATTTTTTGATTTTAATAATGCAACCTTTTGGCCATTCGCAAATAATAGAGCAACCTTTTGATTATTCCACAATAAGACAACCTTTATACCCCCATTAACTTTGGGTAGGTCAAAACCGGTTATAACCTGAAGAATAGGTAAAATGGGACACGTGTCGCATAATAATTGGTTCCATAAACAAATTTTATAGAAAAAATTTAAAAACAAAAGATTAAAAAAAGAAAGATAAAACCCCCCTAACCCCCCTCACCCCACCGTAAACCCCCTCTCCCTCCTCCCCCCACCCACGACCACACCACTCTCTCCTCCCCCCCCCACCGCCACACCACTCTCTCCTCCCCCCACCCCAGCCCCCTCTGCGCAACCGAGCCACCTCTTTCCTCACCGCCGCCCTCTGCGCAACCGAGCCCGGCCGCCCTCTTTGCCCCCTCCCTTCTTCTACTTGAGCCACCTTCTTCTACTTGTTATTATCTGGGTCGGGGATGGCGAGGAGAGAGAAAGAGGGAGGGGGTTGTCGTGGTTGGGGAAGGGGAGGGATGGGGGTGGCAGTGGCTAGGGAAGGGGAGGTAGGGCAGTGGCGGAGCCAGTACAGGGCACGCGGGGTCACGTGACCCCTCGAATTAAAAAATTATTTTTAAGGATTTTTGTAAAAAAACAAAAAAAAAAAAAATCATTGCGCTAAGCGCAAGAACCAGCGTCCAGCGCATTTGTACCGCGCTCCGCGCATATGTATTGCGTGCCACACACCACTTCTAAGTGGCTTCGCTATGGAAGAAACTATCTTGGATGATGATGATTTAATGATAGGGACTCCATCACCAATGCACCGCTCATCCCTCTTGAAATTTCTCATCATGTGCTTGATGGGTAATATGCTTTGTTGATCAGGTCTTGTAATGTGCTTTATGAACTTTGACTGGTTGAATTCTGTTGGTGGCGTTGTTTTAATTTAAAATTTTGTTAGCTACAATAAACTCACTGCAGTTTGTTACTAGTATTTTTTTTGTTTGTTTGCTCTTTAGTATGGAGCTTTATATGTTCAGACTTCAGACTAATTATCACCTTTATAACTACAAGTAGATGCACGTGATGACATTATGAGAAATCCCCATGAACTAAAATGAGTTACTTGTTTGACTCTGCACTTTGAATTTGGTATTCTTATTCCCATTGTTTGGTCACTTTTCTTGAGAAAGAGGTGTTTCTTCAAGTTTCCAATAATGATATTATTAACGGTTATTTCACCATATACCTCTGACAAATCGCGAAATTCACCATGTACCCTCAATGTTTCAAATATGCACCATATACCCCTGACTTTTCAAAACTGTTCACCAAATACCCTTTTCCTAACTGTCGTTAACTCACCGTTAGATGTATTTACGATTTTGCCACCATTAACCTCTAACCCTAAAATCCTAAACCATAATTCTAAAATCTAACCCTAACCCTAATTATAACCCTAACCCTCTACCCCCTAAACCCTAATCCTAAACCCTAAACTTTCCACCACCCCCTCCCCCACCCACTGCCCCCTCCCCCACCTCCCGCAGCCACCCACCCTCCCCCACCCCAGTTGCCCCACCTCCCGCACCACCCTCCTCCCCCTACCCCAGTGCCCCTTCCCCCCACCCCGTAGGCCCCCTCCCTCCCCCCCCCCGTCACGAGCCCGAGGACCCCACCCCTCCCCCCCCGTCACGAGCCCGCAACCCACTATCCCCCACTCCATCGACTCCGACGCCTAGAAACGGGGTGGATTTCGACGGGGGGTGGGGGAGGGGTAGGTTACGGGCTTGCGACGGGGGTGGGGGGAGGGTAGGTCCGGGCTCGCGACGGAGTGGGGGGGAGGGGTGGGGTTCCGGGCTCGCGACGGGGTGGGGGAGGGGGTGGGTGCGGCTCGCGATGGGGTGGGGGGAGAGGTGGGGTTCAGGCTCGTGACGGGGTGGGGGGGGGGGCTGCCGAGGTTGGGGAGGGAGGGGGTCTGCAGGGGGGGGAGGGGGGAGGGGCTGGCTGGGGTGGTGGGAGGGTGGGGGGAGGGGGTGGTGGGAAGTTTAGGGTTTAGGGTTAGGGTTTAGGGGGTTTGGGTTAAGGGTTAGGGGATAGGATTAGTGTTAGGGTTTAGGTAAAGTTAGGGTTTAGGGGGTTAGGGTGGCAAAATTGTAAATAACTCTAACGGTGAGTTAACATCTGTTGGGTTTAGTGTGGCCCAAATTCCATTGTGGCCCATTTTGGTGCATAGCCCACGTGAGTATATTGGTGCACAGCAGCTAAGTTGGCATTGTATAATCAAGGTTTGCCTAAATATCATGAATTCTCATGATTATTCTAGAACTCCAATAGCCAATCAAGTTCTAGATAATTCTACACATTGGAGGGCTTATGTTTGCCGGCTCTGTTAACCGACTTTGCCAACTATAAATACATGATGTTGGGCATATTTTTGGAGGAATCCACCAAGTTATCCCTAAGGGATCTATCCTCCAAAGTTTATGAGGTTTCATTCCTCTATCACTCTTTGAGTGTACCTCTTACACACAATCTCCTTAATCCACTATTACCCTATGTATTACTTCTTTGTGAGTATATATTATAGTGAGAGTTGTATTTGTACTACTCACCCTTATAAGTTTCGGGTGATTCTTGTACTCTCCTATTTTCATATAGTAAATTTTCGGTACTCGTCGTCCGTGGGTTTTTTGCCTCTATTTGAGGATTTTTCCCACGTTAAATATTGTGTGTCCGTTATTGCTTTTCTTGCATTATTTTCATATTAATTTCTCGATCTTGTTACGTTTCCGCTACGCTCTTACACCTAACAAGTGGTATCCGAGCCAAAGGTTGTTTAGAGTGTTTTCATATTAAAGATGTCTTCAGTAACAAAGTTCGAGATTGAGAAGTTCGGTGGCAAGATAAGTTTTACGTCTGGAGGATATCTATGAAGGCCGTTCTGGCCCGGAGCGGATTGGGCGCTTGATGGCGTACATAAAAGCCATTTTTGGTGGATTCATTACTCAACCTCGATTGGCGTTGCGTCCTCGTCAAACGAGTTTCGGTATGTCACATATTTTCTTTGCTCAAGCTATAGTTGGGTCAATATATGAGTGACATACATATATTTCTTATACCCTACTAAATTTTCGGATATCATACGACGAGTTTATAAATGGAATTTGTTCCAAGGTGGAGATTGTTGGGTTTAGTGTGGCCCAAATTCCATTGTGGCCCATTTTGGTGCATAGCCCACGTGAGTATATTGGTGCACAGCAGCTAAGTTGGCATTGTATAATCAAGGTTTGCCTAAATATCATGAATTCTCATGATTATTCTAGAACTCCAATAGCCAATCAAGTTCTAGATAATTCTACACATTGGAGGGCTTATGTTTGCCGGCTCTGTTAACCGACTTTGCCAACTATAAATACATGATGTTGGGCATATTTTTGGAGGAATCCACCAAGTTATCCCTAAGGGATCTATCCTCCAAAGTTTATGAGGTTTCATTCCTCTATCACTCTTTGAGTGTACCTCTTACACACAATCTCCTTAATCCACTATTACCCTATGTATTACTTCTTTGTGAGTATATATTATAGTGAGAGTTGTATTTGTACTACTCACCCTTATAAGTTTCGGGTGATTCTTGTACTCTCCTATTTTCATATAGTAAATTTTCGGTACTCGTCGTCCGTGGGTTTTTTGCCTCTATTTGAGGATTTTTCCCACGTTAAATTGTGTGTCCATCTCTTACTCCTTTTCTTGCCACATATTTTCAACTCTATTATTTTTCTCAATCTTTACATCTTTAATTTGCTTCCGCTACGCACTCACAACCCTAACAACATCTGTTACCAAAAAGGGCATTTGGTGAACGGTTTTGAAAAGTCAGGGGTATATGGTGCATATTTGAAACATTGAGGGTATATGGTGGATTTTTCAATTTGTCGGAGGTATATATGGTGAAAAAACCGTATTATTAATCGTTTCCAAAAAATGAAGACTCGTCGAATGCACTTGTGATTTTTTATTTATTATTTATGTTATTTTTTCTTAGTTTGGGATGTATGACAATGAATATTAGACAATGTTTTTTGCGTTGTAAAATTTTTAATATTGAATATCTTTTGTCTTATTTTGTGACCCCTCGATTTTGAAATCGCACCCCCGCCACCGGTAGGGGTTGTCGTGGGCTTGGGAAGGGGAGGTAGGGGGTGTCGTGGTGGGGGAAGGGAGGGAGGGGGTGGCATGGCTGGGGAGGGAGGGGGAGGGAGGGGGGTGGCGTGGATCGGGGGAGGGGAGGGGAGGGAGGGGGTGGCAGTGGGTGGGGGAGGGGGTGGGTTTAGTTTAGGTTTTTTATTAAAGTTTATTTAATATTATTAATTAGAATTAAGGTTGTTAATGGGTTTTAATTAAAAAATTACCATTTCTTCAGGTCACCGGTCAACTTGACCTACCATAGGTAATAGGGTATAAAGGTTGTCTTATTGTGGAATAATCAAAAGGTTGCTCTATTATTTGCGAATGGCCAAAATGTTGCATTATTAAAATCAAAAAAATCCTATATATATATATATATAAAAACAAAATTCCCCTGTTATGGTTGATATTCCTTTTCTTCTGGGCTAAATTTGATGTATGTCCAATATTGAAATTCCCAAACATCTCCAATCTTGATTTAGCAATCATCTCTAAAATGGGTTAAAGTTAAACAAAGAGGTACAAGAAGATGATCAAGAACTAGAGGAAGTCAACCAGAAAGGACAGAAGAGTCAACACTCAGGAGTAAGGAATAATCCGCATCTACTTTGTTTTTTCATGCCTACTACATGTTTGTTAAAATGCCCAAAAGAATAGATTAATTCAAGCTAAGTCTCATCATATATTCAAAATGTCCTATGTAGTCAATTATGAAGTTTAACGTTGATTTTAGAGAAGGTGATCAAAATTTGTCAAACATATGGGAATTGCTAATTAACAATTTGTTAACCCATTTTTCATAATTTAAGCTTACAGATATAGATGGGTCAAACTCAAACAAAGTACATTAAGAAGATCAAGAAGAAGAGAAGGCCAAAATTTGATTGCAGGGAGGAATATTTTATTAATAATGGAGGTATTTTGCTAGAGAAACAAATTGCTCTGAGCCAAGGACAACATAAAGGAGCAGGGCAGTTGAAAGTTTTCTCGAGCCAGGATATCGCCAAGGCTACAAACAACTATGACCCTGATCTCATTGTTGGCAATACTGCTGATTGTATTGTCTATAAAACAACCATTGATGATCGTGTGGTAGTCGTCAAAACCTCGTTAGAGCGAGAGCCAAATCCTGAACTGATTGATCTCTTCTTAACTGAAGCCTCAACTGTGATGGTCATGAATCATGACAATATGGTAAAGCTCTATGGCTGTTGCCTTGAGACATTTATACCAATACTAGTGTATGAATACTTATCGAATGGCGGCCTTTTCCAACGGTTACATGGTGATGTTGCATCTAACCTGTGTATAAAGTGGGTTGATCGTTTGAGGGTTGCAACTGATGTAGCCTATGCGCTATCTTATATGCATAATGCCTTATCAAAGCCAGTGGTGCACAGGGATGTCAACTCGTTGGCTATACTAATTGATTATTCATTCAATGGAAAACTAACAAACTTTTTCTATTCAGTGACCATAACTCCGGGGGAGACTCCCGCAATTAGATGGCCTGTTGAAGGAACTCCAGGATATATTGATCCCGAATACATAGAAACACAAGAGGTGACAGAAAAGTGTGATGTGTATAGTTTTGGGGTTTTGATGTTGGAGCTATTAACTAGAAAGCAGCCCCTTATAATGGCCAGATGTGGGATAGACTTGGTTGAAGTTTTTGTTTCAGCCGTGCAGAAAAATTTCATGATGGAGATGGTTGACACGGTGATCTTGGAGCAAGCCTCCATGGACGAGATTAGACAGTTTGTACAACTTGCATTGATGTGTGTGGCAAAAAAAGGAACCGAGAGACCGAATATGGTTAATATAGTTGGTGAACTTTGGAAGATACAAGGTCGAGACAAGAAGTGAAGTGGAAATTGTATTAATGTGTCAGATTTCAAGCTTAGAAAGCAAAATTCATAAGAGCAAGGCACAGAGCAGAAGACAACACGCAACTAATAAGTTAGCCAGTAAGTAACAAATACCAAAATTTGAGTACTGGAGCTGTCTTTTTTGTGTATGTAGTTTTATGATCTATTAAGAAAACTTCAGGACGCTCTGTTGAAAAAGAACTAATAGCCCATTTGTAGCCAATAATAAATAGTGGTGATAGCAATGATTCATGTGTAATTTTGTAAAGGAAATCTCATGCCAACCCATGGTAATAAAACTCATCTCACCTTTTTTTTTTTTTTTTTCTCACAAATTTCTGTTACCAAACTGGTTGTAACTTTTTGTGTATCTAGACTATACTTTGCTATGGAAAAAACAGTAGTTTGGATCCTTCTTAAATCGTAACGTTACAGTCTGGTAATAATATATTCTATGCTAAAATTTTCTGCTTCGAGCTTCTCTATATTTAGCTAAACTTGCCCTGTAGTTAGAGTAGTATTAACAAACCTTAAGAATCAGGTGTCAGTTTCTGCCTTTTGTTGTTGTTTTCTTTTCTTTTTTCTAAATATCAAATGGGGATGTTAATGTTGCTTGATGGCTGATGCTGTTGAAGAATAGAGGTCCAGGTCCATCATTTATCCAAGAATATATTCCCATTCATTAATATGGCAACAAGTATTGTAGTCACTTCACACTTGCAATGTCAGTAACTCAGTATATGAATCATCTCTAATTCAGATCAGATATTTAGAGCTAAGAATTATTTTGTACACATTAACTCAGAGAAGCCTTAATATATGGAAAGTATAATTGAACTTTCCTGCTGTTGTCTTGGGCCTACTCTAAAGCATATGAGTGATCTCTAGTGCAATCTACCAGTCTTGCTTACTTTGATTGGTCTTCCTCACCTCTTTTGGGTCCATTAATTGGAGCAAACAAACCATTGTGCATGAACTTCCAAAGACCATTTAATGCCGGTGAATTTGTGTGGGCTAAACTGATGTTACGTGGCTCTTTACCTTACTCTTGATATTTCGGCATGAGAATTTCCTAGTAGGAAAAAAACTGTCTATCTACTGTATTTTTTTTGAAGTCAACTTTTTCTATTTTCTAGTGGGTGCATTACTTTGTGCGCAAGTGTAGTATCCTCTAGTTCATACGTAAGTCGTAACTTAACTTTATAGAGTATCTACTTATTTGAAAGTTCTATTATACCCTTCACCCAATGGATGTTATGACTTGGTATATACTAACTTCCACAATATTCACATATTGAATTTTGGTGGTAATTTACTTTTATTTTGGATGATTTTTTTCCTCACATGTAATCTCTTGTACGTGACAAATTGTTAGAATATTAGAATATATGATAATATATTCTGATTTTATGTATATATCTTTGTTTGTAAAGTATATCTTTAGTGCCTAATTATAGCTAGTCAGTTACCTTAATCTTAGGCTAATGATCCTCTTGTATATTGTATATATTCTCACTGATGATAATGAGAAAGGCAAGCATTCAAACTCTTTCATGGTATCAGATTAGGTTTCCATCCTAATTCCCTAACTCCCTAACAACACCTATCCTCTTCTCGTCTCTTGTCTTCTTCCGCTGCGTATTCTCCATGGCCGACACACCCAAATATCATCCTGCCTTGACAATCACCAATGTTAAGTCCCTTATTCCCATTACATTGGATGCCGAGCATGGTATGTATCACTCTTGGGCGGCCTTATTCAAGGTTCTTGTTAGGGTTCATGATTTGCACAACCACATCATCCCTCCTACGGATGCCACAGAGGTAGCTGCATATGCTGCGTCGAAAGCCGCTGACCCAGCCTTATGGAAGCGCCTAGATGCTGCGGTCCTTCAATGGATATACGGGACTATATCCACGGACCTTCTTCACGCTATCTTGCTCAAAGACGATACTGCTCATGGTGCGTGGGCTCGTCTCGAATCAATGTTTCAGGACAACAAGGTTTCTCGGGCTACTCATCTTGAAGATGAACTTGCTGCCCTTGACTTTGAGAATTTTTCCTCCATTGATCATTATTGTAATCACATCAAGTCATTAGCCGATCGACTTGCCGATGTTGATGCTCCTCTCTCCAACAGCCGGTTAGTTCTTAAACTCACTGGTGGGCTGCCTGAAGCTTACGCTGGGACGGTGGATATTATCCAAAACCAAGAACCTCTTCCTTCCTTTGAGAGTTGTCGTTCTCGTCTCAAACTTGCTGAACGAACTATCAAAAATCGTTTAGCTAAGGAAGGGGGTTCCGGCAACCGCCCTCACGCCGCCCTCGTCACCGGCTCCGGCGACCACAGTCCGGACAGCAGCACCCCTGGGCCGTCTTCATCTCGCCAGCACTCCAAACATAGTAAACAGAAGAAGTCTAACTCTAAGGGTGTGTTCTTTTCACCTGAAAAAACCTGAACTGAACTTATTAAACCTGATTGACCCTTATTGGAACTTATTTTGAGTGTTGTGTCAGACCTGATCAAACCTGATTACACCTTATCTGAACTTATTGGACCTGAAACTTATTTTATAAGTTGAAGAGAACACACCCTAAGAATTCTTCTAAGGGCCGCAATAATAATGTGCAGGGAGCCCAATCTCAAACTGGGCCCACGCCCACTTGGCAGCAGCAACCCTGGGCCTCTTGGGATCCATGGCTTCCTCAGTGGCCCACGCCACCACCATGCCCATATCCTGCTGCCTCTTGGGCCCCGCGGTCTGCTGGTCAGAATGTTCACTCAAGGCCTGCTGGGCCAGGCGTTTTAGGTACTCGTCCTCAAGCCTATAATGTTGTGGCTCCTTCCTACAGTTACACTCCCACGGACATTGAAGCCGCTATGCATACTCTCCCTTTCTCATTATCATCAGTGAGAATATATACAATATACAAGAGGATCATTAGCCTAAGATTAAGGTAACTGACTAGCTATAATTAGGCACTAAAGATATACTTTACAAACAAAGATATATACATAAAATCAGAATATATTATCATATATTCTAATATTCTAACACAAATCTATTGCTATCTTTCATTTATTAAATTTCTCCATTTGCCATGTTTCCTTACGTCTTGATACCGTTGTATTTACCTTTCTTACCGTTGTATCTACCTTTCTTGAAGAATGATCTTACTGATCAGCAGCAACCTATTACTCGACTTGCCTGAGAGCAGACAAAATCAGAACAGTTCAGTCAATTATACTGGTATGTTTCACTTTTAGGCCAACTTTTTTTCCAAGTAATTCTTTCAGTTAAGCATAGGAAATATTGGAAAATTCGTCAAAAATCTGTCTGTATCATCTTGCACAAATTTCTGCTTGTAGAGCACTATATTGTCCTAGGCTGAGGAACAAATTGGCCCAAAACAAGACCTTTCACCTTTATAGATGGGTCAAGTTCATACAAAATATGAGATAAAGATCAAGAGGAAGACCAGGAGAAAATCGAAGTTTGATTCCAGGAAAGAGTACTTTGTTAGAAATGGAGGTATTTTGTTGGAAAAACAAATTGCTCTGAGCCAAGGTCGAGATGTAGGAGCTAGCCAGCTGAAAATTTTATCACGCAAGGATATCGAAAAGGCTACAAATAATCTTGATCCCAGCCTTCTTCTTGGCAGTAATGCTCTTAATAAGGCCTATCGAGCAATTTTTGAGGACCGTAATGTACTCATTGAAGTTCCATCACAGCCAGAGCGAAATCCCCAACTGATTGATTGCAATTTAACTGAAGCTGCAGCTGTGATGGTGATGAATCATTTTTTTTTTTTTGATGCAAGAGAGGGGAAAGAAACAAGCCCCAACTAATACTAAGAAACAAAACGGGGAGTAGTAACTCCCATGATGTCCTCACGGAGAAGTGAAAGTATGGAATGCGGGGGTGCATTATAATACATCACATTCTCAGTTTGGGTCACCCCTAAATTAGCTAATCTATCTGCAACTTTATTTCCTTCACGATAACAATGAACTAATTGGAAATCCCAATCAGAGGAATGAATCAGCTCGCGGCATGACTTGATCAGATAATAGCATTCACCACCATGGTATTCATCATTTTGGAACGCTTCGATACATGCTTGGTTATCCATCTGCACAACTAGCTTGGGGATGCCTAGGGTCTTGGCTATTTCGAGACCAAGTGCAGCAGCAAAAACCTCAGCCTTATAGGCTGAACAAGTTCCAAAATTAGCTGAGTAGGCTCGAATGAAAGAGCCCCTGCAGTCACGTAAGATGCCACCTCCACCAGCCAGTCCACGCTCCCCTTTTGAAGCACCATCAGTGTTTAAACTAACCCAACCTGTTGGAGGAGCCAGCCAGCGTATAAACAACTCGCGTCTCAAAGGTTGCAGCACAATATTGGCGATAGGACTAGCCTGATTAATACTTTGCCAAGTGACATCCACTTGAGTACGAATGAAAGAACCAGTATCAACAGGAATTTCGCTGGAATTATTGAAAATGAGGCAATTGCGCCACCTCCAATTCCACCATAACACCAATGAGAAACAAGATGGCCACTTTTCGAAAAATTCGGCCCATCCGCTTGAAGATTCTTGATCACCCGGGCTTCAGAAAATTATCTTGAAAAAATGATGGATAATTCGCAGCCCCTCCCCACACTCGCCCAAATACTACGAGCTGCAGGGCAGTCTCTGAAAAGGTGGAGAAGTGTTTCATCCTTGTTATAGCTGCACCTTTTACATCTAGGATCGTCTGTGAGATGGCGAGACATTCTGGTAGCATTACAAAGAAGTCGCTCATGTAAAGCAAGCCAGAGAAATACTCTAACACGCTGCTGTACAGGTGCACTCCACACCAAATTCCACTTGGGACTCGAAGGCACGTCATTCTCTTCCCGTATGATGGAAAGAGCATACTTGATTGAAAAGCCACCCTTGGTGGAGCCCTTCCAATAACGCAAGTCTCCAGCTTGTGGATCATCAACCAGTTTAAGGGCAGCTATATTTTTAAGAACAAGTGGAGGTAGTAAATGAGCAAATAAATCCCATTTCCAACCAACCTCTCTATCCCACATTTCCTCAACTGTATAACCTTCAATAGCAGCAGGTATAGGATTAATGGCAACCATACGAAGAGATTCATCTGTAACCCAATGATGTTCCCAGAAGAGAGTACTACGTCCATTGCCAATAGCTACAACGGAACCCTTATTAACCCAACATGCATTTTACGTGATTCCACGCCACACATTGGACATATTAGGAGAAGGGGTAAACATATCGATATCGCATCTACCCTTGCAATATTTGTGTCCGAGCACTCGTGACCGAGAGAGCATTAGGCTCCGAAAGCACCCTCCAACCAAGCTTTGTGAGAAATGCCGCATTAGTTTGTCTCGACGAACGTAATCCAAAGACCACCTTTGTTTTTAGGGAGTTGTAACGTGTCCCAAGATAACAGATGGATTTTTTGCTTTTCATCAGAACTCCCCCAAATAAAACGTCTTGTGCGCTTGTCAAGTTCATCACAAATTGACCGCGGAATTTTTGCGGATTGCATCGAGTAATTAGCCAAGGTAGTGACTCATTGATTTTGCAAGAGTTAAACGTCCGACTAGAGAAAGGTATTTAGACTTCCAACCCGATAGACGCCTATCTACTTTTTCACAAAGATGCGCATAGGTGTCTCGAGTCACTCTACTCGTCAATGTTGGCATACCAAGATAGAGACCCAAATCTTACGTTGATTCCATACCCAAAGACTCACAAATATTGGATTGAAACTCAAGAGAAACATTCTTAGAGAAATAAACTCTGGATTTAGCACGGCTTACTTTTTGACCCGAAGCTGCACAAAACCTCTGGAGACAATTAATAATGACAGAGGCTTGGTGTGGGGAGGCTTCTGCAAACAGAATAATATCATCTGCAAAGAAGAGATTTGAGAGTTTTGGGCCACCTCTACTTGCAGAAATCGGCTTCCAAGCATTTCCAATAATAGACTCCTCAATAATTTGGTTGAGTCGTTCCATACAAAGAACAAATAGATAAGGTGAAAGGGGGTCACCTTGTCTAATCCCCCTGGAAGGAGAAAAAGAATCCGTAGCTTCACCATTCCACAGAACTTGCATTTTTGGAGAAGTGACACACTCCATGATGACTTCCACCATTAGCATCGGGAAATTCATTTCATTAAGAGTGTCTCGGATGAATGACCATTTGAGTCTGTCATATGCTTTCTCAAAATCAATTTTAAGAGTCATATAACCAGTAGCACCCTGTTTTCTCTTCATAGTATGGATGACCTCTTGAACAATGACAATATTGTCTGTGATTTGTCTGCCGGGAACAAAACTTGTTTGAGTGTTAGAAGTGATTTTGGGAAGGAGAGGTTTAATTCTGTTAACAATGGCCTTTGTAATGATTTTATAAATTACATTACAGAGACCAATTGGACGAAACTGAGAGGGGAGCTCAGGTTTATCAATTTTAGGAATTAAAACCAGGAAAGTATCATTTAAATGAGCAGGTAAACCTTTGCCTTCCAGAACAGACATGACAAGTTTGTAAACATTAGGAGCCACAATCTCCCAATTCTTCTGATAAAACAGAGCTTGAAACCCATCTGGTCCCGGGGCCTTAAGAGCGCCCATGTTTTTGATAACAAAATCAATATCACAACGAGTATATGATCTGCTCAAACTATCCCAATCAGCTGTGGAAAGTTCTGAACAAATACCAGAAGGAATATCATAGTCCTCGTTTTCTCCTTCATCCGCAAATAACGTTGTGAAATAATTTACAACAATCTGTTTCACTTCTTCTTTATCATGAACCCACTGATTGTTTGAATTCTTAATAGCGACAATATTATTTTTCCATCTGCGAACTACAGTACTAAGATGAAAAAACGTTGTATTACGATCACCATGCTGAATCCAATTAACCCGAGCTTTTTGATACCACAACAATTCTTCTTGACTAAGCACTTCATCCAAATCACGACGAAGCTTAGCTTGTAGTTTTATGAGACTTGAATTTCGGCCCGTAGCTAAGGCTTTTTGGATGCCATTTATGCGAGCCATCAGGTTCCTTTTCTCTCTAAAAATATTATGGAAATGATCTTTATTCCACACTTGAAGTGCCTTCGAGAAAGTAGAGAGAAAAGGGATGAGGGGAGCATCTTGTTTCCAGCTTTCTTTCAAGAATTGGCTAAAAGTTTCATGCGTTAGCCAAGCAGCTTGAAATCGAAAAGGCCTGTTCAGAGAGGAGATAGGAGCAAACCCATTAGGGGAGATTAGAAGAGGACAGTGATCCGACTGTAAAGCGGGCAAGTGGCGCACACGAGCATTGTCAAACATAAGACTCCATTCCGAATTACAAAGAGCACGATCAAGACGTGCACTACGCCAAGTGTCCACTGAATTACCCCTGGACCAAGTATGAGAAGCACCAGAGAACTCAATTTCAATAAGTTGATTTTCTTCAACCCACTGGTTAAAGTTGCAGGTTCTTCGAGAAGTTTCCGGGCAGCTTGAACTACGTTCCCAACCAAATCTAGTTTCATTAAAATCACCAGCCAATAACCAAGGCTTGTTATTGCTGGTTGCAAAATCATGTAACTCACGCCAAAGGTTTTGTCTTTGAGAAGGATTAGGACTTGCATAAATTGCTGAAAAATACCAAGGTGTCTCACCCACCTTAGTGATTTCCATAGTAATGTACTGGTTACTTTGATGAATAGGCTCAATAGTAACGAGCTCAGGTTTCCAATAAACCCAAATACCCCCGCTAAACCCTTGAGCGTCAATTCGAGTATGACCATTGTACCCAAGTAAATCAGTTAGTTTTTGGGCATGAGAACCACCCATATGCGTCTCAACAAGAGCAAGAACTATAGGTTTATGGGTTCGAATAATTTCTTTGAGAACAGATAAAAACTCACGGCTCCCCGCACCTTGAACATTCCATACCATACATGTAATGGGGTAGGAGTTAACAGAAATATTATGATTGCTATTCATTAAACCAGAAGAGTTGGGGTAAACATACTTATAGGCATCCGAAAGGTAGCGCAAAGCTTGATTGACATCATTGGGCAACTTCAACGTGATCATCATCTCTGGATTCATCCACGAGTCTATCATCCATGAATGAATCTCCACTTCTAGCTTGTGGATCGGGGGTTTGTTATTCCCATGTATGGTTCCGTCATTGGATAATTCGCACAAATTATTTTCTCTGGTGGTATTTGGAGGAAGATTGGAGTTGGAACTTGGTGAGACATTGGACGTGGAAGGTAGAATGGTTGTGGAATGGCTTGGTGATGTTTGAATAGGGTTGGCGTTGGAATTGGCTTGGAAAATAGGTGGACAATTTTCTTTTCCTAAGAAGGTCAACTGCATATGATTTTTGGGAGGGGCCACCACAATCTCATTGGTAGAATTTTTTAGGATAGTTTTGGATTGATTGGTGGATTTTTTTTTCAAGTTTTGTAAAGTTTTGGATTTACCCATGAAGTTGCCGTTGACAAGTGGGATTTGGATTTGGACTTCCAATATTGAAAGGATTCTTTGGGTCGGATAATAGGAGGTGATTGTGAAGACTTACCTAAGTCAACAACCTCGGTAAAGCTAGGAGAGGTGATCGGCGGATGATTAGGAGATACTTCAAAATTACCTTCCTTATCTTGTTGATTCACCAAAACTTCATCTCCTAAAATAACAAAACGTGAACCACGCACGTTACTTTTTTGCTGCCTCGGCGCACGCCTTGAACCGGAACTCTTCCTTGATTGTCTCTAACTATCTCCGCCGGTGGTTTGTCAATTTTGGGGGCCCTCCGTCGTGGTGGTGGTTTTTTAACCATCATCCAGGAGCCAAAGTCAGCCCGCCATTGTTGGTGAAGGTTGAATAATTTTGTCTTTGTTAACCACATCGGCGTGCATAGAAGCATCCTCCTCCATATGATTAGGTTCGTGATTTTTATTCGTGCACCGTGTGTTTCTTGGTGGCCAAATTTACCACAACTAAAACAAATCATACGCAAACCTTCATATTGGACTTTCCAAACCTTACCTCGTAACCCGAAATTTTGAGAGTAGAGGCTTAGATAGGTCCAACTCAACGCTAAGGCGTGTGAACTGTCCTCTTTGCGCCACAGCCAGTGTTATGATCTATGCGGGTAACTTTGCCAATCTTATTCCCCACTTTTTGTAGAAAATCCTTATCAAAGTATTCTACCGCTAGGTGGGGTATGCGCACCTAGCGGTAATGAATCGCATAGGAGTAGCATCGGGAACAAAATTCGGAATCCATTTGCGGATGGTTAAATAATTATCATCTAACATCCAAGGCCCTTGAGTGAGAACGTAGTTGTAGTCATCCAAACATGAGAAACGAGCAATAAAATAGTCATGACCAATATCCGTGAGAGTGAGACCCCCTTTCAATTCCCATTTCTTTTTAAGACGTTTCATCAAAGCCATATAACCAATCTTACTATCAAACATTTTGATGATCAAAGCATGTTTCCATGGTTGTCAAAGTCTCCGTTTTTCCTCTTTGGATAGAAGTATGATTGGACACCGAGGATCATCAATCATGTCCTCTGGAAACTCATCATCATCAGAGAGCTCATCTTCATCATCCTCTATGTTGATAGGATTAGCAATGAAGCCTTGCATCGACTCCGACGCTACCATATCTCTAAATGAGATTTGTTTCGCAGGCCCGGGAGGGATTTTGGGAAGAACAGTTGGAGGATTAAAGTGAGTAGGCTGGGAAGAAATGTCATTACCATCATTTTCATGGTTAAAGATTAGATGTGTGATTTTACGCTTAGATTTTTTGGTGGAGCGAGAGAGGAGATCACCTTCTTGAGAAGATGGAGGGAAGTTGAGAGCGTTTTCTTGAGCCATATCGTATTTCACTTTGATGGTGATGAATCATGACAATATGATAAAACTCTATGGTTGCTGCCTTGAGACTTTTATACCAATACTAGTGTATGAACTCTTACCAAATGGATGCCTTTTCCTACATTTACACAGTTATAATGCGCCTAGCAAGCGTATAAAGTGGGCTGATCGTCTGAGGGTTGCTACTGATAGGGGTGAAAGTTATTCGGATAAAAACCGAAATCCAATCCAATCCAAACCGAAATAATAATTCGGATTGGACTCAAACTATGTTCGGATTGGATTCGGATTGAGTTTTTTGAAAAAAACGGATTTTCGGATTGGATTGGATTGAGGGTGATTGGATCCAAAAATCCAAAATAACCGAATAATAAATAGGTCATATATTGTTTATTTATTATGATTGGGCTTAACTGATTTTTTTTAATAAAAAATGCCCAAATGGTCCGGCAACCCTTCCCTTCCCCTAAAAGTTAAAACCCTAATTTGCTGCTACCTGCTATATAGTTAAACATGTTGTTATGATGTTGCTGGACCTTCTCTTGTAACGAATTATGAATATTTTATTGAGGGGTAACGAATTATGAATTTATAATGAATTATTAGTTGTTATTAATTTATTAATGAATTTTTACGGGATTGTACGAATTATTTCTACTATCGAACATTTTATTTTGATACTCGCGCCAAATTTATTTCATCGAAAAAATGAAGCTTAAAAAAATTGGATAATTCGGATTGGATCCAATCTAGTGTTTGAAAATTCGGATTGGATTGGTTTGGATTCAAACTCTAATCGGTTTGGATTTGGATTAGAAAATTAAAATCCAAATTTTGTTCGGATCGGATTGGATTAGGCCTAAATCCAAACCGTACACCGAACTTTCACCCCTAGCTACTGACATAGCCTACGCGCTGTCTTATATGCATAATGCCTTGTCGAAGCCCGTGGTGCATAGAGATGTCAACTCATCAAGTATTTTTATTGATTATTCCTTCCGTGGAGAATTAGCGAACTTTGGTTATTCCGTATCTATTACTCCAGGGAAGACTCCCGAAAAATGGCCTGTTGAAGGAACTCTGGGATATATTGATCCTGAATACGTTGAAACTCAAGAGGTGACAGAGAAGTGTGATGTTTATAGTTTCGGAGTTTTGGTGTTAGAGCTATTAACCAGAAAGCAGCCCCAAATGATGGCAAGAGATGGGACGGACTTCGTTGACATATTTGTTTCAGCTGTGGAGAAGAAATGCATGATAGAGATGTTTGATATTGAGGTATTGGAACAAGCAACTCGGGATGAGATTCAACGGGTTACACAGCTTGCATTGGCATGTGTGGCAAAGAAAGGGGCTGAGAGACCGACTATGATTGATATTGTTGGTGAGCTTTGGAACATACAAGGCCGAGACAAGAAGTGATGTGGAAAAATGAACTGCTTATCATGTCAGGTTCAAGCTTAGAAAGATGCAGAAAACATGTTACTTATTAGTTAGTAGCAATTACACCTTTGAGTATTAAGAATTTCTTCTTTGGCAATGTTATTATGATGAGACTTATATAAATGACATTATGTATTTAGTATAGGTGCAATGGAAAAACAGTAAAAAGAAATAAAAAATCTTTGATTCAGGATATGTGGTAAATTTATCACACCTCCGTTCGTAATTAATTGACATTGGGGATCTATGGAATTGGGTTGTTTCTTTTTGACAGAGGTGTGGTAGTACTGTAGTAGAGTAGATCTGTAGAACACAGTAAATATATCTCAGAAGTTAGACCACAAGAAGATCCTGAACCAGACTAAAGACTGAACCAACCAGACCTTGGCTCTTCCATGGTGAGGTGAGCTATAATTGATCTGGTGACAATCTAACAAGTGTAGAACTACTAGCAAAGTCACATGTCAGTTTTGTTTCAGCTGTGGAGAAAAATTGCATAATGGAGATGTTGGACAGCGAGGTCTTGGAACAAGCAAATGCAGAAGATATTCTACAGGTTGCACAGCTTGCATTGACTTGCGTGCCAAAGAAAGGCGCTGACAGACCAACTATGATTGATAGTGTTGGTGAACTTTGGAAGATACAGTGCTGAGACAAAAAGCGAAAATGGATATCAGGTATAATGTGTCTGTTTCAAGCTCAGGAAGTGAAATGGATATCAGGTGTAATGTGTCTGTTTCAAGCTCAGGAAGAAAGATGCGTAAGAGCAACAGCACACAACTAATAAGTTAGTAAGTAACAAGCACCAACATTTGAGTACTAGAATTGTCTTTTGGTCAATGTAGTTTTATGATCTATTGAAGAACCTAACAAAGCTGTGCAGAAAGAAACCAAAATAACTGTCATGTATTTAGTATAGGTGTAAGACTAAACTTGGCTAATTAAAAAAAGCACTAGTTTTGGACTCTAGAGAACTTCCTCTTCACATTTTGCTACTAACATTCACATACTTTGACTTTTGCACTATATACATATTCTACTTGATAAGGAGCAATCAAACTGTTTATTATCGTGTTTCCAGTATCAGTAGATTAATCTTCTCCTTTGGTGTATGTTTGTCAAAAATATCTAAAAACCCGAGAGATGACTGGGAAATATGGTAAATTTCTGCACATTCCTATGCAATTGTGCTAACAAATCTGGCTCCTTCAGCGATTTACTGTCCTAATTTAAGGAAAAATATGGCTCATTCAAAGTCCTAATATCAGATGGGTAACTCAAGCACATCAGGCACAGCAGGATCAGCTATCTATTGTTTGTGCACATCCATCACATGTAATACTTTTAAATATAGAGGTACATTGAAGATAGAGAATAGACTTCCTAACGTCAAAAGTTTTGCTCAGGAAATTGGAAGTTACATTAGTATGTTAAAAATGTGTACCAGTCAAAAGTGAAAGTCCACAACCGTAATGCTACTTGACTTTACAACCCTTGTTAACAAAAAAGAAGATAAAACTAGTAAGGTTAGCTGTGTGAATATATATTTCAATCTCTCACAAACGGTTAGCTGTTTAGTGTTTCATTACCCTTGGTAACTGATAATTAGTGGCAACACCCTTTTAGTTTGGCTATTTGGCTAAAGTGAAAGCAGTTTAGCTAAATTTTTGTCTCATGAATCTAGTGCGATCATTTTCATTACCTTCAATAGAGGACCCAAATCCTAAAAATTTTACTATGCTCCCAGGAGTATGGTGCACATGGTGCACCCAGTAAATTTGTTCTATTTTCAATGGGTAAATGTTCTATTTCAACAAATGTTAGTTTTAAGCATATTTTTCAGCAAAAAATATATTCTATTTTTCGTGAAAAATGTTCTATCTTCGATAAGCAAATGTTCTATGTCAACCAATGTTTGTTTTAAGCTTATTTTTCAGTGAAAAATATGTTCTATTTTCTGTGAAAATTGTTCTATTTTCGATAAGCAAATATTCTACTTCAACAAATGTTTGTTTAAAGCTTATATTTCAGCGAAAAATATGTTCAATTTTTTGTGAAGCAAATGTTCTATTTAAGCCTAATTTGCAATGAAAATATGTTCTGTTTTCAATCAACAAATGTTCTATATAAGTCTTATACTTAGAACTTAATAGTTTAAATTTAGTACATGTTACATTTATAAGCTTGAACGTTTAATTGATTATAAAGAAACAAAAATATATGAATTATACTTGTTTGAATTGAAGAACAAAAATGTAGAGTATAAGTTCATTATTTAAATTTAAAAATGTTTTTTCACTTGTTCCTTGTACCTTTTTATGTTTATGTAGTACTAGGTTTATTCCCTCGTAAAATGTTCCACTTCAACAGTAAAATGTTCGTTTTCATAATTGAATTCTTGTAATGTTCCACTTCAACAGTAAAATGTTTGTTTTCGTAAGTGAATTCTTCTAATGTTCCACTTCAACAGTAAAAAGTTGGTTATTGTTTTCATAAATAATCGTTTTCGTTTTCTTAAATGTTCTATTTTGTATTATTGGAGGCTTCTAAGTATCCCAAATCTAAAGTCATAGTCATATTATTATTGTTTTATTGTTTTCATCACCTATATTATTTTTAAAGTATTAACTGAAATTTATTGATCACATAAACATCCTTGGACAAATTGGCGCATGTTTAGGCACCTTGAATTTGATATTTAATTCACTTTTTGTCTCGACCTTGTATCTTCCAAAGCTCACCAACTAGGCAACTACATCAACCATAGTCGGTCTTTCAATTCCTTTTCTCGCCACGCACATTGTTGAAGCTATGATGTATAGCGCACACCACATGTGAGTGTCCCACATTGATTAAAGGATAGAGATGAGTTCACTTTATAATGCAAAGGGGCTACTCCCCTTATTGTCATATGGTTTTAAGGTGGAACATCCTTTGTCTTGTGAAGTGGACTCTCTCTCCTTATACTCTTGCTAATCTGGTTGTCTGTCTGATTGGAGTCTAGAGAAATATGATAGATATGTAATCGGATAGTAAACTAATCTAAATATCACTCCTGGTCATCAAATTACAGTTTTAGTTCACTTAAACAACTCTTAATTTAAGTAATCGAGCAATAATTTTAATACTCCTTGAATGAAAGATTGATGTCACTCCTCAAATATTTCAAAAGTGGAACCTGGAGATTAAGAATGCATACAAGGAAAATGCATCAAATTAAAAACAAAGGATAATGAAAAGGGAAAGAAGCTATTAAAGAATGGAAACAACAAATACTGACCATTAGAAAACATTCACACTTGTATATAACGCTCTAACAAGTGCTGTATTCCTTATCCCCTTGTACTATATTTTAATCGGAAGTTAAGCAAAATCAGTATAAGGTTATCAATACTAAGCATAAAGTGAAAAGTTATTGCTTCTATTTTGCTGAACTTTTTTTTTCTTATAAGTATTCATTTTTTTTCAATTCATCTAATACCAGCATACAAGACCATAAAAGCACACGCAAAATTCAAAGGCTTTGAGCAACAACACATTAGATACCTGAGGGATTATATTTTTCTCCATCGCATCTTTAAAGAGTGGCGGAGGCGGCAGATCAAGGTCAAGCATTAGAAATGGCATTGTGGATGTCTCTATGAAAACATTATAATTTTCAGATGCACCATCAGCTGCTGCAGCACCATTTTCTCTTCTACCTTTACTTTGAATCTCCTTGACAACTTCCAATTCTCCTTGTTGTGAAAATCAAGTTAAATTCTATGTTACTCAAACTCTTCATTTTACCTTCAATACACGAAATAATATCCTTAAAAACTTGGAAAATTTACATCAATTAATCAAGTTAACACACTAGCATGCAATGGTACCAATTTTTTTTATATAAATAGAGATGTTACCTGGAAGTGATGATGCTAGTATTGTTGTTTGAACTTATAAGATGTACATGAAGAGTATCAAGGAGCCAGGACATAAACTCAACTGGATCAGATTGTACACCTATTTGAAACCTATTATCACTGGCTTTTATCACATCCTGTAAAAATTCATGGGGGTTCACCTGCAATAATGATATAATTAAATTAAACTCATTGCATTTACTAGTGAAACCCAATATTGAGATTTACCAACCAAAACCTAACTTAACCGCAAAACATAGTTTGATAAGTGCACATAAATCGATAAATCAAAACAACCAAAATCTACTAAAGTTGAGCAAATATATTGAAATAATGATCATATATACCTGTCCTTTGAAATTTTTAGCATGCCAGATTTTTCGAGTGAGCTCTCCAAAACGATGAACCAGCGGAGATTTACAATGTTTGTAGTTATCTGGGATTAGGAAAAAGTTCCTCAAAGGTGTAACACGTACAAGTGCTTGAATCACAACGTTGGCGAAATCAGCCTCTTTCAACTTATTAAATCCTACCTGAAAACAATGTACTTTCAAATTATCACATTATAAACTTTACTAATGACTCAAACGAACAAATAATTAAACAAATAAAAAGGTATGTATATTTATGTAAAGTTAAAGGAAATACCAATCCAGGGACGTAATTAGAACCATTAAGAGTTCTTGCCCACAGCTTGCTTTTATCTACCTGTTCAAGTTGTTCCATAGTAAACCTGTAAATACAAATACAAAATATCAAAAGGAAAAATCACCATCAACAAAACTGACTTAGGGCATGTTCTCTTCGGCATAAAACAACTGAAATGAATTGAACTGCACTGAACTGAATTAAACTGAATTGAATTAAATTATAACTAATTAATAGTAATGATAATAATTTAGGAATTGAACTGAACTGAAAATAAGTTTGGGAGAACAGGCCCTTATGATATATAAGTATGAATACGGACTATATATTGAAAACAAACCTAGGGTTTAGAACATGACGAATATCATCCAAAGACGAGTCGAATATTTCATATCCATCAGGAAGACAGTAAAATTTCTCCGTTCGTAGACTAAGGAAGACATGATGTTTGTAGTTGCGGCTATGTTCATGTGCATGTGAACCGAGGCGCTTTCCATGATAATACTTGCCACACACCAAACAAGCATAAACATCCTCCTTTTTGAAACACTTTGAACAATGCTTTTCAAAATCGAAATCTAGAATATGTCTGTTTACAGTATCAAGGTAAGGGCAATAATCCCTCTTCACTAAAGCATGATCATCCTCTCTCGCTCTCTTTGCCATGGTTCAAATTCTCAAGGCTAAAACTGAAAACCCAAGAAACTATAATAATTAGGAAAATAAAGGTAACACAAGGTGAAAATAAGAAACATATTTATAGGAGAACATAAAAGCCAGACATGATAACTGACTAATATTAGATTGGGATTCCATGGCAATCATCAATTATTCAATATATATTCTAAAACCCTAATTAAAAGAATACTAACCATCTCTATTCTATATGGGAAGAGAGGGGGGACACCAAAATATAGAAACCCTATTTTGCCCTCACTAAATATTGAAAATTACATCAAAAAAAAAAACTAACTCCTCTTTTATTTTTAAAAAATTAAACGAAACAAATGCACACATCATCGATAATCCAAAAGAAATTAATAACCCTATGAAATCCCTAATTAAGGGGGAAAATAACTGCAACTAAACACGACAGTTTCTCTACATATTCAGTTCTTCCACTTCTCCTCCCTATTCTCTAACTTCTACCCTGCAATTCTCTGCAAAACACAATAAAATAACCAAAACACAAATCACAATACCGTACTTTCACCAATATCAGGTAATTATAGAGATTTGTTCATAATTAATCCTTATACTATTTCATTTTATAAATACATCATTCATTTTATACAAGGTACTTTTCACAAGCGTTGTAATCAACATGCCAATACAAGCAAAACATTGTTGAATGAGCACAACAACAAAATAACAGGTATTTGATACTTCTCTTTCACAACAAACAAATAACACATTAAAACACAAATCTTTATTATTCACAACAAATAAATGATATGAATTAATAGTGATTTTTGTGTGTATTTTATACAGGACAAAATCAGAGAGAGTAAATGACCAAATTTACTCAAACAAATATCATAAAAAAAAGGCACTTACGGTGAACCAGAAACCAGTGAAGAGGTATTTCTTAATTACCCCCATTTGCAAAGCGTTTTTTTTTTTTTGGGGGAGATTAGGAGATAACCAGAAATATTCAAGCGCTCAAATCAAATTTAAATAAAATTCAAAACTAAGTTCTTTTAAAAACAAAAGTAAGATTGTGAAAAGTCGCTCAAAAAATTGAGTTGCTAGATAGGAGAATTTACATTCAATGAAGAAATTGTAAACTAACTACTTATCCCTGCTTCCTGTATGAATCTCTAACTATAATGAATCTCTATAAAAAAAAACTCCAACAAATTAATCACCCTGCATATGTGTTACGATTTTCGAAAGAGACCTTCATTTTGTACAAAAACCGCTACTTTATCCCCTGTTTTTCACAACAAATTAAGCCGGCACTTATTCCTGCTTCTTCACAACAAATCAAGCAAACCCAAACAAAATCAAATTAATCAAAAATGCCCCAAAAATCTTTCACATGCAAAAAGAAAATAAATCGAACCGGTTAAGTGGTGGTTTAGCCGTGAAGTGGGGGAGGTGGGGCGGATGATGCAGCAGCGTGGAGTGGTTTGAGGGTGATGAGAGTTCGGAGAAGAGAGAGGAGGGAGCACCGGTGGTGGTGGTGGAGTGAAGAAAGGCCTCGGTTTTGATGGTAGCCAGCCGATGGCACGAATCGTGGTTGGCGGTGGCGTTGGACAGAGTGGTGGCGTTGAGGGCGTGGAGTGGTGGCGTTGAGCGCGTGGAGTGGTGGCGTTGGATAGGGTGGTGTTAGTAAAGTGACGACAAGCTGGACGACGGTGGAAGGTGGTTGTTGTGGTGGAGGAAGGAAGATAGAGAAGGGCAGAGGATTTAGAGAGAGTGGAGATTCAAAGGAGTGAGAGAAAGTGTTTTAAAGCTAATAAATGTGATACTGAACAAGTTCTACTCCTTATAAAATGTATCAAATTTACTACATCTAGAATATAGAAGTAATACAGAAGAATACTACACTCTAAATTGCATCAAAAAACATCTTAATGTGTTATAATAATTATGCTAGAATAGATAATACTAGAAAGATTACAGAGTTAAAAATAGATAGGTATATTATTTTAAATAGTTGTAAAATGATTATAATATATTCAAAAATAATAATAAAATGCGTTATAAAAATACAAAATTATCATAAAGGATTAGACGTAAGTAAAAGTATAAGATATGTGATCTTAATAAATTGCATTAGAAATACATCAAACCTTAAATTATGTAAAAAAAGAAATTCTAAATTATGCATCAAACCTTAAATTATGCAATTAATTAAATTTAACAACAACTCTTGCACGCATAGCGTGCATATAAGGCTAGTTTTGGGAATAATCCCAACTATTACCCATGTCTTCCCAAACTGAGCCATTCTAACCAGTGACCTGGTTGATCAGTTAAAACACTTGTTGACCTTTTATTTCCTTTCTAAAAGAAATTATCAATTTAATTCAAAAAAAATTGAAAAGCCTAACCTAACTCCACCACCCCCAAACTACCTCTCCCTTTCCATCATCCCCACCCCTACAAAGCTGCAATAACTCCCCCTCCCCTCCCAGTCCTCTCGCTCCCACCCCCTCATCTTCTCTCGCCTTCTACCCAGATTTCCCGATGACAAACCTAACTCTCCTCTACGACCACGATTCTCGCAGCTCTCATCTCTCTACCCCTCTTTCCTCCCTTTTTCCTCTCTCTCTCTCTCGCGCACTCCGAGCCACAAGCAACGGGAGCCGCCACTCGGTGGTCCAAGGCGTCCAAAACGATTGGGTTACCGAAGGGAGGAGGCCGCGATGATTTGGCGCGTGTTTGAAGGGAGGAGGCCGCGATGAGAGGCGTGTTAGTGGAAGGGAGGGGGTGGTGGTGGGCGTTAGTGGGCGAGGGTTTGGGTCGGTGGTAGTTAATTGGGTTTTAATATCGTGGTGGGTGGGGGGCTATCGTGTGTAGTTTGCGCAAGGGTCGGGCTGGGCCGGGTTTGGGCGACGGTGGTGGGGGCGAGGGTGGAGTCGGGCTGGGGATCCGTCAAGGGTGGGACCGGGGCTGGGATTGGGGTTTGGCGAGGGTGGGACCGGGGCCGGGCTTGGGTTTTGGCGAGGGTGGGGCCGAGGTTTTGGTAACGGTGGGGTTGGGGTTGGGGGGCGTGTTGAGGGCGTCAGGGAGGAGAGAGAGTGGAGGTGCGTGAGGGGGTCCGTGAGGTGATGGTGGTGGTCTCCGGTGGTGGTTTGAGGGGAAGAGATAGAAGTTGGGGTGTCGAGGAATCAATTGGGGTGGGGTGGGGTGGTGGTGGTGGGTGAAGGCATTTGGTTGTGGTGGTACAAGGGAGGAGTTGTAAAAAAAATTAGTTAATTTATAATTAAAATAATTTTTTATGTTTAATTAAAAATTTAATCTTAAAATACATCAAATTTATTGTCAATCATGTAATTAAGGAGTTAAACCTGCAATTGCAGGTTACCAACAGGTAACAACCCATTTTGCACAAATATAACTTAAAGGTGGGATTATTCCCAAAATTTGGAAAGGTGGGACTGTTTTAGAAATATCACCCAAAGGTGGGATTATTCCCATCAAAAAATCCTAAATAAAATAGGTTGCATATCCCTATTAAATATTTGATTACAATGATTATTTTCTATTTAAATAATGTGGGTTACATTTATTTTCTCTCACAATATTTTCCTAGTCCAACTTTTTAATTTTGCCTCTAACTTGCCTCATCTGTATGTATGATTAAGGCAAATTTGTGGAAAATACTAGTTTTTTGGGCCGGACGATTCTCCGGATCAGTTACAATTATCAAATATATTATTATTCATAAATTTCATAATTGATTTTATTAGCTTTTCATAATATTCTATCTAGGCGAAATTGAAAAATGGACGTTATGGCATGATAAATTGTTCAAAAAAAACATTCTAAAGAATTGGGGATAAAAATAACAATTTTAATGGAATTTAGGTAAGAGAATGTTTTGATTTAATACAAGGGTTATCAAAAAGCTTGTCTATATGTTTTTATGATTACATATAATTATAAGACTTTATTATATTTTACTTTGAAACATTAAGCATTAAAATTATAGTGGATTAGTGGTTAAACTCTCACATTTCCTTTCAAAGGTCATGTGTTCAAATCCTAGTCGTTCTTTTTTTGCTTTTTTCTTTAAAGAATGTAACCGATTAATGAGAGTTTGTTGTTTAGGAGTGTTCATAACCGGTTACCTAGTTATTCGGGTACCCAAATATGTGGGTGTACACCCGCATTTGCGAGTAGCTAAGAAAAGCAACCCATGACTCGACAATGAACAACCGGGTGCTCGCGAAAGTGTCATAGCTTTTTTTTATGGAAAATCATTAGAAGAGCTACAGAAGAAGCTACTACTATGAGTGTCAAATGTCGATTTTTGGTCAATCAAAAAAAGCTAACTACATCCGCCAACTCTAATCATCATTTCTCAAAGGATCTACTACCAATCAACCATAACGTAAATATTCTCACTTGCAGATTGCATCACAATTAATTTTTTCATTAACATGTTGATTCATCAAATCCTTTTTTTAAAATGTTGAATTGTTGATTCATCTAATCCAACTTCTCCTATAAAATGTTGATTATTCTTATTATTTATCGTTCATTTCCCCTCTGAAAGTCACAAGTACAACAATGTGGTATCGGGTAGCTAATAAGCTAACTTAATATATTTTCACAATTGTTAATTGTAAGAAGAGATTAATGTAACTATGAAAAATGAAAGAGAAAAACATTATATAACGATGTATTTATCCGAGATACACGTTTAACTTAAAAGCAGGCTCATTAATCAACTCAATTTTTGCATCTTTTTTTTTGGGCCGGTTACCCGACCCATAAAATAAAATTTCATATTTATTACCTGTTTTTGGGTAGACAGATTAACATGACGGGTCATAACATATCGGGTCTTCTAAACACCCCTGGTGTAGTTACAATTTCGTTCTTAAAGCAGAAGCAATGTAGTTTATAGCTATAAATTATGAAATATTAGGCTATAAACTTTCCAGATATGTCAATCATATACTTTTTTTTTGAAATTCAAATAGTATATTGTCTATAAATAATTTTTCCCCCCACAAAGACAAATATGATATTGTAGATTAGTTGGTTAATGCATTTGAGTTTCATTTGATTCAATTAGCTTTATTTGACTTCATTTGACTTTCATTTAATTCAATTAGCTTTGTTTGACTTTATTTGACGTGAATTTGATTCAATTAGCTTTGTTGAATGCATTTGAGTTTCATTTTATTCAATTAGCTTGTTGAATGCATTTGAGTTTCATTTGTGTTTAGCCTTAAACACTATATTTTTATATTTAATTTGTGTCATTTGATTAGAGAGGGGAGTACATGTGACAGCATGACAAATCATATTTACTTTGCATCATTTGTTTGAGGAGGGAGGGAATACATGTGACATCATGGGTATGCAACACCTAAATGGGGAAGGGAAGATTAGCAGTTGTACTACTTACTTCTATGAGAATGTTCGGTTTGATTAGTCATCCGAGTGTGTATTTGATGGTTGGTCTGGATCTTTTGATGGGTATGGAGCAAGCAAATGAAGGAGGGACTATTAGCGGTAGTAGTGTGCACTTTTGCTCCAATAATGTTGGCGGGCCACATAAGCTACCAAGTATTATGGGCAGTAACTTTTGAGATAATTGGATGTAATGGTGGGTATCCTCAATAATTGTGGGGTATATTGTGAGATGTAAGTTACCATATCTTTAAATGCTTTTCTTAGATGTATGTTATTGTATTTTTTCTCCCCATAAAAACCAAAAAGAGATGGTAGATTAGTTGGTTAGTGTGTTCGTATTTCAAATGAGAGGTTGCGTGTTCGAGTCTTCATACATACATTTTTGTTAATTACTTTGTATTATTTGTTTCAAAGGGGGAGGTACATGTGGCAGCATGGCATTTGTTTGCTTTGGGTTTTAGATATATATATATAGATTGTAGAAAAAAAAATTCCTAAACAATTAAACATCTTCTTAGAATTATACTCAACATTTTAGGAAAACTATTTCAATTATAATTAGAACAATATCACAAACTTACCAAGTCAATCTACTTATTAACATAATAAAGACTTTGACAATCTGATAACTTATAATTAGAATTCTTATTCTATATAGGGTATGCCACCCCGCAGAAGCAAAACAAAGAACATGACTTCATTACTATATTAATATATTTGATACTCACATCGTCTTCAAATACTAATAAAGATCAATCATAATTAAGGGTCTGTTTGATTCAACTTATTTTGTCTTATCTGATCTGATCTTATCTTATCTGATCTTATCTTTTGTAACATCTTATCTTATCTTATCTTATCTGAAATAAGTTTAAATAAGTTGAACAGAACAGAGCCTAAGCTTCTATAACATAATTATTGATTTATATTCATCATAGTTATTTAAACTCCCATACTAACTGATTTTGGTTAATATTAATGACTAATCTAATCATGTTTAACTATTTAGGAACCATTTATTGTTACATTAACTAGAATCGATTTCTAAGTAGAATAACATTACTCTAACTTATGAATGATTAGACTAGCTCTTAGTCACTTCATATTTAACTATAGACATCCAAGATAAGTAATACTTGATTGTCAATTTTTAGCTCAAACTCCATAAATACTCGTTCAAAAATCACACTACCTTCAAAAAAAAGGGAGTAATTTAACTATACTTTCTTATCTAGAATCCCTCGATTGATCTCATTTATTAAACTACCAACTAGTTGAAGCTGAACTCATATTAACGCAATTACATAAGAGGACACTAACTATAATTTATCAAATGAACCAATTCCTAACATATAATGTAAACTCCTTTAGTAGAACAATTAACAATCTAATTAAATGAACTATCAAAACAAAGCTTATTGAACTACATGACCGTGAAAGCTGATTTTAGACTTAGTAATGTCTTCACAACCATGTCAACAACTACCACAATTACCACAACAATTACCACAACAACCACCACAACAATTACCACAACAACCACCACCACAACCAAGAGTAGCAGCAACAACAATAACAACAATAGCAACAACAGGAAACAACAATAGCAACAACAACCTAACAACAAATCACAACCAACAATAACAAGAGGTAGAGTACCTTTTGTACTTTGCCAACACAACCACACAAGGCGGCAGAACGACGGTACCACCGCACGACAATAATATATATGTTACAAAAGATCTCAGCTTTCCTAAATGACATAGGAAACAATATATATATACTTATCTAAACCATAAACTCCAACTATAAGGAAACGCCTTATTACATAATACTTCCCTAACAAAGAGTCAAAGAGTCTATTGCTATCTTCATTTATCAATTTTCTCCATTTGCCATGTTTACCTTATGTCTTGATACCCCTAACAATCTAACATTAAGGAGTAATATTAGGGATTACAATAGTTTTGTTGATAACAATCTTGACTAAGATATATCTTCCTTGAAGAATGATCTCACTGATCAGCAGCAACCTATTACTTGACTTGCCTGAGAGCAGACAAAATCAGAACAGTTCAGTCAATTATACCGATATGTTTCACTTTTGGCCAACTTTTTATTTCCAAGGAACTCTTTAAGTGAAACATAAGATATAGTTGGAAAATTCGTCAAAAGTCTGTCTGTATCATCTTCCTAACAAATTGATATTGATAAGTTAACTGAAACTGACGAGATAAAGCTAAAAGTCTGAAAGTGATAAGGTGCTGAAACTGATTAGCTTAACTGTTTGGCAAAATTAGTTGATTAAGTTGATAAACTTTTTTGGCAAAATTAGTTGTTCCAAAATTTCAATCACCTGAGTTTAAAAAAAGGAAAAAATTAACTTATTATTTAAGTCATTTTAACCACATAAAATCTTATTTTAGGTACTCCTCAAACACTAATAATTATCTTAGCACATAAAATAAGGTACATTATGTTCTCTTGTGGAGAGCAATGATATTCCCATATCCAATATTGGACAAATTGTCCAATTAATATCATGGCATGTCTGTAAATTTTTGTGACAAAATTAATATTAAAAAAATAATAAATTCTATTTTTTTTATATATATTGTTATTTGAGGTTTGTTATTTATGATCTAATTGATCTTTTAGATGACTAGTATATCATATCTTGACACCATCTTATCATATCGATTGACTATTATATCATATCTTGACTGCATCTTATCATATCAAGTAAATGTTATATTATATCGAATTGTATCAAGTTGCTAGTAAAATTACAAAAATGTCATGATATTGAACAAGTTGTCAAATATCAGATATGGGAGAATACTTTCTCCACTTGTGGATAGTTAGCTGTTTAGTGTTTTCGGACCATTTGTATATGGTAATTAATGGCAACACTGTTTGAGTTTGGACTTTTGGTTGTTTGGCTAAATTCTAGGAAAAATGGATCAGAATACCCCCAACTTTGGCCCGTCCGCTTTTAATACCCGGCCCCCAACTTTGAGTTATTTTTAAATACCCCCAACTATTGGGGAGGTCCGCCAAAAATACACCCAGATGACCTGATACCTGTTAGCAAGGTAATTTTTTTATTTTTTATTTCTCTTTTATTTTCTCTATTAGCTTTAGTAAACCAAAATTTCCAACCCCCCACCCCCCTCCTCTCGCTCATTCCACCCCCCCACCCCCCCCCACCACTCACCGCCACCTTCCTCACCCCACTACCACCCTTCCCACACCCCAGTTCCCACTCCCCTAACCCCGTCGAAACCCCCCTCCCCTAACCCCGTCGAACCCCCCTCTTCTCCAGACAAATGCAAGTAACTAACCATTAATTATTTGAACCACAACTACTAACCATTAATTATTTTTTGTAAAGTATACAAGTATATTAATGACAACAAAGAATCAAGAATCTTATTACACCTAAATAATACTCCATTAAAAAGGAAAAAAAAGGACCAAAACGCAGTCAACTAAGAGAGTTCATAGCACCCGGAAAAAAGAAGGCCTATCAACTATCAAGGGGAAACATCATCCAAGAAATTGAGCGAGGTTCAAGAGAATCAAAAATGGAAGAAGTAACCACTAAACTAGGATACAACCAAAGAACTTAAGAGGCAGTAGAATATGAAGGAGAAAAATTGTTACGAAATTTGTACACGACTGATAAAGATATTTCTGAAGACGAAGGAACCTAGAGTTAAAACATAATAAAGTTGAGTGCTCACCAACAAATAACCACACGCACATAACACATTCCCGGTAAAGTCTTTATACCGGTTGGATAATTCACCAACAAAGAGATAGACATAATTAAACTTGTGTAATCCGGTTCAAGCAAAATAGATAACTTTTGTGTTCTCTATATATGTAGTGGGTCAGGGTAGATAGTCTTCTCCAAAGACAAACCGTCCTAGATCAAAGAACAATAAAACTGCGATATAGTGCTTGGAATACGAACAGAAGCCAAACCAATGAAAACCATACTTCTCCAAATTGAGTTCACTTCCTAAAGAGCTGCAACAAACTAGAGCCTGAGGAACGGGCAAAAGACCACCTAAACAAACACTTCCTCCTGTATAAGCTTTCATTCAAATCAAGGGAATTGCTGAGTTCAGTATGAAATTGCAGAGAAAATGGAGAAAAAGAGAGGAGAGAGGAGAGAGAAGAGGAAGGGGAGGGGGATTGGTGGTTGAGGAGGGGGAGGAAGGGGAGGGGTGGGAGTAGAAAATGGTAAGGGTGGGGTGATAAAAAAGAAAAACAAAAAAAATTAAGTAAAACCAATAAGAGCATGACACGTGACATTTTAACCTGCTAAACCGGTTCTTTTAGGTCATGGGTGTATTTTTGGCGGATCTCCCCAATAGTTGGGGGTATTTAAAAATAACTCAAAGTTGGGGGTATTAAAAGTGGACGGGCCAAAGTTGGGGGTATTCTGATCCATTTTTCTTAAATTCTAAGCAATTCAGCTAAACTTTTGTCTCATAAAGGACAATTCTATTATCTCTATTATATAAGTGAAGAGGGAAGGAGATGGTGGTCCCCTCTGAAAATACTAAATTACCCTTAATGATCTAATGGAATAAAAAATCTTTAAAAGAAAACAATTTTAGAACTCTTTCTCATTTCAACTTGCCAATTGCTATTCTAAACAAGTTAAATATGGTATATGTATTAAATATTTCAATCAAAAAATTAAATAGACAATATACCTTGACCTTTTTTTTTATAAAAGACGATGGTAAACATGACATCCACCTGAAAAGTCTGAAACATTCAATACCTTTGACACCCTTTAATTCAGTCAAACCAACTCATTATGTCAATTTTTTTAATTCAAAATTCATTCACAAAAATTTAATATTAAATATCACTCACAATCTTTGTTAGTTTTTTACATTAGCGAATTAATATATCCAAATTCATCTAACTATTAATCTTTTCACATTTTAAGTGTAATCATTACTATCGTACAAATGGAGTATGTAATAAAATAACAAGTTTTGAAATTAATGCACGCATCGCGCATTCGTGTGCATTTAAGACTAGTTTCCTTTAATATAGGACGACCCACATCTTTTTTTTTTAAAGATTAATTCAAGTAACTGAAATCAAGCCCAATAAAATTTTAAACTCAGAACACCTGACAATTGGCATGATAGCAACTATCAAATTTTTTTTTTTTTTTGTAAAACAAGAGTTTAGAAAGCAAAAGTTCTACATAAGATAAGACTGCATTCAACTTCAAGCACAAGCACCATGAAGGCATGAAACTATGAAAGTAAGGCCCTGTTTCTGTTTGCACACAAAAAAATTAACAAAATTCCCCTGTTATCGTTGATATTATTCCTTTTCTATTTGGGTAAATTTAGTGTGTATCCAATTTTGAAATTCCCAAACATCTCCAATCTTGATTTACCTCATTAATACTTCATATATAGATAAGGAAGCAATCATCCCTAAAACGGGTGAGAGTCAAACGAAGAGGAACAATAGGATGATCAAGCAACTAAAGGAAGTCACCCATAAAGGCTAGAAGAGTCAAGACTTAGGAGTAAGTAAGCACCTAATTGTTTTCTTTATGCCTACTACATGTTTGTTAAAATTCCCGAAAGAATAGGTTAATTCAAGTAAGTCTCATAACTAATTCACTATGTCCTATGTAGTCAACTATGAAGTTTAACATTGATTTTAGGGTGTGTTTGGCTGGGAGGAAAGTGATTTTCAAGAAAACTATCTTCCTCACTCTCCGTTGTTTGGTTTGGACTGGATCAATGAAGGGAAAATATGGTTGAACTTCATTTTTCAAGGGTGGAAAATTACTTGCCCTAGGGAGGCAAGGGAAGCCACACTTTCCCCCATCTATCAAACAATACCACAACGCAAACAAGGAAAAACGGATTCAAAGGAAAGTTACTTTCCTTGCAAACAAACAAAGGAAAATCAATTTAGAATTGACTTTTCCTTTGGGAAAAGTTTCTGTTGGAATTGTTTTTTGTCTAACCAAACACACCCTCATAGAAGGTAAGTCAAACATCTGGGAATTGATAATCAACCATTTGTAAGCATTCATCTGTTACAGATATAGATGGGTCAAACTCAAACAAAGTGCATTAAGAAGATCAAGAACATGAGAAGGCCAAAATTTGATCCCAAGGAGGAATATTTTATTAAGAATGGAGGTATTTTGCTAGAAAAACAAATTGCTCTGAGCCAAGGACAGCATAAAGGAGCTGGACAGTTGAGAATTTTCTCGAGCCAGGATATCGCAAAGGCTACAAACAACTATGACTCTGATCTCATTGTTGGCAAGAGTGCTTACGGCACCATCTATAAAACAACCATTGATAAGCATATGGTAGCCGTCCAAGCCTCCTCAGAGCGAGAGCCAAATCCTGAAATGATTGATCGCTTCTTAACTGAAGCCTCAACACTGATGGTTATGAATCATGACAATATTGTAAAGATCTATGGCTGTTGCCTTGAGACATGTATACCAATACTAGTGTATGAGTACTTATCAAATGCCGACCTTTTTGAGAGGTTACATAGTGATGTTGTAAAGTGGGCTGATCGTTTAAGGGTTGCAACTGATATAGCCTATGCACTATCTTATATGCATAATGCCTTATCAAAGCAAGTGGTGCATAGGCATGTTAACTCAGTGGATATACTCCTTGATTATTCATTCAATGGAAAATTAGCAAACTTTTGCTATTCAGTGTCCATAACTCCAGGGGAGACTCCCGCAACTAGATGGCCTGTTGAAGGAATTCCAGGATATATCGATCCTGAATACATAGAAACACAAGAGGTGACAGATAAGTGTGATGTGTATAGTTTTGGGGTTTTGATGTTGGAGCTATTAACTAGAAAGCAGCCCCTCTTGATGGCTAGAGGTGGGACAGACTTGGTTGACGTGTTTGTTTCAGCTGTGGAGAAAAATTGCATGATGGAGATGGTTGACATTTTGGTCCTGGAGCAAGCCACCATGGATGAGATTACACAGTTTGTACAACTTGCATTGATGTGTGTGGCAAAAAAAGGAACTGAGAGACCGACTATGGTTGATATAGTTGGTGAGCTTTGGAAGATACGTCGAGACAAGAACTGAAGTGGAAATTGTACTTAACGTGTTAGCTTTCAAGTTTATAAAGCATGATTCGTAAGAGCAAGGCGCAGAGCAGAAGATTTGAGTTAGCCAGTAAATAACAAATGGCAAAATTTGAGTACTGGAGCTGTCTTTGTTGTTTATGTAGTTTTATGATCTATTAAAAAAATATCAGGAAGCTCTGTTAAAAAGAACTAATAGCCCATTTAGTTGCGAATAATAGACGGTGGTAATGATAATGATTCATGTGTAATTTTGTAAAGAAAATCGCATGCCAATTCCCATGGTATTAAAACTCATCCCAATCTTTTTTACCACAATCTTTTTTACCAAACTGGTAACTTTTGTGTATCTAGACTACAGTTTGCTATGGAAAAAACAGTAGTTTAGGATCCTTTTTGAATTGTAGTCTGGTAATAATATTTTCTATGAATTCATTTTCTGCTTCGAGCTTTTCTATATTTAGCTAAACCGGCCCTGTAGTTAGAGTAGTATTTATAGATGTTTTTGAAAAAAACACAAACCTTAGGAATCAGGTGACAGTTTCTGCCTTTTGTTGTCGTTTTCTTTTGTTTTTCCTAAATATCAAATGGGGATGTTAATGTTGCTTGATGCTTTTGCTTCCATTGCTTTATTTTTGATATCTCATCTCCTCCAATATTAGTTTTTCTCATCTGTCAACATTGGTGGTGGTATTTGTCACTGAAAAAAGCTATAAAGAGAACGTGTTTAGGAGTGAGATGACTCGGTGTGTGGAGCTGGATTTACCAAATTACTTCCTTCTCATATGTTCACTCTTGAATCGTTCTTTATTTAGTCTCACAGGGCAGCTAACTTCCATGGAACTGGGTTTAATACTTAAGGCTTATCAGGTTTGCATCCGTAGTTCAGACTTCAGATACACTAGTAATAGTTGTAAAGAACAGTACAGCACAGCAAATCTATCTCAGCCGACATGACTACTATGATGCTTTGTCCAAGCCAAAGCTAGACCGACCGAACCTTGCCTCCTCCACGGACAGGTTGTATATGCAGTTTTAATTTTTCTGGTGGCAACAAGTATAGTCACTTGCAATGTCAGTAACTCAATATATGAATCATCTCTAGTGCAGATCAGAGATTCAGAGCTAAGAATTAAATTGTCCAAATGAACTTAGGGAAGCCTTAATATTTGGAAAGTGATAGATATTGTAAATATTGAGTCAAAGATTATGTTGTAATCTCCTATTTTAGGATAGTCAATATTAGTTCCTAATGTATAGCCTAGTATTACGTTCTTAGTATTGTATATTAACTTGCTGGTTCAAGGAAACTAATTCTATTCTCATTTAAGGGTTTTTGGGTGCTTATGTTATTCCCCTCTTTCCATCCACTACCATTCATAAATTACAATCTAGGTCCACTCCTTGTGTTTGTTTGGGATACCCAACCAACCATCGTGGCTACAAATGTTTTGATTTATATTCTAATAAAATCATAATTTGTCGTCACGTTTTGTTTGATGAGACTCAATTTCCATTCTCTAAAATTCATACACCCACTGCCACCACTTATGAATTTCTTGATGATGGATTTTCACCATACTTGGTTCATCACATCAACCAAGGCCCATCAAAGCAGCCCAGCCATTCCACCCGCACTCCTCGTGCTGAACCGCCAGTTTTGGGCCAGCGCTCCACCCCATTACTCACTGGGCCTCCTGCTATTCAGACCCCGCCAGATTCCAGCTCGTCTGGGCCGCGGTCTCTTGCCCAGTCATCACCTCTTGCCCAGCAACGTACTCTAGCCCAGTCCCCTCCTTTGGCCCAGCCGCATTTCCCCAGTCCACCTACTTCTCCCACTCCAAATTCGGTCCAGCAACCCCCTGTCCAAACACGCATGGTCACTCGTAGCCAGCGTGGGGTTTTTAAACCCAAAAAGCCGTTTAATTTGCATACCACCGTTTCCAAATCTCCCCTTCCTCGGAAACCATTGGATGCATTACGTGACCCGAATTGGAAATTGGCCATGGACGATGTATATGATGCTCTTATTAAAAATAAGACGTGGGAGTTAGTTCCTCGTCCACCTAATGTGAATGTTATTCGTTCAATGTGGATTTTTGCTCATAAAGAAAAAGCTAGTGGTGATTTTGAGAGGCATAAAGCCCGTCTTGAAGGTGATGGCAAAACACAGCAGGTTGGCATGAGTAACAAATTGGCCCAAAACAAGACCTTTCACCCTTATAGATGGGTCAAGTTCAAACAAAAAATAAGATAAAGATCAAGAGCAAGAACAGGAGAAAATCGAAGTTTGATTCCAGGGAAGAGTACTTCGTTAGAAATGGAGGTATTTTGTTGGAAAAACAAATTGCTCTGAGCCAAGGTCGCCAGCTGAAAATTTTATCACGCAAGGATATCGAAAAGGCTACAAACAACCTCGTTCCCGACCTTCTTCTTGGCAGTGATGCTCATAAAAAGGCCTATCGAGCAATTATTGAGGATCGTAATGTACTCATTAAAGTTCCATCGCAGCCAGAGCGAAATTCCCAACTGATTGATCGCAATTTAACTGAAGCCGCAGCTGTGATGGTGATGAATCATGACAATATGATAAAACTCTATGGTTGTTGCCTTGAGAATTTTATACCAATACTAGTGTATGAACTCTTGTGATTACTGCATTTATTTGTTTTTCTCAATTGTGTTGGTATTAAAACCTTTTGTTGAAAACCTCTTTTAAAACTTGTTGGTGTAAACCTTGCTTTAAAAAAAAAAAAAAAAAAAAATCTTTAAAAATTTAAAAAAAAAAAAAAACTTTTATCTCTCTTGGCGATGGCATCTCCTCTGGTAACGGTTTCAGTTGACGATTCATGTTAGCCGACCCCAAATCACTTTGGGAATAAGGCTTAGTTGTTGTTGTTGTTGTTGTACTAGTGTATGAACTCTTACCAAATGCATGCCTTTTGCTATATTTACACGGTTATAATGCGCCTAGCAAGCATATAAAGTGGGCTGATCGTTTGAGGGTTGCTACTGACATAGCCTACGCGCTATCTTATATGCATAATGCCTTGTCGAAGCCAATGGTGCATAGAGATGTCAACTCATCAAGTATTTTTATTGATTATTCCTTCCGTGGAAAACTAGCAAACTTTGGTTATTCCGTGTCTATTACTCCAGGGAAGACTCCCGAAAAATGGCCTGTTGAAGGAACTCTGGGATATATTGATCCTGAATACGTTGAAACTCAAGAGGTGACAGAGAAGTGTGATGTTTATAGTTTCGGAGTTTTGGTGTTGGAGATGTTAACCAGAAGACAGCCCCATATGATGGCAAAAGATGGGACAAACTTGGTTGACATGTTTGTTTCAGCTTTGGAGAAGAATCGCATGATAGAGATGTTTGATATTGAGGTATTGGAACAAGCAACTTGGGATGAGATTCAACGGGTTACACAGCTTGCATTAGCATGTGTGGCAAAGAAAGGGGCAGAGAGACCGACTATGATTAATATCGTTATTGAGCTCTGGAACATACAAGGGCTAGACAAGAAGTGATGTGGAAATCGTAATGCTTAACATCTCTGGTTCAAGCTCAGAAAGAAAGATGCAGAAGTGCAAAGCGCATAGCAAAATACGACAAACGGGTTACAAAATAGGTTTGAGTATCAAGAATTGTCTTCTTATGTATAGCCAATGTTAATTTGATGAGACATATATAAATGACTTATGTATTTAGTATAGGTGTAAGACTGTATTTGGTATAGGTGTATACTGCATGAGTTTTTTGTTGATCTTTTTTTAGAAATAAAATAAGAAAAATCTTAGATTCTGGATATCTGGTTAACTTCAACAGCTCCATTCTCAATTACTTAATTGGCGTTGAAGTTCCAGGAATTGGGTTGTTTCTTCTTGACAGAGGTGTGGTAGTAGTGCACATCAATAAAACACACAAAATGTATCTCAGAAGTTAAGACCACAAGACCATTGTCCATTCTGATGTCTGGCTGTGGTGAGCTATAGTGGTGGCAGTCCAACAAGTATAAGTGTAGATTCTGTAGAACTACTAGCAATATCACATGTCCTGCCGCCTTGCAGGTGCAGAGATTAGAGCTAACTAGTAACTAGCTAAGAACAACTAGGACAACAGTTGAATTAGGGGTTGAGATTATAACTCCCGGTTAATGTGTTTCATCTTGTGCCATAATCTTTTCTAGTTTTGTCACCTCATCAATCTAAAATCTAACTACAATCATTGTTGTTAAAATCTCGATCTAGATCTTACGATCCTAGGATTATACAATCCGGAAGGACTTCACCGATCCCGATCCTACGTAGGATCTTAATTTTGTACGATCTTTCGATCTTACATTCCTATCCAACCACAAAAAATCACATGGTAGGATCTTAATACGATTTTACAATCCTACGACTCTACGATCCAATCCTATCGTAAAAAAATCATACAGTAATTTCACATATTATATTTCTCCTATTAGATTTTGGTTGCATGTTAATTCAATCTTATAGTATTGAAAAACTATCACCATTTGCTAATGAAATAAGTCATTATTAATATGTGTAAATTTTTAACATGAGGTTCTCACCATATTCTAGCATAATCATCTTTATTTTACCGAATTGTAGGATCTTACGATCCTACGATTCGATCCTACCAACCCCTACGATCCAAAGTAGGATCCCGATGCTGATAACATTGACTACAATAAATAAATTATTGTGAGGTGGTATATGGGAGCTACTCCCTCTGATTTTTATTAGTATACCCACTTTTCTTATTGGGTTGTTATAACACTCCGACAATTCTCTATTTTATAAAATACCTTTTTACCACAAAACATAGAAAATTACCAAAATATTATCGCCCCGTGTGATAACGTATCGGCTTATTCAGAATTTTGCAGCGGAAATAAATAAATAACTTTGAAAACATAAATAAACTTAGTCAACCACAAAGTCAACTCCAAAACCAAACCATAGTCAAACCAACTTAAAAGTCAAACCACAACATATTAACCAAAAGTATTAAAGTATAAAGGAAGTCTAAACACAAGCTCTCCACTGTTCCCAGACACCCAATGATGCATCATCTTCTGACCTGGAATGGTTGATGCTTTATTGATCCTAAACGACTGCTCACCAAATGGGTCATTACAAGATCAATAAGGCACAACCATGACCGACACACAGAAAAGCACGTAATCAGCAAAGCTGAATATTACATAATAAATAAAACATAAAACCTAACATGACACTAAATCAGAGATAATTAATAATATAACGAAATAACAGACTCACTATACTGAACTTGACTCCACAACCAATAGATTAATTATAATTAAATTGAATAGTCAATGGATAGAGTTGTCCAAAACCGAACCATGTCTCAATTTAAAAGACGAAGTACGGGCGCGACTTCATACTCCCACGACCAACGATATCGAGGTACTAAATTATTAAATAACTTTCAAAGTATGACCCAATAAAATATTTGATTATTTAAAAACATTAAATAATCCTTTGACTTTAAAAATAGTCAACACTTTAAGAAATTAATTATTTAAATACTAAAACATATATAAATATATTTTAAATATATTTATAAAATTCATAAAATTATGGGGGATTACAGTTGTCCCTTATTAGTTTACCCTTTTTTCAGTTTCTAGAATGATCCCACCAATTACGTATTAGTAGTATTATATTTACATTTTCACTCTACTTTTTGTGGCCCACAACATTAGCTTCAATACAATATGATAATAAATTAATACTTTTTCTTTTCTTTTATAACCCACATACTTAGTTCTCCTAAAATTTTGTGCACAAAGAAGTGAGTAAACTAATAAAATTTAGAGGGAGTATATAAGACACAAGATACTAGATGAGACACAGGACACTAAATAAGACACCATATAGGACATAAGATCCGTATTTTAATTTTGTTATTTAGGTGTAATGAAAATGGGGATAGGGAACTACACTAAAATAATGGTCATTAGAATTGAATTCTCTCCCAAAGTTCCCTTCTAAATAAGGGTGCGTTCTCTTCACCTGAATAACCCTGAACTGAACTGAACTTATCTGAACTGAACTTATTGGACCTGAACTGAACTGAACTTATTAGACCTGATTGGACCTGATTCAACTTATTGGACCTGATTGAACCTGATTGGAACTTATTGGACCTGATTGAAACTTATTAACCTGATTGGAACTTATTAGACCTTATTGGACCTGATTGAAACTTATTAGACCTTTATTGGACCTAATTGGAACTTATTTGACCTTATTAGACAAAAATATTGATGAGTAATAACATAAATATTACCCCTAACGTAAATACTACCCCTCAAAATTTATTATGAAATAATAATTATTAAAATTTGGCCTTTAAAAAAATAATTATTATTAATTATCTTTTATGATTAACAATTTAATAAAAAAAAATACTATTTATATACTTGCCTATCCACAACTTTCACCACTAATATATCTAATAGTCTTGTTTTGATTTCATAAAGCACTAGTAGAAAACCAAAAGTTGATTAGCATTTATTGCTAACCTTATTTGACCATGATTATAATATTTTTTAATAATAATATAATTAGCTAATAGTAATATGAATAATAAAATAATAGACAATAATACAAGTATAATACTATACATTGTGGTACTTTAATTAAAAAATTTAATAATAACATAATCAGCTAATAGTAATATGAATAATAAAATAATAGACAATTATACAAACATTTAATAAAATAATAGACAATAATACAAGTATAATACGATATAATCATTGTGGTACTTTAATTAAAATTTCTAATAATAACATAATAAGCTAATAGCAATATGAATAATAAAATAATAGACAATAATACAAATATTTATTGATCATTGACTATTTGGACCTTATTGGAACTTATTGGACCTGATTAAACCTGATTGAAACTTATTGCATCTAATTGGAACTTATTGCCCTGATTGGACCTGATTGAAACTAATCTGAACTGAACTGAACTTATATGAACTGAACTGAACTGATTGGACCTGAAACTTAATTTATTAAGGTGAAGAGAACGCACCCTAAGTTGGTTTCTCTCCTAAAGTTTCACTTTAATGCATTAAACTTAAAAAAATAATTTTATTGGCAATATAAGTAGGAGTCGTATCTCATACTAGCCTTATATGTACGCATTGCGTGCGAAAGCATATAGAAAATTAAATTAATTGTGCAGAAAAACTGTCTTTGCATTTTATTTTTTCAAAAAACTATTGTTCAGTTTAAATGATGTACTTTTTTTTATTTTTTCTCCTTTTTTTCGTTTAAATGAAACATGTAGTTATCCCTTTTTTTTCTTTTTCTATTTTTTGGTATTCCCCATGTGTTGCCATATACTCCTTCCATCCTCAAATAGAGTTTCCAAATCTTTTGGGCATAAATATCAAGGAAAAACCATAAGTGAGACCTTAGTTGTATTAAATTAGTATTAAAAATTAATCCGTACACTATTCATGAATTATTTATTGATAAGAGAGAATGTGGGGAAGTAAATAATATAATAAAAAATGAAAGCTAAATAATATTTTAATTGGTGGACTCATACAAAAAAAATTGAAAAATCTATTTAGGACAGACATAAATGGAAAAATAGTTAGGATCAGAGAGTATAATAAACAAAAATCCAAAAGGTCAATAAAATTGTACTCCAATTGGTGACTTTTCTAATCAGTTTAGTAGGTATTTTTAATCAATTTTTAGAAAAAGTAACCCAAAGTTGGAATCATTTTAAAGAGATGAGTGAGAGGTTCATAGTTGGTGACATTTTTAATCACTTTACCTCTTTGTGTAGTACAGGGTATTTTGAAACGTCTTTCCGCCGTCTATATTAGACGTTTCGATAGTCTGAAACCTTAATTCTAGTACGGCGAAACGGTGGAAGTGAACAATTCTGTGTTTCATACTCAGTTATTCCGGTATGTTTTACTTTTGGGCAACTTTCTTTCTTCAATTAATTATTTTCAGTGATAATAATTTTAGTTGAAAGACATTATAATTGTAAGTGTATTTGTGCTTTATTCAATTGAATTGAGACTATATTTCTTCTAAAAAGGTGAAATATTTTGTAGCATAGAAAACAGAAAAAAGACATTGGGAATGAAACAGAGTAATTTTGCAAGTGAATGTTCCTGTTTAGTGCATAGCAAATAGATTACGATCTTCTAATGAAAACAGGCTAAAATGATGAGTTTGTTATGAAATTAATAGGTGGTCATAGCAAATATCATCATGGAAAATCTGATAGTCCAAAATGGTTTTAGAATTAAAGATACGGGTTGGGATTCATTGTGAATCGCTAGATTTCCGTGGTCATATTTAATAGGACCTTAAATATGACCGCCTAAGAATTGTCATAGTTTTTTCACTTTGGAACTTCAGAATTTAATGATGTGACATAAAAGTTGGTCATAGACTCATAGTGGGAAATGATTGATCTTTTACCATTTGTGGAAAAAAATGTCTACCCACCTGACAGAGTTAATTATTTTTTAATTGTCTATTTCTTGTGGGTAGTCTATCCAGCGTGTAGATGTATCAATTTCCATCATTTGTTTCATTATTCAGTTGCAGAATATGCTGGGTTCGGTCATATAATCTGATTAATATGCTGTATCAGTCATATATGCTGATCAAAATATACTGCTAACAAATAAGAATCTAAGTGAAGTGAAACAACCAAGTTGTCCATTTTTCTGTGTGAGTATCAAAGCGAGGTCTCTTCAATTATTCTTCGGTAACCAATCATGTAAGAGAGCAGAAAATAATTGGGAATAATGTCACATATCTGTCTATTATGCTAAACCAAACTTTCTCCTTTGGCAATATTTTGTGCTAGGTTGAGCAAAAAATATAGTCCAAAACAAGGCCCTAATAGATGGATCAAGCTCAAAGAAAAAACAAGATGGAAAATAAGAATCATAGAAAGCCGAAGTTTGATCCGAGGAAGGAGTATTTCTTTAATAATGGAGGTATTTTGCTGGAAAAACAACTGGCTTTGAGCCAAGGCCAAAATATAGGACCAGGGCAGCTGAAAGTTTTCTCACACAAGGATGTCAGGAAGGCTACGAACCAGTTCGATCCTAATCTTCTGATAGGCAGTAGTGCTCATAGAAACGTCTACAAAGCAATCATTGGAGATCGTGAAGTAGTTGTTGGAGTCCCATTACAGCGAGAGCCAAATCCTACTATGATTGATCGCAACTTAACTGAAGCCTCGATTGCAATAGTTATGAGTCATGACAATATGGTTAAAGTCTATGGTTGTTGCCTCGAGACTTGCATACCGATGCTTATGTATGAGTTGTTACCAAATGGAAACCTCTCTCAGCACTTACATGGTGATATTGCATCTAGCAATCGTATAAAGTGGGCTGATCGTTTGAGGGTTGCCACTGATACAGCATATGCGCTATCTTATATGCATAATGCCTTGCGAAAGCCAGTAGTGCACAGGGGAGTTCACTCTTTAAGTGTACTTCTTGATAATTTGTTCCATGCCAAGTTAGCTAACTTTGGCTACTCAGTGACCATTACTCCAGGGGATACTTCCCAAAGATGGCCTGTTCAAGGAACTCCAGGATATGTTGATCCCGAGTATATCCAAACTCAAGTTTTGACAGATAAGTGTGATGTATATAGCTTTGGGGTTTTGATGCTGGAGTTGTTAACTGGGAGGAATCCCATTAGGATGCTTAGAGGTGGGAGAGACTTGGTTGATGTGTTTGTTTCAGCTGTGGAGAAAAATGACATGATAAAGATGATAGATAGCGAGGTCTTGGAGCAAGCAAGTAGGCATGAGATTCAACAGTTTGCACAGATTGCATTGACATGTGTGGCAAAGAAAGGGGCTGAGAGACCAACTATGATTGAAATCGTTGTGCAGCTTCGGCAGATGCGAGCTCAATTGAATATACCTCAGTTAATGAAACACAAGTAACATATATGTATCCAGGGTAAGAATGGGTATTTGTAGAGTTTGGTGAGTTTGCTTACTATTCTTTTCCTGTCATTTTTTTTTCAAGGGATGAAGATTGTGGTAGATATCCTCCCTGATGTGTTTGTTCATATGTTGATGTGTCAGAGGCTGACTGATATCTGCAGTATCATAGTTAATTTTAATGATAGAACGTTATTTGAGAAATAAATAATGATATGTTGTTTTTTCTTGGCAAGAGTTGATTATCAAACTCTTATTAGGATATGTTTGTTGCTACTAGTCTACTTGTATAAGTTTAATCTCTACTAGAAATACTTACGGAGTGCAAGAGAACTACAAACTTCAGTGCCTGTGATTTAGAGGTAGTGGAGTGGGAGGAGGGAGAGTGTGCTCGTGCTGGGGGAACAGACAAGGCGGTGATCGAAGATGGTTGTTGTGGTGGTGGAACAGAGGAAAGAGGCAGAGGATTTGTAGAGAGATAATGGGGATGCTTAAGAGACAGAGAGCGCAAGAGAGGATATAAGGTGAGAAAAAAGGTTAATTAGCAAATTTAACAATAAAGATTGCACGTATGTAAAGTATTACTATTATAAATGGGTTAATTGCTTGGAAAAATTTAACAAATATGGGTAATTTAATTCAAAAATTAGTAAGCACGGTACTATATAATTAGGTGAAATAATATCACAAAGTTATTATAATTGCGTTAAAGTTGAAATGTTTATTAATACTTGAAAATTATATAGATAGGGTTAGATAGTTACATATTATGGGTGTTAAATAATTTTACTTACAAATTATTAATCAAGGTAATCATGCAATTAATATAACTCTTATAATGTTTTTTGCAAGCATAGTGGCATATAAGGCTAGTTTCTTTTAAATACTCTTTGGATTCCAAATGAGAAGAATATTTGGAAACAGATCAGATGGAGTAGGCGATCAAACACAAGATAATAATCATGATTATACAATTGACACGTATTACTTTTACTCCAGGCCATACGTATCCAGGGGCGGATCCATGATTTATACAGTTAGGGGTAGCGTAATGTTACGATTATTATATCTAATGCCCAAAAAAATATATATCTATCCACATTTTCATTAGGGGCCCTTTAGAACAAAAAATGTACTAAGATTTTTTTTTGATTCGGTAATTAGCTGGCCAAGTAGGCTCAGCCCTCATGAGTTAGGGGGTAAGAAGGGGATCCCAACCCATAAGGAAACTACTTCCAGAGACTAGAAAGTGGGAATTTATACCCACAAGCAAATGTCCAAACACAAACACCCCAAATTTGGGGTTATTGAGAGTCGAACTCCCGACCATGAGGTTGGGAGGTGGGAGCTCTAACCATTGGCCTCCCACGTGATTCTCAAATGTACTGAGATATTACTATCTTGTTTTCTCTTCATAAATTTGAAATATCTTTACACACAAGAACACAAAAATACAAAAAAAAAAATTAGTTTTGTTCCTCAAAAATTTATTTTCGCCGTTTCTTTTTGGTTGCATCTGATCATTGTGATTGATTCTTATTCACACTCCACTTCTATTGCGCCATTGTTTGTCTCAATTTAATTAGTGTGGTCTTCTTTTTCCCTTCTTAGTGAGGCAATATGAAATCCAGATACTTAATTCCACTCATAATAGTCATCAATGTCAGCGTTGGTTTAGTACTCACTACACTCCTATACCATCTGATCAGAAGGAGGCAAGAAAAAATCTCCACTTTGCAGAGATCTGGTGATGTTGAAGTTGGTAGAGCTAGAAAGATAGAGGTGTAAAAGTTGGTAATGTTGAAGTTGGCAGAACTGCAGCAAAAAATAGAGGTGTAAGGTTGGTGATGTTGAAGTTAGCAGAGCTACAAGAATAGATTGAGGTGTAAAAGATGGTGAGGGAGTGACGCATAAACACTAGAAGGAATCATCGACCATCTTTAACATCCCACATTTTTCAGTTGCCATAATGACACTATTGCAGTTCTCTTCAACAAGATTGAGGAACCAGTTTGCGACCAACATAGCAGTCGCTAAGACCATTTGCCACCGCTTTTGCGACCAATCAAGCGGTAGCTAAACTAGATTTTCTTCCAAAAAGTTTTATGCTACCCCTTGTTACCAAGTAGCTCCGCCTCTGTACGTATCTCAATGATCATGATATTTGAAAATTGGCATTTTCATAAATATTGATTATCTTCTATATACTTCTCAATATAAAAGAAAAATTATAGCAAAAGAGGCGGATTGTGTCTTGTTTAATTCGTCTCAATGAGTACTTTTTAAGAATATCATATTTTCATAATTTTTACTAATATATAATTAAAGATATTTTAGTGTTTGAGTTCCATATGCGGCTCCTTTTATATGGTTTGAATTTCATATATATATCTTTGGACAAAATACTTGATATTGAAGACACAATTCTAGTGAACTTTCTACAAAAAATTCAAAATAAAATATCACAATTTCTTATTTTAGTCCAATATATATATACATATTATTATTGGAGAAGTTATTCCAAGTGGCAATAATTGCAAATATTTCTACCCCTAACACTTACCTCTAGGGTTTGTGTAGGTGCGTTCATAACTTGTCCGGATCGAATACAAATCGATCCGGTTTCCGGGTCAAAAAATTGACTACTCGGTTAATTTGATTATTTGATGGGATCAACTAATATTGAAAGGATCTGCTTCTTAATAAGTTCTGGTGATCCATGACCATCTCCTTGTTGATACGTACACTGAGATGTGCGAGCCAGGTTTAAGGCCGTTTCTATAAAATCATCTGAAAAGGGAGTTTTATTATCAACTTGAATTTCATTTAGCCTTTTCCAACTCTCATCGATCATCTTGCTTATGTGTTCACGTGAATCTTTGAGTGATACACCTGCTTTCTTTGCATAACAAGATATTGCATTTGCTGTTTCTCCTCTTTCAATTTCATCCTACACCAAATTCAAGCAATCAAACAACTTAGCAATAATAGTGGTAGTTTCTTTGGTGGCGTTAATAACTTATACAAGTAGTATTTACGATACAATTGGCTTGTAATGTATGTGTAAAAGTACCTCGAAAGTGGCAAGATCATTGGATAAACGGAAGACCATGGAAGGCAAACGTAAAATGTCATGGTTGTTTTTTAAGCAATCAAGAGCCTCAGGCGTAATATCTCGGCTTACAAAGAAAAATGCATGCGTCAATGCGACAACCCCTGAGACTGAAACCCATCCATTGTCGATGTATTCCTCAAAAGTTGGAGTTTGTTTATAGTAGCACCACTTAGCTTCTACCAAAAATGCTTTCAGCACATCTTCCCACTACATTAATCGACAAATTTAATCGACTTTAGTACACATGAACTGTGATGTAACGAAATTATCTAAAGTACATAGCTTGTTCCATTGGAAAAGAAGTAGCAATCGACTTATAAATGCAACATGCTTACCGCCTTTTCGGAAAGGAACGCAATTGTGACCCTTTTGCTTGAGAACTTCATACCCTATCTCGTTAACAGTGTTGTATAAAGCAAGGAAGGTTAATTTCATGTAGTATGGAAGATCGTCGACAACATTAATATCCCATCTGCGCAAAATCATAGCAATATAATCGATTAGCTAACTTTAATTTAACGGGGCCATCTAGCTCGATTGATATGCATTGTGATGATACAAAAGATACATGTACGAAGTATATAGAGTATGTCACAAACCTCTCCACGGCATTGGTAAAAAGTTCTAGCTCATGCATGTGACCATAAACATCATAGATGTCATCAATAACAGTGATGAATTTGCAAACTTTGGTTAATGCTTTGCGGCAGTAGCTAAGTTCAGGTTTAGGTGTTGTGCCAGTGCCCCAAAAGAAACATTCCATAAGTCTGTCCCTTGCAAAGCTCAACTTATTTGATAAACCTAGCTCCTTCCACCACCTTCAAATTTAAAGTAGTTTTAGAAAAATGCTTTTTAGTTATTTGAAGAAGCCTATAGTATACTTATAAGTTGAGATACAACGTTACTAATTACAATTTTATATTAGATGATGCATGTTAATTATATACTTCTAAGAAAATTATCGTAAAAATGCATATTATTAACCTATACTACCTTGCCATATCTTGGAGGTCCTCTTGATAGATCAACTGTGTCATATTAAAGTCGAGCTTTGCAAGTTCACACAATGCCATAACGTTTGTGTTAGAATCGTTCGTTGTCGAGGATGCCTCGATGTAGTGTCTAGCTTCGAGCCTTGGCATTCTGTATCGTAATGGAAGGTCTAATGTGCGATTCACTTGATTTGCAATGAGTTTGTGCTCATTTAAGCAAAGGTCAATTAGATGCTTTGAAGTGAAAGCTTTGGCCTCATCTAAAAGATGCTCTCCTTCGTATGCAAAGTATGAAGCTTCATACAAACTTATCATCCCCTCCATGTCATTGCATAATGAGGGCTTAAACTTGGCCTCTTCACTCATAAATTGCTTAAATACATCTGTTTCATATGAGAAAGCCAAAAACATCCAAGGAAATTAACAAAATCAATTATGTCCGTATTGGCTAAATGCACCATTACTTTACTCTAGCGAGTTAAGTAAACCAACAAGTGGCTGGTACCATAGAAATCAGAATAAAGGCCCACTATAAACACAAATTTTTTGGAATAACTCCTTTGATATATGGTATAGCTAGGGTGATCAACCATTTAATAGACAAAATGATTTTCAAAATTCTTGACCATTGAAAGTCATTAATTCTTGATTATTATTGAACATGGATACTTATTTTCTAAGAGAATTGAGAACATTGATACTTCTACTCAGTGAACAATCAACTCAGGCCACTACTCATAAACATTTTTTTTTACTGGAAAAAATAATATCATTAATAACTAGCCATATGGCATCTAAAATGATATGGTATAAAGCTGAAAACCATAGATATAGAGAAACGACATAATTGTTACAATCAAAACAATTAGGGGGCGTTTGGTTTGGGGTTTTCAGGAAAGGGTAAGAGAATCAAATAGGTTGATTCCCTTACTTGTTGTTTGTTAACACATTTTAATCATTCCCTTTACCCTCCCCTTTACCCCAAACTCCTCTACTTCCATTACCCATCCCCCCCTAAGGTTTCACTTAAGGTGGCAGCGGCGGCGAGGGAAGGGGGCAACGTGAGGTGGAGGTGGTTCTTGGAGAGAGAGAGGGAGAACATGGTGGAGGATTGGTGAGAAGATGAAGAGGAGTTTTTTTCTTCCAAACAACCTTTTTAATCAAAGGGTTTTCCTTTCCATTCTCCTTGTTTCTCTTTCTTAAACCCTTTCCCTTTCCCCTATCTAAACCAAACGCCCCCTTACTATTTTGCCTTTTAGAGCACAACTCGTATTCCACCACTCCTAACTTGACGTAGGCAGAGATTTTCGATGACTTTGCATCTTTCTAGGTAGACATTAATTGTATTCAACTATACAATAATCATATTTATGTTGTGTATTAGAGATAGATCATTTTTCCACTTAATCAATTAAGTTTTTTCCGTGTTTGAAGTAATTTTAGTATGTGAAACTAATAAGAGGATATATTGAGTATATGTGAAGAAAGAAATAATCATAAATAAAAAAGATTAAGTTATGAAATCACCAATAATGACGTGGATTTGACACCATCAAGTCCAAATAAGATTGGAGCATTATTTATTTATGGACCACAAGACATATGCATCATGCATGTGTTGTAAACTTGGTAATATGATCCATCTGAGACTAATTTTTTTGGTTATGTATTGCAGAATCATGTAAGTTAAAAGTCGTAGTATACTTTTCAAGAGGCCTCATACTAATGGAGTGTGCTCTGACTTATAAAAAGTCATTTTATTTTCATGTGAGAACGTACTTTTCAATAGTTTTAGATTTAGGCAATAACTATCTATTATTGTGTTTCAAGCTAAGAAAGGAAATACCTTGAGAAACCATAATTCCATTTTGCCTAAGAAGTCTGAACCCAAGAGCAGTAGCATGGAGATCATGCAGTTTCAAATCACCAAAGTTGCATGCTATTCTTCTTAGTGACCTCTTAATATCACTGTCAAAATCAATTCCAAGACCTAATCTTTGGATGCCATCAATTAGCTGGAAAACCATCACGGGTTCCAAACCTTCATCAGCCATCATATTCTTCACCTCACAATTTAGTGTTTCTTTATCTATTTTCTCATTTTTCTCCTACATAATATAAAGTTAAGGAATGAGCTCATGTAACGAGTGTATAAAATGTCCATTTTGAAACATACCAATTCTAAATGTTTTTCTAATACTTCATCCGTTTTTTAATAAGTGACACTAAAGAGAGAAAATGGAGAAATACTAAAGAGTCTGCTAGAAAAAAGAAAGTTGGGATCACTTGTTTAACCAATCAAAATTAAGTATTGGATAAAGTAAGTAGGTGAAACAATTAAATGATGGCAAAGATGTAATAAATGAGAAGTATATTTTACTACTTTGAGCTATGTATTACTTATTGTGACATTTCCCTAAAAGAAAAACGTATCACCTATTAAAAAAATAGAGGAAGTATAACTGTTGTGCAGTCTATGCGGTCATTTAAGTCGATGTAAAATATTTCAAGGCTTTTGCATCCTAGATTAGATACTGCTCATACAAGTGAAACCATGGTAACTATACTTGCTTTTGGAGCTAGTCTACATCACGCTTAGGGAAATCGGGATCTAGTAATAAAATAAATAAATAAATAAACAAGTCTGGCTAGTATAGTCGAATAGAGTTTCTAAGTGCCATGGTTATGTTACTTATGTATAATCAAATGAAGCTACTACATAAAGTAATCCATTAAAAACTACCTGCACATCCATTTGATCCCTCTTCAGAGACTCGAGGAACTCAGAATTCCAAATGTTGGGTTTATAATTGGCGATACGACATCGTCTACCATCGAAGAGCTTAGTGTTTCGGGTGTGGTGGTGGCTGTTGACATAATTGGCCTAGGGAAGATTTTGTGACCGTAACCAGGACCTTTGTTGAGGGGTGAAAATATAGTTGGTGTTAGTGTTTGGACTTGCATAAACAAAGTATGGTTCATTGGGGATACTAGTTTGTAGTATGTGAGAAAGTGAAGTTTAGCTTATATTAACAAGTAGGAGGTACAACCCTTATATACTGATACAAGAGAATCAACAAGCAAGGAAAGATAATCAAACCTAAACTGTACAAGGTAAGAGATAAGAATGAGATGTACAAATAAATGCAAAGATAACAAGAATATTATCTAGAAGATAACAGTAGATAATCTAAGCTAATATCAAGGGATTACTTAAGATTATCTCCAATATGCCCCCGCAAGACGAACAGGGAGTTTGAGGAGTTAAGTGCACTCTTAGGCCCTAAACTTTCAACTTTGTTGCAGTTTAGGTACTAATGTTTCAAATGTTGCAATTAAGGGACTCCATCCAAGATTCTGTTAACTTTTGTAACTTCTGTTAAGAGTAGCTATTAATTAAAAAAAAAAAAGCAATACCTGCATCATCTGCATTAATTGTAGCAGCATAACCAAATTAAACCTAAGTTCAAAAGCAATTTGTTCCAACAGTCAAAAAATACAAGGATAAATAACAGAGCAAACACAACAACTTCAATCCAAAAAATCTTCAAGCATAATATGGGCATATTGGAGGTTAATTAACATTTGAAAGCCAAAAATGTCATGTTCTGCTCTTTGATATATAGTAGGTTAGTTGTGCTACTTCCTCCTTGCTATTTGAGACAGGTATTATCTGCAATAATTATTCAAAATTTGTTTGTTAAAATTTTTAAGCTTTTTGCTTGGTTGAGGAGAACAAAAGGCTGAAGAAGAAGTAAGTGAGGTCTTAATTGTATCAAAGTGGGTGGTCTGAACAACTAAGTATTAATGAAATCTATAAATAATAATGGACTTTAATGAAATTATTTACTGATAAATGCATTACCTTGTTACTTCTAATTCTTTCTCTGTAGTCTTTTCGCAGCTGCAAGATCTAATAATCATTGGCTTGTTATTGTTTGTGAATGTTGTGATCCCACTTCAGTTTATGACCAATGGTAGTCTTTAGTAAAGTTGTATACACTTTGCTCTCCTTCATAATCTGAGTAGAATGCTACACCCCTTGCTTGGTTTTGATTGTTCTTTGGTTGTATATGTTGTGTAGATTGAGGCATGGGAACAAACTGCAACAAAAGATCGGAATCAATTAAAGTTAAAAATCTGAAGTAACATATTAAATAGAATACAATTAATTAAAACACATGACTTACACTTGCTTGTCTCTGATATCCATTAGGGAAGGTGTAAACTCCAACTCTATATTATGCATTGGCATACTTGCACTATTAGTGTGTGAAGTACCTCCTCCATTGTCAGACCTCCTGGATGTTTCAGTTGGACATTCTTACAGCCTCTTTTATTATGTCCTTGGATCCCACATAAGCTGCAAGTCATCACAGTCCCTACTTTCTTCATCTTGCTTGATTTTGTAACTTCACCAACTTGCAACCTCCTTTTTGTTTGAGGTCTATATTGTACCTTTTTTAGAGCTGAGGCAATCACTACTAAGACCGAATAAGGCCATTCTTGTGGTCCATTTAATGGCTCCAAGCAGTATTCATAAGCTTTCATATACACTCCCATCCTAAAGTAGTCATTCACATACTACTCAGGCTCATCAACCTTATTCCATATTGCTACAACTGCATGTTTGCAAGGTATTCCACTAACTTGCCATGCATTGCAACTACATGTTTTTTCAGCTAAGTTCACCACAAATTTAGTCTGAGTTGCACCCTCCCGAACACCATAGCAGAAACCACCATCCCAAAATGCATTCCAACCTCGGCCCATATTTTATGTTTCTCAACTTGTTGCTGAATTCTTGGACATAACAACGAGATCCTTTTTTCCAACCTCATCTCTTTTTTTGTATAGTCTTTCCATTAAACCTTCCCTAATATCTTCAAGCATTATAATGATAGGCTTGTGTCCCGCTATGAAGAATATAGGCATTGAACACCTCACTCATGTTGTTGTCCACACTATCACAACTTGACATTGAAGTGTAGAAAGCTCCACACCACTTTCGGTAATTCCTTTTCAAAAGATCTTTAGTCGTTGCATTAGAGATCCCCCTCATTACCTTAATCCCGAGCCTTGAATTCATTTTATGTGGTGCTTTTAGCTATTATCCAAAATTGTTTTCTAAACTCCATACCACCACCAAATACTGTTCTAAAATTACAGTATACATGTCTTGCACATACCCTAGATTCAGCTTGTGGGAAAACACTTGACACTGCATTTATGAGTCCCTTTTGTTGATCAGACATAATGGTGTAGCCTGCACCTTCATTTGTTCCCAAATCAGAAGCTAGCAACTCTAGAAACCAAGTCCAACTCTCAGTACTTTCAACTTCCATAACAGCCCAAGCTATGGGGAACATTTGATTGTTCCCATCTCTACCAACTGCAACCAATAGTTGTCCACCAAATGGCCCTTTAAGAAAGCAACCATCAAGTGAAATAAAAGGTCGCAACCCGCCATAAACCCTTTCCTCAATGCTTCAAAGCGAAGTATATTCTTTCAAACACATTACCATTCATTTTCGGCTTCACAAAGTTGTTTACGTTTGCTCTTTAGTATTTCGAGCAATACCTAGGGAGTAAGGAAAACCGCTCTTTGTATTCTCCCACAATTAAGGCTTGGCCTTTCTTTCTTGCTCTGTAGGCCATAAATTTACTCACTTTGATTCCCCATTCCAACCAAATGGTTTCAATTATGTCATGAAGTTTGATGTATGGATTCACCTTGAATTTTGTTCTATAGTTAGATGCAATCCATGAGGATGTCATTTTCTTCACCTTAGATGTCCTACCACAAGTGTGTTCAGGATTGTGTGTCTTCACCATAAATTTTTTTTGCCTCTTTCCCATGATGCCCATATCCTCCAAGGGCAGCCTTTATCTTTATTTGAGCACACAACACCCATCCTATCCTTGTCATTTCTGCTGAATGGAATGTTTCTTCCTACTTCAATGGAGTAGTCAATTATTGCCTTTCTAAATGAAGCAGCATTCTCAAAGACTTGGCCAATATAGAACTTGGATTGTCTGCTTTGTCATTGTCTTCTAAGAACCTATACTTTTTCTTGTTCTTTGCATCCGGTTCAGTCCAAGTAAGTACCCCACAATCATCACTATCCGATTCACTAGGGCTATCCAAGTCATTTTCCCCCTCAAAGTCATTTGAGAAGTCATTGAGACTCTTGCCTTTTGTGTCTGCTAACTTCTTCAACATCACTAACTCTGCCTCATATGACATTTGTTTTTTTGTTCCTCCCTAACCTTATCCCTAGCATTTACAACTTCATCATCATCTTCATCTGTACTATTGTTATCATAGTCTATGTCCCATGACGAATCAATTGCATTCATTGTTGGCTTATGCATTGAACTAAGCAGAGAAATAAAAGATTGGTTGTTGTGATCATCACCCAACTGAAGTCCATGATTGTTGTTTTCATTATCCCAGTCAATTGAAGGAGACTTGTTCTCACTCACCACTTCCACCCTTTCATGTTCTGTGTACACATGAATCACCTTATATTTCAAGAGCAATGCCAAAAAAGGATCAAAGGTACTCCTCTCAAAGCCTAAATATCTTATCCCATCACTGAAATTTTTGTTAGGGTCCTGTAATGTAGCTTGATTATGTCTCTGTGGCCTAACTTGTTGATAATATCTCTAATGTAAGATATTGATATAGTCTCTGGTATATCCTCAAACACATTGACTAAACCCCCATTATGCACAAGATCACAATCTTGTGTCCATTTCCCACCATGGTGCACAATTAAACATGGGTTCAATACAATTTCTGCCAAATTAAAATGGATAAACTTTATCAATAATAAAGTACATAGCATAAAGTAATTAAAAGCATAACTGATTTGCATAATGTAAATGTAGCATAAAGTAAATGATCAAAGAAGACAAATGTATAAGGTAATGATTTTTTTTTTCAATAACATTAGTCACTTGACATACATTATATAACTTGTCTTCAATACGAAATTATAGCAATTCATAATTGAAGCTAAAAAAAAAAGCCAAGTTCAAAGAAAAAAATATTGATAAACCCATATCATTTCCTCAATGAACATAAAACCCCAACCAAAATTTTCTATATCCGACAAAACAGAACATAATAAATAAAATATTGAAATTATACTTAATTAATCCTCACTAATGGTATCTTCATTCAAAATAATTGAACTTTAACAAATATAAAATGTGTGTTTGAGTGTGGGCTAAAATTATATAATAATAACACACAAATCCTAAACTCTAATTAGTAGATAACTTAATTTAATCACAACTTTCAACAAACCATAATCAAACAAAAATATAATTAAATAATCATAATCAACCCAAAAAATCCTAAATCAAAAATTAAGCAAAAAAAAATTGAAAACATCAGCAAACAACAAAAGGAAAAAAGTAATAATTTGTTTGAAGAAACTTACCATAAGGAGGAGTAAGATAGGGAGGCACCCTAGGTGGTGGAAACCAAGCCGTCATCTTCACTGTTGGTTGTGAAAAGGTTGAAGAAAAAAGAGTATTATTTTTGGCAATTTGTGGAGCAAAGTGGAAGAAGGCGGTCGTACAGTAGAAGAATTCTATTTAAAACTACTAATATGCTCTTTATTAATTTGAGAATAAAAAAATAGAGAAAATGAGGGTTGAAAGTTTAGGCCCAAAATATGCTGCAATTTTTATGCTTAACGGAGCTTTTCCAAAGATAACGGACGTTACTACTTAGTCCCTTAATTGCAACATTTAAAACATTAGTACCTAAATTGCAACAAAGTTGAAAGTTTAGGGCCTAAGAGTGCACTTAATCGAGTTTGAGAGTCCGATCTTGAGAAGAAGAGCATCAAGCCTTGGCCTAGATAGTGGTTGGTAAGAAAGTCAGCGAGTTGATCTCCAGTAGAGACATGAGAGACCCGAAGAGTGCCATTTTTGTACTTGTTCACGTATGAAGTATAAGGCAATGGCTAGGTGCTTCATCTTGGAGTGAAAAACTGGGTTAGCACTAAGATAAGTAACACTGAGGTTGTCACAATAGATAACCGGAGTAGTAGTGAGAGTAACTCCCATTTCATTAAGAAGATTGTGAACCCACATTATTTCATTAGTGGTGGAAGAAACGGCGCGATATTCAACTTCAGTAGATGATTTAGCTATGGAACGTTGTTTCTTAGAGCACCATGTTATTGGATTTCGGCCAATGAAGATTACATGACCCATAGTAGCGGTGGCCACTCGCCCAATCAGGGTCACAGAAGGCATGAAGAGTGGATGGAGAATCTCGGAGAAGCTTAATACCTTTGTCAAGCGTGCCATTGAGGTACTGAAGCAAGTGCTTTAGGGCAGCCCAATAGTCTGATGTGGGGCGGTGCATGAACTGAGACAGTTTGTTGACGGCATAGGCAATATCAGGCCGCATAAGAGTGAGATATTGTAGATTGTCAAGAGCAGCCCTGTAGGCCGTGGGGTCATCAAGTGTTGTACCAGAACCAGCAGTGAGATGTTGTGAGGTGAGAATAGGAATAGGAATCGATTTAGCATCTAACATAGCCATTTTGTTAAGGAGATCAATGATATAACGTTGTTGACTGAGAAAAAGGCCATAGGATGTAGGCATGACTTCCACTCCAAGAAAATAGGATAGATCACCAAGATCTTTTAATGAGAACATGTGAGTAAAAGACTGAATAAAAAGGTTAAGATGAACTGGACTAGGACCAGTGATAATAATATCATCTATGTACGTACAATGAGATAAATAGGTGTAGTAGGATGATGTAAAATAAAAAGAGATGTGTCAGAGACACAACGTTTGAAGCCTTGTCCAACAAGATAAGAGCATGTACAATGGGTGGGTGGACTTTTGTTGGTCTTTGTATTTTTTTCATTATCTCTCCTTTCCTCCTTCTTACACCTCACATCCCACTAACTTCCCACCAACTCATCTTTTTTTTCTCACAATGGGTGGGCTAGTCCTACTTGGCTTTTCTATTTCTCTCTCACTCTTGGTATACTCCATCCTATACTCTCTTTCCTATTCAAAATGTTTTTATTCTTATATAGAGTAGATAATTTGTATTCATGTTTTAATTAGTGATATATTAATCATTTTATATACATTTTAATAATTTTAGGTAGGAGAAAGTGATTAGAAAGAAAAGTAGGTTGGGAAAAAATATGGTAAAATATGTCAAATTTGGGCTCAATTTATAGATAAAAAAATTATAGTTGTAACTGTAATTTTTTTAAAAAAATTATAAGCTGGTTTTTTTTATTTACTTCAAAACAAAAAAACAATCTTCTACAAAACAAAAAAACAGCAACAATAAAGCAATATTGATACACATGGCATCACGCCATTCGTTGCTATGCACGCCATCCAATGCCTAGTTGGTCTAGCATTCCAGACCAACCAACTCCAAGGGCCAATTGCCCCAATAGTAAAACCAAGTAAAGCTAGCTTTACTTTTTGCTAAACCAACCAAAACCCACCCCATTGCTCATGCTCTAAGTAGCAAGTTCAGTGTACCAAGCTCTGAGGGCTTGCTTTAAGCCATAAATAGCTTTTCTTAGTTTGCAAACATGAGAAGGAAAGGTAGGATCAATGAACCCCGGAGGTTGAGCCATATAAACCTCTTCATGTAAAGTACCTTGAAGAAAGGCATGCATTGTTAATATCAAGTTGACGGAGAGGCCAATTTTGAGTCACAACTCACAACAAGACTAGAGTACGAATAATTGCGGGTCTAACCATAGGACTGAATGTTTCCGTATAATCAATGTCGGACCGTCGTTGGAAACCTTTGGACTAAACGGGCTTTATAACGATCAATAGTGCCATGCTTGGTGTATTTGATCCTAAAAACCCATTTACACTTGACAATGTTACGAGCCATAGTAGGCGAAGTTAAATCCCAAGTGCCAAGAGTGTGAAGAGAATTGAGTTCCACTTCCATAGATTTCTTCCAAAGAGGGTCTTTTAGAGCTTGAGAAACGATTTTAGGAACAGTGGGTTTGGTGGTAGTAGAGGTGGAGTTAAATATTTAGGGTTAGGCTTAAAGACATTAGTTTTGGACCTGGTAATAGGGTCAACAAGTGGGGATGTTTGGATTGGGCCAGCAGAGGAAGTGGTAGAGTAGCGAGGAGAGGAGATGGAGGTGATACGGGTGAGGAGGAAGATGGGCTGGACTGGAGAGAGGGGGTACGGACCGGGGAGGTCAGAGTTGGGCAGGGCTCACAAGGGAGGGACTCTGAATGGAGAGGAGAGTGCGGATCAATGGGTAAGGGAGAGGAGATTGGGCTTGGAATGGAATGGGTTGTAGAAGGAGAGGCAAGGGAAGAGAGATGAGAAGGAGAATATGGTGGACTGGAGATAGAAGAGTCTGGACGCTCTAATTGGGGTTGATGGACCGGATTTTGTAAGATAGGAAGATAAATGGCACACCATGAATCTGGGCTTAGAATAGAAGTGGAAATAGATTGTTTCATGAGAGAAGTATAAGGAAATGAATTTTCCACAAATCGAACATGCCTAGAAGTGAAAATACGTTTTGTAGTGAGATCAAGGCAATGATAAGCACTTTGTGTTTTTGAATACCGAATAAAAAAACAAGGACGAGAGTTGGAGTCCAATTTATGAGAGGTGTAGGGATTGAGCCAAGGATAGCACAAGCAACCAAAACTACAAAGTTTTAGATAATTTGGTGGAGATTTGAAAAGACAATGATAAGGAGATTTATGAGAGAGAGTAGGTAGTGGGAGACGATTGATTAAATAGGAGGCGGTGGATAAGGCATAAGACCAATATTCCAAAGGAAGTTCAGCATGAGTGAGTAAAGATAAGCCAGTTTCAACTATATGTCGATGACGACGTTCAGCAAAACCATTGTGTTATGGAGTATGAGGGGGAGAAGTGAGATCAGATATCCCATTGATGGTGAAGAAATAGGCTAAAGCTTTATATTCGCCTCCATTGTCAGAATAAAGAGTGAGAATGGGAGTGTTGAAGTATTTTTCAACAAGAGCTTTGAAATGAATGAACATAGTACGAGTATGAGATTTGTTCTTAAGATGATAGAACCAAATGTACTTAGTATAATGATCAATAAAGATGACATAATACTTGAAACCATCAATAGAATGAAGTGGAGAAGTCCACAAATCAGTATACATAATATCAAGGGGGAAGTGTGAAACTACAGTGGATTGACCAAAGGGAAGTTTATGACTTTTATTGCAATAACAAGCATTACAGTCAAAAGCTAAAGAATTCGAAACTTAAGATTAAAATCAGAGACAATATGCTTAAAGATAGCTAAGGATGGATGGCCAAGTCTATGATGCCAATTTATTGCCGGTGCTCTTGTAGTAGAAAGAGCTAGGATGTTGGAAGAGACGGAAGACCATTCATAAACCCCATGTTTAGTTGGACCCGTGAGAAGTAGTGCCCCGTGAGGCGATCCTTCAAGGTAAAAGAATTAGATGAGAATTCAATAATAAAATCATTGTCATGACATAATTGAGAGATGGAAATAATGTTACGATGCATACTAGGAGCACACAAGACATTAAAAAGATGAAACCCGTGTGAGTAATAGGAACCCCGGAGCCATTACCTATAACAATTTCCTTCGTACCATCGCAAGGATGATGAAGAGAAATAGTGGCAAGATCATGAGTTACATGGTGCGAGGCACCGGTGTCAAGTAACCAAGAGGAAGAAGTGGTGGGTGAGATGGCGGTGGCTACATGAGCCTGCGGTGGAGTGGAACTGGAGAAAGGAAGCGTAGGCTTAACATTAGGGAACTGCTGCTGGAAGGATAAACATCGATAGAGGGAGCGACCGACGGTGTGACACCACTGGCACTTTCCCTTGTAGCCAGAAGGTTTGGTTTGTCATGAGGGGTGGAAGATTTGTGGTAGTGAGAAGACTTGGAGGGAGTGTAGGAAGAATGAGAGTCTGAGGCATGAGAGAGAGAGGAATGATGATGATGAGAGCGAGTGGAAGTCGCATGAGCAGTGGTAGGGAGGGGAGTAGAGATTGGCGTGGTGTTGATGGGCGTGGGGTTGGTATGTAAATGTACAATTATGGTAAATATTGAGAAATAACATGCCAAAATTTTCTTCCTAAAATCATGGAAAAGAGTTTGTTCAACGGTTTTACCCTTTTTTTTTTTGCCAAGATCTAATTTGACTTGATTTATATGAACAATATGGTAAGAACTATATTAGATTATTTCTATTATGGTAATTTTAGTAGTCATATATTGATCACAACAGTATATTCGATTGGGCTTGCAAAAACTGCCCCAACTCGATAACCCGACCCGAACTCGACCTGAAATAAGCGAGTTTGGGTTGAGATTTTTAACCTGTTTAAGTAAATGGGTCGACCTGAAAACTAAACGGGTTAGGTTTGGGTTGGGAATTTCAACCTGAAACCAACCCGCCTAACCATTTAATGTGTTAATCTTTTATTCTGTTTTAAAATTTGGGCCAAGCCCAATTCTGACTTTGTGGTCCTCAGGAGCAGCGAGCCTAGAAGCCATAAGGCTCCTCAAAAACCCTAACTTTCTCATGCTCTCTCCTTACGCCTCTTTCAATTCACTCTCCAGTCTCCACTCTTCATCTCTCTTAAGTCTCCACTCTCTCTGCTCCACACCTCGTCAACCCTCACCGGAACCCTAATGTAGGCGGCGATTCTCACCGATGGAACGACGCCGCGTGCTATTCAGGTAGCGAGGCCAATGAGGCTTGCGTTGCTGGGCCTCCGGGTGTTCCGTGTTCCGACCACGCCATCTCTGACTCCATCTCTATTGGGTCGTTCTATGCGTTGAGGAAAGGGATGCTAAGTGTCACTGCTAGTGGAATTGATCGTGGCCTCGTGGGTGTCCCAGTAGTGTTTCTCTTAGCAATGGCAATTTGCTTAGTTTAATTAAATTGTTAATGTAATATTTATACTTTGATTACTTCATAGTCTTTTTTTTTTTTGAAATTTTGATGTCTGCTAATTATTTGCTTAAAATATGCTTTGGGTCGGGTTCGGGACTTCGGGTAACCCGAATTTTGACCCTGGAGTCTGCAAAATTAAAAAGGTTAACCAGGTCGGGTCAGGGTCGACCCGTTTATGTGCAGATCAGGATCAGGTTGGGGGTGGTTGACCCGTTTATGTAAACAGGTCAACCTGAACCCGACCTGAGTCGATCCGATTGCCAGCCCTAATATTCGACATAAATGACATGCCAAAATTATCTTCGTAAAATCATGGGGAAAAAAATTTGTTTTATGGATTTACCCTTTCTTGCTAAGATATAATTTGAATTTACATATATGGAAAATTATGGCAATTATATTATATAATTTTAAGTTCTGAAAATTCAAGACAAGAAAAAACGGTTATATTATTTCTCCAATGTAATTTCGCTTTAGTTTAGAAAACTCATTTGCTAAAATATCCTTTTCTGATTTGCTATGCATATGTTTTCATGTAATATGCTCACGATTTCTTAAAATATGTTAATAGCACTTAGTTAATTTTTTCTCACGGTAGGACTTTAAGCTTTATAATAACAATCGGATGCAATAAATTGATTTTATATAACAATATAGCCCATGATGGAAAAACATGAAACATTATAGAACAAGCATAATGTCAAAAGATTTTGTCTATACGTATTCAATTGCTGGCCTTATATCTCAACTATAGTAATTGATATTATCTTGATTTTATGAACTGACATGCTTAACTTGGGCCATGCACTTATCTTCCTTTTATCAAATTATTCAATATCATCGGGCATCATTAAGTTATGTATGATAAAAATACTATTTTTAAATAGGATATTTACACGATAAAACTGATAATGTATTTTGATTCTAATCAATATCATATAACTAATATATAAAGCATAGTACAAAAGCCAGCTCACGAGATCGCGACATTTGACGTCCTCATTGGACGCCATTTGTCGCGCTCATTAAATGTCATGTCATATTTTTTTTTGAATATAGATAGAGTTCCAAATTGATTAAAATACAAATAGAGTTTAGGATAAGAATAAATAGAGTTGGGTTCACAATGAAATACTTAAATATAGTAAATTGATTATGACTTTTATTGTATAGTTCATAAAATTATAATTTATGTACCATTGGAAAGTGTTTGAAAATTACTTCAAAATAAGATCCATGTATACTATATTTAAATTTTTATTTTAAAGTAACATATAAAAGGAAATATTGACTATATTAATGTATTAAAGTAACCTACTGCAATTAGAATTAGCGATTCAATTAGAATTAGGGTTAAAGTATTAAAGCAACCTACTGCAATTGGAATAAGGAATTCAATTAGAATTAAGATTGTTATAAGAGATTCAATTAGAATTAGGGTTGTTATACAAACCCTTTTCATGTTATAATTAGAATATTCAAAGTTATATATACACTAAATTGTCATTGGTCAAATTTGCACATTGAGTTTTCTATTATTTTCTTAATATACGTATATTTTATAGGAATTGTATACACATTAAATACTCATATTTAAAATACAATTTGGCCAACATTATTTGAGCAAAATGACATAAACTTTAACATGTTTCCACTTGCAGACATTGTTTAGAATTATTTGAAAAAAAAAAACTATAAATGTAGCATTATCATATACCTAATAGTTTACACACAAATTCAATCAGTAGAACACTACCAAAAAAAGGGAAAAACAATCAAAACCAATATAAATTGAAAAGTTCTCACCAATATTTCATACAACAATGCTAATAATCACTACTTGGAGATCAATAAGTTGATTGACAAGGAAGCTGAGCACTATGTAATTGGTAGTTAATATAAAATCAACATACTTCGATGATTTCGGGTACAAATCGGAGATTGAAGACCAATTTTGAGGTTTAATAGAAACAGAGAATTAAGAGAGAGAAATAAAAGTACCTCTATTTCCATTTACCAAGTTCTTATCTTCCATTAGAGGTCAAACCTCTGTACTAAAGCAAACAAAATAAAATAGAAAACGGGTAAGCATATCGCATCCACAATTATTGAAACACTTAAATGGACCCGGTACACACTAATGTTGGTAATTCATATTAAATTCATGACATATAAATTAGAAACCAACGTAAAAGATAATGACAAAATTATATTATAGCTTTTAGTTGTTCTATGTCGGACAAAAATAACGGCCAAAAATAGGGGTGTAAATATTTAAAAACTCTAACTCTTCTTCACAAAAAAGTCCGGGCATTTGCCCGGGTCCCAATATTAGTATATATATAAAGGAGGAACTTTTCGGGAGCATAGGGAGTTCCTCAAGATTTCGAGGTCATAGAGCGCGCCACGTAGGATTGACATATCATCAAATTTTATTTTTATCTTAAAAAAAATAGAGTTCTACATAGATTTAAATACACATAAGGAGTTAGATAAGCTAAAATTAGAGTTTGGTTTTGAATGAACAACCTAAATTATTATATTATGTAAATTGTGTATAACTTTTGCTACGTAATTCTGAATATTATAATTTTTATTCCATTAGATAGTGCTCGAAATATGCTCCGAAATAAAATCCATTTACAATATAGTTCTACAACTTATGAAATAGAGAGCGCCACGTAGGATTGCCATGCCATTCATTTTTATTTTAAATATTTTAAAAATTAGAGTTCTACACATATTTAAATACATAAAAGGAGTTTCGCATAACGAGAAATTAGAGTTTCGTTTTGAATAAACAACCTAAATTATTGTATTATGTAAATTGAATATAACATTTGCTACCTAATTCAAAACATTATAACTTTTTACCATTTGAGAGTGCTTGAAATATGATTCAAAATAAGATCCATTTTCAATATAGTTTTACAACTCATGAAAATATATTTAACTAGATGAATGATAAGGCATTATTTAGTCTTTCTTTTAGATAAATATAATAATAGCTATAATTATAGTGTACTATATGTGAGTATAGCATTTTATCATAGGTCCAATATATATATATATAATCTTTCAAAACCTCAACCTTATGAGTCCGGAGTATTGCAACCAAATTTATTAAGGAAACTTTGTTGTTACAACAAAAATTAAAATCTATATCAATAAAGTTACATATATATTAGAGTTTTGGATGCTAAAAAAATTAGAGTATGATTTTAAAAAACAACCTTAGAATATTATAGAGAGCTCCGCCTAAACATGACATGTCATTCTTTTTAATTTTTAATTTTTTTCAAAATAGTGTTTAACATATATAGATATAAATACATATAAGATGTTTTTAATATATAAGTGAAGATTACACTCTGATTTTAAATAATTAAACAGCCTAAATTATTCAACTATGTAAATTGAATATAACTTTTGCTACATAATTCGCAATATTATAAATTTCTTACCATCGGAGAGTGCTCGAAATATGTTTCCATATATAATATAGTTTTACAACTTATAAAAATATATTTATTTAGATGAATAATAACATATTATTTATTCTTTATTTTAAATACATATAAAAATAACTATAAAAATAGCGCATTAATTATATGTGACAATAGCAATTATGTCTTTCAAAATCAAACTTTTAAAAATTGAGTTATATAAAGATAAAAAAATACATATCTGTAGTTTTGAGCATACCATGATGGCATTACATGAAGAATCAAATGATAGTTTGTCAACGACATTGCAGAGGTATTAAAAAATTGACTAATTTTTTTGATCCTAGAATATTTGTTGTATACATAATTATTTATGTTTTTCTGTTTCATATATCTATATGTTAGATCTTATTATTTTCTCAATAAACTTAATTCTAATAAAACTAATTAGGACATCAAGGTTCGAGTTTCTAGACTATTTGAGGTCGCATATCATAAAAAAGGGGTAAGTTTGATAAGTCTTGATATGGTCATGACTCATATTGATTGATGAAGAGATTTTTTTTTCTCTTAAATAATATTTTCGATTATTAATAGAGGTTAGTTTTATATCTAATTTATTTTATTCATGATACCATCATTATGATCTTCTTTTTGGCTTTCACATATTCTATTTTATATGCGTTAGTGTTTATGTGCTATTTTAAAAGTTGAAGTTATGGATGGCACTCATATTTTTTTCTATTCTTTTTGTCCCGCATCTATTAAATTATTACCCTTTACTTTCTTAAAGTATCATTTGGGTATTTTCCATGTTAAAACTGTGTTAGCTATTGTTAGTCATACCAATTATTGGAATACTATTTAATAATAGACTTATAATTAGCTACAATATTCAATTGAATATTAAAAATATAAAATTTATATATCACAATAACAAATCTAGAAATTAAAGTATAATGACAAATATTTTCTCTGTCTTTATCTACTGCAACAATGGGTTTGGGCATGGTTTTTAAGAAAATAAAAGAAAATGAGTAGGGGATAGGTAAATCCTTAATAAAGTAAACGCAACTTTATGAGGCAATTTGAGTAATTAATGATGGTTTTATTAACATAAAGTAAAGGTGATGTTGTCAACTATAGTTGTTTTTTTTTACCAAAAGTGGAATAGTTCCAATAGCTGAAACTACCCAAACTGGTAATTGTTTCAATTAAAAAAAGAATGGAGGAAATATATAAATACAGGTGTTGAAAAATCTAATTTCACAACAACAAAAAATCAACAATGTTAATAAAAATTTGCAAAAAAATAAAATAAACAAAAACTCGTGCAATGCACGGACTTCAAAACTAGTATATAGTACAAAGGTAAAAAGAAAAAAAAAATACTCTGGATAACCTATATCATGCTAGCAATACTAAACCCTTAGATATAGGGAAATAGTATGTAAATTGATTAAATACCTTTTGCTAGATACTTTGCTTTTCCTCTATAAATATAAGTGCTCCTCATTGTGAGGGGCTTACCCAAATTTAAACCTACTCTAAATGACACTTAGACTAACTCTTTGAGATTGTATAAAATGTGGAGCAATATGAAGTTCTAAGTAAAAGTTAAATGCCTATATTTTTATGAAATTTTTAATGTCTAATTCGTCTATAAGGTTTGACTTTTAAGTACGAATTATAGTAATTTCTCATTTAAATTTTATTATTAGTAAAGATGTTTATGATTCCATTAAGATTTAAGCATATGTAACTTTAATAAAAGAAAACTATAGGAGGCTTGCTAGAGGAGAGAATACAAATTCTCGACGTCTAAGTCAAGTCTCATGAGCTGAATGATTGCCTAGAGGAAGATGTGATTAAAGACATCGTGACATTCTTTTGTGTGAAAGGTATAATGTACAAAACACTTTGGTTAATGGCATTATTTTTTTATAATGGTTATCTGATCTTTATGTTAATTACATGAATTTTCAGTCGAGTCTTTATGTTTGTCTTACTACTATTGAATATATATATATATATATAGCATAATTATTAGTATTATGAGACACTTTTTGGAAAATCCAAGATGAAGGCTTGAATTCGAGATGAAAAATTAAACCAACATGCAAATAAAAAAATTTTGAATTATGTAATAGAGATGACAAGATCATGTTCAATGAGTATATGTTCAATGAATATACGTTAAGATTATGGCATAATCAAAATCAATAGCATCATAAATGGAGCATAGTCACTTAGAACTAATATATAACCAAGATTGAACCAGAATTATTCCATCACAACATGAAATTTTCAAATGTAAGGAAATCGGTTGATTATTCTATGGATATATATACTTATTGGATGCTATTAATCATACTATATAAGTTTAAACATTGACAGATCCAAACTCGATGTGTTCAATTTCTTTATAAATATTGTATTGAGATCATGCTATTTATAGTGGGACTAACTAATATCAATAATACTTCCTTTATTTTAAAGGTAGACGATAAGTTATAGCGGGGTATATATTCTAATTTAATTATTAATAGATATGACAGAAGATAGTAAGGTAATTTATTAGAAAAAGAGAGTGTGCTAGACCTTAAGTTTTTAGTAGCGGTAAAAAATTGCTTTACATAAAATGATCATTCCCATAATAAAAATGTAGATAGTATTATGATACAAATTGAAAAAAAGTACATAGATTACTACAAACAAAGAGAGTATTAAAAACTAATTTACTTGAATTTTGATGTAAATACATATATACAAGACTAGAAAACAAATATATAAACGAATTAGTAGTAACATCCACAAAAGCAAATAATAAAAATCTAATGCTTTTAGAATGTTTATGGTAACAAATAGTGTTGAATTTATTCAATATATTTTTCAGTGACATTTTTTTTTTTGGAAAGTCACAATGTTGAAAATTAATTAGCATATAATTATAAAATATCAAGGTATGTGAAATAAACAACATATTTAGTGTTTTCTAACAAATAGAACTATAGAAGGAATGAAATATAAAAAATAATAATTGAAATCAATAACTGAAGAACATAATGAATACAAAATGAAAAACCACATAATGCAAGATGATGAAAAACATGATGAAAAGTCAAAAAATACTTTAAATAGAATGTTCCTTCCCACCATAAAATTGTAAATAGTATTATCATGAGACAAAGAAATGAAAAGTGTTAGGATTACTTTAGAACAAAGGACGTATTAAAAATTAATTTACATTAATTTTCAACTTACAAGACTATAAAACAAGTAAATATAACAAAAATAATATGAAGAGACTTTTAGATAATTGAATTCTCATTTATGTGCAATCACTCTCTTAAATTATACAATGTGCCAAAATTATATTATAGATAACGTCTGCCATGATTCTGGGTGCAAGTAGTGGTGGCCTGGTGGGTGGTGGCCAGTGGGTTGTTTGGTGTAGTGCAACGGTGATGTAAAACAACAAGCTAAGAGAGAGGGGTTAGTTGAGCGGGACTGGAAAGGGGGGGAACGGAAGTGGTTGCCCAATAGTGATGCGAAATGTGATTTTATATGAGCCTCTCTATGAAGCAACGGGCAGAGTAAAAGCTTCTTCAGCCAACTTTTTAAAAAAAAAAAACGTTGATCACATGTTCCACCATGACATTAGCTACATGAGTTACTGAACGCACGAGTCATAAGCCCGTTTTAAAGTATATTTCTTGATACATGATATTATTATAAGAACTTTAAATTATAAGAACTTTAAATCACGAGCTATGCTTTTTCATTTCATGATTTTAGGATAAACGTCCTAAAATTCTAAATTTATCAAGCAAAATTTTTCGTGCATTTTGATGTGTTTTTTGTTTCATTAACGTATTTATAAATTTATATATCACGATTGTAAGATTTTTAAACAGATTTAAAATTTTAAAATTTTGTAACAAAAGGATTTTTATATATCATGAAATATAATTTTACTTTTTATTTAATTTGAACTTTAAATGCATGGATTCTAATAATTATGGATTTAATAAATTTGAAATAAAAACAACTACTTAATAAACAAAATAATTGTCGTGCCTATGCACATATCCAAATCATATCTACATAAAACCTCCCGTGCATTTTTCCACTGGTTAAAAACTAGTTACTATAAATGGGTTAATTGTTGGAAAAATTAACAGATATGGGTAATTTAATTCAAAAATTAGTAAGAACAATACTATATAATTTGGTGAAATAATATCACAAAGTTATAATAATTGCGTTAAAGTTGAAATGTTTATTATTTCTTGAAAATTATATATGGATAGAGCTAGATAGTTACATACTATGGGTGTTAAATAATTTTACTTACAAATTATTACTCGATGTAATCATGCAATTAATATAACTTTTATAATGATTTTCACACGCATAATGTGCATATAAGGCTAGTTTCTTTTAAATGCTCTCTGGATTCCAAATGAGAAGAATATTTGGAAACAGATCAGATGGAGTAGGTGATCAGACCCAAGATAATAATCATGATTATACAATTGGCACGTGTTACTTTTACTCCAGGCCATACATATATCAATGATCATGATATTTGCATAATTGGCATTTTCATAAATATTGATTATCTTCTATATACTTCCCAATATACAAGAAAAATTATAGCTAAAAGGGATTGTGTCTTGCTTAATTCGTCTTAATGAGTACTTTTAAGAATATCATATTTTCATAATTTTTACTAATATATAATTAAAGATATTTCATTGTTTGAATTCCTTATGCGACTCCTTTTATATGGTCTGAATTTCATATTCATCTCTTTTGACAAAATACTTGAGATTGAAGACACAATTCTAGTGAACTTGATTCTTTAACCATTTTTTTTACAAAAATTCAAAATAAAATATCACAGTTTCTTATTTTAGTCCAATATATACATATTATTATTGGTGAACTTATTGCAATTGGCAATATTGCAAATATCTATCCCCTAACACTTGCCTCTAGGGTTTGTGTATTATTAGGTGTGTTCAAGAACCTATTCGGATCGAATACAATTCGATCCGGTTTCCAAGTCAAAAATTGACTATTCGATTAATTTGATTATTTGATGGGATCAACTAATATTGAAAGGATCTGCTTCTTAATAAGTTCTGGTGATCCATGACCATCTCCTTGTTGATACGTGCACTGAGATGTGCGAGCCAAGTTTAAGGCCGTTTCTATAAAATCATTTGAAAAGGGAGTTCTATTATCAACATGAATTTCATTTAGCCTTTTCCAACTCTCATCGATCATCTTACTTATGTGTTCACGTGAATCTTTGAGTGATACACCTGCTTTCTTTGCATAACAAGATATTGCATTTGTTGTTTCTCCTCTTTCAATTTCATCCTACACCAAATTCAAGCAATCAAACAACTCAGCAATAATAGTGGTAGTTTCTTTGGTGGCTAATAACTTATACAAGTAGTATATACGATACAATTGGCTTGTAATGTATGTGTAAAAGTACCTCGTAAGTGGCAAGATCATTGGATAAACGGAAGACCATGGAAGGCAAACGTAAAATGTCATGGTTGTTCTTTAAGCAATCAAGAGCCTCAGGTGTGATATCTCGACTTACAAAGAAAAATGCATGCGTCAATGCGACAACCCCTGAGACTGAAACCCATCCATTGTTGATGTATTCCTCAAATGTTGGATCGGAGTTTGTTTATAGTAGCACCACTTAGCTTCTACCAAAAATGCTTTCAGCATATCTTCCCACTACATTAATCGTCCAATTTAATCGACTTTAGTGCACATGAACTATGATTTAGCGAAATTATCTAAAGTACATAGCTTGTTCCAATCCATTGGAAAAGAAGTAGCAATCGACTTATAAATGCAACATGCTTACCGCCTTTTTTAGAAAAGGAACGCAATTGTGACCCTTTTGCTTGAGAACTTCATACCCTGTCTCGTTAACAGTGTTGTATAAAGTAAGGAAGGTTAATTTCATGTAGTCTGGAAGATCGTCGACAACATTAATATCCCATATGCGCAAAATCATAGCAATATAATCGATTAGCCAACTTTAATGGGGGCATCTAGCTCGATTGATATGCATTGTGATGATACAAAAGAGACATGTACGAAGTATATAGAGTATCTTACAAACCTCTCCACGGTATTGGTAAAAAGTTCTAGCTCATGCATGTGACCATAAACATCATAGATGTCATCAATAATAGTGATGAATTTGTAAACTTTGGTTAATGCTTTGCGGCAGTAGCTAAGTTCAACTTTAGGTGTTGTGCCAGTTCCCCAAAAGAGACATTCCATAAGTCTGTCCCTTGCAAAGCTCAACTTATTTGATTAACCTAGCTCCTTCCACCACCTTCAAATTCAAAGTAATTTTGAAAAATTATAGCTAAAGAGGATTGTGTCTTGTTTAATTTGTCTTAATGAGTACTTTTTAAGAATATCATATTTTCATAATTTTTACTAATATTTAATTAAAGATATTTTATTGTTTGAGTTCCATATGCGGCTCCTTTTATATGGTCTGAATTTCATATTCATACTTTTTGACAAAATACTTGAGATTGAAGACACAATTCTAGTGAGCTTGATTCTTTAACAATTTTTTACTTAAAATTCATAATAAAATATCACAATTTCTTATTTTAGTCCAATATATACGTATTATTATTGTAGAAGTTATTCCAAGTGGCAATAATTGCAAATATTTTTACCCCTAACACTTACCTCTAGGGTTTGTGTAGTATTAGGTGTGTTCAAGAACTTGTCCGGATCGAATACAAATCGATCCGGTTTCTAGGTCAAAAAATTGACTATTCGGTTAATTTCATTATTTTATGGGATCAACAAATATTGAAAGGATCTGCTTCTTGATAAGTTCTGGTGATCCATGACCATCTCCTTGTTGATACGTACACTGAGATGTGCGAGCCAGGTTTAAGGCCGTTTCTATAAAATCATCTGAAAAGGGAGTTTTATTATCAACTTGAATTTCATTTAGCCTTTTCCAACTCTCATCGATCATCTTGCTTATGTGTTCACGTGAATCTTTGAGTGATACACCTGCTTTCTTTGCATAACAAGATATTGCATTTGCTGTTTCTCCTCTTTCAATTTCATCCTACACCAAATTCAAGCAATCAAACAACTTAGCAATAATAGAGGTAGTTTCTTTGGTGGCGTTAATAACTTATACAAGTAGTATTTACGATACAATTGGCTTGTAATGTACGTGTAAAAGTACCTCGAAAGTGGCAAGATCATTGGATAAACGGAAGACCATGGAAGGCAAACGTAAAATGTCATGGTTGTTTTTTAAGCAATCAAGAGCCTCAGGCGTAATATCTCGGCTTACAAAGAAAAATGCATGCGTCAATGCGACAACCCCTGAGACTGAAACCCATCCATTGTCGATGTATTCCTCAAAAGATGGAGTTTGTTTATAGTAGCACCACTTAGCTTCTACCAAAAATGCTTTCAGCATATCTTCCCACTATATTAATCGTTCAATTTAATCGACTTTAGTACACATGAACTGTGATGTAACGAAATTATCTAAAGTACATAGCTTGTTCCATTGGAAAAGAAGTAGCAATCGACTTATAAATGCAACATGCTTACCGCCTTTTCCAGGAAAGGAACGCAATTGTGACCCTTTTGCTTGAGAACTTCATACCCTATCTCGTTAACAGTGTTGTATAAAGCAAGGAAGGTTAATTTCATGTAGTATGGAAGATCGTCGACAACATTAATATCCCATCTGCGCAAAATCATAGCAATATAATCGATTAGCTAAATTTAATTTAACGGGGCCATCTAGCTCGATTGATATGCATTGTGATGATACAAAAGATACATGTACGAAGTATATAGAGTATGTCACAAACCTCTCCACGGCATTGGTAAAAAGTTCTAGCTCATGCATGTGACCATAAACATCATAGATGTCATCAATAACAGTGACGAATTTGCAAACTTTGGTTAATGCTTTGCGGCAGTAGCTAAGTTCAGCTTTAGGTGTTGTGCCAGTTCCCCAAAAGAAACATTCCATAAGTCTGTCCCTTGCAAAGCTCAACTTATTTGATAAACATAGCTCCTTCCACCACCTTCAAATTCAAAGTAATTTTGAAAAATGCTTTTTAGTTATTTGAAGAAGCCTATAGTATACTTATAAGTTGAGATATACAACATTACAAATTACAATTTCATATTAGGTGATGCATGTTATATACTTCTAAGAAAATTATCATAAAATGCGTATTATTAACCTATACTACCTTGTCATATCTTGGAGCTCCTCTTGATAGATCAATTGTGTCATATTAAAGTCGAGCTTAGCAAGTTCACACAATGCCATAACGTTTGTGTTAGAATCGTACGTGGTAGAGGATGCCTCGATGTAGTGTCTAGCTTCGAGCCTTGGCATTCTGTATCGTAATGGAAGGCCTAATGTGCGATTCACTTGATTTGCAATGAGTTTGTGCTCATTTAAGCAAAGGTCAATTAGATGCTTTGAAGTGAAAGCTTTGGCCTCATCTAAAAGATGCTCTCCTACGTATGCAACGTATGAAGCTTCATACAAACTTATCATCCCCTCGATGTCATTGCATAAGGAGCGCTTAAACTTGCCCTCTTCACTCATAAATTGCTTAAATACATCTGGTTCATATACGAAAGCCAAAAACATCCAAGGAAATTAACAAAATCAATTATGATCGTATTGGCTAAATACTTTAGCGAAAAGTAAACTGACAAGTGGCTGGTACCATACAAATCAGAATAATTTTTTTTTGGAATAATTCCTTAATTAGATATATGGTATATCTAGGGTGATCAACCATTTAATGGACAAAATGTTTTCCAAAATTCTTGACCATTAAAAAGTCATTAATTCTTGATTATTATTGAACATGGATACTTTTTTTTCTAAGAGAACGGACAACAATGATACTTCTACTTAGTGAATAATCAACTCAGGCCACTACTTATAAACTTTTTTTTTACGGAGAAAAATAATATCATTTATAGTTAGCCATATGACATCTAGAATGATGGTATAAATCTGAAAAACATAGATATAGAGAAAAGACATAATTGTTACAATAAAATCAATTACTATTTTGCCTCCTAAAGACATCCTCGTATTCCACCACTCCTAACTTGACGTAGGAAGGGATTTTCGATGACTTTGCATCTTTCCAGGTAGACATTAATAGTATTCAACTCTACAATGATCAATTTATGTTGTATATTAGAGATAGATCTTTTTTCCATTTGATCAATTAAGTTTTTTCCGTGTTTAATTTGAAGTAATTTTAGTATGTGAAACTAATAAGAGGATATATTGAGTATATGTGAAGAAATAAATAATCATAAAGAAAAGGAAAAAAAATTAAGTTATGCAATTACCAATAATGACGTGGATTTGACACCATCAAGGTCCAACATAAGATTGGAGTGTTATTTATTTATGGACCCCATGACATGCATGTGTTGTAAACTTGGTAATATTATCAATATGAGACTAATTATTTTGGTTATGTATTGTAGAATCATGTAAGTTAAAAGTCGTAGTATACTTTTCAAGAGGCCTCATAACTCTCACTTATAAAAAGATATTTTATATTCATGTGAGAACGTACTTTTCAATAGTTTTAGTTTTAGGCAATAACTATCTATTATTGTGTTTCAAGCTAAGAAAGGAAATACCTTGAGAAACCATATTTCCATTTTGCCTAAGAAGTCTGAACCCAAGAGCAGTTGCATGGAGATCATGCAGTTTCGAAACACCAAAGTTGCATGCTATTCTTCTTAGTGACCTCTTAATATCACTGTCAAAATCACTTCCAAGACCTAATCTTTGGATGCCATCAATTAGCTGGAAAACCATCATGGGTTCCAAACCTTCATCAGCCATCATATTCTTCACCTCACAATTTAGTGTTTCTTTATCTATTTTCTCATACTTGTCCTACATAAAATAAAGTTAAGGAATAAGCTCATGTAACGAGTGTATAAAATGTCCATTTTGAAACATACCAATTCTAAATGTTTTTCTAATAACTGTTGTGCAGTTTATGCGGTCATTTAAGTCGATGTAAAAAATTTCAAGGCTTTTGCGTCATAGATTAGATACAGCTCATACAAGTGAAACCATGGTAACTCTACTTGCTTTTGGAGCTAGTCTACATCACGCTTAGGGAAACCGGGATCTAGTAATAAAATAAATACTCCCTCCGTAACAAAATAACTGCAACAAATGAATACTTTATACCTCACAGATAATACCCATTTGTTGCAGTTATTATATTACAGAGGAACTAAATAAACAAGTCTAGCTAGTATAGTCGAATAGAGTTGCCAAGTGCGCGCCATGGTTATGTTACTTATGTATAATCAAATGAAGCTACTACATAAAGTAATCCATTAAAAACTACCTGCACATCCATTTGATCCCTCTTCAGAGACTCGAGGAACTCAGAATTCCAAATGTTGGGTTTATAATTGGCAGTACGACGACTGTCTACCATCGGAGAGCTTAGTGTTTCGGTTGTGGTTGTGGTGGTGGTGGCTGTGGACATAATTGGCCTAGGGAAGATTTTGTGACCGTAACCAGGACCTTTGGTGAGGGGTGAAAATATAGTTTGTGTTGGTGTTTGGACTTGCATAAACAAAGTATGGTTCATTGGGGATACTAGTTTGTAGTATCTGCTTCCCATCTCTCTTTTTTATTTTCGTTAAACTTAAGTAATGAGTACGATTTTTAGTGGAAGTGTATATAACTATATATGTTATATTGTTGTCAAACTAGTGAAACTATGGGCTTTATATAATGCAGATGGGTGTTAGATCTAGATTAGGGATGGGGAGAAGGTGTCCAATATCGCCACGTATGAGAGTAATGAGACTGAAATTGGAGAACTACATAGTATTTGTTTTTATTGATGTTACTCTTCGTAAATCTTAATGTTGACATATACTAATACACTCAGGTTGGCATTTTGTCGGTCTTACTCCTTAGTCCTTATTAGTGCCGGTGCGAAGTGGTTGTCTTTCGTGGTGCAGAGTGTACATAGTACATCTAATTATCTAAACAGAGAAATCCGAATCCGTTGTATGGACGACGATGTGAGATAACGACACTCCCTTAACAATCTTCAAGTGCACCGACAGGATGTTTCTCCGGCAATCAAACTAGCCACAGCTCATCCACTTTTAGTTACTCCTAGTACCTTTCGTTAGTTTACTTTGTATGTTTTCTTGGTGTCAAAAAAAAAAAAAAAAATTTATCTAAACATTATCCACGTTTTTTTCCTTTTGTGAAATTTGAAACATTTTCCACACTTCTTGATGCTATGATTGGAACATTATGAAAATTTTATATCCCACACTTCTACACACTCACTGTGCACATGGTATGTTTAGTTGCGCCTTAAATTTACCGATCTGAACTTATCTAATCTGATCTGAATTTATTTTTTCTAATCTGATCTGATCTGAACTTATCTTTTAGTATAAAACATATTATTACTAATATTAATATTACTTTGATTTTCATTACTAGTATTACTATTACTATCATTCTATTACTATGCACAACTTTCAATAATAATGATAATAATAATAATAATAAATAATAATAATAATAATAATAATAATGATATAATAATAATAATAAATAATAATAATATTATTATAATAATATTATAATAATAATAACAATAATAATAATATATATAACATAATAATAATAATAATAATAATAATAATAATAATAATAACAATATTATTATGTTATCTATATTATTATTATTACTATTATTATTATTATTATTATTTTATTTTTTTTGAAAAAGAACACATTAGTATATGAACGTACAATTAAAAATAAAAGACCAAGGACTCTTGGGTCCAATGGTATTTCCTATCTTCAGTGCCGGCTCTTAGCATGAGCAGGCGGAGCGACGGCTCCGGGCCCACTTTCAATGGGGCCCCGATCTTCTTATCAAGGTATATGTAGTTGTTGCAAAGAGAAACATCCATTGTTGGGTACTTAGAGTAATGGTAGGCTGGTAGCTAATAATTTGCAAAGTTTTAACTTCTGCAGTAGTGTAAGGTTCGAATCTTGGAAATGATTTTTAAAACTTCCAACATTTTTCTTGTTTTCCCATTAATGCATTGTGAATGTCAAGGGCCCAAGTCCCAAATGCCCAAAACTGTCCATATTCTTCTCCCCTCTTCAATTCCCCCATTTCACGAGTAACTATTGTTGTTCTCAAAAGTTCTTAATTAAGCAGCTATTTTTATTTTCTTCCCCCCAATTAAAGATCTTCAGCCTCCATTAATATCAAGCTTGGTCATTATAGAGACCTTTGAGTAGAGGAGACAACTCAAGAAATGTTTTTGTTCTTTTTAGAGAGAGAAAAATAAGTGAACCTAATATTACAGGATGATGAAATGAGGAAAATAATATTGAGCTAAAATTAGAATTTCATGAGAGAAGGCACCAAGAAACAAACTCCACCAAGTTTGTCAGTGCAGCGACGAGGTGGTAAAACTCATTCTGTTAGTACCGTGTTGATTATCTCATTCAAAGGATTGAACACTAGTAAGTTTATATTATGTTTTTAGAAGTGGTATTTCCTTCATTTTAATAAATATATTATAGATTATGTACTTCTTTGCTAATTATCTAATAATTCTATAAAAAGATTGACATTGTTAATTCCTTTATTCAAATATAATAAATTTTGGCATTTTTATGTGGTCACTTTTTATTTTTTAGGTTATACTTGAGGCCCCATTTTAGCTTAATAGGCTCGGGCCCCTAATTCATCGAATGGCCGCCGCCTATCTTCCACATGGGAGACCAAGATTCAAATCTTGGTGGAAGCATAAATTTCAATATTGTTGTGGGTGGGGGGTTGGGTCTCTGGTGAGTGACCCTGTGCGAGGCTGCGTGGAGAATTAAATCTTACCACAGGGTTCCCGAAAGTGGCCCAAAAAAAATTAAAAATAAAAGAACACACATTTTCGGTGAAACTACTAAGATGGCTACGCGTTGTAGAGTTGGAAAAGGAAGCAATGAAAATAGAGCACACGTTGAGAAATGGTGCACTTGCACCATGCCCCATATCCGCTCGCACAAAGGAGCACATTGCACAATAGAATCTTGAACAGAGAACTTCAAATAGACATAACTTTCAAACTATAAATCGGATGAAGTTAATTCTAGTTGGAGGTGAAAGCTTGTTTCGATAGCTTTACAACGACTGGTCATAAGCTTGATTTGGATCTAAAACGAAAGAGTTATGCGCGTTTTAAGTTGAACTGTCCGACCAGAAGAAAAGGTGCGCCGGCACTTGATTTTGGTGCGCCCGCACCACTTACTGAGGTGCGCCCGCACCATCTGGAACTTATGAAACCCAAAAGTCAGGAGAAATGGTGTGCCCGCACCTGATTTTGGTGCGCCCGCACCATGTAAATCCGTGAAGAAAAAACGATTCTTGTTTTAATAACAATAGAGTTGTTTAGTTTTTCAATTTATGCTTTATTCTATGTTTTGAGAGACTATTATTAGGGCTTACATTAGAGAGAAAAACACTTAGTTTTTGTTTAAGATTGGAGATTCTAGATCAAATTTTGTAATTTCTACACATTGAAGGTACTTTTTATTCAATTAGTTTTAAAGTTTTCAGTTTTTATGATCTCTTTTGGTTGTTATTCTTTGTTCTTCATTATTCTTAGATCTCTATTATTGTAGTTTCATAATTGTCATTTTCATTAGACTAATTATCTCGTAATCATGTTTAGCCCTAGATTAGTTATAGATTTCATGTTTTATTGCTTAGAATCCATGATTAGTGAGTAGTTTTCTATCTAGGGTTAGGGTGAAAGTATGGATAAGGGTTTTCATGTATTGTTAATGTGATTGTGATGATTAAAAGATGGTTATGCATTGATCTTGGTGTTTTGAGGCCTTAGGATAGATATTGATCATATTTATGCTTTGGTATTTTGATTTCAAATGTTCTTAATTGAATTATGAATTTTTTTATCATCCCCATGAATCAACTTACTTTCTAGGCCAAGATATTGGGTAGAAATTAAGAGAATCCTTTATTAGGGATTTTCCGAATTCGTTGGATCTCTTAATCAACTGACTAAAGACCATTCGAGAGAGGATTTAGTTGATTGATTAAGCGATCATTCTCGAGGACCATTCGAGAGAGGACTCGAGTATTTTAGAGGAAAACTAAACCTTGCATAATCGTCGCTTTCGATTCACAATTGCATTAATAATCGTTGTCCACTTTGATCCATACTAGTAACCTTAACTCTAGTGTCTTCCTATAATTTTTCATCTCGTGTTATTTGCTAGTGCTTGATATTATCTAATCGTAGTTGTTACCAAACCTTTTTAAAACCCCCAAAAACCCTTCTATTAGGTAATCTAGACTTGCTAGACTTTAATTAATCCCATTTTTCCTGTGGATCGACCCTTGACTTGCCTTTACTACGTTCTTAGTAATTGCCCGTTAGGTTTTATAAATATTGTTTGAAAAGCGATTTTTGGTGCCTTAACGACACACTAAAAACCTCTTATCAGCTACTCATGTTTTATATAAACTAGTAACATATAATTTATATTATTCTACCAAAATTGTTTAGAAAAATAAACATCATATACTATTGTCATGTTCGTTACATGTACAACATCAAAAAGAACATCACATATCAAAATTATTAATTAGAACAAATATAAAAAAGAACACGTACAAATGCCAAAAGAACATTATTCTTCTTGAACACAAATAGCTTCAAATAATGATATCAATGACATTTATAATAATTGCAACGACATTAATAATAATGATCAATATTAATAATTAATAAGTACAACAACGACTTAATAATAATCTTTTTGAACAAATATACTAGTAAATAGTAATATTAATAGTAATAGTAATAGTAATAGTAATCGTATAAAGTAATATTAATAATAATAGTAATAGTAATAATAATAACAATAATAATAATAATAATAATAATAATAATAACAACAACAACAACAACAACAACAACAACAACAACAACAACAACAACAATAATAATAATAATAATTATTACAATAATAATAATAGCATCAGTAATACTAATAATCATAATAATCATGATAATAATAACAATAATAATAAGTTTTTAAATATAAGCATAATCTGAACTTGTCTGATCTAATCTGAACTTATCTGATCTGATCTGAACTTATTTTTTCTGATCTGATCTGATCTGATATGAAATAAGTAAAAATAAGGTGAACTGAACATAGCCTATGTTTAGTTAAACTTATGTAAGCACTCTAGATTTTATTTCAGAAACGATAAAAAAAAATTCAGATCGAACCAACTCATCAAAAAAAAATTAAGAGAAGATGTGAAAATACTAAGAACAAAAAACAACTACAACAAGTTCAGATCAGATTAGTATAGAAAAATTCAAATTTGATCAGGTCATATAAGAAAAATTCATACCAACTGAACATAATCTTAATATAGTACTCAGATTTTATTTTATTTTGATAATTAATCAAAGTTTTATTAAATCCTCTCAAAGTAGGAAAGATTTGGAGTTAACACCTTCTTAGCCCTCTTCCTCCTTTTTTGTTCCCATTCCCACTTCGTTAACGTATTGATAATCAAAAAGCAGCTAAGAATTAAACAGGCCATACTGAATATTGTGAACATTATGTCTGGAATTTAGGTACATGGGAAGCTCTACAAAGAGATGACTGACCAGTGACCAACTTAAATTATCTGGTTAAGTCAAATCACTATGCTTCACTTTGGGAAGATTGTAGGTAGTAAGTTGACCACAACTTTTAAGGGATTATAGAGAATAGCAAAAAAGAATGGCAGTACAAAGTACAACACCCAAAATATTGCAGATCATATAATGTGAGTTATATTGCACATTAGTCAGACACAAGTATTGCATCCCTATATGTAAAAATAGCTAATCTATCTCACACCACAATGGTAGGTGCAAGCCACACCCAAAGCTAACCGAACTCGAAGCTAGGTAGACCATGTATCATCCCCTGCTGGTCTAATCCATATAACTGCGCACAGAAAACTATAGGTGTCATTCAGAGTTCAGAAAAAATCATGCAACATCATGAGTTCAGTGTTAAATTCTAGAAGATGTTGACCAGATTGAACGAAACGGCCAATTTTCTTCCGTGAAAGATGTTTCTGCAGGCAAAAGGCTTTCACTTGGACTGCTTTTAATCTTGGTTAATGTCCTCCCACCTACTTCTGCCAAATTCGTCTGAACTGAAACAGGCAAATGATGAAGTTGACTGATCACCTCCAATTCTAAAGCGGCTTCTCTCATTGTTGGCCTCTGCTTCCCGTCCATGTTAAGACACCTTTTAGCAAGGTACGCAACAGCATGGATAGTTTCTTCCGTAGCATCGTTTACAACTCGAGCAGCCAAGATATCAGACAAGTTAGATTGTTCCATAGATGATAGAAACCACAACACAAGACTTTGTCCATTATGAGATTCAGTAGAAAAGATTGCTCTCTTCCCTGTCAAAAGCTCTACAAGAACTACTCCAAAGCCATAAACATCGCTCTTTTCAGTAAATTGATTTGATTGGAAATATTCAGGATCTAAATACCCAAATGTACCTTGAACACGAGTGGTTAAATGAGTTTGACCAACATCAACTGTTCTTGATGTTCCGAAATCTGATAACTTTGCTCTATATTTTAGATCAAGAAGTATGTTTGAGGTTTTGATGTCTCTATGAAAGATAGGCTTTGAGGATGCTGAATGCAAGTAAGTGAGCGCTCCTGCAATATCTATAGCAATTTGCAAACGCATTTCCCATGTAATTGGGAATTCTTCCCTAGAGTCATGAATATGCATAGAAAGAGTCCCATTTGGAACAAACTCATAAACTAGTAGTGGAACTTCTGTCTCCAAACAACATCCTAACAATTTGAGTATATTTCTATGGTTGATTTGTGATAATATAACCACCTCATTGATGAATTGACTCAACTGATTGTTACTTCCTATCTTGGATTTCTTTATAGCAACAATGTTCCCATCACTTAACATACCTTTGTAGACTGTACCCTGGCCTCCCTGACCGAGCACTCTGTCTTCATTGTAGTTATCAGTAGCTTTCTCTAGTTCATCTGCAGTGTAAATTCTTGTTGTCTCTACCATGCCATCTGTAGATGACATTTGTTGTTGTAATAGTAAACCACCATTCCGCTCAAAGTTTTTAGCCTTTTGTACAATCTTCTTTCTTCTCCTTGCTACAATCAAAAGCCAATATCCACTTAAGATGAAAAGTATAGATCCTGAGCCTATGCCAAGTCCTGAAATGCACCAATAATAGACGATCAAATAAAATTTTTGGGGTGGAGAGGCCTTTAGAAATTTACCCCAAATAAAAAATCTCAACACTGTAATTTATTTTTTTTAAGGTTCACCACTATGAGGACTATGATCAAACTCAGTTATATGTGTTCCATTAATCAGTTATTTTGAAGAGGGGAAAAAAATCCTTACCAAGAGGGAAGGCGAATTTAGAACTCTTAGCCAGACAACCTGTCCCATTTTTCCTGCCATCACCACGATAACCATTTGGGCAATGACATTTGTAGCTCCCTGGGGTATTTACACAAATGCCAGAGCAAGGATTACTTCGTCCTTTGCACTCATTGAAATCTAGGAAAGGAGGCAAACTTTTCATTGTATAGTTTTAGCACCAACTGGAGGGGGGGGATAGGGGAGGAGACGAACCTGTACAACCCGGAGAAAGATAAGGATTGCCCTCATATCCTTGAACACATTTACAGCGATAACCATAGACGTCTAAATCTTGATCAAGATCAACACAAGTTGTATTCTGTTGGCATGCATATACAGTCGAGTTCTTCTGAGCATCTCTGCATGTTGCATTTGCAACAAACCAGTCTAGTACAGATGGCATGACTTCTGTCCTGGAAGCAAATGCAGGGCTCTGAACATCAATAGCTCGAATGAAGTTGATGCTCGAGCGTTTTGCTATGAAGGCATAACTGCAATTCCCTGATGACATGCTAGTGTTGTATACTATCTTTTCCAAACTTGCATCAAAGTACTGTAAGCCCTTAGGAATAGGAGCCTCGCAGCAGCCAAGTCCAGAGCATGTGTTGTCAAGCAAATCCTCCTCCTTAGTACACAAAGCAACACAACTGAAAATTTTCTGGCCTGCCCTTGTTTGTGCATCAATCAGTCCATAATGATGACAACCAATTACTATAAACTTGTTGGCCGTTGCTGATAACGCTAAGGGTTTGCCTACAATATGAACACCCTGATACTTATTAGTAGCAACTTCTTTTCCTGCAGTGTCACATGACTGAGCAACAGGAAGGGATTCCATCGTCAACTCTGTCTCAGATATATCTAGAATCACAGAGTACTCGTTCCAATAAGCAGTGTAGGTGGTACCATTTTTGGTGATACATCTTACGACGTATTCATCTCCCATGGCACAGTCTTTCCCAATACCAAAAGGATAAGGGATTGTCATGTTCCCGCACTTGGACTGGCAACCGTCTTTTGTGGTATTGATAGCCGTGAGCATGGTGGCTGGTTGCAGAACCAGGGGTTGCGCTAGACATGGGAAAGCTAGCAGCAGCCATGTCCATGGGAGGAATGCAGAGAGCATATCTCTGCTTTGGCTACGTGATATTGGCGTGTGTACTAATTTCATTTGGGGATCACGCTTAGCAAACGCGAATATTATCTGCGTAGACTTGATGCAATTAGGCAACAAAGCACTATCAGGATATCACTTAACAAAACAGTTATGGATAAGCACGTAACATATGCAGTTTAAAGGTGGTGTAAATTGTATGCAATTAGGCAAGAAAACACTAAGATGTTTTAGGCAACAATTAGTACAATAGTCAATGGAGCAATGATTATATACAACAACAACAACTAAGCCTTATTCCCAAAGTGATTTGGGGTCGGCTAACATGAATCGTCAACTGAAACCGTTACCAGAGGAGAGGGCATCGACAAGAGTGATAAAAATGTTTTTTTTTTTTTTTTTTTTTAGAATTTTTAAAGAAGTTTTTTTTTTTTTTAAAGCAAGGTTTACACCAACAAGTTTTAAAAGAGGTTTTCAACAAAAGGTTTTAATACCAACACAATTGAGAAAAACAAATAAATGCGTAATCACACCCCTTCCTCCACATGGATACGCCTCCCACCCACTTCTATCCAACGTCATGCTCTCCTCAATCCCAAGTAACCTCATATCACTTTCAATTACCTTCATCCAAGTCATCTTAGGTCTTCCCCTACCCCTTACAATTTGGTTACTCCTCCACTCTTCAATTCTTCTCACCGGTGCATCACCTGATCTCCTTTTCACATGACCAAACCATCTTAACCGATTCTCCCTCATCTTTTCTTCAATGGATGCAACTCCAACTTTTTCCCGGATCACTTCATTTCTTAATCGGTCCTTCCTTGTGTGGCCACACATCCACCGCAACATACGCATCTCCGCCACGTTCATCTTATGAACGTGGCATTGTTTCACCGCCCAACATTCGGTGCCATATAACAAAGCAGGCCTAATTGCCGTACGGTAGAACTTTCCCTTCAAGCTTTGGGGAATGCCGGAATCACAAAGGAATCCGGTGGCGCTTTTCCACTTTAACCAACCCGCGTTAACTCTATGAGCCACGTCTCCATCTAGTTCTCCATCCTTTTGGAGAATGGATCCTAGGTAACGGAAGACGTTCGATCCTTGAACCACTTTGCTATCCAAAGTGACCGCCCTCGCCTCGCTGCTTGTAACCCCACTGAACTTGCACTCCATATACTCCGTCTTACTTCTGCTCAATCTAAAACCCCGGGCTTCTAATGTATGTCTCCACAATTCCAACTTTCTCTCAATACCTTCCTTTGTCTCATCAATCAACACAATATCATCCGCAAACATCATACACCATGGTATATCATCTTGAATCGACCTCGTTAGTTCGTCCATGACTAGGGCAAAGAGAAAGGGACTAAGTGCAGAACCTTGATGCACTCCGATCGTAATAGGAAACTCTTCTGTCATCCCCACCGTAGTCCGCACACTCGTAGTTGCCCCCTCATACATATCCTTGATGATATCTATATATTTTTGTGGAACACCTTTCCTTGCCAACGCCCACCAAAGTATTTCTCTTGGTACTCTATCATATGCCTTCTCCAAATCAATGAAAACCATATGTAGATCCTTCTTCCTATCACGGTAATGTTCAATTGTTTGTCTTAAGAGGTGGATGGCCTCTATAGTCGATCTTCCAGGCATAAATCCTAATTGGTTCTCCGATATCTTCACATGTTTCCTAAGTCTTTGCTCAATCACCCTTTCCCAGAGTTTCATCGTATGACTCATTAGTTTGATTCCTCGGTAGTTGGTACAATCTTGTACATCACCTTTGTTCTTATACAAAGGAATCAAAGTACTCTTCCTCCATTCTAATGGCATTTTGTTGTGTCTCCAAATCATGTTGAAGAATGTTGTCAGCCATTCGATTCCTCTCCCCCCTAAACACCTCCAAACTTCGAATGATTATATAAACTATTAAAAATTCAAATGGTATATGTTCCTTCTCTTTATGTTGTGTTCAGACTCTTAAGTAAATGCACATGTGTGAATCAATGGCTCATGTCATGGTTGTTATGTATTCCCATGGTCCACCATTCTGGCTTTACTAAAACTTATCAAGTTTTAGTTTCGGTTACATATTAAGTTACAGAAAAGAGCTTTTATCGGCTAAATGATGGTTTGGTTGGGTTTTACTGAAAATGTCAATTCTAAAAAAGGTATCAACTTGAAAAATTTATAGTCTACCACTGGATTATCAGAAGTATAACCTTTTCTTACTCCATTTTTCCTTTAATCCTGTCTGTCGCGAGTTCATCCAGAATATTTGCAAATAGTAGCCGTAGTGATCTGATGATTCCCTATATACAGGGTACAGGAAGTGACAGAGACTTGTAATGTTTATAGCTTTGGTTTAATATTGAAGCCAAGGAAAAAAAATGGAGGAGCTAGTCGCGTTTTGATTTCAGTCATGTTGTCAAGGAAATGGCTTGTTACGGATGAATTAACTGGCCGTGCCAATGCAATGTGACCTTTTACAGCATTTGCATTTCTTATACTTTAAAAGTATTCTTCCAGCAAAATACAACCTATCATAATACGAGCGTGTTGGTGAATGAATAATTATCTTAATAATCGGTTCCATTATCTACTTAATAAATCAGGAAATAATATATAGGCCAATTTTGACAAAAGAACGGACGTGGCAGGAAAAAAAGTTGCCAAGGTGAGAAGTCGCGACACTATGTAACAAAGTTAAAGCCAACTCTAAAATTCGTTACAACTTACAACTCAACTATTTTGATTTCATGGTTGAAGCTGTTGAGAAAACTATCGCCTCCTTTTGTGGCCGAATGTTGCCTTAAACTTGGTTAAATGTGTTGTTTCATCAGAAGAAAACCAAATGCTGCAGATGATGGAAAGTATGACCTGGAAACAAACAGATAAGATTGAGATTTTACAAGTTCAACACCTTGCATTGGAAAGTGTCGCAAAAAAAAGAGCCCTAAGGCCAGCAATGGTTTACATTGTAAATAAGCTTCAGTAAATTAATTATGATTGTAACCAACTATTTAACTCTATTAGCTAAGAATTGAAGGTTGCCTTTTTTTCACCAAAAAAAAAAAGCAAATTAGGAATTGGACTAACACGCCATATTCAAGCTACAATTTCAAGTTTAGAGAAAAATGCTGAAAAGTCAGATACACAGCAGATGCTGCAGCCTGCAGTTAGTAAACGAAGATTGGAGCACAAGAAACAGTAAACTAGGAGACAGCATGAACTTTTCTGTCACAATATTATATCATCAGAAAGGAATTTCTTTCCTTGATGAAACTATAATTGTGTAAAGGTATTGGAAGCTCCAAAGAGACACACAAGTACCCAATTTTGAAAGATAAAGACCCTTTTTTCAGACAGATTTAAAGACAAGACAAAAAAAAACACAGCAAATAACAGATGCAGTACATACTACAACAGACAAGAATTTGCAGAAAACAACTTAAACTTAAATGGTACTAATAGATTAATAGTTCAGACTTATATACAAGTAGCACAGAGCAGAACCACTGATCAATCGAACACCATATAAACCAAAACGTAACATAACAAACAAAACTTAGCAGCTCAGCTAGCGCGTGGATTCTCCAGTTGTGAGATAATCACTAGAAATACAATTGATATGAACACAGCGAAAAATTCTAGGTGTCAACACCGGAGTTTAGAACAGACCACGTGTCATCATGAGCTTTTATCGGAAGTGTATTGTTGAATTGCAGAAGCTGTAGACCAGTTCGAAGGCAAAGACCAATCTTCTTCTGTGCAAGATGTGTATGGAGGCAAAGGATAATCACTTGGACAATCTGTAGTCTCTGCTAATATCTTCACACTGACCTTTGGCAGATTCTTTTGAGCTGAAACAGGTGCATGATGAAGTTGACTGATCATCTCCAACTCTACAGCAACTTCCCTCATTGTTGGCCTTTGCTTCCCATCCATGTTCAGACACCTTTTAGCAAGGTAGGCAACGGCAAGGATCGTATCTTCCGTACCCTCATTTGCAACTCGAGCAGCCAAATTGTCACACAAGTTGGAATTTTCAATAGTCGATAAAAACCAAGAAACAAGACTCATCCCGTTATGAGATTCAGTGGGAATAATTGCCCTCTTCCCTGTCAAAAGCTCCACAAGAACTACTCCAAAGCCATAAACATCACTCTTTTCTGTAAACTGATTTGACCGGAAATATTCAGGATCTAAATACCCAAATGTACCTTGAACACGAGTGGTTAAATGAGTTTGGTCAACATCAACTGTTCTTGATGTCCCAAAATCTGATAACTTTGCTCTGTATTTTAAATCAAGAAGTACGTTGGAGGTTTTGATGTCTCTATGAAAGATAGGCTTTGAGGATGCTGAATGCAAGTAAGTGAGTGCTCCTGCAATATCTATAGCAATTTGCAAACGCATTTCCCATGTAATTGGGAATTCTTCCCTAGAACCATGTATGTGCATAGAAAGAGTCCCATTTGGAACAAACTCATAAACTAGTAGTGGAACTTCTGTCTCCAAACAACATCCCAACAATTTGACTATATTTCTGTGGTTGATTTGTGATAATATAACCACCTCATTGATGAATTGACGCAACTGATTGGTACTTCCTATCTTGGATTTCTTTATAGCAACAATGTTCCCATCACTTAACATACCTTTGTAGACTGTACCCTGGCCTCCCTGACCGAGCACTCTGTCTTCATTGTAGTTATCAGTAGCTTTCTCTAGTTCATCTGCAGTGTAAATTCTTGTTGTCTCTACCATGCCATCTGTAGATGACATTTGTTGTTGTAATAGCAAACCACCATTCCGCTCAAAGTTTTTAGCCTTTTCTACAATCTTTTTTCTTCTCCTTGCTACAATCAAAAGCCAATAACCACCCAAGATGAAAAGTATAGATCCCAAGCCTATGCCAAGTCCTGAAAAAACATTCATAAGAGATGATTAAATAATATTCATTACCAAAGAGGAAAATTTGGTAAATTCTATAATTATGACAGAATTTCTCTCCAACTAAGGCCCTGTTGAGTTTTCATCAGCAGTATTCACTTTTTATCAGCAAAATTCAGTTTCAACCAGTAAAAATCTGTTTTAATCAGTAAACTGCACAAGTAAAATACAGTGGAATCAGCAAAAACCAGTTTCAATCAGTAAATATGAGATAAAGTGTACTTGGGTCTAAAAGCTTTTTACTACAAACAAGCTCCTCGCTTGGGCTCAACACTCAATGCTGTGTGAACAGAATCAGCTATTCCCATTTCATGCATCATCAATGAGTTACAGACTGAGGAGAGTACTTACCAAGAGGAAAGGCTAATGACGAGCGCTTGTCCAGACAACCAGTCCCATCTTTTCTGCCATCACCACGATAACCTTTCGGGCAATGACATTTATAGCTTCCTGGAATATTCATACATATCCCAGAGCAAGGATTACTAGGTCCTTTGCACTCGTTAATGTCTGAGGAACCAGGTAAAAATCTCGGTAAGAATCAAACCGCCTTAAAATGTATATAGCACTAAATAAAAAGGGAGGGATGCGGGGTAAGCACACTAACCTGTACAACCTGGACTGAGATAAGGATTCCCCTCATACCCAGATAAACATTTACAGCGATATCCGTGGAGTCGTGGACATTGAGATCCTTATCAAGATCAATGCAACTTGTATTCTGTTGGCAAGCATATGTAGCTGAGTTTCTCTGAGCGACTCTGCATGTTGCATTAGCAATAAACCAATCTAGTACAGCTGACATCACTTCCACCCCAGAAGCAAATCTGGGGTCCAGAAGATCAATAGCTCGACGGAAGTTGATGCTCGAGTGTTTTGCTATGAAGGCATAGCTGCAGTTCCCAGATGAGACAGTTGTGTTATACACTATCTTTTCCAAACTTGCATTGAAGTCTTGTAAGCCCTTGGGAATAGGAGCTTCACAACAACCAAGTCCAGAACATGTTTCATCAAGTAAATCCTCCACCTTCGTACACAAGGCCACACAACTAATAACTTTCCGACCAGCCCTTGTTTGTGCCTCAATTAATCCATAATGATGACAACCAGTGACAATAAACTTATTGGCAGTTGATGACAGTGCATAAGGTTTGCCTGTGACATGAAAGCTACCATACCGATTCTCAACTGTTGTTCCTACAGAGTTGCAAGATTGAGCAGCTGGAGTAGCTGTCAATGTCAACTCAGTCTCAGATATGTCTAAAGCTGCTGTAGAATCATCAACATACAGAGCGTACGTGGTACCATTTACAGTAATACATTTTATGACATAATCATCTCCCATGACACAATCTTTTCTAATGCCAAAAGGGTAAGGGATCGTCAAGTTACCACACGTGCGTTGGCATCCAGGCTTTGTGGTGTTTGCAGCAGTAAGCATGGTGGATGGAATTGAGAATGAGGCCTGCACTGTAAATGGAAAAGCTAGCAAAAGCCATGTCCAAGTGATGAATGCTAAGATAGCTGTGCTAACGAGAAACATATCTCGTGTGCCCAAGTCAAAGTGTTTCCCAAGATAGATGAACAGAGATATATTATTAAGGTGAAAGGAGGATAAGACATTATCACAGCAATATGAAAGCAACAAAGCTTTTCACTAAAGAAAGTGGTGTGTGGGGAATGCTGATAGAAAATCTATAGAATATCACTAATCCTAAGCTAAAACAATTCACATGAATTAGATCATGTCTCTAATAATTGCTAGTTATAAGTTAAAAAGTGAAGAATCTTTGATTTTTTTTTTTGTTTGTCAAAGTTTCTTTATTTTAATTTTGCCGGCAAATTAGGAAGTTGATGTCTTTGGTTGATCCAATGTCAAAGTTGTTGGAATATGCCAACTAAAAAATTATTATAAGGCAGTTCTCCAATCACAGATCAGATTGCCAAGAGATTTAGCTATGCAAGTGTTAAATGAGAGAAATAAAAAATGAGAGTTGGTGTGTGGATATTATCAAAGAGCTAAACAAGTAAAATTTATAGCTAGATTTAAGAATTGATGAGCTTTAAGAGTGTAAAATATGTCTGTGATGTGAGAAGAAATGCTAGTGTGTACTAGAGTGTTCATCTGACGGTCTGATCTTTAAATGCAATTTCGGCTGCTACACTGAACAAACACAGCGTCACAAATCAAGGATAGTTAAATGAACTTCGTACAAAACTCCAGACATAAGGGCACAATTTGTATTTGTATGATACAGAAAATCCTAAAAAATCAGTAAATGTAAGGAATCAGCAGGTATAAGAGCAAAAACGGGGTTAACGGTCTAGTACATGACTATAGCCTTTTATCCCCCCCCCAAAATCAGTAAGGCAGGAGAAAGAAAGCCTCAACCAGAACCATATTAATTCATTTCGTGTGAGGAAGTAGTTAAGTGTCTGAATATATTGATCATATTTTCCTGCTGTTGAGGCTGGTGCTCTAGATGAGGAAAGCGGAGATAATAAACCTTTCCGAATCATAAGTTCATCTAGAACTTTTTACACAATTTTTCAACCAATGATTGTCACTATGGAAAAAACTAGCTATTGTAGAATTTAATCACCTAAAAAATTAATTGTTGTAGGACTCAAAAAATTTTGGGTAACCCATCAATACAAGAGAAACTGCTAAGCTAAACTAGCTTCTAACAAGAATGAATTCCCTACAAGCTGGCAGTAAGAGGCAAGGATCCCTTATATGAGTTTTAAAAATTATGTAAAGAATAACAAAACTTTTACCCCATTTCAAAACGCAAATTAGGTAACACTAATGAGAATGGAAATAAACCTTCTTGGAGAGTCTTCTAACTCTAAAGCCATTTTGGACTGCAGGACTGGACCCTTTTCTTACCCTTATTTTGTAGTAGTGTTAGGCGGTAGAAGTTGTGCAAATCTAAAGCAACAAAACGTGCAAAAAGTGATAAAAAAAAGGGACTAGTGTGAAAGACAAAAGACAGTAGCATATCAAAAGCACAAAGTGGCACAGGGGTCATGTGAGCACTAATGAGAAATCCTTAAAATATTAAAATCTCCCTTAAGATGACGCCAAACAAAACACGATGAAACAATGCAGTGTTGAACAGGTAAACCTTAAAAATCTACTATTTGTTGCAGCGTAAATACCCCTTGAGTTACAGATTCAAAATTAAAACTGGGAAAAAGCATTAACAGATCAAAAGCAAAAAGTGGTGCAAAAGTGGAGAGAGCACTATTGAAGAGATAATGATATTATATCTTCAAAGAAAATATTGATCTTAGTAAAGCAAAAGATCATATTGGAATAGCACCTCTTACGTTAACCCACTCCAACATAATGAAATGCTCACAAAGTTTTAAGCTAGAGCCAAGTTAACAAGGCTTCACCATCTTTTCAGATCTGCACTATTCACTTCAACTCAAAAACACTGTTATTATTTAGAGGTTGTTTGGTTGACATAATAATTCATGGGAAGTAGAACTTCCTAGGAGAAGTAAGATATAGTCAGGTTGTTTGGTTGATTTCCTAGGAAGTTCTACTCCCTACGAAATGGAGGGAAGTTCCTTACCTAGGGAAGACCTAGGTAAGTAGAACTTTCCATGGGAAGTTTTTCTTCCCATGATCAACCAAACAACTTTTACCATATCCTAGGAATTGGAACTTCAAGGAAAATACTACTTCCTAGGATATACTAATTCCTATATGCAACCAAACGAGTATGCCACGATGAATCTTATCAACCAATATATACTTATATTTATTAGCTTTGACAGCATAGGTCAGCTCCAAAACGAGACACAAATGCCCCACCCTGAAAAGATAATATTTACAAGTATTAAACTAAGTACAAGAGGAGTTTAATAGAATAGAAAATAAAGATGCAGTTCCCAAAAGAATATATAATGCAGTACAAAACACAACATAACATATTTGCAGAATATATTTAAATGAAGATGCTTATTAGCTCAGACTGGAACAGAACACTCTGGGTAGGATCAGTTAGTTTGGCACAATACAAGTTCCTATATCAGGTAGTCTAACTAGAAGAACTCAGTTAGAGCAGAAACTAGTAACACAAAAACATTACAAGTTATGCAAAATCCGTAAAAAAGGTTAATTTCCTACACAGTGTATTATCGTCCACTACAAATAAAGGGTATCCGTATACCTACTTTTCATAACTCTTAATTTCTTTCTGTATAACTAATACCTGAAGTACTTTTGGTTAAGAGATGAAGATCATTCCTAAGGGAAAAACCCAACTTCACTGTGTAAGATGTGTATGGACACAAAAACTATTACTCGGTTTAGCAATTAGCAAATAGTTACTAAACGATTACTAGTTATGGCTGATTGTTTGAAAAGGTGCAAAATTAATGCATACGAAAGGCAAAAAAAAGCAGTGAGAGATTAAATGATGCACTAATCAGTAAAACAGGATATAATTACTTAAAACTCTGGCAGATATTCTTTACTCTCTTCAAACACAGAACCATTTGCTCCAATATGTCTGTACCTTCAACAACGCAGCTCTAACCCCCCCCCGCCCCCTGAGTTTGCCAATCGCCACTAGATAAAATAAGCATGTACACATCACCCATCTAAAATCTATAATACGTACCAGGAAGCAATATCCTGCTTGTGCCTTTATGCTCTCCTCTTTTTAAAACATCCTCCAAATGAGTTTCACATTCTGACATACGAGTGTTGAATGAGAGAAGACAGTGCAGCAGTTCGAAGATAAAGAGAATTCTTCTAAAATAAGATGATGAAGCCAATAGATCATAATTGTGGAGTCAATATAATGCCAGCGTTGTCTTTTTGATGACTTTTTGAGATAAAACAGGCACATGATGTTGCTTGATCACCTCAAACTCAGCAGAACCCCTCTCATTGTTTGGCATTGCCTACCATCCATGTTCCAACACTGTTTCGCAAGCTTCCCAAAGGCAAAATTAGTTTCTCTGCTATCTTCATCTGGAGCTCCTATATCTGTACAAGAGAAAATGAGATAAAAGAGGCTTCATGCTGCATGAGGTTCCAATCAGAAAACCTTCAACACTTTCCTCCTAGAGTTATCTTCTTTTAACAATGCAAACAAGTAAAGAATGCCCAAAAAATTAATCCTCTTCCTCCGAAGATTATAAGTCTTGTCTATCTTTTCAAAGATGACTCGCCAATCACCACTTCCAGCTTTAGTATCTAGAATCAGTAAGAAGAAGAAAATAGAAATTCATGATCATCTCAAGATACAACAGGAGTACAGGATTGATCGTTAGACATATTATAACTGACAAGAAGTAGAAAAATATTTAGCTCATCCCATGATAAGAGGATTCATGATGTATTAAACTAGCACAAGAAGTTGTTGAGTCCTTAGTTAAAAAAAAGTTTACTTAGTCAAAGATATCTCCCCTCTATTGATTTACAGAACTGCCTGGTAGCAAGTCAAGTGAAACAGAAAAGTGATCCTCTTTCGAAGGTATATATTTGAATTCACAAGACTGACAAAAAGAATTTGCATCAAGTATAAATCAGACTCAAGGATTCTTTTTGCGGAAAAAAAGAAAACCATATTATATAATTTAACAGCCTCAAACGTTGTATTTGCTATTGCGTGGACCTTATAGCTCGGTAAAAACAAGAAACATACATGAGACGTAGACCATGAACTTCTGCAGAACGAGAGTATCGCGTAGCAATCAAATTCTTCATATCACCTGATGCAAAAAGCATATGAGATAACGCCTATTTAGAGGACAGAATCAAGTTATTTGCAACATTTACTCCCCGAAAAGAAAAAACATAAGTACTTCTTCAGCATCCAAGTTCCACTTATTAGGCTCAGCAGAAAATTCAATTGAGCTAGTACAAGATCAATACATCAAAGCAAATTACTCTACAACCACTTAGACACTAAATACACGCCCAAACCACATCTAAGCAACCATGTCTTAGCCATTCATCTGCTGAATAACACTGCCTAGATAAATTTTCCAATGGCAACAAATAAGTGGAAATTTTGGAACTACAAGGAAAAGAAAGTACAGAAAATTCTAGGTCAAGATACCTAAGTTCACAGCAACTTATGTGAGATTATTGACACCTTTTGTTCAATTAGTGTGGAAAATATTTCACAGATCCAATTGAAGGTAAAGACCAATCTTCTACTGTGTAAGATGCACATGGAGGTAATAGACTATATCACTTGTACTCACTTCAATTTCTATGAATTTCTGCACATCGGTCTCTGTCAGAGTTTTTGAAGTGAAACATGCACATCTTCCAGTCTACTGATGACCTCCAACTGTAAAGCAACTTCTCTCATTGTAGGCCTTTCTCTCCCATCTATCTTCAAACACTGCTTAGCAAGATTGGCAGTGGCAAGGATGCTTTCTTTCTTACCCTCTTTTGCAACTCGAACAGCCAATATATCATACAAGTGTAAATTTTCCATAGCTGACAGAAACCACCACACTAGACTCTGTTCGCGAAGAGAGTCAGTTTGACGAATAGCCTTTGACCCTGTCAAAAGCTCCACAAGAACCACTCCAAAGCTGTAAACATCACTCTTGTCGGTGAATTGGTGTGATTGGAAGTATTCAGGATCTAGATATCCAATTGTGCCTTGGACACAAGTGGTCAAATGCGTTTTATCAGTAGCAATAGATCTTGATGTTCCAAAATCTGATAGTTTAGCTTTATATTTCGCGTCAAGAAGTATATTGGTCGATTTAACGTCTCTATGGAAAATGGGCTGTGAGGTTGCAGAGTGCAAGTAAGAAAGAGCTCCGGCTAATTCGATAGCAATATGTAACCGCATTTCCCATGTAACCGGGAAATCCTCACTAGGATCATGGATACACTTAGAAAGAGTCCCGTTTGGAACAAATTCATAGACTAGCAGAGGAACTTGTGTCTCCAAACAACATCCTAATAGCTTGACTATATTTCTATGGTTGATTTGGGATAGAATGACCACCTCATTGATAAATTGACCCAACTGGCTTTGATCTCCTATCTTGGACTTTTTTATGGCAACAATATATCCATCACTCAACATACCTTTATAAACTGTACCTTGACCTCCCTGACCAAGAACTCTGTCTTCATTGAAATTATCAGTAGCTTTCTCTAGCTCGTCAGCAGTGAAAATTCTTGTTTTTTCTATCATACCATCCTTGGATGACATTTGCTGTTGTAACAAATAACCACCGTTCTGTTTAAAGTTTTTAGCTCTTTCCATGATCTCCCTCCTTCTTCGAGCTAAAATGAAAAGCCAAAACCCACTGAGCAAGAAAAGTATAGATCCCAAGCCCAAGCCAAGTCCTGCAAAGCACAAACAAGGTTTCAACAATATTTCCATTATAAAACAATGTTCAGCATTTTAACCAAGTTCCTCATTCTAGGCAAACATCTAACATGAACTAGCTCAGCTTATCGTTACATGAACAATCTAACAAGTATTTATTTTAAAAAATTTACCAAGACCGAAGAACACTTTCAAACTGTTAGCACGACAACCAGTTCCATCTTTCCTGCCATCACCATAATAACCAGTTGAGCAGTGACATTCATAGCTACCTGGATAATTGACACAAGTGCCAGAACAAGGATTATTTGCCCCAATACACTCGTCAATATCTGGGAAAAGAGGTACAAATAGTTATATGAGGCCATATGATATAGTCATAATTTCCTAGCTGACAAACAAAATAGCATGGAATTGGAGAGAATGAATAACAACATGCTAACCTGTACACCCCGGACTAAGATAAGGATTACCCTGATACCCATGAAGACATTTACATCGATATCCTACAACACCTAGTTCCTGATCAAGATCGATGCAGGCTGTATTCTCTTGACATGCAAAAGTAGTTGCGTTCTTCTGAGCATTTTTACACAACTCATCGGTAATAAACCAGTCAAGCACTAGAGGAACTCTTTTCAGAAGTCCAGCATCTTGGAACCGTCGAATTTTGAAGCTTGATTTTTCAAGTATAAAGGAATAGCTGCAATTCCCTGATGAAACAGTTGTATTGTAATATATCCTTTCTAGACTACTATTCCAGGCACGTAATCCCTTCGGAATAGGAGCTTCGCAACAACCAATGCCAGAGCACATCTCATTAAGTAAATCCTCTTCTCTAGTACACAAGGCGACACAGCTAACAACTTCCCGGCCAGTCATTGTCTGTGCCTCAATCATTCCATAGTGATGGCAACCGGTGACCACAAACTTGTTGGAAGTGGATGACACTGAATAAGGTAGGGCTGTCAGATCAATTTTATACCAGGTGTTGTCTTCACCTGATCCTGCTTCTACAGTGTCACAAGAAGAAGCAGCAGGATGAACTGTAACTGTCAACTGGGTCTCAGATATATCAAGAATCTGTCTACCAGGAAATCTAGGTACAGTGAAATTCTTTTGGACATCACAGAATATAACATAGTTATCCCCCAAGGAGCAGCCTCTCCCAATACCAAAAGGGTAAGGGATTGTCAAATTTCCACACTCACGTGGGCATCCAGACAGTGTAGTATTGGCAGCAGTGAGCATTGTGGCTGGTTGTGAATGCAAGAATGAGGCTCGCACTAGGCATGGAAGAGCAAGCAGAAGCCATGTTGAAGACAGTAAAATTGTTGAGGAATTTATATGTAGAAGCAGCATATACACAACTAAGGTAAAAGAGATTTTTATCGGAAACCAAAGAGCAAAAGATATGCTACGAATTAACATAGCTTGGACACCATTAATGGCAGAGATTAAGGAAGAAACAGAAGATTTGATACATAAACTGAAATTACAGCAATATAAAGGATAATTACAAGCTTTCGAGAGGCTTGTTCTCTCCCATTGAACTCTTAAAAGCTCCCCAATTTTCATATCAATATTCAACATGCTAATCCCTTCCTAATGTTCTCTTATTTATAGTATTACTCCTATAACTAACTCACTTATCTTTCTCCTCGAGATACTACTAGTTGCACTACCTAATATGCCCCTCCTAATATTGATTCATAGCAAGATATTGTCAAGAGCAAGAAACTAACATACTGATGGCGCACAAACAATACACAGAGTGGTAAATACAAAGTTAATTATATAAGCATCAGCATCAGTATCAGCATCAGCATCAGCATCAGCATCAGCATCAGCATCAGATTCCTAATCCACAAACCCTGAAGGTTTGCTACTTGACTATTAAATTCATAGACTTTTACAATTAGCCACTTTGATGTACTCCATATTGATCAAAAGCCAGAGAATATTAAAGTTTTTAGCTCCAAATGAAATGGAGCATGGGTGGGAAATACAACATGATTATGAATGTACTAGTATATAGTTGGAGCGGAGAAAGATAATTTTGATAAACAAAGGTCACTAGAGCACTAACATCACATGATTTAGATGTGTATTCTTCAACAAGCCAATCTGCACAAGATACTTAATGGCATAGCTTTTCTTTGAGTCTGCTCTTTCTAAATTGAAAAGTAAAGGCAAATTTTAAGTATTATTATTCCCGTAATCTTCATACACTAATGCGTTATTAACAGCCACTAACTAAAATTCTCGTGGTCCAGAATAACTTTCACTTCTTATATAGTACTTATATTAATCAAATGTTTAACACTAGTTGATCTTTCCTACTACAGATCTATTGTACACTTTCCTTTTTCATCTGTCCCATAATGCTCGTTACACTTTTATAATTGGTAAAGGCCCACTAATATTTTAGTACATTTCTTCCCTGCTACTAGAAAGTTAGGATCTCACTTACTCTCTTCTTCAGATAAAAAAATTTACCCCAAATAACTAACTCCTATCGCATTAACTTTATCAATAATATTAACAATTGATAACCAAACAACAACTTGTCTCCTAAAAAAATATGTGCAACATGATAAGTGTAAAGAATACTCTGGGGACGGACAGAGGGAATAATACTATTTTGCTCAGTCTTCTGAAAGACTGAAACAGTTTTCAAATATTCCTCTTGAGATTGACTGCTTATCTGTCAGATAAGTAACCTATTTTATACTACAGAGAGTACGGAAAAGCACGCAAAAAATCAAACCAATTATTTCATTAATGTAAGAAACAGAATGCTGTCATTTTAATTGTTTGTTCCTAGACCTTAATCATGTATAATGACTGGCAGCAAAAAAGAAACTCTTTGTATATGACACATTTTAATAGCAATTAGATCAATAAGTATACGCATATGTGTGCCATGTCCTTTGCGGGTTTCCATACATGTCTATTTTTTCATGATTGCCTTGCCATAAAACCTGTAGAATTTCACCTTACAAACAATTTTATTTCGAGAAAATTAAGTTCCATGTGTTATGATAAGGGACGAAGATTTCATTTCATTACAATAAAGAGTTCAGAAATTCATATAAAGGGTCTCCAAGTGAAGAAAGCAAAGCTTCCCCAGAGTACCTCCCATCCTTGTTCATTTCTGCATGCAATTTCTGCCTTTCCAAGGTCATTGCCAACTCTTTACCTAAAGAAATGAAACCAATAATAATGTCAAATGCCATAGGCTACCATGACAACAGCAATAATAACAACCAGCACCTAGGGTGTCTCTTCACTTGGTTAAGTTTAGGATGTAAAGTTAAACGGTTAAGCAGATGAAATGAAAGCATTTTCAATCCTTCCTCCTCCTATATTCTTTAACTGCAATTGAATTCAAAACACCCACCAACAACACTAAACTCTAAAAGACAAAATTAAGCAGTTAAGTCCACTAAATATTAGCAGTAACATACCAAACAGTAAATTCGACCAGATACTTTAAATTACTTAGCTAAACTAAAGAGGATATTGCAACCAAGACTGGTATGTAACTTCACTCATCCGGATGGCCAAAAGACTACTTAATTCTCATCAAACATTACATAAAGGAGCAAATATGTAAATAACTACTGATGGCTTGAAACAGGGGGGAAAAACGAGGTCCAGTTGTCTCCATGCTAATATGCAAGTACAGCCAAACACTCTTCCTAATTGTCCCCAATATTAGGTGCTTCAGGATTTACATTAAAAAAAACTAAGTAATGACTAATCACCCCTCGCAGAAGTATCAAGCTGAGAGCATAGAAGGACAAGAAGAAAAAGTAAATGATGAAAGTGAATCTATGGAGAAACGCCTCATGTGAAGTGTAGATATACTGAATCAACTTGAGCCTAGACCAAGGCATAGAGTGAGGGCTGGAGAAATTTTCTCAACCCAAAAAACATCTCTGACATTAATCTTAAGTTCGCAACCTCACCCTTGGTGGTGTCTTTGCTACAATCTCAAAGGAGCAGACCCAGATGGTACCATAATGATTTATCATCAAAGGCCTCTATTTCATATTACATTCAGGTCGGGTTGAATGGTCGGGTCAACTTTTACAAGCCCTAATCCAAATGCACACTTCTGTAGTCTTACGCTGGTGAGTTATGGTCCTCGAACTGATCTTTTAGAAGGATCAAAGTCATAAGATGATAAGAGAATCTAAAGATGGGACAGTGCTATCAGTTTTCATGCCCATTATTTGCCAAATCCAACAAGGTGTGTTTAAGTAGAATAAGAAATGGTATGTCATGTAGACCTCACTTTCCAGCCAAGTTAAGCCCCCCCCTCTCCCCAATTGTTAAGAAAATCTAATAATGTACAAGCACACAAAGGGGGCGGGGGGGGAGAAAAAAAATGATAAGGAAGATAATCTTGAAGTGGGTATTGAATTTTCTTCCAAAAGAAGGACAGGTTTCCAGAAATATATAGCCTTACCCACCTACAATAGGTGGGCAGCTATTCAAACTCAAATTTGAATCATGATCTTAGAAATATATAGCCTTTTCCAGAAGCTGATCTAACAAAAAGATCACAGTAGGCAACAATAATCCAAGTACCAGAAGCAATAGACATGCCAGCGAGCTCTAATAATTAGCTCAACGAAAATGTATCTAGGAATCACATACAAGAAACTAAGTAAAGAATACAAAAAATCAGTCATCTCTGATGCCCATATAGAATGCTTACTCGGATACCTGAAGCAAAACTTCTTGATTACCATACCTCCAAAATCTCTCACAGTTGCAATCATCTTATTCAAATCATTTCATAAACTTCCCGGTCTGTTGATGAGTCACTTAATTTACCAAAAGACCAAAAAGTGTCAGCATCAGCCTCAATTCCCTTACTAACCATAAGATCATATTAGCATAATGCCTTTCACAAGTCATTACTTAGAAAATATCCTCTGATGATTCTATCATAAACATTATCATCAAGGGAGCAACCGTCTTCCTCCATTTTCCTCAACAATCGAATAGCTTTTCCCATGAGCCCTTTCTAGCAAAAGCCTTTAACCAATATCATGTATATCATAATCAGGTTGCAGCCCTTCAATACAAGATCAGAGCAAAATTTTGCTGTATGTTCAAGTCATCCGGCCTCACAAACTGTCCATTAGGATACCCCAGATGATAATATCAGGCTAGACACCGTTATCCTCCATATGTTCAAGTAATGCACTGCATCATCAAGCAGCAAACTTTGGCATAAGCAATCAAGCAATGAAGCTTTGCACAGTCCATCAATAAGAGTAGAATAAGTGACAAATTCAGGTGTCTTCCCATTCTGAATTATTTGTTTGAAATAAATGAAGGCCTTCTCAATTGTTTCTAGTGTTGCAATATCCACTAATTATAGTACTGAAACTTACAAGATTAGGCTCACAGCCATTTTGGGCCATGAGATCAAGTAGTTTCTCAGCATCTTCCATCTATCTGGCCACGCAAACAATAATCATCGAGTACTTCACTTTAAGTAATGCTATCTGCAGCCTCACCTCTCTCAATCATAAATTGTGGAACAGGTTTGTGCTTCATCAATCCCCCCTCCTCCTCTTTCATTTGAGGTACTCAAAACTGTCCACCAGCATGTTGAAGGTAGGAGCATTCATTGCAGGTGTGCAACATTATTGTCCAACATCTCATCTAACATAATTTTTAGCCACTACTCGAAAGCCAGAATGGCAGGGGCCTAGAATCAATAAGGTATACAGGTCCAGGGCCTCTTTTAGCATCCTATCCTTACAGAGACTATCGATAATCGTGCTATACATAACAAGGTTAGGCTTACAAGAACTACATTGCATCTTCCTGTGTAAGTTAAGAACACCCGCATTGTCGCCTATCCTAAGAAAACCCTTTAACCATAGCACCATTTGTAACAATAGTAGGTTGGGAACCTTGCTTTACAATTTTATCCAACAATTACACAGTGGATAAAGCAATTAAGTAATGAATTAAAGATAACACAATGAAGGGGGTATCCAAATTAAGCGTTTTGCACAAAGGAATTCATTTGGTGGAAGAGATAAAGGGGGAAATTGAGATTGGAAAACCCTAATTTGTAATGTTGTCTTTGTCACATGGTAAAGAAACAGATGAGGACCATCAATGGCGTCAAAACTATGTACAAAAATTACAGTAATAACAGAGAGAAGGAAAAAAGCTACCAAATTATCGACGCTTCATTCTTATGTTTGGCGCAAAAAAAATACTAGTGTCAGGATATGTTTCGACATTGTTCTGATCGGAAAATCGTGATAAGAAATCGGGAAAACCGTGTTAGGGAGTAGGGGGGAAGAAAAAGATCCACTTGCCTTTTAAGCCAAAAGAGGACTTGCAAAGTTGCAATAAGAAGTCAAAAAGCCTTGTTCTAGTTTTAATTCCGTTAGTTTTTTCTCAATGTTAAATAAAGGGATGGTAAGAAGACACCATCTTGCTAGGATTGTTTTCTTTGGTGTCGAACAAACTTGGGTGAACCACTATCCCCAAGATGTTCCCCCTATGTTCTTATGACGCTTGTTTCCTGAAAGAATGATATTTTTTTGTTTTTCCCTCAAAAAAAAGAAGTCAAAAAGCCAAAAGGGTTGTGCTTGTGCCAAGCCTGACATGAAAAACTCAATTGTCGGACCATGAGCCGCTCATGGATGCCATCTTACATTTTAACCCGAGCACGACACGAGTACGACGGGCCAATTCACTTCTTGGCCTGCTTATTCTCAACCAAAAGGATAAATTACAGATTACTCTTATGCCTTGTTTGGTTGAGCTTTTTTGGGGGTATGGAAACGGATTCAATAATCCGAATCCATTACTCCTTGTTTGGTTTGGGTAGTGGGTTAACCATTACCCTTACTTGAGGAACCCAAACCCCCAAAATGTTACCTTCCTAATTAGAGAAAGAACAAAATCCTTTCCATTCCCTTACAAGCGATTAACTTTTCCATTTTTGAACCAAACACCCAATAAAAGTAATAATTATTGTTACCATTCCTTCCCTCTACTTGATTCCATTCCCTTTCCACTCCTTTAATTGAACCAAACGCCCCCTTAAGGGGACTCGCGCAACATGTCACATGTATTGGGTTGTGCTTGGTCCTCTCTTTTGTAATTTCAATACGAGCCCAACCCTGTATCCCTTTCTTGTGTGATCTGTTGCGTACCTGGCTGGCACAGGGCTTGTTGATCTGTCACGTGGATTGACACGATTCAGCTTGTGCACAGCTATAAGTTAAACCCTCATGAATAAGCTTTTATGTTAAATTAGGATAGACGCTTCCCCAAGTTCAAATTAATCTAGCCCAAAAGCGTGTCACATTCGTGGGTTTTGGGTGATGGGAAGGATATTAGCTTTTACTAATAAAATTGGCTACGAATTGGGCCCATTCATGGCTTAGTGGAAAGCCCACTCATAAACTTCGAAGTCCAAACTATAAAAATTGTCCCGGACAATATTAGCCATGACAAATGGTCTCTTGAGCACTTATCTCTCCCCCTTCACGAACTCATCCTTGAAAGAATCCAAAGTATACCCCACCCTCCCCATCTATAAGTAAGGATTTGAGACTTTATGAATTCAAAATCCTGCAATGTAGAAGGGAGGCTAACAAAGTTGCGAATATCATGGCAAAAAGGTTTCGAATCATGGAATCTTGCAGTAATGTATATAGAATTTCCCTCACTCCCCTTAGTTATTGTTTGAATCTCAATCTATTGGATTGTAATATTCTATATAGGGTGCAATCTATTCACTTTAATAAATAAATAAAAAAAGTATTGATCCTAATCAGGTCCAATCAGGTGAAATTAATGTTTATCAAATCTAATCTAATAAGTTCAATTCAAATAAATCCAGGTATCACCTCTCTTAATATGTAATAGTTTATATACAATTTTTCTCCAAAAAAAATCCATGATACACAAGGATTTATAACAGTGGCAGCAAAAATGAACTTTTAAACTAACGACGTAATCACATAAATCACACATTTGACCGAATAATCAACTTTCAGATACAAACTATATTACTTAGACATCTAAGTGTTTATTTTTTAGACATCTAAGTGTTTATTTAATACTTTCTCCAATTTCTAATACTTGCAACTTTTGCCATTTTACGAGGTTCTCTTTTACTTGCGACGTTGACATTTTTGGCAATAATGGAGTTCTTTTTTGTCTTTCTTTCCTCTTTGGTCCTTGTGTACTTTTCAATAATGCAAGCACTAGAAAACGGAAGATGTATATTTCTTTTTTGAGAAGAGAAAAATTAATTGTATAAATTGCCTATTTGACAATATCATTCGTGCAACAAAAGTTTTCAATTAATATGTGAAATTTCTTTTTTGCCCCTGTTGGAAACACACATCATTTAAAACCGTTCAAAATTAGCTAGCTCTTAGGGCCTAGGGGTCAGAGCTTAGAGGGAGTCTTGTTCCATGTGTAGTGGATTTCTTTTAGAATTTTTGGATAAGAAATGTGTAGGGGAAGTTAAAAAGAAGACAGTAGACAATTTGAGCCTTTACTCCTTCAATCACCCTGCAAACTGGTTCACCAGCAAAATCATGATCTTCACCTGATGTATTAACTTGAGCACAAAACAGAGCTATTTGCAGCATTTCCCTGTATCAGCAGTTACATATGTCTTCAGTATCCAAGTTCTGACGGTTTTACTCAGCCCAAGTTCTTTTTTGGGGGTTGGTAATGAAACTGATAGTATCCCTGTATCACCAATTACAGCAACTATGGCACTGAAAATGTTTTACACCCAACCAAACGGCAAACGGAGCCTTAATTTGACAGATAGTACAAGATCAATACAGGAAAGTAAATTACACTCACCCCACTTAGACATTTAATACATGCCAAAACCACACCTAAATTAAGCCTTAGCCCATACAGCTGCGGAATAACAGTCTATTTCCCAATGGCAACTAATAAGTGGAAATTACGGAACTACAAGCGAAAGGAAGTACAGAAAATTCTAGGTCATGATATCGAAGTTCACAGTAACTTATGTAAGGTTGTTGCCCCCTTTTGATCAAGTAGTGTGGAATATATAGAGGTGACAGATACAATTGAAGGTAATGAACTATCTTCTTCTGTGTAAGATGCACAGGGAGGCAATAGAATATCACTTGTACTGACTTCAATTTCTGTGAATTTCTGCATATCGGCTTCTGGCAGAGTGTTTTGAAGTGAAACAGGCACATCTTCCAGTCTACTGATGACCTCCAACTCTAAAGCAACTTCTCTCATTGTAGGCCTTTCTCTCCCATCCATGTTCAAACACTGCTTAGTAAGATTGGCGATAGCAAGGATGCTTTCTTTCTTACCCTCTTTTGCAACTCGGAAAGCCAATATATCATACAAGTGCAAATTTTCCATAGCGGATAAAAACCACCACACTAGGCTCTGTCCACGAAGAGAGTCGGTTCGACGAATAGCTTTTGACCCTGTCAAGAGCTCCACAAGAACCACCCCAAAGCTGTAAACATCACTCTTGTCAGTGAATTGGTGTGATCGGAGATATTCAGGATCTAGATATCCAAATGTGCCTTGAACACAAGTGGTTAAATGAGTTTTATCAGCAGCAATAGATCTTGATTTTCCAAAATCTGATAGTTTAGCTCTGTATTTCGCGTCAAGAAGTATATTGGTGGATTTGACATCTCTATGGAAAATAGGCTGTGAGGTTGCAGAGTGCAAGTAAGAAAGAGCTCCGGCTAATTCTATAGCAATATGTAACCGTATTTCCCATGTAACCGGGAAATCTTCACTAGGATCATGGATACACTTAGAAAGAGTCCCGTTTGGAACAAATTCATAGACTAGCAAAGGAACTTGTGTCTCCAAACAACATCCTAATAGCTTGACTATATTTCTGTGGTTGATTTGGGACAGAATAACCACCTCATTGATAAATTGACCCAACTGGCTTTGATCTCCTATCTTGGACTTTTTTATGGCAACGATATTTCCATCACTCAACATACCTTTATAAACTGTACCTTGACCTCCCTGACCAAGAACTCTGTCTTCATTGAAATTATCAGTAGCTTTCTCTAGCTCATCAGCAGTGAAAATTCTTGTTTTTTCTATCATACCATCCTTGGATGACATTTGCTGTCGCAACAAATAACCACCATTTTGTTTAAAGTTTTTAGCTCTTTCCATTATCTCCCTCCTCCTTCGAGCTAAAATGAAAAGCCAAAACCCACTGAGCAAGAAAAGTATAGATCCCAAGCCTAAGCCAAGTCCTGCAGAGCACAGACAATGTTTCAACAAGGCCGTTTTTTATTATTTCCATTCCACAATAATGTTTAAGTATCATAACCAAGTTCCTCATTCTAGGCAAACAACTAATATGAACTATCTCAGCTTATTATGTTACATGACCAAACTAACAAAGTACTGCTTGAAAAGATTTACCAAGACCAAAGAACAATTTCAAACTGTTAGCACGACAACCAGTTCCATCTTTCCTGCCATCACCATAATAACCAGTTGAGCAGTGACACTCATAGCTACCTGGAGTATTGACACAAGCGCCAGAACAAGGATTATTTGCCCGAGCACACTCATCAATATCTGAAAAAATAGATACAAATAGTCATATGGGGTCACATGATATAATCTGAATTTCCTAGTTGCCAAACAAAATAATAGCATGTAATTAGAGAGGGTGATTATGCTAACCTGTACAGCCCGGACTAAGATAAGGATTACCCTGATACCCAGAAAGACATTGACATCGATATCCTACAACTCCGAGAAACTGATCAAGATCAATGCAGGTTGTATTCTCTTGGCATACAAATGTAGTTGAGTTCTTCTGAGCATTTTTACACAGCTCATCAGGAATAAACCAGTCAAGTACCAGAGGCACACTTTTCAGAAGTCCAGCATCTTGGAACCCCCTATAATTTAAGGTAGATTTTTCGAGTATGAAGGCATAGCTGCAATTCCCTGATGACACACTTGTGTTGTAATATATCTTTTCTAGGCTAGTATTCCAGACACGTAAGCCCTTTGGAATAGGAGCTTCACAGCAACCAATCCCAGAACACCTCATTAAGTAAATCCTCTTCTCTAGTACACAAGGCGACACAGCTAGCAACTTCCCGGCCAGTCATTGTTTGTGCCTCGATCAATCCATAGTGATGGCAACCAGTCACCACAAACTTGTTGGAGGTGGATGACACGGCATAAGGTAGACCTGCCAGACTTACGTTGTTCCAGGTGTTATGATCACCTGATCCTGTTGAAGCAGACTCACAAGAAGCAGCAGCAGGACGGGCTGTGATTATCAACCGAGTTTCGGATATATCAAGAACCTGTCTACCAGGAAGTCTAGGTACAGAGAAATTCTTTTGGATGTCACAGACTATAACATAGTTATAACCCAAGGAACAGCCTCTCCCGATGCCAAAAGGATAGGGGATTGTTACATTCCCACATTTGCGTGGGCATCCAGGCAATGTAGTATTGGCAGCAGTAAGCATGGTGGTTGGTTGTGACTGAGAAAAAGAGGCCCGCATTAGACATGGAAGAGCAAGCAGAAGCAATGTCAGAGACAATAAATTTCTTTTGGACATTATATGTAGAAGAAGCATCTATGCAACTAGGGAAGAAGATATTTGTATGGGAAAAAAAGGAGTAACAGACATTGTCAAGAGCAAGAAATTACACATATTGATGCCGTACAGACAATACACGATGTAAATATAAACTCACCAGTACGAACATCAGCGCCAACATTTATAATTTATTTCTAATCCAAAACACCCTGAAGGTCTACTACTTGACTATTAGAAACATAGACATTCTAAATTAGCCACTTCAATGTACTTCATATTAATCCAAAACCAAAGAATATTAAATGGGTGGGAAAAGCAACATGTTTATGAATATAATAGTATTTAGTCATAGAGGAAACAAAGATAAATTTATAAATAAAGGTCGTTTAGAGCACTAACATGAATCATCTATATTTCTATTCTTTAACAAGCCAATCTGCACAAGGTCACAAAGTCCAATGGCATAGCTTCTCATTGAGTCTGCTTTTTGTAAATTAAAAAGTAAAGGCAGAAAGTAAGTATGATATCATAATATTTAGACACTATGCGTTATTAACAACCACTAACCAAAATTCTTGTGGTCCAAAATAACTTTTTCATATGTAGTACTTATTAGCCAAGTTCCATGATACTAGTACTTTTTCATATCTTTCCTACTAAAGAGTTACTCCCTTTGTACTAGAATACTCTTTATACTTTTCTTTGTCATCCATCCCAGACCATAATACTCTTACACATCCATAATTAGAAATGGCTCATTAATTTTTTAATTCTATAGTTCTTCCCTAAAAGTCAGGGTCCCACCCATTCTCTCATTCAAACAAAAAAACACTGCACTATCTCCTACCAAATCAACTTTTTCAACAAAAAGTACTCCACTCACTCATACTCCCTCCATTCTTTTATAGCCACATTTTGCACAATTCATATACCAATTTTGATGATAATTTTTTGCTAACAAGATCCCAGTTTCTTATAAATCACAAATGATAACCAAAGTGAAGTGTGTGTATAGTGCAAAAGGATTTAGAGTAACATTGGAATTGGATTACAATGAATGATTAGCAACTTTAAATATAAATCGCTCATCAGAATTACTCTAGCAAGTTATCTACTCAAATGAAGTTTATCTCTCCTGTCAAGAAAGATTAGTTTGCTTCATGAAAAGTAACTTAATTGGATATAGCACTATTTTGCAGTGATTTAGTGCACCTTATAATGACCTACAATGTGAGTGTCTATTCATACAAGTGCTGGTTACTGGTTACATATTAATCTTGAAATAATCTTGTGAAGACCTACCACCCAAGTACAAAAGTCAAACCTACATCTAGCTACTACAACCAATAATAATTCATTATGAACCTAGGAAAATATCTAGCTAGGAAGGTATATAATAAATCTAGGAAGATCTATATAAAAGGAGAAAACGAAAAAAAAATAGTTACTACCAGATGAAATTATTTGGTGGAGATTGCACTGCCAATAAAATCCTTATAAAAGAATTGCTCTCGCAAAAAAAATTGTGGTGAGACCCATCTCATAATGGTTTTTGTGATACATAAAACACGTACATTATGTTCGCTTATGTAAGAAAACCATAAGCAGATGAAAAGAAAGCATTCTCCAATCCTTCCTCCTATTTCTTTAGCTGCCATTGAACTGTACACACTCACCAATAATACAAAAAAGCCACAGTTAATCCCACCACATAATAGCACTAATATACCAACAGTTAACTAGAACAAATAGTCAAATTGCATAAATTGATTGGCTATATTAAAGGGGAGTTTCCAACCAAAACTGGCATATAACTTCACTCATTTGGATGGTCAAAAGACTGTTGGATTCTCATCAAAGTTCACATTCAAGAACTACTATGTAAATAGCTACTGATGGCTATAAACAAGAGAAAAATGTCCGGATGTCAGATCTCTCTATGCTAATATGCAACTACAACCGAACACTCTTCCTAATTGTTCCCAATATTAGGTGATATAGGTTATACATTGGTATAAAAACTCAGTAACGACTATTCACCCCTCGCAGATGCATCATGCTATTGCTGAGGCCTGAGAGCATAGAAGACAAGAACAAGAAAGTGATGAAATTTGAACCCAAGGAGAAGCAAACTTTTGAAATGTGAGTATGAAAATGAATCAACTTAAACCTAACCAGCTAACCTAGACCAAGAAATAGAGTGAGGACTGGAGAGATTTTCTCAACCACAAAAAAAAACCTCTAATACAAATTTTATGTCTTGAACTCAATCTTGGCGATGTCTTTGCCACAATCTCAAATGAACAGTCCCAAGATGGTATAATAACCATCAAAGGCCTTCATTTCGGGTTAGGTCTGGATCTGTTGGATGGTTGGGTCATCTTTTACCAGGATAAATGCCTCTTATAGTCTTATGCTGGTGAATTATTACCCTTACACTGATCTTTTAGAAGGATCAAAGTCATAACATGATATCAGGGTCTTAAGATGGGATAATGCTATCAGTTTTCGGCTGCCGAATTCCTACTATTTGCCAAATCCAACAAGTCGTGGTTTGCATAGTAGAAATAGAACAGGGGGATCTGTAACTCAATTTCCAGCCAATTCAAGTCCCCACAGTTCAAAAGGAGGATCTAGAACTGTACATCCAGACATATCCAAGTACCAGAAACAAAGGTCACAAAATAACATGTCAGTCAGCTCTAATCAGCTCAAAGAAAATATAAGCAGGAATCACATACATGGAATTAAGTACAGACTATAAAAAATCACAGTCATCTGTAACGCCTGACTCCTCAAATAGAATGCTTACTCGGATATGAAGCAGAATTCTTGATTAGCATAGCTCCAAAATCTCTTCATTAGTTGCAATCATCTTATTCAAGTGATTTGATAAGCTTGGTCCATAGACGAGTCACTTAAGTTACCGGAAGAGATGAGGCCAACAAGTAATGCAAAAGTGCCAGCATCAGCTTCATTTCCTTGCTAACAATAACATCCCAATAATATATTGCATTTGATAAGTCATTATTATTGAAAAATTATCCTCTAATGATCATATTATAGGTACAATCATCAGGGGAGCAACCATCTTCCTGCATTTTGCTCAACAATTAAATAGCTTCATCCATGAGCCCTTTCTTGCAGAAACCTTTAATCAATATCGTATACATTCTATTATCAAGTTGGAGCCCCTTCAATACAAGATCAGGGAAAAAATTTGCTGCATGTTCAAGTCTCCCAAGTCCCAGCCTCCAGGCCCGGCCCTGAGCAAGTCCAAAGTGGGACTTAGCACAGGGCCTCATAATTAGAGGGGCCCCAAATTTAAAAAAAAAAAATTCTTTTAACTGATGAGCCCAAATACTAGACATCTGCACAACATCACAGTACAACGCTAATACCAGGCCAACAATTTGAGGGCCCTTGATTTCTCTCTCCTTACTCTCTCTCTCTCCTTTCTTTCTCTCTCCTTACTTTTCTACTGACAATTAGGACTTTCTCCTAATTCTATGTTTATGGAATCGCGCTCAAGTTTCAGATTATGGTAAAAATTACTATATTTTGAATAAAGTTTACTGGACTAGCGATATAGGGGCGGCAGACTAAGTTGTAGCTATTTTCAACGTAATCTAAATTTTAGATGGGTAGGTTTTTTTTGGTAGTAGTTTAAATTTATATTTTGAGGATAGACAAATCTTTAAGCCAGGATTTTCTAGAATTACGTGATAATTAGAGTAGAACTTGGAAGTATGACAAACCAACGTTAAAAATTTGTTAACTATAGCCTTGAAAAAGCTACATATAAGGATTATTATATCTTTATAATGGTGTGGTTAAGTTGGAAATTATCAAAAGATTACGTGTTATTTGGTGCAATTAACCGTTTTGTATGTCTAATTATAGTAGTTTCTTTAACTAACACTATAGATAACTTTTTATTCCTTATTATTAGCACTAAGGGCATGTTCTCCCTAACTTATTTTCAGTACAGTTGATGTTGGTGTATGTAAATTTTTGATTTATTAGTATGATTTTATTTTTGTATTATTTTGGGGGAAAAAAATATTGGTTACTGATTTCAACTTTTTTCCAAAAGAGAAGTAGCAAAACTAGTAATATAAAGTGAGAGAAGTTAATTGAGTCCAGATTCGAGAAAAGGGTATCGAAGGATTGTTTAATTATTTTAATTATGCCTTTTCGATTTAGAAAATATGGTTCCGAGCATGAAAAATGTAAAAAGAAAATGGGAGTTGAAAAACAATTTGCTTTTAAATTTTTATACATGGGGGCTTATTTTTCAATATCAGCACAGGGCCTCCATATACTTCGGGCCGGGGCTGCCAGCCTCACACAAACTGTCCATTAGGATACCATAGACGACAATATCAGGCTAGACACCATTATCCACCATGAACTCGAATTTTTGTGAAGTTGGCGTGCAAGGGGGAGTCTAATAGCTTTGCTTAGCCCATCAATAACAGTTAGTACAGGTGACAAGATCAGTGCCATCCCTATCTTAAGTATTTCTTGGAATAAATGAAGAGCCTTGTCAATGTTTCTAGTTTTCCAATATCCATTAATTATACTAGTATTGAAACTAACAAGATTAAGCTCACAACCATATTGGACCATGAGATCGAGTAACTTTCCTGTATCTTCCATCTGGCCACGAAAACAATAACCATCGAGTAATGCACTTTAACTGATGATGCTTCGAGCCTCACATCTCTCGATCATGAATTGCGTCGAATGATTTGTGCTTCAACAATACTCCCATCTTCATCAACACTCCAGTGCAACATTTTTGTCCAACATCTAATCTAACATTATTTTTAGACTCTACATGAAAGCCAAAGTTGTAGAGACCTCAAACCAAGGAGATATATTGGGTTTAACGCATCTTCCTAAGTTAAGAGCATTCGCATTGTCACATCTCGCCTATCCTAGAAAGCCCTCTGATCATAGCACCATAGGTAAACTATGTTACTTTGACACCTTCATTTACCTCAAAAATCGCGTCATGTCGATACTTCATTTCAAACTAAAACTTGACTTTTTTTCTACAAAATAGCCAAAGTCGAACACTTCGACACATGTATCCGAGTAAACACTTAATCCGTGTCTAAGTAACATAGGGTGACAATGTTAGGTTGGAAACCAAGCTTTACAATTTTATCCAACAATTGAAAAGCTTCAGGCAGTTCATCACAGTGGATACCGCCATTAATTGAGGTACTAAAGAGATAAACTCAAATCAACGCGGCCCAAATGGCAGCAACAGTTGGTAAGAATACCTAGAATATGCAAATCGAGAGTTTTACCTCAGAATTCAAGCTGCCTAGAGAGAGACAACGGTAGAATGAAGTAAAAGGCATTTCAATTTGGAAATAACAGTGAAGAGGATGATAAAAGAAGAAAATTGGGATTACGAAACCCTAATTTTGCATTTTTCGTCAACTCTATGAACAAAATTACAGTACTTTCATTTCCAGGCATGTTACAGAAATTGAAGACGAGAAATTAGTGGGGATTGAAGATTAACATAACAGAGAGAAGGAAGAAAGCTACCAATTAATCGACGATTCATACTTATGGTTGACACAAACGAAATACTAATGTCAGGAAATTTTCGAAATTCGCCTGATTGGAAAACTTGATTAATATCAAAGGGCAAAAGTAATGATTAGAGTTGTAAACTTGTAAAGTTGTAATGTTCTTTCTCAACTAGTGTTATGGGTTAAATTTTGCACTTGTGTTTAAACTCCTGAATGACCAACTAGGCTACTAGCCTACTACATCAACAATCAACGTGCACTATGGGTTAAATTTCCCAAATTAGTACATATACACGTCCGTATGAATAAGACCATACGCATGATGAACATGAAGCACTAGATGATGTATACAAAGATCAATATTCAATACCAATGAACATGTACCAACAATGATGTACATATGTTCATTTGGCTTGTTATTCATGTACATGTGTTCATTTGACTTGTTATCTAAGTACATTTGGCTTGTTATTCATGTACATGTGCGTACCATGTTCTATTTACTAGCGTGTGCACCATCTAAGTTTTGGTTAAATTTTGCACTTGTTTTGGTCCAAATCTAAACATTTTTAAGTGAATTTGTACTTTTGGATTCTTTAAAATAAATAGATTAATTTTCATAATAATGATTAAAGGAATTCACAAAATTCTTGTATAAGATCGTATGACATTTAATTAACTGTCAGGCCGAGCTCAATAAGCCCATTTGTACTCCATCCGAGCATCATCCACAATCATCCACCGCCTAACATCGCTTGGCTGCTTCACGTGTTCTTCATTTCTTTCTCTTCTTCACTTCCTTTTTACTTCTTTCTCTTATCACGGTTCTTTCTCTCTTCTTCCATCCTTGGAAATTCCCACCATTCATGCAGAACTCAACCTATCATTTAATAATTCTACTAAATTCTCCAATTTAAATATAGTATTACGTAAGAGTATTCTTAACGCCATTTTCACACATTTCAATTTTTGGTCATGTCTCCAACTATTATCCTCCATTTTTCACATCATTTCTTTTCGAAATTCTGCTTCAAATCTCTCTCTAAAATTCAATTATTGTCAATTCTTTCGGACATTTTGATTTGACCGCTTGAAATTTAATAATTGTACTAAATATGATTTGTACTTTAGTCGCAATTCGAGTTCGATCGATATCCTATTTTTTCTGCTTTCCGAATTTTGCCCCTCCTTTTAAAAATAGTAATTAAATTAAGAATTTTAATCCTCGCTTTTCGAATATTCTGGTAATGCTTTTTGTATGCTTTCTCTTATGATCGTGCTTTCTAACCTGGTTATTTTTTTATAGTTGGTTTCACGTAGTTTGATATAGTTGTTGTCGTAATATATGGTTTTTTATTTCAATATACTAATTTATTGATTATATATATGTGCTATTTAAAAAAAATATACTACTTTTTATGATCAGAACAAACAATATATTCAAATGGTTTTGAATTACACAAAGCTCAATATAATATACTAGAGCCATCATCTTCCACAACTGTTTGCCCTGTGTTCGATTCTTGTAAAGGGAATGTGGGGAGAAAGGATATGAACTATGAAGTGTTTGTTTGATCCTTTGATTGGGCGCCATTCTTGTACCAACAAAAAAAAACTTTCTTGTTTTTTTTTTTGTTTTTCAAGCCTGGCCTATATGTTCTATCTTTTATCTACTTTTTGTTCATCGATAATAAAATACTCATAACCTATGGTTTTCAAGGCCATGCCCAAATGCTTATTTAAGTTCATCTCTTTATTCGCCTTTCATATACAAGAGAGGGAGTGTTGTTCCATATCATGGTATAGTAGAAGTTAAAGAAGAAAACAATAGGCATCATATTAAAGCAGCAAAAAAAGAGACAAGTTCACTGAACTAATAAGGGATGCGTTCACTATTAAATTTCATAGCATGAATTAAGCACTGCCATATACAAAAACTATTAAATTTCATAGCATGAATTAAGCAATGCCATATACTAAAACTATAGCATGAATTAAGCATTGCCATATACTAAAAGGGAACCCAAACGTTAACCTAAAATTTACTCCCACAAAGAAACAACAGCTTTCTAAGACGCGATCTAGAACGCGACTTAGCAACAACTTTGCTACATTTCCTTTCATCTATTCTCATAGAATCTGTATCTTGTTTGTTTATGCATATCTTCAGTGCATCAGAAGATATTCCGGGCATAATTGAATGATAATCTTCACTTCCATTCGCGCCTTTGCACTTCAAATCACCCTGCAGCACTAAATCATGGTGAACCTGCAGCACTAAATCATGGTCTTCACCAGATGTATTCTGATTATGTACTTGAGAATCAACACCGGGAGAATCAACACTGGGAGAATCAACACTAGGAGATTTGGGTGATTTTCCAAGCTTATTGTAACCACCCACAATTTCTGTAACCATTCCTTCCATAATTCCAGTTATCAGTGCTGCATCTTCAACTGATAACTCGAGTTCCTTCACCATCTCTTCCATAACAGACTGACATGTATCAGTTTCAATAAAGAAAACGAACTCGATCTTTTCTGTATGACCTCCAACGTCAACAGTCCTTAATGTCATTGATATTGAATCATTCTCTTTTAACACCTTCCCTTCTAACTTCAAGAACTTATCCTTACTGATAACTGCTTTCGCTATCTCAACAGGAGCAGCAGCTGATAAACTAGGTAATGAACTAGCCACCGCAGGTTTACCAGATGATGATGAACAGACAGATTCAGATGTCAGGCTCAGAGTTTTACTAGTTGCTATGGATGATCCACTATCACTCGATGCAAGGAACGGGTCATTCAAAAGATCAATTGCAGACGGTCTCTCAGACGCAGGACCCAAACACTTTTCAATGAACTGTTTCACCTGTAAATCAGTCACTTTGCCAAGAGCAGCAGGCTTTACCCCAGTACTAACCTTCTTATAAATCTGACCAGAATTAGTACATTCACTATATGGTAATTCCCGTGTAACCATCTGAAGCAAACACATCCCGAAAGAATAGATGTCAACAAGTTGATCATACTCATCATCAAAAAGTTCCGGTGCCATAAACTCAGGCGTACCACCAGCAGCACGAGTAGTAGTACCTTGTTGAAGCATTGCTGCAAGTCCAAGATCGCCGATTTTCACCTTACCCGAATTTCCATTAATAAAGATGTTATCACACTTAAGATCTCTATGAATAATCGGAGGATTATGACAGTGAAGATAATCTAACCCTTTTAAAATCTGTCTAGCCCAATTCTTGATTGCCTTTGTATCAACACCATTATGTTTCTTGCGATATTGACTCATATTTCCAGAAGTGAACAATTCAGTAATCATGTTAACTGTCTTCTTTTCATTATCAACCCATGAATAATAGCATCTCATGATGTTTTCATGCTTTAAAGACTTCAAAAGATTGGCTTCTGAACATACATTCTGAAGATGTTTTTGTGACTTGAAAATCTTCTCTGTTAACTCAACTTTACTCCAAGCAATCTCTAAGCCATTAACTTCATCAAAACCTTTGTAAACTGTTTTAAACGCCCCTTCTCCTAGGACTTCCTCGTACCTTACATAACGTCCTGTAGGGTCTTTCTCGACAACCTCGAACTCTTCAATGTCGTCTTCTTGTAAACTCGAACCCATGATTAACTCCACGAAACACGAAAGCGAAACACGAAAGCACGTACGAGAGTCGAGTTGGTTTGCTTCCTTCAAAAGTGATCGATCAGATGAGCTACTGCTGCTTAATGAACGCTTAAAGAACAGAGAATGAAGACTTGAAACGGCTGATTTTTGATGAACTTGGTTGAAGATTTGTGGTTTGGAAATCCATAAAAATCAAATAAGGTAAGAAAAGATATGATTTTGTGCTTAACAAAGAGAGGGAGGTTTGAGAACGAAAAAGAAAGATGGTTGTTTTAGGGTAATGTGAGTAGTTGATGATGAGATAATCAGAGAAAAATTGGTTTAGGACTACTTATATAGAAGGAGGGTTTATGACTTTATGTGATTTTGGATAATATTCCCTTGTCCGCTAATAATTAGGACTTAGGAGTCTTAACAGATTCAAGCTGTTTTAGTATTCGTCAGCTTTTTCAAGGAAATCATATCAACAGTGCGGTTTACCTATAAAAGAGGTCCTCTATTAAGCTAACTAGTTATCAGGTCCGGGCTAAGCCCGTGTTTAGATCCTTTAGACTCTAGAGTTCTAAAATAGTTTGAGCAATATGATCAATCATTGAATAAAAATCAGGCTCATATATTATCTTTCTAAAATCCTCCCCTATTTTTTGTCATCAAAATCCACCCCTACTTTTCCATGTCATATCAGGTACATATAATTAAAAGGGTTAGATTATCTTCACTGTCATAATCCTCCGATTGTAATTATTTTTATTCTAAATACTTTATTATTTACTTTAATAGTATCTCCTATATGTTATTTTGTAAGATTGACTTAAAATATTTTATTTTTGTTATTATTTTATTTGCTTCTAATTATATATTTAATTCAAATATGTACCTGATTTGAAAAATACTCGATCCAAATCATCTTAATTGCTTAGTCCCAAATCAAAACGACTCGGTTGTGTTGACCCAAATAATAGTTATATTAAATTAAAAGGTAATATATTGAATCACAAATATAGTTATTTGGTAGTATGAATTTTTTGTACAAAAAGTAATATATTGAATCACAAATATAGTTATATTAAATTAAAAAGATACTATCAAAAACTAACATATAATTAACATTATAATGATAATCTACGCAAGACTACTAAAAAGGCCCTAAAGATGTGGACTAGACTGTACTATTTGGCCTGCCCTATTAACGCAATTCATCTATATTATATATGGCAACACATGGGGGACACCAAAAAATAGAAAAGGAAAAAAAAGGGGGGTAACTACTTGTTTCATTTAAATGAAGGAGGGGGAGGAGTACCACATTTAAACCATCAGTTTTTTTGAAAAACAAAATGCAAAAGACAATTCTTCTACACAATTAATTTATAATTTCTATATGCTTTCGCATACATTGCGTGCATATAAGGCTAGTTAGTAAATTAGGAATAAGACAATCTTTGTAATATAATAATAATACCAATTTGTCAAACTCAATCATAACTAAATGTAAAAAAAAAAAAAAACTCAATCAGAAGTTCAGAACTACACTTAAAATCACAAGTCTTTGTTCAAACTAGGTACAAGCAAAAAAAACCTAGTCGCTCCTCTCTCTTCTTCTCCCCCCACTCTTAAAATTCTAGTGTTTCTTCAATCAGTTCAGGACTGCCACCATCATTCATGATGATATAAGCCCCAATTTTAACTTTTAGCACTCTTTTTTCTTCTACCTTTTGTTAATAATAATCCTTTTTTACCCTCTCCAAGTACACTTAGTGAGAGTTTAATCTATTCTTCTGAGAGTTTAAAGTTTGGTTTTTATGATTTGTTGCAAAGATACAGTTTATTGATGATAATCAATATTAGGTTATGTGCATTTGTATTTTCAAATGAGAGTTTATGGGTTCGAGTTTTAACATACACATTTTTATTATTTAATCATTTGATTGTGTTGGGATAGGGAGTACATGTGGCAACATGACATGTTTTTACCTTGGGTTTTAGATATATATATATATATATATATATATATATATATATATATATATATATATATATATATATATATGCACCGGCCCAACCCCAACCGATCCCTTGCAATACACACCAATCGGCAATTTAGGGGTGTTCACCGGTCCCGAACCGGACCGGAACCAGCTGGACCGGAATCTGAAAAAAAAATTGGACCTGGTCTGGACCTGAATTTTTCCGTTCCCGTCCAGTTTTGGACTTGTTGGACCGGAATCTATATTTTTGTTAACAAAAAACTTTTTTATTTGATTTAAACATATCTATAAATTAGATACAATTAAATTTTAATAATTTTAATAACAATATTCTAAAGGTAATAAATAGTAGGTTTTTAACTTTGTAACTTTTTACCTTTTCAACTTTTTTAATATATAAACTTTTTTTTACTAAAAATCATAAATTCCGGTCCACCGGTCTGGACCGAAATTTTCTGGGTTTGGACCGGACCGGAAACCCGGAATCTGGAATTTCTCTGGACCGAGGACCGGACCGGAATTTTCGGTCCGATCCGGTCCGGTCCGGTCCAAATTTCGGTCCGGTCCGGTCCAGATTCCGGTCCGACCCTGGTCTTTGCACAGCCCTAATCGGCATAAACAACAATGACAATTGTCATCTGCACGTCCAGAATAGAAATAGAGTTAGGCTTGTCCATCACTATCTAAGGAATAATCACAAGCTTCGTGTTTCAATTTTTCAACCAACATATTTTTATACACAATCCAAATAAAAATGAGCTTTGCCCAATCTAAAACTGATGTGCATTAATCAAAAGCATAGCAGGGACATTTTGGTATATTATAAGTACTTACATATAATATTTCTAAACTACACTAGTAGAAAAAACATCAATTGCTCTGGTTAAAACCCGTACAAATGCTCCGTATTTGACCCGTAGCAGACGTCATACGAGCATTTGAACATCAACCGGAGCATTTGGTCTGTCAAATGCTCTGTGTTAAAAACCGGAGCATTTGATTAATTTTATATGCTCAAATTGGGTCAAATGCTCCGGTTGGTAGGAAAAAACCGGAGCATTTGGTCACAAGTGCTCCGGTTTTTTCCTTACAACCGGAGCATTTGTTGTATTTTTAATTTAAAAAAAATGGCTGCTGTTGCTGTAGAACAACAAGCAACAAGAAGCATACAACAGGCAGGTAGCCCAGCATCACACAACCAAGCCAGGTAGCACCATAGCAGCGCCACATTACACTTTACACTGCCAGCTAGCATACACAACCAGCTAGCAGCAGCCAAAAAAACTAAATTAAGTATTATATATTCCGTACACTACAAATTAAATAAATAAAAAAATTATTAACCATGATTAAATAGAATCAAAGTACATGAAGTATGTAATACCACTATAATCATTTGTTCCTTAACTACATATATACAAATAAAGGAAACGATCTTAGGAGCAAAATCTTCAAAACACCATCTTAACACACCAAATAAGTCAACTTCAAAACACCATCTAAAAATAACAAGTAAATTAATAATTTGGCTAAAATATAAGAAAATGCAACGGAACTAACAAATTAACCAAAGAGAATGAGTCTTGCATAAATTATATCATATACTTGCTCATATAATCGAATTAATAATTAACGAGAAAGAGGATACCAATTATAAATGTCCTCCCACTGAAAATCATTAGATTTGACAACCTTAGGTACCGTAAACATGCCATTGAAGCTAAAACTGCCATTATATATTAATCATAGCACTGATAACTCCAGGACTTAGAAATATAAATAAGCAATCAACCTAATCAGCTACAAACAACACTAAAACATGGCATTTACAATTCCAATATACTAACAAGACCAATTCGCCCATAAGAAGAAAAACTAAGTAGAAACATGGGCCGAACAAGCAATTACTGGTCCTCAAGAAATCAAATGTAAGATTAAAAATAAGAGCAATTGGATGTTTTAAGAAGTGACCTTTAGTCCAATTTACAACTAAACAGTCAAAACTCACACCCAATTTTCACTTAAACCATTAAAATTCACACATCCAATGTTCAAATAATTATATAAACCATCAAAGAGAGAGAAATAAAGAGTACCTCATAATCACCGCTCAACGTACGACGGATCTACTGGGCAATGGTCCAGCACTCCAACTACATTAAACGCATGATTTGGTTTCTTCGAAAAATAAAATGTAGATCTTACAATCCCATACGAATACAAGACTATAGCATTACTGATATTTTATTGCTTAGAAGCAGAAAACAAAATATTACCTTCTTATCTTGGTTTCTTCTAAAAACTCGTTGGAGGAGTCAATGCTTGAGGAGACGAAAACAAAGAAGGTGGAATGCCTGTGCATTGTGACCCACACTAAATGATTTGATGGGTGATAAAGTGCTGATGTAATTGAAGACTGGACAATCCTGCAGATGAGCATCGTTTGTCAGCAGCTTAGAAGTGAATTTTTTTTATGGGAATTCATCTAATTTAGCTTAGAAGTGAAATTGATGATATGAATTCAGAATTATGATATGAAATCTACAATGAGTCAATAGACATGACAATGAAGATTTCTCCTGAGTGCACCCATCATAGGCTAAATTTGATGAATATGAAAAGACAAAGACCCTAAAGCCTCCACCCACGAAAGAAAATGAGTTGGGCCAACCGATCAAAGTGAGGAACTAGTCTCCTAGCTCATCTTTCAAAGCTCCATGCATCCACCAATTATTAAGATTAATCATAAACAACAAGGTCTCTTTACAAGGCCATTAAAGATGTGGGATTCTAGTTACCCAAATAAACAGAAATTGAACAAGTAAAGGCAAGGAAAAATATTTAAGTGGTCTAGATTGCATGCATGGTAATTCAAACCTCTATATTGCGGTGAATCGCCCGATCATCCCCATCCGGCCTAAAATAGTTGGAAAACAGCTTACAAAGTCACAATTCCTTTCAAAAAAAATTAAAGTCGCAATTATCATTAAATTTTTTGTTTATGATACAATAAAGACATGTATGATACAATTAATATGAGTATCAATTACCCAATCCCTTTAAGACTTGTAGAATGTACAGTATCATTTCGTCAGAAAGCACAGTAGGGCCTTTCCTAGGTCTTGTACAGATAAAAATAACTAGCATCCCCAGGATTCTGGATGGAGTTGGCATCCTTAAGTTCGGAAGATATGGCGGGGATTCCACATCTTTCATATTCTTAATCCCAAGATCTTGAAGAATAGATTTATCACCAATAACGTAACTACAGAGCAAATTGAAGTTCATAATCTACAAAATATATGTCCACAAAATTAGGGCCACCATAAAACATAAAAAATACGGTCGGTATATACCGTTAAGATCGGAGTTCGGGACCGGGGGGAAAATGAACAAGCATACGTTGCAAAAGAAGAGAAGCAACCTTCCGTCACGTGCAATTAGGGACAACATTTGGCCCCGCATCAAAAGTGTAAGATCTAATGAATAAGTGAAAAAAGAAACAATGTCTTAACCCAGTGAAAGAAAAAACACACCAAAAGGAAGCGCATTAGATACAAACTAAATTAGGAACAATATGGGAATGCCAAATAAGAATATGAATGGCATTAAAAATGAAAAATTGGTTCATCAACTAGATTCCTAACAATGGAGGCAAAATTTTCGGAACAGGTGAGTGGCAAAGCCGTCCTTGGCTTCACCACTTTTACATCATCTTCATCCAAAGCACAAGAAGCCGGAAGATATATAAGCCACTTTTCCACTAGTGAAGGGACAAGAGGCAACCTAATATATAAGTAAGCGGAAGATATATTAAGTATTAACTAAATCTAATCCAAAATGGTTCACAAATGCACATAGAGTTACTTATCATCAATGTACACTATAAGAGCCGTCGATGTGCCTTAAAAGAAAGAGCATCTAGTCATTCTCCCATATTTAATTGCAAAAAATCACCAAAACTAGTCATAGTTCACACAAAACTACTACCAAGTTTCTAATTTGATGTATGTCATACTAAAAGCATCCTACTAACTTTGAGTTTGAGAAATGATTGAGGAAATTAATTAAATTAAACCCTAGAATTATTTAGAGTAATTCAGAAAACCCTAGAAATTATGATAAAATAGAACCCGAAGGAGTTAGGGAAATTGAAGAAACAACGAATTCGAACTCGAAGGAGTGCGGCAACCGATTCGAGTCCCAAGCGGACTTGCACGAGTGAATTCGAACTCGAAGGAATTGGTCCATTATTAGATAGTCCATTATTTAGATAGGTCGAGAGGAGAGCAAGAACTATGACAGTTCCTATATTCAAAGATAGCCACATCTGAGTTGGTCGGATACTTCGATAAGTACCTTATGTTCCTACTCTGTAGAGAATAGAAGTGGATGTAATTTGTTTTTAGCAGGCAGGGCTAGTTTCAGCTCCGTGTCACGTTGATCAAAAGAAAGTGACGCCAAGTTCTTTGTAATATTTGCTTGACATATATGAAAAAGCTCCGGATGCCCGAGATCAAATGAATTACATCCCCGCATCAAAATATACGTACTATATATACTCGTTAATTAGATTTGAGCGAGTATCTCGTGCCTCAATTTGTGAAGAAACGAATGGTTCTAAACATTTGTAGTGACTGCAATATGAGCTTGAAGGGTAAATTTTGATGGTTTAAATACATATAATGACTTCAATACAAATGTGCAGATAACATAATATACTATTATGACAGTCTATGATGTATATCATAATATGATTCTATAAAATGCATTGTGTATTCGTGTAAAATGGCTTTTCACATATTGGCAACGCGAAAATCGATCAAAAATTCATAGAATTTTTTTCACTCTAAATCACTTGGCAAAAGAATCCCTTAAGCTGAAACCAACCACCTAGAATGAATGAACATTAGTGTGTCAAGAATGATAAATCTACCAGATTGTACCCCAACCAAAACAAAGTGGTCAACTCCGACCCATGTAGAAAATAAGTTAGACAGATAACCACTTAAATAGCTTGATCAAAAGCTTAGACTACATATACATAGATAAAAAAAATGAGGGTTTTGAGAAGATGAGAATATGTTTGATACTTTCATGTCATTCAAAACAACATAAAAGGCAAAAGACCCATATTTCTATTATATAGTTACTCTGACACACTAAAGCTATTGCAGATTGGCGACCCTATCGTTGAATGATCATAAACGATAGACAACAGTTAAGTACTTTATTATCTCTCCAACAACAAGAGATGACATCGTATGCTAACATATGGCATCCAAAAGTAACAATGAAGTACTTCACAAAAAAGAGACAACCTAAGGTGGTATTGAGCAATAGCTATTCAGATGAATGGTAAATGTTTGAGGAACATTAATTAGAATCGTTGATCCAATAGCTAGAAAAACTTCAATGAACTAGCTACATAACCCGAAAATCCACACGATTAAACAAAGATGGAAAATCAACAAGAAGTCGTACATTTATTTCAAAGAACGTCTAAACACTAATAAACAAACAAGTGTTAGTCACTTTGACAATGATCTTAGGCACAAAACGATAACTTGATTAATTTTGAGTAAATTTCAACTTAATTAATTTCGAAAATAAGACTTACGCTCTACCGCAATTGTTCCAAAGACAAATGCAACTGACTCCAATGCTTATGTGACCATGCTTTGTGCTAATTCACAAAGCTCCATTGAAGTCGAAAGTAAACCCAAATCAAGGACAAAATATACGCATGACTCAATTTTGACTAGTTTCTGGGTGTGACACTGTTAAAAACATCACTTAATGCTCCTACAACACTCCATATAGAGAAAAAGGCATAGATCAACATACAAAAATCACAAAACTCGAGATCTAAACCACAACAAAACCGTAGACTAACATGAAATCCAAAAAAAATTAAAGAAAATTCAGATCAACATACAAAATCAAAAACAGAAACGGAAAGAAATTAGATAGAAGAAACTCATAAGAAAGGGGAAACCATTAATGAACCAAACAATCCCGAAAAATGCAGCGAAAAACATCAATTGAAAACCCTAAGAAAGAGAAAATAATTGAGGCGGATTATGCTGAACTTGAATAATAAGAGTAAAGAACACGAAGATGAAGGACTATATAGAAAGAGTTCGAATCATTTCACAAAATCCCAACAAATTAACCTAATATACCTTCAATTCATGATTTCGATCCAAAAACTTCCAAATCCAGAAAAATAAGCAAAAGCGAAACAAAAAAAAACCTAAAAGTCGACAAATAAGAAAAAATGAAAAGGGCGAGATACTCTCGGTAGTAGACGGCGGCGCGGTAACCGGCGGAGGAATCTCTATTCGTCTTCCTCGATTGGTAAGTGCTTTCTCTCTCTTTGGTGGTGAATGCTTTGGTTTCGTGGGAGGACATAAGAGAGGGGACTGAACTATAGGGTCGAATATTTGATTAAATTAGTAGGGGGAATTTCACCAAAGAAAAAAACTTGCGCTTAAGTCTTAACAATCCAATTGTGCTCCGTTGATTAACCGGAGCATTTAGTCACAAATGCTCGTGTTGATTAGCCAACCGGAGCATTTGACATCAAATGCTCCGGTTGACTAATTAACACGAGCATTTGTGAATTTTTTTTACTAAAATTATCACAAATGTTCGGGTTGATTAGTCAACCAAAGCATTTGATAAGTAGCAAAAGCAGTTTTTTCCACTAGTGCTACAATACATCATTTGTAAACTAATAAGTGTCATTCTTTTGTAATCTAACTCATTGATTTAATAAACAGGTAACATAGACACTAAAATATGCAACATTTTCACTATAAAGCACAACATCAAAGTTTATTTAAAGATGCAACATTGATAAATTCAATACAAAATTACCAAACTTATTTAGTGTAGTTGGTTGACGATTCACCTTATAACCTTGCGGTCACAAATACAATACGAGTTAATGTCTAAACAAGGTCATTCCTACCACTTAAAAAGCAAAAATATTACACGCACATCTGTTCGAGATGTAACGGTCCTCAAACAAAAATGGCATAATAACACCAATTTTGCAACCATCGTGCAACCGTATTGTTTAATATCACATTTTTCGAGGTTAAATTTCTTTGTTAAACTGACAAATTTGTCTTTATTCTAGTTAGTTTGCATAAACACTATTTATATTTCATGAACATTGTTTGTTAGTTGCTTTAACACTATTTGTAGTTACACGGACATTATTTGTAGTTGCGAGAAACACAATTCGTTAGCATCGCATTTTCCGAGGGGACTTTTTTGTTTGACTGGCGGCTTTATCTTTATTGATCTATGTACATTGACAGCTTTACCCTACTAGATGTTAGTAAACACCTAACTAAATTAACTATTTGTGAAGATTTTGTAATAGAAAAATCTTGCAAGAAACTATCTTATGAAGCACTTTTGGTTGTAGACCACCACATATGGCTACTCTATCCGGCAAAAGTAGTTGTTGCGATAGCAAACTGTCGTATTAGTTGCCAGCTATCATACTAGTTGTTAACTGTTAGATACTAGATGTTTGACTATGAAAATTGCTTTTATAATAATTAGTACTATTAGTTTAGAAAAATAACAAAATAAACTATATTAACAAAAGCTACTTCAAAAGATGCCTCTACCTCAAAAAGCTAATATTTATATCCCTCCCAAAACAGTAGTTCAATTAGAGCTGGTAAAAGGCGACCCAACCCACCACCACAACCCGAACCAAACCCAATATTAGCGGGTTAGGTTGAGATTTTTCAACCCAACCCAGTTATTTAAATTCAACCTGATTTCAACCAACCCAACCCATTTCTTTAAATTCAACCTGATTTCAACCCATCTTACCCATTTATATAAATGGGTTGAGTTGACCCACGTAACCCGCTATTTTCTATTCCAAAATTTTCATTTTTCATGTAATTGAATGATTTAGTTTCTCGCTAGTTGTTATGTAGGAAAAATATGCTCTGAACTGTGGCCTAGATGTATGTACAACATACTCAAACCGCTTAACTAATCAAGTTTCTTTATATGAAAATTAAAAAAATATTATTAAACGGGTTAGTTGGTCGAAAACAGGTCAACCCATTTATTATAAGGTTGGGTTGGGTTAAAAATTCCAACCCATTTACCTAAACAAGTTGGGTTATAGTTGAGGATTTCTACCCATTTACGTTAATAAGTCCACCCGAATCCAACCCAGGTCGACCCATTGTCAGCTATAAGTTCAAACACCAAAAGTTACTCCAAGACTGGAAACGCTAGAAAAGGAAAAGGCATCATGCAACTAACAATACAACAACAACAACAACTAAGCCTTATTCCCAAAGTGATTTGGGGTCGGCTAACATGAATCGTCAACTGAAACCGTTACCAGAAGAGATGGCCTCGACAAGAGTGATAAAAAGGTTTTTTTTTTTTTGAATTTTTAAAGAAGTTTTTTTTTTTTAAAGCAAGGTTTACACCAACAAGTTTTAAAAGAGGTTTTCAACAAAAGGTTTTAATACCAACACAATTGAGAAAAACAAATAAATGCAGTAATCACACCCCTTCCTCCACATGGATACTGCCCCTCCACCCACTTCTATCCAACGTCATGCTCTCCTCAATCCCAAGTAACCTCATATCACTTTCAATTACCTTCATCCAAGTCATCTTAGGTCTTCCCCTAAGAATCACTGAAGAAAATTGCGCATCAAATTCAAGACTTAAATTCCAACGCAAAAACACAACGCATTATATTTTCGGCATTGATAAGATCGAGCAAACAAGAAATGCGCAACATGAAATTCTTCAAATTTTGAGATAAGTTACATACCCTCGTTTCAGGCGATTGAATCACTAGTTGGTAATTACGAACTCAATTGCAAATGGGAGAATCTGTACAACGCAAAAATTCATACTTAAAAAAATTAAGAGCCAAAAACTCAGTCACAAAGTTAAATATAACGGGAGAGAAGATGAATTATAGATTAACCCAGAGGCATAAATTTGTAGATGTCACTGCTTAATTCCCAAACAGCTTGTAAATATATGTATATATATTGTTATTTTTGGGAGACACAAACCAAACCTAGAATATCACTGAAGAGAAGAAGCAGTAGCACCGGAGGGAAGTGCGATTTACAAGCAATTATATCGCATATTCTGGTAAGTATTTATACGATCGATTGGTAATCCCAAATCAAAGGTGGGATTTTTTTCGAAGATATTATTCAAGGTTTGATAGGAAAGTTGCAGTAGCTATGGAGGTGTAGAGATGACGAGCAAAGTCTTTCCTGATTCTCGTAATATTTTTCCCTGAAAAAAAAGGTAGAACGCTACTTTGTGAAACAGAACGCTATATTTTCTAACGTTTGAGAAAAGTTATCCAAAAGCTACTTGAAACTCTAATAACTACTCCAACCTCAACTTTGCCAAACTGATAAGTCATATTTATATATAGTTTTTAGGTGCATTTAGGTTGCATTTTAGAGCATTTAGATTCGTATTTAGGTTCATTATTGCATTATATTCTTAAGTTATGTTATTCTACTCCTATTCGGTATGTTTTCTTGTTTTTGATGAATTTCAGGTAACGAGAACATATTTGGAGTATAATTAGCTAAGCTTGAGGATTAGGACCACTTGGAAGGAAGGTGCAATGCATAAGGATTGCTATGGATATTTTATAGTACGAGTTTGAGCATATTTGGAAAATTATTAGAAGAAATGTGAAAAAGGAGTCACGTCTACTCTTATGATCATAACTTTTGATATGCTTCTTAGAATCGAGTAATTCCAGCATATTTGGAAACTAGACTTGAAGAGCTTTCCAACGATAGGTGGCACGCCCCGAGGAGACTTCTAATCAAGGAGTTATTATGCCTTTCGGAAGATTGCACTGTTTCTGCTGGAATCTGCCACGCGTACGCGCGGATCACTATTCCGCCCATTTAATGATATTTCGACTTTCCTTATGTTTGTAACTTACTTTCCTAGTCTTATTAGGTTATTGAATATTATTTAGATGAGGAAAAACTTTTTTCTCTCCTCTCCCTTCTCACGTTAGTTATTATTTTTTAGGTTTAGTTTTATTTTTCTCTTCTCTTTCTCTCTCTTTAGTTTAAACCCTAGATTTCATGTTTTTCATTAATTCATTAGTTTTATTATTTCATTCTCTTTTTTCATTGATTTCTTTTAATTATGTTTTCCTTTCTCTTTCTAGATGTAGTTTTTATTCTTTATTTCATGATTGAGTAGTTTTTATTTCTAGGGTTTAGGAATCCATGTTTATATGCTATAATTCTTGATGGATGTTTATTGATGGTTTCATTAGTCATTGTTATTTCTAATTGATTAGTATTTTCATTGTTAATCTTGCAATATGATCAATTGGCTGATTAAATATTGCTAATACTGAGTCATAGATCGAGAGATGGTACTCTTTCGAGGCTTACCTACAATTAGCAAATATGATTATGTTAGCGACCGTACTGCATATGTTGATTTGAGAGCGTTAAAACCCGACCGTAGGATTATCTTTGCTCTAGATATCTGATTAGTTGAACTATTGATGATATTTTGATGGATTATAAATATGAACATGGTGAACCATTGCCCTAGATCCTTTTTAGTTTGATTTTCGTAGTTTGATTAGTTTAGAACTTTAATTCAAATATTCTTGATCTTGTTTAGTTTCTCTATACCTTAGAAGCTAGATTAAAACATCCATCTCTCTGTGGATTCGACCCTACTTACCCTACTACATTGTTAGAAGGTTTTGCAGGAATTATTTTTTACAGGTATACGACAGCCTATCACAAACACTCAATTAGTGTTTTGACCTAGTCAATATATTAAGAGCTAGTGCAAAAGCTATTGTCGAACACGCTCTTAGTCCAAACACTAAAAGCAACTTCAAAAGCTACTGGTGAACAAGGTCTTAGGGTCAGTTTGGCATAAAAAAAAGTAGCTGGTAGCTGTAAACTTTAAACTTGTTGATGTCGAGGTAGTTGTTAGTTTTTAGCTATGAAATTAACTAGCTAAAGCATAAATGTTCGGTAATAATAGTTGTTAACAAAATTTTAACGTGTAAATAATATGCGAAAAATGAAAATTCAACTCAAAAGCTAATAATCTAACTTTTAACAAAAACTAAAAGTTACCTAAAACCTATATCCAAAAACTACTTTGATAAACAGTAAAATAATTTTTCAAAAGATAAAAACTACTTAAAACACTACTTCAAAAAACTGCACCAAACAAGCCCTTAGTCTCTCCCTAGAACTTAAGATTTTGATGAATATACTCTCTTGGGGCCTAACCGCCTAACTAACCTCTTCGGCCTTTTTTCCCCTATGTAAGCTGGAATGCTAAACATCGCCCCAAAACTTCTTAAAATCGCCCCGGTCCCATCAAACATTTTCAACTTTACCCTTCCCTTTTTTTTTGCTTTTCTTTTCCCAAACCACCACCTCCTACCACCACCACGCACCCCGATTGCCACCACCTCCATCCCCACATCTACCTCAAGCACCACCCACCGCCAGCTCCCCACGATCGCCCCCCACCCTCCCTCCACCCCCACCAGCCAGCCCCCCCCCCCCCCGCAACCCCCGCGAGCGGCCCCCCACCCCCGTGCAACCCCCACGAGCGGCCCCACCCTCCCTCCACCTCCAAGAGCAGCCCCCACCCTCCCCCACCCCCGTAAGCCGAGACTCCTCCACCATCGGGCCATGGGTGGAACGTCCTGGTCAGACGTTCCTCCCCATCACCCAATAATAAATAAATAAATAAATTACAGGGTGGGTAGTGGAGGAGGTGGTTGTTGGCTATGAAGCACGGGTATGCCTCCTAGACGCCGCTTCCCATACCGGGTACAGGACGGGTTCGCCTGAGATTCGTACCCAAAACGAATCTGGCAAGGTGGGTACGGTGGTTTGAATTGGGTACGGTTGGGATGAAGATGGGAACGGGTTGGGGACATATTTGAGAGGAGAGCCACGTACCCAGTCAAGTTTAGTGAAATTTTAATGGGGAAAAATCAGATCCAAGGGTTTAGGGTTGGAAATTTCGAATAATCTCTCACCTGAAAGGAGAAGTGAAAACTCCTTCGAAGTCCTTCGCTCCTTCGCTGCTCCTCCTTCTCGCCAGTCGCCGCATCTCCGGTTGTCGGTTAGTTGCTTCGAATTCCTTCGCTGCTCCTTCGGCCTTCACTTCTCCTTCTTCGCTGGTTTGTTTCTCTATTAGAAGTTAGATCTAGGGTTTTTGTTTTATTTTTATGTTTTATTTTGGTTTTTGTTTAATTTTTTCTCTCCCTTTCCTCCTTCTTCGCCGCATTGTTTTGTTTTTTGTTTAGTTTTGTTTTTGTTTAATTTTTTTTCTGGTTTCTTTTTTAGATCAAGGGTTTTCTTTTACTTTTATTTTCTGAATTGTTTAATTTTTTATTTTCTATTTTGTTTTTGCTTTATTTTTTCCTTCCCTCTCCTCACGTGTTTTTTGAATTTGTTGGCTGTTTTTTTTTTCTGTCAATACTCTAATACTATTCTAGTTTTTTACTTTTGTGACTGAGATAATGTAAATTAATAAGCTTATAATTTTCATTTAATTTATGAAAACTAAAATTTAACGTAATATAATTCATTAATGTATCGGTTTTTTCACCAAGTACCCCCCGAGTTTTCGAAAAATTCACGTGGTACCCTAAATTCACCAGGTACCCCTAAGTTTCAAACTAATACACTCAGATACCCTTAATGACTAACGGCGTTAGCCGCCGTTAGTCTTAACTAGAGGTGATCATGGGCTGGGTCGGACCGGGTTCGGGCCGGGCCGAGCCAAAAAAATTTTGCCCATTGACCGGGCCGAGCCCAAATCCGGACCAAAAAAAATGTGCCCAAAGCCCGTTATTTAAACACCTAAATAAACCCTAATTAACCTAATTAAACACTAATTAACCTAATTAAACCCTAAAACCTAACTAACCCTAACTTAACTTCTAAACCCGACCCTAACCCCTCCCCAACCCTCCCACCACCCCCGCATCCCAAGAACCCCTCCCCCCAAAGAACCCTCCCCCCTCCCCCACCCCCGCAGCCCCGTCGCGAGCCCGGCCCCCCCCCCCTTGCGAGCCCGGCCCCCCACCCCCGTCGTGAGCCCGGAACCCCACCCTCCTCCTACCCCCGTCGTGAGCCCCGAGAACCCCACCCTCCCCCACCCCTCGTCGCGAGCCCGGATCCCGCCCCTCCCCCACCCATCGTCGCGAGTCCATAACCCCCCACCCTCCCCTACCCCCCGTCGCAGCTTGTTCGGGTTACTTAGCTTGTTCGGGTTACTCGGCTTGTTCGGGCTAGTGTTGTGGGCGGCGCAGGAGTGGGGGGGGAAGGGAGTTGTTCCAAAATTGAGGGGGGCGATGGTGGGGAGGGGTGGGGAAACTGGGTTTGGGCTGCGGCGGCGCGGGGTTGGGGAGGGGCTGCGGGTGGGGGTGGGGGGAGGGGATGGGGCCGGGATGGAGGAGGCCGCGGGGGTGGTGGGAGGGTAGGGGAGAGTGGTTAGGGTTTGGTTTAAGGTTTAGGGTTAGGATTAGGGTTAGGATTAGGGTTTATAGCAGAAAATTAGGATTAATGACTAACGGCGGTTAACGCGTGTTAGTCATTAAGGGTATTTGAGGGTACCACGTGAATTAGTTTTAAACTTAGGGGTACCTGGTGAATTTTGAAAACATGGAGGGTACCACGTGAATTTTTTGAAAACTCGGGGGTACTTGGTGAAAAAATCGTTAATGTATTATATTTATTTTTTTATTTTTTTTTTATTTTTTTTGCCGAATCCAATTCGTACCCGTTTTCAGAAAATTTGATTTTGCCGTTTTCAGTCCCCGTATCCGTATTGGTGCTACCTAAACTGTTGGCGGGTGGTGGCAGGTGGTGACAGGTGGTGGAAAAAAGAGAAGGGGTAAAATAGTAAATTAGAAGTGGACCCGGAGCGATTTTAAGAAATTTTGTGTAGACGTTTAACAATATATAAGTCGACTCCTTGTACTTCATTTCGTTTGTTTAATCTTTAGCTTCCTTCTTAATCAGAATATTCTAACAACCTTTTTCGCGTTATAACACAATAAAAGCTTCATCTTCTTCTTATTCTCTTTCAAACCTTCATTTCTCTTCTCCCTCAAAAAAATAGAGCTTCATTCTCTTCTTCCATGGCCGCATTACTCTACGCTAGCATACTAGCATGGCAATTGCAGTTTTTCTTGGTCTTTTTTTGTATTGCACTTTATTCCCTAAGGGATGCCTTTACTTCGATAATTTTTTGGCCATTTGCTGCTGTATTGACAAAAACTCATAGGTCGGTGATGGTGGTGCTGAAGTTGGACTCAACTGTACTTTTCCATTTTCTGTTCATTTCTTCTTCTCCTTCTTCCTTTTTGTTTCTGTTTCTTTTGTTTTTTTTTCTTTCTTCCATCTGGGTAATAGTTCTTACGGTTCAACAAACATGAAGGTAATTCTTCTTAATCTTGAATTTTCTTTCTTGTACCGATTTTATTGAATTCTTTGGGATTTCATGGGTTTTCTTTTTGGGGGTTTTTCTACTATGTTTTATGAATGCAAGTATAATAATATTACTGGGTGTTTTTGTTTTTTGTAAATGTGTAATGTGTAATTCTTTAGACGATGATTTCATTTAGAAAGTTTCATCAATTTGGATCATTGAAATCTTTGGGTATTTCATGGGTTTTCTTTTTAGGGGATTTTCTATTCTGTTTTATGAAATATGAGTATAATGTTACTGGGTGTTTTTGTTTTGTGTAAATGTGTAATGTGTATTTCTTTAGACGATTATTTCATTTAGAAAAGAAAGTTTCATTAATTTGGATTATTGGGTACATTGATTTTGTAAATATCGACCAGAAAGAACAAATTAAACCCGAATTTACTATAATTCATGTATCCAAATTAATAACATCATGATTTCATTTGTTCTTGCAAGTTTAAAGTGCTAATGAAGTTCTTTGTGTGTTTGTGTAGATGAGTATGTTGTTTGCTATGGTTGCAAGAGTTCGTTTCAAAAAAAAAAAAAAAAAGAGTTCGTTTCAAAGAAGATGTGAACAGGTAATTTTGGTGTCTGTTATTTCCTACTTCTGTTAAGTTAGTTATGCTAAAATCTTCTTGTCCCAAAGTTACATTTTATGTTAAACTATAGTATAAGTTTTGGTTCTTGATATTTTTGCTTTTTCCTGTCAACTTATGTCTTTATATAAATATAACAGACAACAGTAGCTAAGTTGCCTAGTCAAATTACATTACTGCGTTCATAAAGATTTGGAAATTTTTTGTGTGAATGCTATATTAATGTTCAAGATATTGTTGAAATTTGTTTGCTGCTCATTAAAACTTAGTTTGGTAATCTGTCTTAGAGAAGGAGCCTGTGACAATATTTCGATTTTGGCCTACATTGTCTGATGTTACTATGATAAAACTATTATGCTATAGATATTATGTTCAAGATATTGTTGAAATTTGTTTGGTGCTCACTAAAACTTAGTTTGGTGCTCTGTCTTAGAGGAGCCTGTGACTATATTTCGAATTTCGCCTACATTGTCTGATGTTACAATGATAAAGCTATTTGTATCCGAGGCTTTTGTGTCTTTCATGATGGTGCAATATTTGCTCTTGACCTATAGCTTTGGTTGCTTTTACCTTGTTTTTCTTCTTTACACCCCTAAACTTTTCCCAGCTAAACAACACCTCAAGAAGAGGGTTTTGTTTGCTGATGAATGTAGATTTATAAGTTAGGATGCTACTGGAAATATGCTACTGCAATTGTTCTAACTGATTGTATGTCATTTGTGTTTTTAGCTACAGCAGAAGGCCAGTTAGCGACTGCTAAAGGACACGAAGCTGACTACGATCTTTTCATACATCAGATTTGATATTTGGACAAAACCAACTTTTTGCTGTTATTTTTTTGTGAGTTTGAAGGCTGCTAATTCAAACTAGAAGCTCACTGGCAACACCACTGCAACTTTGCATCTGTAGAGAAGGCAATTTTTAGAACATGAAGCTGACTACGACCTTAATTATCATACATCAGATTTGATATTTGGAGATAACCATTTTTTGCTGCTAATTCTTTGTGAGTTTGAAGGCTGCTAACTCAGACTAGAATCTCACCGGCAACACCACCTCAACATTGCATATGTAGAGAAGGCAGTTTTTTGAACATGACTACGATTTCATACATCAGATTTGATATTTGGAGAACACCAATTTTTGCTGCTAATTCTTTGTGAGCTTGAAGGCTTAGTAGAGAAGGCAGTTTCTTTTATTCTAATATTGTGTCAAAGAAGTACATACAATAACAACACCATAGCTTGAAGGTGATAGTAGTTAGTCAGCTGACAGATGACATTTAATTTTGCAACTTCTCCACAAGATAGTATCTTAGTAGGCAACTTTTTTTTCTTCTAATAGGCGTCAAAGAAGTAGATATAATAACACCAGGCACTAATTGTACATTCATAGCTTCGATGTGATCGTACACAGCCGGCAGATGATTTTGTAACTCCTCAACATTGTAGTATCTTTGGGGGCATTTTTTTTCTTCTAATAGGCATCAAAGATGTAGATATAGTACCACCAGGCACCAGCTAATAATTGTACATCCATAGCTTGGAGGTGATCTTATACAGATGACATTTGACATTTGATTTTGTAACTCCTCCACAATGTAGCATCTTTGCTGCAAATTTCAAGTGACATTAAATGTGAAGTGATTCTCAAACAATTAGTCTCTTTTGAGTTTTTGACAATCTGGCCAATTATGGTGTCTTATTTTGAGTAGAGGCATCATAATGTATAGTGATTCTTGAACTAGTGTTTTCTGCCAGGCTTGATGTTGTTGGTTATGTTGTGTGCGTGCGTGCGCGCTTGCGTTCGTGCTCAAGTGTGGATAAGTGCCAACGTTGGTGGGTCGCTTTGGAGGAATTACATGCTCCGCTTAGTCGATATTACTTGCATCCTCTTCTCTTATCTTGCACGTTCTAATTTGATTACTTGCATCCATAGCTGCTGTTTTTTTGGGTACTCCATTGATCATTGCGTATCTCTTGAGTTGTCTATGCTAGCTTTTAGTAAATGTTCCAGATTTCTAAGTCTTCAAAGAAATTGAAGTTTGACCTTACCTTCTGCCTTACCATATTTTCATCATCTATTCCTATGTAATCTGATTCTCTTTATGGGAATAGAGACTAGATAGTATCTAATTCATTCTCTTTAACTACCTCATGTTGACTTTAACCACCCACCCTAAAGTGTCTTAATATGTAAGTGGTGTGTTAATCTTCGGGATGAAATGACAAATACAATTCAGCAATCCGGTTACACCATGTTATCGTTTTCAAATTAGAGGTTCAGAATTACGCAACTAAGAAATGAGGTAAGGTGATCCAAAATAGTCCAAAATTACCCTAGAATGAGCTTAAATGATTAAAGCTTGCGTGAAATGGTCCCAAAACAATTGAATCAACTAGAATTGGTCATAACAGTCATAAAACTATCTATTATGACACAAAGAACTACACAATTGACCTAAAACAAGGTTAACAAATCCAAAATAGTTGGTTATGGTCCAAATTAAAATGAGCTAATTTAATAAAAACTTGCGTGAAATCGTCTTAAATATAAATATATAACTAATACATTTAGGCACTAGTACAAAAAAAAAGTCCTAGGAAAACGGTTGAAAACGGCCTAGGAAACCGGACTACACCCGGTCTTCATCTCACAGGTAGCCTAGGCTAGGAGACCGGTTATGATGCCTGGTGTCTTTGTTTATTTGGGAGACCAGTTGACAACTAAAACCAGTCTCTTAGGTAAGAAGACATATCATATGTAAAGAATGAAGATAATATTGGTCCTTTAATTTATTCAAGGCCGTTCCTGACATTTTATAGGCTCGGGGCGAAATAAAAGGTTAAGGCCTCTTATATATGTTGGCGGAGCTAGAATATTGCCACTAAGTAGTTTTTTCCTCTAACACTTACCAATGAGTCTACAGTGAGTGTCGATCACCTTTAATTTTTTTTATAATATAAATCATTGATTTTAATATGTCATCCTAACCGTATTTACAAGTACTATATTTTATATATTTATTTCATCCAAAGCTGAAAATAACAAAGATACCCTAATATACTCACAGTTTCAAGATTTGTAATTTTATTCTTCTTTTGATAATTTATTCAAGTCCCAAACACTGCAGAGACATTGATAGTCGTCACAACTCACACATCGAAGAAGAAGAGATAAAACCGAAGATATATGATGCCTTCAAACTCCCATTATAACTTATTTCCATTGACAGATAGTATTAGATAATGAGAATGACTCTAAATTATCTATATAAAAAAACCAAAGATATCGGATGCCCTATGATCTAGATATTTGCAAAGTAATGAAGAAGGAAACTTTTACAATTTCTGACTAGTTGCAGATAATTAGAAAATCAAATAGAAGGAATTAGACATTTGAGAGGTTTGCTTGTTAGTGCCAAACAAGGCCATAGTGTTAGTTTTTACTTATCTATAAATTGCTTGGGATCATCTCCCAATAGACCTAGTATTATCAAAACTCAAATTAACCTAAACATATATTAAATCAAGGAAAATTCTACTTACAAAGAGATGAATGATGAATTTTCCCTTTTATGTTTGTAAATACGCTTTATCAATTATAATGTAACTCAAATTAACCTAAACATATTTTAAAACTGTGAAAATATAAAGTTAATATTGAAAATACAAATGGTGAGGCTACCTGATGAATTTCCATAGTTTTGAAATGTGTGCATCTTTGTTGTAGAATACAAAATATTATAATTCAAAACCACAGGCTAATGCTTGAAATATGTTCCCATATATTATCCATTTATGATATAGTTCGACAACCCATGAAAATATAATGTTAATATGAACAATAGCATATTAATTATGTTTTATCGTTGACCCATGCATAAGAGAGCATATAACTATAACTTTTTAAGAGCGAGGAACTTTTTTTAAGTATAGGATTTTTTTTTAAGTTTAGATGAAGGGGACTCACTTAAGGGAAATAAGGGGAAATCTTCAAATGAGTCCCATAAGGATTGATCCCTAGACCTCAGGGATATGAGGTGGGAAGCGATGTCACTAGTCCACCACCTCAACCTCTTGGAAATGGAAGCATAGGATTGCCTACTAATGATACATTCATATGTAGAATTTTGACGGGACGTATATGACATGAGAATAGGAATTGTTGAGTGAGTGCTAAAATTAGTTTAGATGATATTTTAACAAAATAAAAAGTCATCTCTAAGGCTGATTATATAGTGGTAGAGTTTATTCAATTATAGCGTGGATATAATTGAATATTCGGAAAACCTTACAAGTGAACAAATTGTAAATTATACACACAAGAAAAACGTGATACAATTGTGGTATTAGGATGGATAAGTGCTTATGATATATTCATCTTGAAAATAACAAAGAAGTTAGTAAATGAGGAGGTTGAATTCATTATGAGGGCATTCTTTTTCTTGTTTAGGTTGTTAAAAAAGCTAACTTAATATAACTCAATAGGCTTTTTTTTTTGAGGGGAATATAACTCAATAGGCTCTCTCTCATTATATTAGGTCTTTTTCGATAAGACATGTGTAAGTTCTATTGACTATCAATCTAGAAATAATAGCAAACAATAATAGAACAACAAGTAACAAACCAAGAAAGAACACACAAGATCGAACTTTTACGTGGAAACCCAAGAACTGGGAGAAAACCCACGAATCTGCACTAGGAATCGATGAATGTTCAAGAAAGGTTACAAAAGCTCTCTAAGATCTCTCTCTAACTTTTCCTCTCTTGAATATGAGAATAAATGATGAATAATACTCAAGTTATGGCAATAGGTTAAACCTAAATATAACTTAAATCGGAAAATTACCTCCCCGCGTGAAATAAACCTCCGCCCGATCGAGTCGGGCGACATCCGCCCGATCGGGCGGTTAAGCGCCAGACCAAAACTGCTCTCGGGCCCGATCGGGCGACCTTCGCCCGGTCGTTTGCCCGATGAAGATCGGTACTTCGCCCGATCGGGCGAGACCGTCCGATTCCACCGGCCGCCTAGCTTCACTGCGCCAGCCAAGAAGATCGACCCCGCCCGATCGGGCGACACTGCCCGACACGATCGGGCGGGACTTCAAACGAGCCGATTTTCGCCAAAGTAAGCTTCACGCAACCTCATCTCCACACCATACACACATTGAGCTCCATATGACATCATATACCCAACAATCTCCCACTTGGAGATAGGTGTAAGTGAAGAATAACTTATACCATCATCATCTTTTCATTCATCTCAATTCCTAAAGCACCACCTTCATTAGCAATTACCGAAGGCCAACTAAGGTTCGGCACAACCTTAGTTTGTCACAACTCACACTCTTAGTGAGCATATCTGCTGGGTTCTTAGCACCCAACACTTTCTCCAGACACAACACATTCTCCTCCACTAAACTCCTGATGTAGTGAAAGCGCCAACGAATATGCTTGGTCCTACAATGATACATAGGATTCTTAGCCAAATGCACTGCACTGCACTTTGACTATCACTATCACTTTCTCCTGTTTAATGCCCATCTCTTCAAGAAAACCAATAAGCCATTCCATCTCCTTACTCCGCCTCCGACATAGCCACATACTCGACTCCGTAGTAGACAAAGAGATACACTTCGTAACTTGGACATCCGACTCAGCTGATGACCAACGAAGAGAGACATATCCATACGTGCTTTTGCTAGTATCGATATCTCCACCGAGATCGGCATCAACATAACCCTCAAGCTTCACTCCTTTCTTCCGTAAACAAAGCCCCATACTTGAAGTGCCCTTCAAGTACCTTAGTAACCACTTCCACGACGATCCCAATGTTTCTCACCGGATTAGAAACAAATCTACTCACAACTCCCACTGCAAAAGCAATGTCCGGCCGTGTGCAAACCATGGCATACATCAAACTACCAACCGGCGAAGCATAGGGAACAAGTGGTCATCCGCTCCTTTTCTTCTTCGTAGTTGGTGAGTGCTCCCTTGTCAATTTGAGGTCGCTAGGAAGCGGCGAATTTACGGATTTTGCATCTCCCACATTAAACCTCTTAAGTACCTTTAGAATATAATCTTCCTGAGACAATTTCAACATGCCAGTAGACTTGTCCCTAAAAATCCTCATACCTAAGATTTGTGTGGATTCACCCAAATCCTTCATCTCAAATTTATGTGACAGTTTTCCCTTCACACTATTTATCACCTCCATGCTCGTACCAGCAATTAGCATATCATCAACATACAGAAGTAAATAAACATAGTCATTTACATACCTCAAAAGTAGCAACAATGATCGCTATCGACTCTCTTGAACCCACTACTACACATAAAGGTGTCAAATTTTATGTACCACCTTGTCTCGAGCTGCTTCAATCCATATAAGCTCCTCTTGAGCTTGCACACTAAGTTCTCTTTTCCACGAACTTTGAAGCCATCCGGTTGCTCCATGTAGATCTCCTCATCCAGATCACCATGTAGAAACGCGGTCTTAACATCCATCTGTTCTAAGAACAGATTCTCGGCGAACAATAGCCGGCCAGAAGATACGTATAGTAGTCAACTTTACAACGGAGAGCAAATATCTCGTTGTAGTCAATGCCCTCCGTTGTCGAACCCCTTTACTACTAATCTTGCCTTATACCTGACATTTCCATCAGGCTCTTTCTTCAATCTGAAAATCCACTTGTTGCTAAGTGCTCTCATTCCTGCAGGCAATGCAGACAACTCCCATGTCCGATTCTTTTCCAAGGACTTGCATCTCATCTTTCATGGCTAACTCCCACTTAGATGAGTCGGTCGAATTTATTGCTTCTTTATATGATTACGCGGTTCACCCGCATCGGTTAGTAGCAAATAAAACATAGAAGGGGAATATCGATTTGGTGCTTTGGACACCCTTGCGGATTTTCTCAAGTCAACTTGAGAGACTATTCTTCCTGTACTAGAACTGGAGCCTCTTGGTGGTGTGACAGTAGCACCATCTGAATTACCTTGCTGTGAGTTATCTGACTCATCTGAATCAGACCCTGTAGGAGTATGAGCTTCATCATCATGTTGCTTAACCCGTTCTGGAACAATGACATCTTTTCCATCAATGCCTTCAGTCACCACAAACTCCTCCTCCTGAGCTCCCACTAGATCAGTAATCTCAGATTTATCACCATAAACATCCTTGTACACCTTAGTCTCATCAAAAGTGACATCACAGTGTCTCAAAATCTTCCTACTTTTAGGTTCCCAACATCGATACCCATACTTCTCGAACCATACCCAATAAAATAGCATTTAACGGCCTTTGGGTCTAACTTGTCGCGTTTCTCGGATTGAACATAAGCAACCCAACCAAATAATTTCGAAAAGAATGATTTACCTCCTTCCCACTCCAAACCTCCTCTGGTAGCTTGAACTCCAATGGAACTGATGGTCCCCTGTTGATCAAGTAAGCTGCTGTACTAACTGAATCTGCCCAAAAGGTTTTAGGTAGCCCTGCATGCAACCTCATACTCCTAGCCCTTTCAGTCAGTGTCCTATTCATCCTCTCTGCGACTCCATTCTGTCGAGGTTTCCTCGGAGCAGATCCTCTTGAGAATGATGCCATTCTCCTCACGAGCTTTGTGTACTCTGCCAATTCATACTCACCTCCATTATCGGACTTAATGCACTTAATTTTCTTTCCGATCGATTCTCTACCTCGACCTTCCACTTCTTGAAGGTCTCATGAAGCTCGATTTTCCTCTTCATGAAGTAGACCCATACCTTCCGCTGTAGTCATCAATGAAAGTAACAAAGTAACGTGAGCCTCCAAGGGATCCGGATCGGGGAAGGCCCCCACAAATCGGTGTGCACCAACTCTAACTTCTCAGTTTTCAACTCTTTCTTGGCTTTTGTGAAAGTCACCTTTTTCTGCATGCCATAGACACAACTCTCACAAAATTCCATGTCAACTGATTTCAACCCTGACAATTTGCCACTTGAAGCTAAAATCTTCATCCCTTTCTCACTCATGTGACCAAGTCTAGTATGCCATAACTTAGTCTCATCCACAGTAGCTGCAAAGAACCATGCCCGTACACCCCGCAATAGTGTATAGTGTTCCATCTTAGTACCTCTAGCCAAGATCATGGAACCTTTGGAAATTTTCCACTTCCCCTCACGAACACGTTTTGTAGCCACATGAGTCCGGTTGACTCACGAAATCGAATTCTTTGCTAGGCTCGGAATGTACCTAACATCATGCGGTTTTAAAGTTCCCCGTTCGCAGTCTTGACAATCACATCTCCCTTCCCCATGATATCCAAGGTCTTGTCATCAGCAAGATAGACCTTACCCAACTTCTTTGCTTTGAAGTCATGAAACAGCTCCCTCATAGGTGAAGAGTGAAACGATGCCCCCGAATCTAGGATCCACGACTCTATGGGACTATCAACACTTAGGACCAAAGCATCCTCAATCTCATTCGATGCAGAATAAATCGATGAGTTATCACTATCCTCCTGTTTATCATTATGGTCAGACTTTCCACCCTTCTTCTTGGGATGTGGACACTCCCTCTTTGGATGACCCTTCTCACCACAATTCCAACAGGTAATACTAGCCCTGCCTTTTGACTTACTCCGGCCCCTAGACTTTGATCTACCCTGAAAATTCTTTCCTTTTCCCTTTTGTTTTCCTCTCCCTCTACCCTCAGTACTGTATGCTCCAGATGATTCTCCACTCTCCTTCCTTTGAATACTCTCACTCAAAATCAGATCACGGACAACATCATACACCAATTTTTCTTTTCCAGAAGAATTGCTAACAGCAGTTACTACAGTTTCCCAAGCAACGGGTAAGGAGGACAACAAAATTAAGGCTTTCACTTCATCATCAAATATAATATTTACCGAAGATAACTGACTTATTATTGAATTAAATTCATTAATATGTTCAGCAGCAGAACTACCATTATTCATCTCTAAATCAAATAAACGGCGCATCAGATATACCTTATTCATTGCCGAGGGCTTCTCATACATATCTGACAGTGCTTTGATTAATTCCGCCGTTGTTTTGATATCCTTGACATTGAACGCCACAGTTCGAGCCAATGTCAATCGCACCACCGCTAGTGCCTGCCGATCGAGTACCTTCCACTTAGCCTCTTCAATGTCATCTGGCTTTGTAGACAGAGGTTGATACAGATTCTTTTGATATAAGATGTCTTCTATTTGCATCTTCCAATATCCAAAATCTGTTCCATCAAACTTCTCAATTCTAATCTTTGCATCCTCCATTGTTAATTATTCTAGATTTAGACAATAAACCAACCTAGCTCTTGATACCACTTGTAAGTTCTATTGACTATCAATCTAGAAATAATAGCAAACAATAATAGAACAACAAGTAACAAAGCAAGAAAGAACACACAAGATCGAACTTTTACGTGGAAACCCAAGAACTGGGAGAAAAACCACGAATCTGCACTAGGAATCGATGAATGTTCAAGAAAGGTTACAAAAGCTCTCTAAGATCTCTCTCTAACTTTTCCTCTCTTGAATATAAGAATAAATGATGAATAATACTCAAGTTATGGCAATAGGTTAAACCTAAATATAACTTAAATCGGAAAATCGCCTACCCGCGTGAAATAAACCTCCGCCCGATCGAGTCGGGCGACATCCGCCCGATCGGGCGGTTAAGCACCAAACCAAAACTGCTCTCGGGTCCGATCGGGCGACCTTCGCCCGGTCGTTTGCCCGATGAAGATCGGTACTTCACCCGATCGGGCGAGACCGCCCGATTCCACCGGGCGCCTAGCTTCACTGCGCCAGCCAAGAAGATCGACCCCGCCCGATCGGGCGACACTGCCCGACACGATCGGGCGGGACTTCAAACGAGCCGATTTTCGCCAAAGTAAGCTTCACGCAACCTCATCTCCACACCATACACACATTGAGCTCCATATGACATCATATACCCAACAACATGTTACCCAAACCCATCAAAAAACGCCCAAGATAAGGTTCATTTGGGTTGGATCAACAATAAGTTGGTTTTTCTTAGTAGGATATGTAAGAGTCGGTGAAGCTTATAGTAATGTTTGTTTGCCTTATATTTCATGTTTCGTTGTAATAGCTTTGGAATGTAATTCCGTCTTTTAATTAATTAATGCAAATTATCGTAATGTCAATATATATATATATATATATATATATATATATATATATATATATATATATATATATATATATATATATATATATATATATATATATATATATATATATATTTAGAACTTTCGAGTGCAACACATGTTATGATTTAATGTTTTGCGTTGCATTGCTTTTGAACAATAGCTTTCCAAAGATGAATCGTCAATCATCATTCCCAGCTTTGCTGTATAGAATGAAGTCCATGATTATTTCAAAAAAGAACAAAACTGATATTTAGTCACATTATACAGTAACTCACAAGAAGTAGAATACGATTTAGCTCAACCATGTATCATAAACTTCTGCAGAATTATATGACACAACCACACCTTGAGAGGGTAAAATCAAGCTATTATATTTGTGATATTTCCTCCTCGAATAAGAAAAAAATATTCTTCACCATCCAAGTTCAGATAGTTTTGCTCTGCCCGAGTTCTTTTTTGGACTGTAACTAAAATAATATATCCCTGCAGGCTGCAGTATCAGCAAAAGATTGCACTGCCTGCTTAATTTGACATTGATAATACAAGATCAATACAGCTTAGCAAATCTCTCTCACACCACACCTAAACCAAGCCTTAGCACATTCGGCTGCCGAATAACACAGCCTAGATGTATATCTTAGATGGAAACTAATAAGTGGAAAGAAGAAAAAAGTACTGAAAATTCTAAGTCATTATATCAAAGTTCACAACAAAACTATTTGAGGCTGTTAGCACCTTTTGATCTTAGTGCAGCGAATATAGTAGTGAAAGATCCAGTTAAAGGTAAAGAACAATCTTCTTCTGTGTAAGATGTGCGTGAAGGCAATACATTATCACTTGTGCTCACTTCAAAATCTTCGAATTTTTGCACATCGATCTCTGGCAGAGTTTTTTCAAGTGAAACAGGCACATCTTCCAGTTTGCTGATCACCTCCAACTGTATCGCGACTTCTCTCATTGTTGGCCTTTGTCTCCCATCCATGTTCAGACACTGCTTAGCAAGATTGGCAGTGGCAAGGACGGTTTCTTTCTTACCCTCTTTTGCAACTCGAGCAGCCAATATATCATGCAAGTCCAAATTTTCCAAAGCTGACAGAAACCACAACACTAGGCTCTGTCCATTAAGAGAGTCAGAACGACGAATAGCCTTTGACCCTGTCAAAAGCTCTACTAGAACTACCCCAAAGCTGTAAACATCACTCTTGTCAGTGAATTGGTGTGATCGGAAGTATTCAGGATCTAGATAACCAAATGTGCCTTGAACACAAGTGGTTAAATGAGTTTTATCAGTGGCAATAGACCTTGATGTTCCAAAATCCGATAGTTTAGCTTTATATTTCGCATCAAGAAGTATATTAGTGGATTTAACATCTCTATGGAAAATGGGCTTTGAGGATGCAGAGTGCAAGTAAGAAAGAGCTCCGGCTACTTCTATAGCAATGTGTAAGCGCATTTCCCATGTAACCGGGAAATCTTCACTAGGATCATGGATACACTTAGAAAGAGTCCCGTTTAGTACAAATTCATAGACTAGCAGAGGAACTTGTGTCTCCAAACAACATCCTAATAGCTTGACAATATTTCTGTGGTTAATTTGTGATAAAATTACCACCTCATTTATGAATTGACCCAACTGGCTCTGTCCTTCTATTTTAGATTTTTTTATGGCAACAATATTTCCATCACTCAACATACCTTTATAAACTGTACCTTGACCTCCCTGACCCAGAACTCTGTCTTTGTTAAAATTATCAGTAGCTTTCTCTAGCTCATCAGCAGTAAAAATCCTTGTTTTTTCTATTATACCATCCTTGGATGACATTTGCCGTCGCAGTAAAAAACCACCATTTTGCTTAAAGTTTTTGGCCTTTTCCATTATCTTCCTTCTTCTTTGAGCTACAATGAAAAGCCAAAAACCACTGGGAAAGAGAAGCATAGATCCCAACCCCAAGCCGAGTCCTGTAAAGCGCAGATTATAGATTCATTATGCTCAATAAAACATAGCAAATAGCAAAATGGTCGTTCACCCACCCTAACATTTAATTAGTTTAGTTGGTTGAAATGGAACAGAAGACTGGAATTTCAACTTGTTCAGGAAAAAAAGATCTTTACAACAAGGGATTCTTTTATTTTCATTCCAAACTAATGTTTCAGCAAAGTAACCAAGTTTCTCATTCTAGGTTAAGAAGTAATATACATAACTACCTCAGCCAACTCTGTTTCATATATGATCTATCTTAACAATAATTACTGCTTTAGAAATAACTTTACCAAGACTGTAAACCAATTTCAAGCTCTTAGAATGACATCCAGTTCCATTTTTCCTGCCATCACCATAATAGCCAGTTGAACAGTGACATCCATAGCTACCTGGAGTGTTGAGACAAGTGCCGGAACAAGGATTATTTGCCTTTGCACACTCATCAATTTCTGGGAAATGAGATAAAAATAGTTATATGGGGTTACAGGATAAGATATTGATTTGTAAGCTGCCAAAAGAAAACAATTACATGTAATTGAAGAGGGTGATCAACATACTAACCTGTGCAACCCGGGCTAAGATAAGGATTGCCCTGATACCCATGAAGACATTTACATCGATATCCTACAACACTCAGAACCTGATCAAGATCAACGCAAGTTGTATTCTGTTGACACACATATGTAGTTGAGTTCCTCTGAGCATCCTTACACAACTCGTTGGGAATAAACCAGTCAATCACTATAGGCACACTTTTCAGAAGCCCAGCATCCTGGAATCCCCGAATTCTGACACTTGATTTTTTAACTATGAAGGCATAGCTGCAATTCCCATATGAAACAGTTGTGTTGTAATATATCTTTTCTAGGCTACTATTCCAGGCACGTAAGCCCTTTGGAATAGGAGCTTCGCAACAACCAATGCCAGAGCACATCTTATCATTTATATCCTCTACTCTAGTACATAAGGCAACACAGCTAACAACTTCCCGGCCAGTCATTGTTTGTGCCTCAATCAATCCATAGTGATGGCAACCAGTGACCACAAACTTGTTGGAGGTGGATGACACTGAATAAGGCAGGGCTGTCAGATCAATCGTATGCCAGGTGTTGAATTCACCTGATCCTGTTTCTACAGAGTCGCAAGAAGAAGCAGCAGGACGAGCTGTTACTGTCAACTGGGTCTCAGATATATCAAGAATCTGTCTACCGGGAAATCTAGGTACAGAGAAATTCTTTTGGACGTCACAGACTATAGCATAGTTATCCCCCAAGGAGCAGCCTCTCCCAATGCCAAAAGGGTAGGGGATTGTCACATTTCCACACTCGCGTGGGCAGCCAGGTAGTGTAGTATTGGCAGCAGTGAGCATGGTGGCTGGTTGTGACTGCGAGAATGAGGCTTGTACTAGACATGGAAAAGCAAGTAGAAGCCATGTCAGAAAAAGGAAAATTATCTGTACAAGAAGCATATCTCTTGCCTTTGCTGTCACCATGTCATGAACAATTTTTAACCATATATATTCATGTCACCCAACAACTTTTTGCATACATACACTGTAAGTGGTAAAAACACGTTGGCATAAACATCAGCGTCAAGATTACACAATATTTTTACAAAAATACTTCTGCCCAAGGTGGATAGGATGGTCAAATTACGCGGCCTTACCCTAACAATGAGATTAATAACAGTAAATTTCTAGTCCAAAACACCCTGAAAGTCAATAAATAAAAAAAATCAAGACTATGATGTAGTCCATATCAATCCAAATTCAAAGAATATTAACTGTGATAGCTCCAAATAACATGCATTATGGGTGGGAAATGCAACATGATTATGGAAATAGTATTAATTAGTTAAAGGGGAAACAAAGATAAAGGTCACTAGAGCACTAACGTAAAATATATGTGCATACTTCTCTTCTCGTCTGCTTTCTATAAATACAAAAGCAAAGGCAACAGTAAGCATGATTAGTAGCTACTGAATTATTAACAGCCACTAACCAAAAATTCCTGTGGTCCAACATAACATTCAGTTAGCCAATTGTCAAAAATACTAGTACTTGTTTATCTTTCTCCAAAAGAACTAGTATTATGCTCATTATGTTCGTATAATTTCCATATACTCCTCAAATTCACATTTTTCTCTGTCAGATTTAAGTAACCTAATTTACACTACAGGAAGCATGAAAAAAGAATACTATTACAAATCAGATCAATCATCTCACTAATGTCAGAAACGGAGTGATAACTGTCTGTTTTGCTTGTTTGTTCCTAATCCTAGCATTCAAACGTATAGTAACGACAATGCATTTCTATTCTTTTCATGTGTTTCCTTACTGTAAAACCTGAAGAATTTCAGCTTACAAATAGAAAATTTTAGGAAAATTAAGGTTAAAGAGTTCATTTTACTACTGTTGCTGATAATGAGTTCAGAAGTTCATATAAAGGGTTTCAAGTGATCAAGAGAACAAAGCCCCTTTCTCGTGTACCTTCCATCCTTGATAACTTTTGCACGCACTTCCTACCTTTCTCAAGGTTACTCCCAACTCTTTGCCTGAAAACATAGAAGTAACATTCACTGCTTATAAGTAACATAATGACTGCAAATTCCTTCCTAATAAATTGAGTTAGACCCAAATATTCTGAATCTTACAACTTGTTCGTATTCAACAATTTTGCTTTCTGCGCTGATAATACCACAGCAGAACAGAGCTTTCCTGCAGTTTATAGTCTACAATGCAATACATATAGCTTAAGCTAAGGCCCCTAGGCTCTTGCTACAGAATTACAAGTAGGAGGGCCGAGGGCGTTTCACTATGCTTCTGGCAACTACATTAAAAGATACATGAAAGTTGCATAATGCTATATTTTGATTTCTGCAGGTAAACACAGATATGAAAGAGTCAGGCACAGACACAGACCATCTCCTTATGAGTTCTGACGAGTGACGATGAATGTGACTAGTTACCAGATCAGTTGCATCAGCAGGAGCTATTCAGAATCAGACTTTGGTTATTCCTACAGCAGTGGTAATATTTCAAAGATAAAGAAGTCCAATAACTGAAACCCTCCTCCTTTTATCCGGACTTGGGACCGGCAATGAGTGGCAAATACATCATTGGCGGAGTTAAAAACTTTTTTTTCATATCTTGTGCAAACCTAAGGCAGCTTGTTATTCAATGTAATATCCATAGATTAAAAGATGATGAATTTATATAGAATTAGTCATCAAAAAACAAATTCACACCTTACATTATATATTGTTCTTCAGCTTACAAGTAAACATTGGTGCTCTGCATATTTGCAAGTAGTTGACTCGTCAACATTGGGACACCAAGTTGGACAACTAATTCATTCCACTTTTTTCCTACCACTTCCGGCATAACAGGCAGTTTTATTTTATTTTTACCGTACATTATGCTTGGCTCATACTTTCGGATGTTCATTGCATACTCTACTCTTGGTCTCAAAGGAGTACTTTTCCTTGCTGACATTCGGCATCCGGAGCCTACTAGACTCCGACTAATCCGATCGAGCTGTAAAGACGGGCCCCAAATAGGGGGGTCAGCTCTCCCTACCAATGCTGCTGCATTCCCTCATCGGTTAAGCTGGAACAACCCCCACCCAGTTGATCCAAGCATTGTCGGTTTTGTTTTTTTATTATAATGAATAGATGCAAGTAATTCCCATTATTCGTTTTTATAGTATACAGAAGGTACTATACTGCAGTTTCTTCAATTTATTTATTTTTTTATTTTTTTTAGCCAGCAAGTTCAGGTATTTCTCCAGTAACCAACAATAGCGAAAGTCACCATGAAAGTGGAGGTACTTGGTAAGAAATCTCAGCATCTTCCTAGGCATACCGCAACATTTAGAGTCAACATTAATGCGTGTGTGTGTGTTAGATTACTTGTGAGCTTATTAGTAGATTAAATAAGGACTGTTACAGATATTTGAGGACTAATTCTCTAAAATTCAAATAAAAGAGACTGTGAATATTACTATATTGACCACACTGCCAAAGGTTTGCACTAGCTACATGGCCATTCTGGAATTGAAGGTAATGTTACAGATAATAAAGACAACAACTTATGGCTTAGATGTAATCATGAAACTTTTTGGTTCTGTCCCTGCAATGTTTCTATACTCATATTGCAAAACTAGAAACTTACTGCCAGTAATGAATGATAAAAAATAAAAAATAAAAAAAAGACAAGAATTTAAGCATGAAGGATAAGAAAATGGGAACCCAAAGAATCAAAAAGAATACGTCTTCAATTCATCTTTTAAGGTTAAAAAATGACTAACAAAGACAAAAATCACAAAGTGGCGTTCTACTTGTTAAAAATATGGAGCTTAAAACAAAGTGATTTCGAAAAGAAAAAAAATTGTGAAGAAAATAGTGTCTTCTCCTCTACACTTTAAGGCAAAAATTGTTCAAAGACAAGAAACCTATAAATGTAGAGAAGTCGAGCTTTTTTTCAGACTATAGACAAATACACAATTGAGTTTAGAAAATTACCTTCATACAAGTGATAGAAATCACAAGGAATAAACTTTTTTCGGAAAATGTTCACAAGTAGCATATACGGATAACATTTAAGACTTAACCTACAAAAAAGGAACAGCATGAACTAAAGAAATTTTACTTAATTTCGAAAAAAATAGAATTCTAGGCCATTTAAAAAAGAAAAGAAAAAAGGATTGAAGACAAAAAAAATTCTAAATAATAGGCAAATATACAAAAACTATAGAAAAATGTACGAAAAGTATGAAAAGAATAGGGTAGAAGAACACATATCTGATTTTGGATTTCTACCCAAACAACACACTACCTCAGTGTAGTTAGCCTCGCGTCAAGTCTTTCTCTTCAATTCTCGAAAACCTGAAATATTAGAAGTACAAAACATAGAAAACAAAACAAACATATAATTAAGTAAAGATTAAAAATCTTATTATACCTCCAAGGAATACTTACTAGTCCTGCCCCAAAAATATATCGAGTCCTCAAATCAACTAAAAGCTTGAATATGTAAAAATCTTATTAAAACATATTCTTAGAAAAACTTTTTAATTGTCCTCCAAAACCTTATGAATCCTCCAAAAATTGCTTAATTATTAGTCATTCCACAAAAGCTTTATTTGTCCGCAAAGTACTCATCATTCATCATTCATCATTCATCATTCATCATTCATTCCTCCAAAACTTTATTTGTCTCTAAAATAACTCATTACTAGCTTCCCACAAAAACTTTACTACTCCAAAACAATCGATTAACTTATTAGACGTATTAGTCACCTCAAAAGCTTTTTTTTTTTTTTTTTGACGGCTTCCCATCCTTCAACTTTATTAATCCTGTAGCAAAAGCTTATTAATCCTCTTAAACTTCAATATCTTGTCACAATTGCAATAGCTAATTGATCCTTGGAAATTAGCAAACCTTATCAGTCCTCCCAAATGTATTAGCTTCTCCCAAATTTACCTTATAATATAACTAACTTATATTATAACTAACTAATATTATAACTAACTTATATTATAACTAACAACATTGAAGAACTTACTAAGCTAAAAACAAATTAATCAAAGACAAAAGAAATACGAAGACATCATATAACTAACTTATATTATAACTAACTAATATTATAACTAACTTATAGTCCTTTAAATTCCTAAACCTTATTGATTCTCATCCAAAAATAGCTAGTACTAATTAACTAATCCACCCAAAAATTCAGGTTAAGCCTAAATGTCCCAAAAGCTCTGAGAAGCATAAGATATAGAAAAAAAAAACATTACTCTAACTTTGGGTTGACTCCCAAACAGCGCATTCTCCATCCACTTAATAAAAACCTAAATGTCCCAAAAGCTATGAGAAGCAGGATATATAGAAAAAAAAAACATTACTCTAATTTTGGGTTGACTCCCAAACAGCGCAAACTCAATCTACCTAATAAAAACCTAAAATCAAAATATTCAAAGAAGCTAGCAAACAAACCTAATGACCTACATAATGATGAAACCAACAATAAACTGACAACAAATTTAGTAGAAACAAGATGTAAAGTAAAAGAATGAAAAAAAAAATCAAATGAAAGACAAAGATCATAATAACGTAGATAACCTATAGCTAACAAAGACATGATGATAAACAGGAATAAGAGTAACATAACAACATTGAAGAACTTACTACAAGTGATCACAACACACATGATAATTGATGAAATCTATAAGCTAAAAATAAATTCAGCAGAAACAAGATGTAAGGAAAAGATATTAATCAAAGACAAATTAAGGAAATACGAAGACATCATATGAATAACATCAAAATAACTAAAAGTAACTAATAACAACTAAAGAAAGAATTAGAATACTTAGCTTATTAGCTGGGGAGTTGTTTAGACTCGTGCAAGATTGACGATAGTATGGGAGCGGCAAAGAGGGCAAGAGGGATTTTGAGCCAACCACTCAAAGATACATCCTTCATGGAACACATGGTTGCAACAACTCAGCCTCACAATACAACAACAACAACAAGGTTCCTCCGAGAAGCCTACTAGACAAACAGAACATTTATCGTCTTCCTCCATCATCTTTAAATTCATATTCTCTAATTTTAGTAACGGTTTCACTTCCATCAGCCAGTGCCACCCACGGTTTCCTCTCCACAGCGTAGAATGTTCAATAATATCACACAGATCATGATCAGATGCATCAGTCGCAATACTATCACCTTCATTATTGATACTAAGCCTCGGCCTCAAATCTATCTTGGCAAGAATTACCAAAGAACAACCCATGGCCATCTTGTTGTTTTGCTCTACATTATTCGTATCATATTTGTAACGATTCCTCAAGTAATCACGTATCTTCCTTCCTAAATCTAAGGCAACGTCAATGTCAAACCAGTTGGTAGCTTCCATTATTTCGACAGCAAGATTATACTCTACGGTTTCATCATCGGGATGGAGAAGTATGAACGTATTTGTATGGATAGGATGAATGCTGGAATTAATCTTTAATAACAACAGTACCTCTACTTCTTCATCATCATCATCATGATTCTCCGGATACTTAAACAACATTATGTCTTGAATATGTGCTTCTGTTCCTTCCTCAAACCGTATGAAAATACGTTCAACTTCTTGGATTTCCATAGCTTCTCCTAAACAACTCGATGAACCCATAGCTTCGTTCAACAAATTAAACTAACTAACAAAACTTTAAGATACTTTGCTGTGAAATTTTTGGAGAAATTGACATGTAGTATTTTCATAATGTACAACAGTATAGTATATATATTACACCAAACCGCCTAAAGTCCTAAACCAACCAAAACACTATAAGCGGGCCTATAAGGTAAGAAACGTAACCTTCAAGACTTAGTATCTCATAACAATAATACCAAACTATCTATTAACATACGCGTATAACTCTTTCTAATAATAAAATTTAGTAGATAGAGTTTTGGATAAATCAATAATTTGTTTTGTTATAAACTCTTTCTTTTTTGTGGAATTGGGGCTAAATTCGCTAATACAAAGTAGTCATGGTTCCACTGAAAATAACAAACTATCTAAGGGTGTTTGGAAAGGTTTTTTTTTCAAGTCATGAGTATAAAATTTTCTAGGTAATCTATTACAATACAAACTCCAATTTTCGTTTATACTGAAATATTATACATACATATATTTTATTTTATTAAGATTTTATTTATTGTTTAAATGAGTATAACAATTCTCAAGTGACTACGTACTCATTGCGAAAATATCATGCTCATTTGACATCTCGTTTGTAAAAAATGTATTTGAAAAAATACATACACAATTGGCCTTGGATGTACATAAAGCTCTCTACATCAAGGCGCACAATATGGGCAAATTTTAAATACAATTGAGTTTGAAGTAGAAATCAGTAGAAGAGTATAATGACTCAAAAAGAATGTTTTTTACATGATGTGATAACTGTACTTGGACAACCTTACATGAAATTTCGAACCAAATAAATTCCTACTCCCATCATGAAAGTTCTAAGGAATTGTTGTGAATAAAAATGATGCAACAATGAATTGTTCCCCGCTCCATCACATGTACCATACGAGATATTCAAATTGATTGCAACATTTATTTGGCAAATTTCTTTCTTTAAAGTCGAGACCTACGCTTACCAGCCAACCTTTTTTCTAGGGTGTTAACGAGCCGAACCGAGACCGAACATGTATAGGCTCGGCTCGAGAATGATTGAGGTACAGCTCGGCGCGAGCTTGAAGCTCGTCAAGCTCAAAAATTTAGGCTCGGCTCGAGCTCAAAAGGAACAAACCCAAGCTCAGCTAGACTTTTTTCTCTTCTCTTATAATCTCATTTCCATCAAAGCTTGTGCCGAAAATGTTTGTAGCAACTAGATTAGACAAATGTAGTATATATATTGTAGTCAAGTATTTGTTGCAATTAGATTGACATGGAGTACTTGATGATGTAGCCAATGGAGATTTCTAGCAAAAGTCTACAGAAAAGTCATCTTGGAAGTTAAAAATTTAGCCAAACACCTAGCTAGTTAAAGAAACAAGATCACTCTTGAAGGAAAAGAAAACAATATGCACTATACCCCTAAACAACTTTTTTAATTTTGGTTAGGTGCACCGTCTAGCGTCTGAGTTACATGTCTGGATTTGCTTCCTCCGGGATCACAGTTAAGGTTACCACAGCATTGTTTGCTCTCTTCACAACCACCTTCAGGGGCTTCCCCACTTTCTCATCCATTAAGTCTATTATCTGCAATAAGTGCAGTAAATACCCAATTATCGACCTCAAATTACTGTAGAGTAGTTCTTTAGCTTGCAAAGTATGTCAAACTAAAAATCAAAAATTAACAAGTAACAGAGTACGCATTCAAGTAGAAAAGCAGAAGCCTGAAAATGATACCTCCTTTATGCTTCCAACAGACTTTCCATCAAATTCAGTGACAACGTCTCCTGGCAGGAAACCAGCGCGATCTGCAGGAGAGCCTGGAGTAACCTGTCTCAGAGGAAAGGGTTAGTATTACACAGCACTCTAGCTAAAAGACAGAACAGAACAATCAAACGTCTAAAATCATAAGCAAATGAAAACATTGTCAAATATTGAAGCCAATAATGCTGATGCGAGCAAAAACATAGACATGTACACACAAAGCATAAAAAGTCATAGGCCATATAACTTCAATAAGCACCAAATTAACATAGAAAGTCATAGCATGTACACACAACCATAGAAAGTCACAAGCTATCCTACACTCTGATCCACGATTCATCAAAAAATATGCTAACACAACTTCCTCCTCACAATTTTCTCTCTTTCTGATTTTATATTAATAAATTCATAAAAGATCTGATCCCATCACCAAATCTAGAGAAGTTATAGGTTAATCCCAAAGATTTAAAAAAAAAAAGCCTCCAGTCTCAAGGATTACATGGCCAAAAATAGGTGAGGCTGAAAACTTGTGCATAAAGTAAAATACTGGATTAAGATGCATAGACAAGATACAAAAATGACAAAGCCTTTATCGCGATAGAATGGAGATGCGCGGGAAAGATAGTCAAATGTAATTATTTCTTTTAGTGATTTTGAAAATTCTTGTCAATAAAAGAAATAGCCCTCTTCACTTAAGAGTTTGGTACAACGAGAAAATAGCATCTGAATTTCTCTATAATACTTCACTGAATAATCTGTCCTCACATTAATAGAAGTTGAATATGGCCAACACAACCCTGTGGACTATTACATCTAATTCATAAATATCCATCCCAAAAAAGAAAAGGGTGGAGAGGAAATGCTAGAAACACCTCTGAAACCATTAGAGTTAGTGTTGAGAACTTTTAGAAAATGGCAAATCTAATGAGTGTCAGATTATTATCACTAGCTCAGTATTCTTTAGCTCATCTAGCGTAAGTTGTAATGCACATCTACTAGCGATAGTGACCGCAATTCTGAGCAGTTCCGTCACCAAGCATATGAGGTATTAAACACAAGCATATCTATAAAAAGTACAATACGGCAAAATGGATTATTTCAAAAGTTCCTACTGCCTCTAAGCCTGAGCATTTTCTACAATAGAAGTGTTTATAGTCGATAATTCAATATTAGGTGACCAAACTATTCCCCTCATCCATTTTCGGCCTGGCCAAGCTACCTGTAATTCTACTCAATAAAACATCCCCCATATTTGCAAATGTTGCATGCGTGTAACTTTGCTACCAGCTCGAAAATATATTTTTTAAAAGGTATGCACCAGCATGAGGTGAAATAATGCCCTGAATCTACAAATATGTATTATGTTTCAAAAGTAAACCAAGGAAGTGAATATAAAGCTTCTGCAAAAGGAACCGTGAAACTACAATTGGGACTAAAGCATCTCTATCAACATCTAAAAAAGACATGCATCCATCAGCATGAGATGAACTAAGCCCCTGAATCTACAAGAATATGTTAGGTTCCAAAAATATTCAATGAAACGGATATAAAACTAACAAGAAATTGATGAAAAACCATCGGAACTAAAACACCTCTATAAACCTTAGAAAATGCATGCATGGATGCATACATCAGCATGAGGTGAATTCATCCCCTGAACATGTGTTTTCTTATGCTTCAAAAGTAAACCAATGAAGCAAATATAAAGCTTCGGAAAGAGAAACAATGAACCTACCATTGGGACTAAAACACCTCTATCAACAATAGGAAATGCTGGATCTCTCTCTTTAAGCTGAGAGATGATCATCTCATTGAGGTCAATCATTTTAAGTCCAAGCCAAGGACGAACAACTCTCCTGCACCATCAGAAAATTCAGCGGCACATCATACTTAGATGTTAATATGCTGAAATAATGCAAAATAAGCCTAACAAAGAACAAAAGAAAAGCTACCTATGGAAATTAGGGGAAAAACAAAATAAATATATATGATTCAACATGACGGTTCCTGAAGGATAAGTTCCAAGTATCTGATGAAATACCCTCTTTTCTTGAACTGGGCAATGATTTTACTGACAGAGTCAATTGGCACAGAAAAGCTCAATCCATCAGCAACCAGCACTTTCATGTTATTGACACCAACCACCTCACCATCCATATTAACAAGAGGACCTCCTGAATTTCCCTATAAAAGATATAAAAACTTTAGAATGAGCAACTGATTAAGCCCCTGCCAAGTGGGTCTGGTGAGATACAAGCAGCATTTGCCAATCACAAAGCGAGGCTGTTGATAAAGTACAGTCATAGTGTTGAAAGACAAGTACATTAGAAAGAACTGTAGCAATGTACAGAATATTAATTTAAATTTTGCAAGTGGTTCTTGGACCAATTAATCACTGACATTAATTCAGACATTACAGAACATATGCACAAAGACAAAGAGGTTCAGACTTCAAAATTTCTAGGTGGCTATCGAGCACTAGCAAACAAACACAAACTAACACAAACAAACAGATGCTTTTCTCTTCTTTTCCTTCTATTGAACTGCGGGTGTTGGGATTTGTTTTAGATTAACACAAGAAAGAGAGGCAATCTTACTGCATTAATGGCACAATCTGTCTGTAAGTATTCCCTTCTCATTCCACCAAGTCCCAGATCACTGCTTTTTCTGTCAATACAACTGCATTTCTCATGCAGAAAGCAAACAATCAAGACCCACACTAAGAAAGATAATTGGTAAGATGCAAGCTCAAGCAATATAATGTCAAACTAATATGTTCACATAGCAATAGCATCTCTATACAAGAGGCGATCCTTGAAATTGCAAGTTGCAACAGTGAACTGGTTGACAATAATGATTATGTTCGGTCTAATTTATATAGTATGCAGTAACAAAATTACAACCATAAAGTAGCAATACATCTTGAAGAACATTTCCATACCTTACAATGCCAGCTGTCACGGTATTTTGGAGGGAAAGAGGGCAGCCCATTGATATCACCCAGTCTCCAGGACGAAGTTTGTTTGAGGAGCCAAGTTTTGCAGCTGGTAGTGGTGATCTCGCTTTGATCTTTACAATTGCTATATCAGAATGTAAATCAGCATTTAATACTTTCCCCTCGAATGTTCTACCATCTTGCAAAGTAACCTCAACCTGAAAAAGACACTAACTTCTTGTTGTTAATTGTTCAGACAGATGAGCTCACAATAATCAGTAATGAGCCTTACAAGTTACAAGTGACGTTCAAACAGACATGTTTGAAAGACAATAAAGCCAAAGGCCTAAATCTACAGATAATGTCAAAATTGGATACATGTATTCTGCAAATTTTGTAGCAAAAGTACAGTGATATAATTTTGTCGGTGTCTTCAGTCTACTCTGCAGTCTCCCACATGGCCCTGTGCTCCTGCCTTGGCCAAACTATCATTCTCGAATTCTGAGCTCAAATGTTCCAGTCTAAACCTTGAATACTTGATAGAACATAACACTTTGACACTCAAATTAGACCAAAAGGTTCCAAAATAAATCATTTCTGAACATTCAGAAATCAGAATCTAACTTATGTCTGGTAAGAATGCTCCAGCCAAAGTAAAAACGATGCGCCAATTTCACTCCAAAGCTACCCAAAGCAATGAATGTCTCAAGAGTAAGTTAAATGTGAGCCAGTAAACAATGGAGGATAACACAAAGCTCAGTAGCTCACAGCATTGTGGTAAGTCAAACTTCAGATGACATGTAATGCAATTTCTTTCAGATTACCTTGTTGTTGGATTTCAGTAAGGTTTGTATCTGCTGGTTTGTATTGTGATAAGGACCTTTCAGACAGGATATTTTAGAATATAAACCAATTAAATTAAGAAAAATACACAGGACCGATTCCAACTACGGTTGGAATTCTCATAATAATCCTAACTATAAATTATTCCATAAAAATCTCAGTTATGGAAGGTGCCTTCTTATAATGATCTAATAACCTTATAAACATAATTTAGAAGGTCAAATGATAATGTATCAAGCTCCAGTTAGCAAGCAGGGGAGGTGATGAGCGCTAAAAGAAAAAGGTAGAATTACAAAAATAACAAGCCATTGGTTGCTTGGGAGTAGAGATCATATTGAGAAGGCAACCCCCGTAGTTGGTGGATTATTCCGGGAAAACCAATAGGTCATAGCTAGGGAGAATTTTATGGGGAGACGCCCATCATTAGGATTGTTCTCGCAAATATATCCATTAAATTATAAAATAATTCTAGTTAAGACAATTGGTCACTAAGTTTTTGGTATCTCGAATTATAATCTGTAGTTTGCAGCTTGTTTATTCAAATGATTTTGGCAACGCTCTTGTTGTAGGAGACCATCTACAATTTGATAGGAGGAAGTCTTAATCAATGGGAGGTGGGAGCCTCAGGGTCACATTCCAAGACAACAGGAATAGATTTACAACATTTTCCAACACAGCAAAAATGCAACCATGCCTGTGGGTTCAGTCTCATAAATTTGCAAGCAACCTTCTTTCTTCGACTTCCCAACATTTAGGGAATATGTCCAAGAAAAGGGTAGATCTAGCTCGCACTAAACCAACATTGATGTATATCTCAATAGAAAGAAGTCAACGCAAAACAAACAGCAACGTTTACACTGAGGTCTGTCTGGTGAAGAAGGTGACAACAGAGTGCAAGGAATCAACCTAGGCCTCCCACTCTAATTACGTATCCAAGGAAATATCCCTGGAGGGCAAATCAGTAAAAGCATACAAAGATGCTGCAATGTCAGAGTTAGTTATTTGTTGAGGCTAAAAAATGTAAATAGCTGCTGAGTTATTATGGAGTGGAGTAAACAGCAAGTTTCTGTAATTAGAATAATATAAATAGAAAGCTCTGAGTCTAGGAGAAATCATGAAAAGAATTAAGTAGAGAGAGAAGTATTGGGAGAGACTCACCCTCTCGAAAGAGTGAGAGTTGTATTGGGTATTTTTACTCTGAAATTATCTATACAACTTACTATCCTTGGTTCCATTTCTTCTGTTAACAGAGGGTCTCTAGCAACTTGGTATCAGAGCCGACATCCTGTGATCAGCAAATATGGTGGGTACATCCAACTCACAGAGGATAGATCAATTGGAGCTTGATTTTGCTTCCTTGCGAGCTTCCATTACTCAGGAAGTAGCCACCAGTCAGCAACGCTACCAAAGTGATGCAGGAGCAACTCACTAACCAGATCGTGGTGGGAGTTGAGCGGTCAGTTCAGAGGATCGAAGTTGACATCCAAGCTAACCTGAGTAGATTGGAGGACAGGATCGATCGCTCCCGAACAGATCAAGAAGGAATGATCGAGAAAATTCACGTTGATCAGAGGAAGTTCCAATTGGAGGTAAGAAACACCCAAAATCTCTTTCAAAATCCCGAAAATACTCTGGGTAATGAAGAGAGAGAAGGAGAAGTGTCGGGCCCTTTTGTGCTTGAAAATCGGAGTACGGGTGGCGATGGAGGGGCGTTTGCAGGATTTGGAGAAAAGGGTGGTGGAAGAAGCGGTGTGGGAGCAGGGAAATTCCAATCAACCAGAGGAACTAACTGGCGGTATAAGAAGCTTGACCTTCCCCTGTTTTCCGGCGAGAATCCGGATGGGTGGATTTTACGCGCCGAAAGGTATTTTACAACTGGAGGCCGCAGATGGCGCTTGAGGGCGACGCGCTGCTTTGGTTCCAATGGGAACAAAGCCGGAAGCCACTCAACCATTGGGAAGAGCTCCGGGATCTCCTCCTTCGCCAGTTCCGACCAACCTCTTGTGGGTCACTGCATGAACAAGTGGCTCGACCATTCTCGCTCAACAACGGTGGTTGACTATCGGAGAAAGTTCATTGAACTTCGCTCCGACCAGGCGTTTCGAGGAAATTGCTAAGGGTCAATACATTAAGGGCTTGAGAGAAGATATAAGGGCTGAGGTGAGGCTTCTGGGCCCATGAAGCCTAGACCATGCAATGGACTTATCCATTAAAGCTGAAGATAAATTGAAAAAACCAGCCAGCATTTAACCCACAATCTAAATCCACCACTTATTCCTCTCACACGTACTCTTCACCAAACTCCACAAAAAGTATAGCCAGCCATTCCCAAACTCAATCTCACACCTACCCCAACCAGTCCACAGCAAGTAGCCCACGTTCATTCACCCATAATACTTATTCCAAACCTATGGGTGAAATGAAGAGGTTGAGTGAGAAGGAATTGCAGTACAAAAGAGAGAAGGGGTTGTGTTTCAAGTGTGATGTTAAATGGAGTATTGGGCACAAATGTAAAAGAAGAGAGTTGAGTGTATTATTAGCTCAAGGAGATGATAAAGATGGAGGTGTTCTAGGTAGTGAGATGATGGAAATTATGGAAGAAGAAGATAAAGACCCACCTCAACCCGAGATTTTCTTGAATTCCGTGATGGGATTCAATAGTCCTAAGACACTGAAAATGAAGGGCCGAATTGATGGGCATGAAGTTATTGTGATGGTGGATCCGGGTGCCACCCACAATTTTATTTCCACCACCACGGTTAGGGAGTTAAACATTCCGGTGACGCCATCTCAGTCATTTGGAGTGTCGCTTGGAACCGGTGAAGCTATCCAAGGGGAAGGAGAATGCAAGGCTGTAGTGCTCGAACTTCAAGGTGTCACAGTGGTGGAAGACTTCCTTCCCCTGCCTCTTGGCAATTCTGATTTGATCTTGGGTATACAGTGGTTGGAGAAATTGGGAACCATGTCTACTAATTGGGAAACGCAAACTATTAAGTTCCAATTAGGAGGACAACAGGTGGTTTTGAAGGGAGACCCCTCTTTGGGACGCACACTCATATCACCCAAGGCTATGATGAAAACGTTACAAGGGAAGGGCGAAGGATTTGTGGTTGAGTTCAACCACATGGAGAGCCAAGAGCTCACTGCCCAGGAAGATTTTATTGCCCACGCCCCCTCCTTACAACACCTGCTGCAGCTGCATAGCCAAGTCTTCCAGACCCCACAAGGTCTCCCTCCACAAAGGGGTCATGAGTATGCCATTGTGCTCAAGGAAGGCACTGACCCAGTTAGCGTTCGGCCTTACAAATACCCTCATTTTCAGAAGACAGAAATTGAGAATCTCATCCAAGATATGTTGAAGGCAGGTATCATCCAACCTTCTCATAGCCCTTTTTCAAGTCCTGTATTATTAGTAAAAAAAAAAAGATGGCTCTTGGCGCTTTTGTATCGACTATCGTGCTTTAAACAAAGTCACCGTACCTGATAAATTTCCTATTCCCGTGATTGATGAGCTTTTGGATGAGTTACATGGTGCCACAATTTTTTCTAAACTCGACCTCAAATCGGGTTATCACCAAATTAGGGTGCGAAAAGAAGATATCTCCAAAACCGCCTTCCGGACTCATGAGGGCCATTATGAATTTTTGGTCATGCCGTTCGGTTTGACCAACGACCCTGCTACTTTTCAGGCCTTGATGAACGAAGTCGTTCGTCCATTCTTGCGAAAGTTCGTTCTAGTGTTTTTTGACGATATATTAGTATATAGCAACACTAGAGAGCAACATGTCGAACACTTGCAGCAGGTTTTGGAGGTCTTACACTCACAGCAATTGGTGGCTAATGGCAAAAAATGTGAGTTTGGTAAGCACCAAGTGGCATACTTGGGCCACATCATCTCGGCCCAAGGCGTAGCAGTGGACCAATCTAAAATTCAGGCCATGTTGAATTGGCCACTTCCTACATCTCTCAAAGAACTCAGAGGGTTCTTAGGTTTAATGGGTTATTACCGGAAGTTTATTAGGGGCTATGTTGCGTTGGCCTTCCCTCTCACAGATCAGTTAAAGAAGGATGCCTTTGGATGGTCGGAGGCCGCAACCACAGCCTTCCAAGCACTTCAACAGGCCATGATTACGGCCCCGGTTTTGAGGCTGTCGGATTTCAACCTCCCTTTTACAGTGGAGACTGATGCATCTAGCTACGGGTTGGGGCAGTGTTGTTGCAGCAGGCGCACCCTATAGCCTTCTTCAGCAAGGTCTTAGGCCCGCGTGCAAGACTTAAGTCCATCTAAGAGAAAGAGCTCATGGCTATCGTTTTGGCAATTCTCAAGTGGAAGCACTACCTATTGGGAAAGAAAATTTTGATCAAAACCGATCAAAAAAGTCTGAAACAGCGAGAAATTGGTGCTGATTAACAGAAGTGGGTGAGCAAGATTATGGGGTTTGATTTTGATGTGGTCTATAAAACAGGAGCTTCTAACCGAGTGGTTGATGCACTCTCTCGTGAGTTTGCTAGCACCATGGAGCTGGGCGCTTTGACTACCACTTGTGGCGTAACTTGGCGTCCTTACAAGCACAGATCAAAGATGACCCTTTCATTCAAGGCATCACAGCAGACCTGGCTGCAAACAAGCCTGTTCCCAAAGGTTACACAGTTCACCATGGTACTTTGAAGTATAAAGGCAGGTTAGTAGTTCCAAAAAACTCAGCTATAATTCATGTCCTTCTCCAAGAATACCATGATTCTCCACTTGGTGGCCATTCGGCGACTTTAAAACTTACCAGCGGCTAGCTCAAGACTGGTTTTGGCCAGGAATGCCGAAAACCGTTACGAATTATGTGCAATTGTGTGCCACCTGCCGGCAGCACAAGTATTCCACTCTTAGTCCTGCTGGACTTTTGCGCCCATTCCCTCTCAAGTTTGGGGGGACCTATCTATGGACTTCGTGGAAGGTTACCCAAGTCTCATGGGGTAGATTCGATCTTGGTGGTTGTGGATCGATTGAGTAAATATGGTCACTTCATTGCCCTGAAGCACCCTTTTACTGCTCCTTCAGTGGCTGCCATTTTTGTTGCTGAAATTGTTCGCCTACATGGATTTCCCGCTTCCATAGTCTCTGATCAAGATTCGAGACAAAGTGTTTATGAGTCTTTTCTGGAGGGAACTGTTTCGCTTGCAAGGCACCCAAGTCCAAACTCAAGCGGCACCGCTTATCACCCTCAGTCGGATGGCCAAACTGAAGTGGTCAACAAAAGTTTAGAGACTTTTCTCCGTTGCTTTGTCAATGGCAAACCCCGGAGTTGGGCTTCCTGGTTATCATGGGCTGAATATTGGTATAACACGTCCTTTCACGTGTCCATTCAATGCACCCCGTTTAAGGCATTGTATGGCCGAGACCCGCCTTCCCTCATCAAGTATGAGAAAGGCAGCACCAATGTGGCCAACTTGGAAGATTCCTTACTTGAAAGGGATGCAGTTCTAGATGACATAAAGGCTCATTTGTTACGAGCACAGCAAAGGATGAAAGCTCAGGAAGATGCTAAAAGGAGGGAGCTCGTGTTTGCTGTAGGGGACATGGTTTATCTAAAATTACAACCTTACCGGCAGAAGTCTCTTAGCCACAGGCCATTTGATAAATTGGCGGCTCGCTTTTATGGACCCTATGAAGTTCTGGAGAGAATTGGACCTGTGGCATACAAGCTGCTCCTACCCCCTACTGCTCGCATTCACAATGTATTCCATGTGTCTCAATTAAAGAAGGCTTCGGGTCCTACACAGTCTGCTTCTCCTCCCCTTCACATTGCAGCTGACCTCACACTGGAAGCTGTCCCAGAGGCTGTTCTTGAAGTCAGATCCACTGCCACTAGCACTGAAATTCTCATCCAATGGCAGCACATTCCACCTACCGAAGCTACTTGGGAAGAGTTTCGATCTCTGGATGCCAGGTTTCCTACTTTCCACCTTGGGGACAAGGTGGAAGTTTGGGTGCGGGGTAATGCAAGGAATCAACCTAGGCCTCCCACTCTAATTACGTATGCAAGGAAATATCCCAGGTGGCAAATCAGTAAAAGCATACAAAGATAGTGCAATGTCAGAGTTAGTTATTTGTTGAGGCTAAAAAATGTAAATAGCTGCTGAGTTGTTATGGAGTGGAGTAAACAGCAAGTTTCTGTAATTAGAATAATATAAATAGAAAGCTCTGAGTCTAGGAGAAATCATGAAAAGAATTAAGTAGAGAGAGAAGCATTGGGAGAGACTCACCCTCTCGAAAGAGTGAGAGTTGTACTGGGTATTTTTACTCTGAAATTATCTATACAACTTACTATCCTTGGTTCCATTTCTTCTGTTAACAGAGGGTCTCTAGCAGAGAGCTCTGGAACATTGATCTTGCCCAAAACAAGCAAATTTCGGTAAGTTATATTCCCCTTTCTACAATAGGAATATAGGATGCAAACAAACAGCTTGATAGTGACTTGCCTAGTTGCCTCTAGATTTCATTTTCAACAAATTTCCATCTTGGTTCCTCTCTTATCTGAACAATAATTTTAAATGAGAACACTTCCAAGTTTTTCTAAGAAGGTTCCCTTTAAAACTTACTTGCCTTTTTTGAATAAGTTGCAAACATGAGCAAAATAAACTTTTCAAGGTTTTTCGACGAAGGACAAGATCTCTTGCCAAATTTTAGTTCTAATATGACAACTAATAGGTAAACTTCTAAATTACCTCCATACACATCAACTTCCAAGATGACTACAGAGAGATTTGAAATTGACAAAAGCAGCATATAACCATCATTAGCGCAACAGAAACTACAGTTATGAACCCAAAATTCACGTGAGAGACTCTAGTGATATGTCAAAAGACAAAACAGAGGTTACAAATCATAGGTAAAAGCTAGTCCCCGTATATTTTGGGAAGGAGCGGGGATACTTCATCCAGTCTAACCTTACAACTGAACGCACATAAGACTGTAGATGGAAGTATGTAACCAGGTAAAAAGCGATAAAAATCCAAGCCAAATGATAATTGTAAACAAGCATCTAAAAGTACAATATTCAACTATAGTTTATAATAAATTGCCTAGAAACTGTAAACCAACCAGTGTAAATTATCCCTTGCATATTTACAAAAACAAACCCATACCAGACCGATTATACAGACTTTAGAAAGGAGGGAAGTAAGAGATGGCTCACCTTCCCTTTTGATGAAGCTCTCATACCCTGAAAGTCGACAACCACATGGGCACAAGTCAAAATAGTACCATCAGAATCAATAATGGTTCCTGAACCGATACTCTTTCCCAAAGTCAATCCATATATTCCTGCAGCTATCAAAATATCTTTAAATGCTCAATAATATAGAAGGAATTTAGGGAGAGAAAAACACAGCAACCATAAGATTACCCTGAGGTACAGACAGATTGACAACAGCTGGGCTAACCTTGGCAGCTGCATTGGTGATGGTATCTCTAGTAAAACAGCGTGAACAATGAGTGGACCCATCTGTAGAGGCTGAACTGGTTGTATCAGCTGCAGGATCAGGTGCGACTCTAGAGAAATGGAGCGGATAAGGATCATTTCCCACAGCTAGACAATTGAAATGGTGCGAAGATGAGAAAAGGTATTGAAATTGATAAACTAGACGGACTATGCCAAACTAATCAAAAATATGTGAGTTTACCAGGCATCACGGAGCCCAAAGAATATAGTGCAACTCGCCATGGCACTGATAATAAGTCACATCTCGTCGGAAGGGATAGAGTAACATCAAATCCTGTGTTTAACAAGCCAATTACCACCAAAGCATAAGCAAAAGGCAAAAAAGAAAACGCCACTGCTGCTTTCTAGTAGATCTATTGTTAGACAAATACAAGGAAGAAGCACACAAGGCACAACAGTACATAATACATCCCAAAGACACTACTACCAAAGCATGCTGATCCTGATATGGTTATCACATCCAGGAAAAAGTATACACATACAACTTAACTACTGCCAACCAAACATCCCTCTAATCATTATATGACACTTCAGGGCATTCAAACACTCATCAGACTTTAGATGGAATACTACATTCTTCCAGATCATATCATATTCCTTTACTGGAAACCGACAGTTTTGAGATCCCAAAACCTTCCGAATTCTAAGAATCATTGTCCAATCAAGCAATTAGCTACAAAGTGGATTCGGCTACCTACAATCCATTGTCTTGCACTATAATCGGAAGTCTGGAATTGGCATTAACCCAATTCAAAAACAAAGCTCTTTCAGACATTATAAAAAGAATTCAACCTAACTTCACTGCAATGCATCTAGAAGTCAATAACTCAACTACAATGAATAACAAGGTACAACTTACAACTCCACAAATGTCCAAACACGAATTCGACTAACTCAAGAGTGTAAAATTCTAACTTAAAAAACCCCATCCTACAGGCAACAGCTCTAAGCCCAGAACCTTCATAACATTGTACAACTTTCGCAATTCGAACTTCAAACTATGTGGTCGTCTTAACATGAGAAGTTCCAATGACCTAGGCAACCTAAGTTCATATCTTCCTCCATACTGTAGGAAGTAGAAGTTTCTCGAAAACCGTCGACCAAACAACTCCACATTTCTCCACTTACTAACTACTTCCCATGTTAGTTTAACGTCAACCAAACAAGCACCAAAATGGAGATATATCAATCACAAAATCACAAAATTTCAGAATACAATAACAGATGATACAATTAAAAACCCCCTATATAACATTATTATTTCAACAAAAAAAAAACACAAATACATGAAAAAATGGGAAGAAATTACTCAACTGAAATTAGAGTCAGAAACGGCGTTTCTATATAAAACCCCAGAACCAAAAGCAGCAACCGCCACTGCACGTAGCAACGATGAATTCTTCTGCTGCATAAATCACTTAATTTTATATTTTTTCCAGAATTAATAATAAAAATATGATAAATAAACAAGTTTAATTTTCTTTTTCAAAAAAAAAAAAAAGGAACGAAATTATACCAGAAATTGCCTCATTGAAGAATACAAAATTCCAATGTTTTCTGTAAACTAAAACCCCCAAAAATCCTTCCTGAATTCTCCAGTCAAAACAAATTCAAAAGAAAAAACTAAAAAAAAAAATAGGAAAAATAAATACAATTAACTTGGGGAAAACGAAAGCAATACCAAAGCCCAATTACGAAGTTGTTCGTACTTGGGCTGGGCTATAGGCCCAACAGATCACACCATTTTAATTTATCTTTATATTTCACGCTTTTTAAGAAATAAAAACAAAAAGATTAAAAAGAAGAGAGAGAAATGTGCAAAAGAAGGAACTACAATTCCATTTCATATATCATTGAAATAACATAAGATTGAGCCATAATATTCCAAAAACTAACCATCATACTTCCGATCTACAAACCCAAAAAAAAAAAAACTAAACCCTAATATTAAAACCATAATAATCCCAAAATTTACATCCATAACCAAGACATTAATTTTAAAAAACCCTAATAATTAGGCCTTCTTGGGAGATTTAGTAGCCTTGGATGGAGAAGTAGGAGTATTTTCCTTCTTAGAAGATTCATTCCTCTTAGGTAGAAGAATAGGGTTAATATTCGGTAAAACTCCACCATGTGCAATAGTAACACCATGAAGAAGCTTTCCAAGTTCATCATCATTTCTAACAGCCAACAGCACGTGCCTTGGTATAATCCTGCTTTTCTTGTTGTCACGTGCCGCGTTTCCTGCTAACTCCAACACCTGCACATAATATAATAGAATTGAGACAAAGTTAATTTGATGCCGTAACTTGAAATGTCTAAAATACCCCTATGTAATTGATTTTAAATCGGAATTTTTTAAGGAGGGAGGGAGGGGATTACCTCGGCAGCGAGGTATTCGAGGACAGCGGCGAGGTAGACGGGGGCACCAGAGCCGACACGCTGAGCGTAACGGCCTTTTTTGAGGAAGCGGCCGATACGGCCGACGGGGAATTGAAGGCCGGCTTTGACGGAACGAGTGACGGATTTTTTACGGTCGCCGCCACGTCGGCCAGCGGTGCCTTTGGAGGTGGTTTTACCGGACTCCATTGATGAGGATTTGAGAGATTTTTTTTTGGGGTGGGGGGATTTGAAGGAGAAAGTGTGGGAATGTATTTTGAATGGTGGAAATGAAAGGAGGGAGTAAGAGGGTATTTATAGGTGGGGGAAAATTGGAAATTTGAGTTTTTGAGTTTTGGGGGGAAATTTTGGAGTTTAGATCTGACGGTTGTGACTTGTGAGAGAGTGACACGCTGGCAATCCGTGTGTTGAGTGGTTTAGCCAATGGGGTTGGGGTGTTTTAGGAGGGGGAGATTTTGGAGGAATGGGGTCATGTCACTATGTCAGTGTGACTAGTGCTTCCTAACATGGGAAAGTATCTGGTTTACGGATTTTTTTATAATTATGATTAATACTAAGTAAGTATTTGATATGAGGATTAAGCATTGTGCTCACACAACAGATTTTATCAATGAATTTATTCTTTAACTAATAAATTCGTTGATAAGTTAATTTTTTGTCGACAATTATGAATTAAACATTTGTTTCTATTCCACAAAAATAAATTAAATAGTGTTTGTTTTAGAGTTATAATAATAATAGGAGTGGAATATTGATTGTAACTCGTTATTGAACCTTTAATTACTACTCCATGTATAATTAATGCAGTTCATTCTACTATTTCAGAAATCAGATTCATTATTATGATACATTATTGTACATTTGTACTTTTTTTGTTTCGAAATATCTCTATTATTTAAAGGAAAAGGGAAAACAGAAGTTTGTAGTCAAGTAACCTCGTAGTAATCTCTTTTCTCTCTCAAACCCTGGCCTCCTCTCTCTCTCTCTTCTCCCTCAAATCCTAGCCTCCCCCTACCTTTTTTTCATTAGTTAGGGGATGTCATGGATGATTTCATCCATGGTAAGCCCCTTCTCCCCTTTTATTTTCAGTTTTTAGTTCATTTTCTAGTTTTGTTGAATAAATTAGTCTCTCTTTATGAGATTTTTTCAAACCCTGTTATGGGAATTTTAGTCTCTGTTGTGGAGATCTCCATCTCCCCTATGGGAATTGTGAGTATGGTTTTTTTGTTTTTAGGTATGAGAAATTGTTCTCATTGGTTGAAGTTCGAGATTCAACATGAAGGTATTGGAATCTCGGATGCGATCAACATGGCTCGATCAAGAATATTCTTCCCAAACTATGTCAGAATGATAGACTTCCTCATCAATAGCTGCTTGATTCAGCAAATACAAGGGGGTTGCGTTGTATTGCTCGACCTAGTTCATTATAGTTTATTCGAAGACGAATTTGATGTAACATTGTTTGATTGTATCTTGTTTTTCTTTAATACCTATTGTAGATTTGTAGATGCCGTTTGGCCTTCAATTAATGAAATTTCTCTTAATATATATATATATATATATATATATATATATATATATATATATATATATATATATATATATATATATATATATATATATATATATATATATATATATATATAAGGGAAGAGGGAGCAAATGGTGTCAACATGAAATGATTCTCCTACCCTTAACTACTCACATAATAAATCATGTAATTATTAATAAAGAATAAATTTAAAAGAAAAAAATATCATATTCAATAAGTCATATAATTATTCATTTGACATAATTGTCAATCAATACAAGTTTCAAAAAAATATTCCATTTAACATTGATTCCAAATCTTTGAATAATGAGGAAAGTTGTTATATGAAGGGTAAAAAAAATCTTGAAACTACAATTCAAAAATATTACTCAATACAAATACCATTATTTTACTTAAAAACTGAATTACAATTAGATTAAATGCTTACATAATATACATTTATAATTCGCCATCCCTATAACAAGTTCGTTCAACTTTGTGCATATCGGGTGTCTAACAACTTTTAAACAATTTCAAGTCAAAATACAGTCTAAAAATTGGCAATTTATTGTTATGTACATATTGCATTTAATCCGAGGTTGAGGTCGTGGAGTAGTGGTATCGCTTCCCATCTCATATCCCTGAGGTCTAGAGATCAAACCTCATGGGACTCATTTGAGGAATTCCCCTTAACCCCCTCAAGTGAGTCCCCTTCATCTGATCTTAAAAAAAATAAAAAATATTGCATTTAATCCCTCTGAACAATGTCATGTACGAAATTGTTATTTTTTTTTAATTACAGCCTAAAGATCATGAACAAGTTGACATATGTATCACGTGCATAACTCTTGAATATAGAGGAAAGAGGTGAATTAGTGAGATGATATACTGTAACATATAGATTATCAAATAGTGGGTCACGCTGGGCCACACCAAAAGTAAAATTGCCCATTAGTCGGGTCTGACCAAAATTCAGGTCAATTTTTAATGCCCCAAACCCGGTATTTATGGCAAAAAAAAATAGCGAGTTTTCGGACCGAGTCAAACGGTAGCCTAAAAATGTCATTCTCAGCTTGCCTAAAACATGTCCCAAAGCAAAGGGAGGGGGATTCTACCCATGCCGGGGGGAAAAATCGGGTCGTGGTACCTTTGACCATGTATATTGTAACCCTATGAAAAATTATTAAGTAACCTTTAGATTCAGAGCACAAAACTTTAAATTCATGCACGCATCGTGTGCATAAATTGCTCGTATGATGTATGTGATGAAGTTTACACATTATTACAATAGTCATGTGGTGCTACATGAGTGAAGCATCGCGGGAATAGTGGATCAATGACATGGCGATGTCAAACGAGTTTGGCCCAATTGAATTAACAGGCTCGATCCATCCCGATTATATTTGTTGCTGGCTTTGAAAGGACAAGGTATTTGTACTGTAGTTCTTATGGCTAGTCTTGGACGGTTTAACACCAATGTACACATATTCTTTGATGGCAAACGGGCTAGGGACATGACATGAGATCACTGTGTGGTCATGTTGAACCAAAAGATGTTTAAGCATTCTAGAGAGAGAAAGAGAAAAGCCAAGAGAAAAAAGAAAAAAGAAAACTCCAAGTCTACTGTTCAGCGTTCTCCCCAAGCAAACCCTTAAGCATCCCTTGAGCAATCTTCAGATCTCCCACCCAAGAACAAAATTTTCTATGCAATCCTTAAAAAAATGATTCTCCCTCAGCCTTATCTCATTTTCCTTCACGGAAATCGGAGTTTATTAGCTCAAAATAATGGCGAGCATATTTCGCTCCTCCGCGAGCAAATACTCTATGTCACCGATGGTTTCTTGCGCCGGAAAGGAGACTCGTCGTAAATTCCCACATCAAAAGGCCGTCCCTGCCAAAGTCCGAGCTCTGTAGGTCGTAACCGCCTCCACCTCCACGCTTGCTTCCAGGTAAGTTTTCTTCTCCTTTCTTTGAGTTTTAATTGCTTATGGTTGGTTTTAAATACCATTTTCATGGTCGGATTGAATATAAATCCTATGGTTTTTTTTTTATTTTGCTTTGGTTGTGCTGCTGTACTGGGTTGAGATGCCTTCAATTGCATACTTTACTGCGTTGATAGGTAATATATGCCTAAATCTGGTTGTGATGGAATTTCTTTTCATGAGCTTGACTAGTTATTATAAACAAGTTCTAGCTATTATGTTCAATTTGTTTCTAGCTAATTGGATCTTCTCCGATACTATGTTTTTCTCTTCAATGATTAAAAATTTATTGGTAAAGATGATCTTCTATTTCGTATCTACTTGCGTTTTATTCTGCTTTCACTGCACTCATGATTTCAACTCTCATCGCTCCCGCTGCGGTCTTAAATTGGTTATAGCTAATGGAACTGGAGTTTTATCTCCCCACTGTTCATCTGCATACCTGTGGTATTACGTTGTTTTTTACTGTAATATGTCCTCTTTAATTGAAACCCTCAATGGTTTAAATCTCCTTTTGATTCTTGCATCTATGAATTTGATTGTCGTTTTCTCTAAGTGCCTTTCCTATAATATGATTTTCCATTGGAGGTGTTTCTCTACCATTCCTACTCACAAAAGGTTTGTTACCTATGAAAGATTATTAGTCTGCTTCTTTTTTAGCAGAGCCATTCGGTCCACGAGTTCTCAGTGGGTGTTTCTTCATAATTTCATGGGTTTTTTGACAACCTGTATTGTGTCATGTGCTCTAGTTTTTCTTTGGATTTGGATTCTAACATGGTACCTCTATTATAGTGAATGTTTTAAACATTATAAAGTTGCAGGTGTCGAAATTACAATAATTAGGACAACTTTGGACCAACGACACCAGGGTACAATTGATTGGAATTGTTTGTTTCAATTTCATTGCCAAGCTTATGTGCCTAAAATTGAAATTGAGATGTATTTTATTTACTTTGCTCACTATGTTCCCTTGTGTAATTTTTTTGTCTTGCAACTACTTTGTTTTTGTATTGAATCTAACACTAATGAATGGGTTTTGAACACCCCATGGAACCGAGTGCTTGACACTCGCTATAGAACCAAGTGCTTGCCACTTGCTATGAATGCTATCGTGATTATTTCACACAAAATATATCTAAAACGTCGGCATTGGGTCCAGTGGGACTGCTCTCTTCCCCCGTGTTTGGACTTTGTGGTCAACCTGTTTTGCCCAACTATTTTTTCGTTCAGTTTTTATTGTATAATTGTTCAATTACAATCTTCTATCTTGTGCACTAAAAGGTTGTCTCAACCTTATACGAACCGGATGTTAACCATCCGCTATGACTATTGGGTGTTTTTAACACCAGCACCACAAAAAGAAGTTATTATATGAAAATTATAAGTTGGAATATACAAGGTGGCAAGAAACTCGAAGCCCTTGCCGAACTTGTTTATCTCATAAATAAATACAAACCGGACATAATGTTCATCCTTGAAACGATGACTTCGCATCAAAATAGTATCAATATTTTAAAAGCACTTCACTTTGATAATAAGATAATCATTGATCCTATTAACCATTGTGGTGGCCTTTGGGTCCTTTGGAATAATAATAATGTTCACGTCTCTAGTCATTCCACTACGAATAGATGTGCGCATTTAAATATTTGTCTTAAGCCCACAAATCAGGAATTAATAATCTCGGGACTATATGCCCCGGCCCAAGAACAAGATAAGCCAGTTTTTTGGCAATATTTAGAGAGTTTCCTCTCTTCATGCTCTCTTCCATGGCTTGCAATTGGGGATTTCAGTGAAATGCTCTTTGCTGAAGATAAAATAGGTGGTCGAGTTCTATCCCACACACAATTAAAGAGATTACCAGATTTACTCACTTCCACTAATAGTATGGACATTCCTTCGGTCCAATCTTCTTTCTCATGGAAAAAAGTTATCTATATTCACTCAATTTACGAGCGGCTAGATCGAGCAATTGCAAGTTACTCTTTTGTGAATTTGTTTCCACAATGTCAAACTCTTTATGGGGCGTTCACAGTCTCTGATCACGCTCCTATTATTTTCGACTCTAAATTCAATGGCATAGCAAAAGCACCAGCCTTTCGTTTTCAAAACGCTTGGATCCTTGATAAAAAAAATCGCACCAAATTATCACAAAATCCTGGGCCCATCCTATCCGAGGCTCAAGATTCTTCAGAACCCAACATAGGCTCTCTCAAATTAAGACTCATTTAAAGGAATGGGCCAAGCGCAACTTTGGCCACACACAAAATAAACTAGTAGAAAATTGTGAAAAAATCAAGTCTATGGAGGAAAGGCTTTGGGCACAACCTTTTAACCCATTCTTAGTTCAACGCATTAATCGGCTCATATTACAACGGGAGAAATTACTTCTGTTTGGCCAATCAACTTGGGGCAAATTTAGTCGAAAACAATGGCTATCTCAAGGAGATAGAAACTCAAGATTTTTCCACAATAAAATGAAACAGCGAACTATTAACACCACTATCTACCGCCTTAAAAACGATGTGGACCAGTGGGTTGATTCAGCGGAGGGAATACAAAACCTTCTTCTTAACTCATTTAAAGAACGCTTCTCTTCTTCTTCCTCCTCCCAAAGGCCTATGGATCTATCCTTTCTTCAACCTATTGTCTCCCAAGAGGATGTTTCAATGCTTTTAGCCCCTTTTAAAGACGACGACATAAAAGCCGCCTTTTTTGACATGAACCCCCATAAAGCCCCAGGCTCGGATGGGTTTGGTGCCAAATTTTTTCAAGCTTACTGGCATATTATTGGTAAAGACATTTGTCTCGCCATTCATGAATTTTTCCATCATGGCCACCTACCACCGTCTTTAAATCATACTATTATTGCTCTTATCCCAAAGACTCCTTCTCCTGAAACGCCTAATCATTTTAGGCCTATCAGTCTGATTAACTCCATTTATAAGGCAATTTCGAAATTGTTGGTTGCAAGATTGTGCCCAATCCTCAAGTCCAACATTAGTCCTCTTCAAAATGCTTTCACGCCCGATTGTGTCTATTCATGACAATGTTCTCATTGTTCAGAAATTTTTAAACACTTTCCAAAAATCTTCAAGTAAAATTGGATGGTGTGCTCTAAAGTTAGATATGGAGAAGGCTTATGATCGTCTTGAGTGGGATTTTCTGTGGCAAGTCTTAACGAAATTTGGCTTTCCAGCTCAATGGTTAGAGTGGATTAAACAATGCGTTACCACCGTTTCTTACTCTATTAAAATAAATGGTCATATTACTGAATGGTTTAAACCATCTCGTGGCCTCCGTCAAGGGGACCCTCTATCCCCGTACTTGTTCATTATTTGTATGGATGTGTTGATCCAAAAGCTAACTGTGGAGAACGCTATTCCAAAATCGGGCATGGGTTTTAAAATTTGCCCACGCGGCTCTGTGGTTCCATGCCTAATGTTTGCTGATGATAGTCTAGTATTCTGTAAAGCAACTACTTCAGCTTGTAATAAGTTAAAATCGATACTAGATGAATTATGTTCTATGTCTGGTCAACTGATTAATTTCCATAAATCAGCCATAGTATTGTCAAGAAGGATCCCTAACTCTAAAAAAGCCTCCCTGTCTAGTCATTTCAATATGATACCCAAGTCATGTATGGGTCGTTATTTGGGAATCTTTTTTAGTTCGTATTACCCTACTAAAAAGGACCATAGCCACATTTTGGCTAAAACGTTGCAACGTATTCAGCTTTGGGAATCGGGTTTCCTATCAAAAGCAGGTCGTCATACCCTGATACAAACAAATTTGGAAGCTCTTCCAGCTTATTCATGCTCTTCAGCTTTAATCCCAAATGATCTCTGCAAGGCAATAGATACTATGCACCGACAATTTTTTTAGCGACAAAAAAAGATAAAAATAGCACCCCTCTAATAGCATGGAACACCATCTGCTCCCATAAGTCTCAGGGAGGCTTAGGTATCAGACGCTCCATGCCTTTGAATAAAGCTTTCCTAGCAAAAATTGGTTGGAATTTGATTTCCAATAAGTCCTGCTTTTGGTCTACTCTGATAAAAGAGAAATATCTGCATACTAAATCATTCTTCGAATACAATCCAAAACCTAATGACTCTTACATTTGGAAAAAGATCTTGGCTCAAAGAGACCTTCTGCGAAAGGGTATCCGTTGGAAAATTGGTAATGGTCAATTAATCAATTTTTGGTTAGATAATTGGTTGGGGCAAACCAACCTTTGCTCTCTTTTTAATATTAACAGTAACCAGTGGCGGATTCAGGAATTTATGAATAGTTGGTCACTACCGACTAGGTTGCACAGAAACGGGTACGGGTACAGGTACGTGTTCGAATACGCGTATCCATATAAGATAATCCATGAATTTAAAAAAAACTACTTCAAATAAAATCAATTTATGACTAATAATAGTTCATATTACAATAAAATAGTACTTATTACAACCAATCCACATTAAATCGACGGTTTTTCGGCCCGATAAGTGTTTGAGGAAACACAAAATTTTTAGGTTGGCAAGGTTTTCTATCAAGGTATGTTCTTCTTACTATGCTTTTATCATCAGGATGAAAATCACTCATCTTTCTCCTTTTCCCAGGATCTTGTGGAAGATTAGCAATTTCAAATTCGCTCAATCTGGGAATAAGATGGGTTTTGGAATTGTGTGTTGGAGAAGAATGTTGTTCACTTTGTTGATGAGGAGGATTTTGTTCATCTAATTGAGATGGAGGAGGAAGATTTTGTTCATTTTCTCGAGGTGGTGAAAGATTTGGAGGAGATGGAGGAGGAGATGGTGGAGGAGAAGGTGGAGGTGGATTTTGAGTTGGCGTTCTTTTAACAAAAAAACTTGAAATATCCTTCGTTTTTTTCCTTTTCATTCTGAAAATTAAATTAATAATTTAAATGAGATTAAAAGGTCAACACAATACAATCAAGCACATTCTAATTTGTCAATCAATCAACCTTAGTAACATAATTCCTAAATCACAAATTCACAACACAATCATTTGTCAATTTCGCATCCTAATCTAATTCCTAAATCACAACACAATTGTAATGAAATCCAATTGACAAAAATACACAAACACACAATCATTTGTCAATTTCGCATCCTAATATAACTCCCAAATCACAACACAAATATACAATCGTTATGAAATCCAATTGACAAAAATACATAAATACACAATCATTTGTCAATTTGGCATCGTAGTCTAATTCCCAAATCACAAGTTCACAACACAATCGTAATGAAATCCTAATGAAATCCAATTGACATCCTAGCGATTAAGCGAAGTTTAAGAAGGTTGAATTAGAAGAATACCTGTCACCTGAAGTTTGGCGCCGCTCCCGCTGCCGCCTCGTAGCTCCGCGCCTCCGTCCACTGCCGCCTGCCGCCTATAATCAGACACGAAGAAGTGAAGATGTAAGATTCAACCACAACACAAACATCATCACCAATCTGCAGCCCTCTGCCAAGATTAATCAACCTAAATAGATCTCAAGTTCCTCAAGTTCGAACCTAAATTCGACCTAAATAATCAACCTAAATAATCAACCACAAAGAACCTTTAAATCAACCTAAATTCGAAGTTTCGAACCATAAGTCCATGACCTCAAGTTCCTCTTCAACGACCTTCGAATAGATCGAACACAAAGAACCACAAAGAACCTAAATCAACCTAAATAGATCGAAGTCGAACATTGAAGTGATTGAACAAAAGTACAAAACCCTAACAAAATCTCACCGGTGAACAAAAATGATAAAAAAACTGAAAGAATTATAAACTCACCAGTCACGGGTCACCGGCGAGTCGGCGACGAGTCGCAAGGGTGAAGTTTAGTGTCTCAGCCACTGGCGACACTTCGCGACTTCGCAAATCGCAGATCTACGTCGCGCCTCGAGGCCCCCGGGTGTGAGTGCTACCGCCGTGAGTGTCGTCCCGCCCTCCGGGTGAGGGGAAGATATCCGTCGGAAGCGTCGACTGCCGCCGCCGCCGTCGTCGCGCGTCGAAGAGTGAAGACCAAGATCAAGACCGAAGTTCGCGAAGGAGAACGAGAGAGAAAGAGAAACTGGGTGAGGAATGAGGGTTAGTTTCGCGTGAGAGAGGAAAATAAAATTTTTTTTTTTTTTTTTTTTCAAGAATAGTTGGTCACGTGACCTATAGGGACCACTACTAAATCCGCCACTGACAGTAACACTGTTGACATGGATCTCAAATTAGCACATTTCATCACCACAGACCATTGTTGGGATCTGACAAATCTTAAAAAATTTCTGCCAAGACATTTAATATTGAAAGTGCAAGGGATTCCCTTACCAACTACAGACCTTCCTGACACTCCAATTTGGGGACCTACCCCCAGTGGGCTCTTTACAGTTAAATCGGCAACCTGGTTAGCTCATGATCTTCCTCCTAAGCCTCCTTGGCCTTTTCGATGGATATGGAAGCTTGATATTCCACCAAAACTTCAAATCTTTGTCTGGCAAATCTGTCATAACAGTTTAGCAGTTAGATATACGTTGTTTAACAGACATATTATCCCAACCAATCAATGTCCTCGTTGTAATGCGGGTCTTGAAACAATAGACCATTTGTTTTTCAATTGTCCACAATCCATTATGTTTTGGAAGCTTCAAGAAATCCTGGATTGGTGTTCCCCTCCTGGGTCCTTCCCCACAATTCTGCAATTTCTTCAAGAAACTCATCTTAAGCAAAATTTTTCGCACTTCATATTTCTTTTCTGGAGCATCTGGAAAGAAAGAAATGCCATCATCTTTAAGAATGATACTTGGTGCCCCTCTCGCATCTCCCACCGAGCTAAGTTTGCTCTTAGTGAATGGAAAACACGTCTTCATGTTGACCTATGTCATGATATGGGTTCTCTTCTTACAGGAGCATCACCCCTTCCCCTTTCCCCCAATCTCCCAGCTACTCTTGTAGCTTGGGAATCTCCTCCTCCATCTACCTTCAAACTCAACTTTGACGGCTCAGTTCGCGGTTCTGCTGCTGCTGCGGGTATCATCATTCGCAATCATTAGGGGTCTCTTCTCCAAGCAAAAGCTTTCAATCTAGGGCATTCTTCAGTCCTTATTGCTGAAGCTTCAGCTTTGCATCATGGTCTCATCCTAGCCATACAACTGGGTATCCGAGACATAATTGTGGAAGGCGACAATCTTCAAGTTATTAATGCTATCAAAAATTTTTGGTCTTTCCCGTGGAAAATAGCCAACATTATTGAAGACTCAAAGTTTCTACTTTCAAAGTTCAACTCAGTGCAAGGTCGACATATATTTAGGGAAGCAAATAGAGCGGCTGACTGGATTGCCAATGTAGGCCATTTAGTTAGTTCTAGTTTTGAAATTTCAGACTGTAATAATTCCTCCCTATCTTCTATTCTTGTATCCGACGCATTAGGTATTCCCCTCGAGAGGAGGGTAGCCTAATGTTTTTTTCCTTACCTTTCAAAAAAAAAAAAAAAACTTTGATGGCAAAATTTTTAAAAACTACCTTTTAAAAATTTTCTTTCAAAAAACTACCTTATATAACAAATTCCTTTCGATATACTACTATTTTACGTTTATATTTGATACTAATCAGTAAATGACAATCGTCGTAGGTGTTGCTGCCGGTGGGGTAGCGAGAAACGAGAGGGGAAGAAAGAAAAGCAATTTACTGTGACTCAATTATTAGTGATTAAACCCCATGAACGGTAAAATGGTAGCATATTGAAAGAAATTTGTTATATAAGGTAGTTGAAAAAAATTGATTATAAAAGGTAGTTTATGAAATTTTTCCTTCTTTGATAGGAAAAATAAAGAAAACTCCAAATATTATTTTCATGACATGCACATATTCTTTGATAGGAAAACTAAAGAAAACTCCTCCATCATTTCATACATGAAAAACAAAAATGTCATATGGGTTGAGTGTATTTTTCTTAGTTCAAATTATATATCGCATGTAACATTAATTAATGACACATAATATTATATTCAATTATAATCTCTGAATTCTTTTTTAGATAGTGAGTTATAATTACAAACAAGCACAAATTTTATTTATTGAATGCACTAATTTTTTATTTATTTTTCTCACATCAATGAAATTTGCATCAATTAAAAACTGAATTACAAACTACAGATAGAACATCCAACCTATTATTGGAAAAAAAAATACTAATTGAATGAACTATGAACCCAAACATATCAAGATAATGCAGCCCCAAGATCGATATGATCAGGAAAAGTGCTCAATATCCATAACTGCATTTTCCTAAGAGTAGCAGCATACTCCAAATCTTCATCCATGGCTTTTTTAGCACCAACAATGGCTTCTACAACCTCTTTATGACACAAGTAATATGAACACATTTGGGAAAGCAATTTATCATGCCTTTCTTGGACCCTCATTCCCCTTTCTTCTGCTACTGCTAACACCTCGCTTATCATCTTCAATTTCTCTTGTGCGATCTTCTTTATTTGGTGCTTCTTCAAGTTTGGTAGACAAAATATGAAGGAGGAGGAGAAGCCTATTATTGCAAAGATTATGCGGCCATATAAATCCATATAGTAATGGAATCGGAAGTTGTATGTACTACTATTTAGGGAGCTAGTGATCCAACAAGGAGTAATACTTGTGCAATGAAAATATGAAATAGTAGTAGTATGATCATATAAGTATATGCTAGGATTTTGAGAAGGGTAAGGAACATGATTCCTTTCTTTGACTATACATAATTCTTAGCAATGGGCCTCTTTAACACTACTATTAGTACTATATTGTGATTTTGAAAAATTATTATATATTTAAAAGTAAAAAAGCAACTCTAAAAATAGTACGTAAGGCCCTACAGTAAACCTGGCTCGGGATCAGATTGAATCTTGTCTAAAAAACCAAATATAATTATTTGATTCCAATTATTGTATCACTTTCATAAAATTTCATTAAAATTTCCAACTTTAAATGTAGTTTCACACTTTCACATTTTTGTCCATATGTACTCGTACTAAAAGTATAACCATGAAAGTAAGATAAAGGAAATGTAAATCAAAATCTCCCATTAGATATTGAGTGGACCTTAGACTTGGCTTCTCTGAAAATGTGACTAATATAATGTTGGAAAATAGCATATGTTTTTTTTGGACAAGTATATGCATGTTGCTATGGTATTGATAGAGCCATGGACCATGATTCTGCTTTCACAATGGGGATGCTAGAGGGCCAGTGCCAGTGGTGTACAATTTTAAATTGGGTTTTGGATAATAAACTAGTTCTTGTCCCGGACAATACGCCCCGGATTATTTACCAATGTGCATTTGAAGTCTTCAGAAATAGAAATATTATCTTGTATTTAAATGATTTTTCCCCCCACAGAGACCAACATGAGTATTGTAGTGTAGTTGGTTAGTTTATTAGCATATCAGATGAGATGACATGGGTTCGAGTCTTAAAACACACATTTTTATTATTGTTTAATGTCTCATTTGATTGTGTGGGGGAGGGTAGAGAACATGTGGCAGCATGACATTTGTTTGTCTTGGATTTTAGATATATATATATAGATGAAATTGTCAAGTTTTAAACCAAAAAAAAAAAAAACTTCAAATTGAATTTTCCTATAAAAAGCGAGAAAAAAAAAATGCGCATCCGGGGAATCGAACCCCGGTCAGTACCGTGGGAGGGTACTATGATACCACTACACTAGATGCGCGCTTGTTGATATCTTGCCGCAGTATTTATTTAATTTGTACTATGATTATAAGCTCCCAAAAAAGTTCATGATAGGTAAATAACAGTTTTATAGTTTAGATATTTATGTATAACATAAAATATTCAAGAATATAAAATGTGCCACATAAATGTATCATTTAATAAAATAAATTTTTAATTGATAACGAATAGTTTCAATAAATTAAAGGAAAAATTGATAAGAGCAGGCCCAACTATGGCCCCCCTTCCATAAAATATCTCAACTTTGGACTATCCCACAGCAGTCCCAACTTTAGGGTGTGCTTTACAAAAACGGTCCAAGTGGACCGGTTACCTGTTTAAACGGAAATTTTTAAAACACCACACCCTTGATTCACGAACCCCACCCAACCACAACCACAACCACCGACACCCAACCGCCACAACCACCTCGAAACCTCCACCAAACCCCAAAACACCATCACCCAGAAACCAACCACTCTGAAACACCACCAACCCGAAATTAGCCACCCTGAGACATCACCAACCACCCCCGACCAACACCAACCAACCCCGAAAACACCACCACCATCCCTAAAACACCACCATCCACCCGAAACTCCCCTAACCACCCCACCCATCCACAATAAGCCCGAAATCCACAACACCACCTCCAAAACCCATGCCCAAACCCACCAACAACACCCTCACCCACCCAAACCCACCAAAACGATCTTTGATTGAGAGTTGATATTCGTCATCTACTTCGGGCGATTTGATTTCGATCGATTTGATTTCCGGTGGTTTGGTTTCGGGCGAAGTTTTCGCCTCGGTAGTGGGTGTGATGATAGTGGCTTCTGTGGTGTCCGTCATTGATGAGTATGTAGTAGCAGAGGAGAGAGAAAACGAGCGAGACTTCCATATAGCATGGGGAGAGGGGGAAGGAGGCGGGGAGCTCGGTGACGTGCGGGAGGGTGGCGGTTTCAGGGGAGGGGGAGTGGTGGCGGAACACGACAGGAGGTTTTGAGGGCGGGGGAGGAGTGGGAGTGCAGGGAACAGGTGGCAGGGATGGTAAGGGTGGTGGCTTAGGAAGTTTACACCGTTGTAGCGAGGTTAGGTGACCTCTTGGACCATTCTTGTAAAGCACACCCTAAAGTTGGGACCTGTGTGGGATAATCCAAAGTTGGGATCTATTATGGAAGGGGGGCCATAGTTGGACCTGCTCTTATCAATTTTTCCTAAATTAAATTACATAATATTCATAATAAGAGAAATTAGAGTACAGTTTCAATAGACAATCAAAGAGCTTAATATTTAGGATCTTAGTACAACGTTTTCTACATACTTTAAAATATATTAATATTAATAATGACTATGAATTAACTAAAAAGGTATGGAACAATGATTGCATGTGCATACCTTCTATTCCTTTAATCTAACGGATCTTCTTGGTCAATGGGAGGAATCCGACAATGAGTGGCTTTCAGACAATAAAAAGTTGATCAAGTGTAATTTGGCATGTATCTAAAAAAATGTGGTTCCCACATAAAGTTATATATAAGAGGTGGTTCCCTACAAAATTTTGTAACAATAATTTTGTTTTGGAAAAGAAGTCAAGATATTTATTAGGTCAAATGGGTGTCTCTTTCTAAGTTTAATATATAATGTCGAGAGTAGAAACATTAAGCGCAAACCACCGAGTAATACTTGGCCTAATTAACATACGATAAATGTCGGTTTAATAGGATTCATTTGGTCTGCTTTGAGTTTCCGATTAGGTTACTATAGTCTAAACTAGTTCTCAAAGGGTATTCGGGGTCAAACATGCACTTTTAGGTTCAATATATTTTCAAGTTGAAGTTGGTTCAGGCCAAATTAAGTTAAGTTGAAACTGAGCTGATTTAATAACAAATATGTTTTTTAAGGGGGGACATGGAAACAAGTTGAGTTGAAAACAGTATACGTCAGATCGGATGACATGTATGCAAGTAGGGGTGTAAGTGGATTGGACTTTGCCAAATCCAAATCCAGTCCAAAGTTTTTTGGACTCGAGAAATTGAGTCCAAGTCCGATCCAAATATTTCATGAGTCCAGTCCAGTCCAGTCCGATAATTTTTTCTTTAGTCCGAATCCAGTCCAGTCCAGTCCGATTATTATATTATTTTTTTCCACCGATTTAGATTCAATGATTCACAACGTTTTCTCATAATTGAATTTGAAAAATTAAGCTCATTATATTCATTCCATAAAATAAGTCACGTACATCTTATATATAAATTTTTTTTTGGACTGGAATGGACTTATTGGACTCCAAAGGGGTGAGTCCAAATCCAGTCCGAAAATATTTGGACTTGAAAATTTGAGTCCGAGTCCGCCTAAAAAAAAGGTTCGAGTCCCGGTCAACCGACAAGTTTGGACTGGACTGGATTGGACTCTGGACTTTTCGCAGTCCGCTTACACCCCTATATGCAAGTGTATCTAGATAAATTTGAGGACCATCACGGATCATATGCATTTATAGTTTGAGTAAGGGATGACAATTGGGTGGGGCGGGTGCGGATGTTGGTACCTCCACACCCGCACCCGCATAAAATTCTCATCCCCATCCCCGCCCCACCACCCATTGCGGGGGAAAATTCCAAACCCACCCCACCCCACCAGGTACGTATTTATACTCATACCCGCCCCATCGCCCGCATGGGTATCCGCACCCGCTTCGTACCCACTTCATCCCCACCCCACCACCCGCATGGGGTATCCGCATCCGCTTCGTACCCGCGTCATACCCACATATTTATATTTTGTAAGATAGAATTATTAATAATATAAGTATATAAATAGAATTTTTATAATAAATATGCGGGGCGGGCGGGGATGGGGCGGGGCGGGCGGGGGTGGGGCGGGGCGGGCGGAAATGAGGCGGGCATAGCATAAAATCCACACCCACTCCACCACCCATTGCGGGTACGATTTTAATCCCCATCCCCGGCCCATTCCCCGCCAAACCTAGACCCAACCCCGCCCCACTTGGGCGGGGATGGGGCGGGTCTCCTACTTAACCCGCCCCACCGCCATCCCTAGTTTGAGTCGTTGCTCATTGGATCATATTGGGTATCAAACATTTATGGATTGAGGTAGTTCGTGTGCAAATCTCAAGTTCTCAAGTTGCCTTAGTTATCACGTTAATATTGTGACTAAGTTGGATTCTATTCGTATTTTATATTTAAAATCGACTCTTTTATTATTAAGGTAGGTAGACAAGTTATCTCAAGTTAATTGCCTTATAACTAATTGTTTAGTTTTTAATAATTCTCCTTCTTCTCTTTTTATGAGAGTTTTATTCCCAAATTTTGGCTTTGTTCTTTCCTTTAGTGAGAGTTTGGAGTATGACTTTATTCTATTCCCTTATGGAATATTAAAATTTGATAATTGCAGTTTGCTTGGAAGATTAATCTCCTTGATTGTTCGTCTGACGAGGAATAAAGATCTAGGGTTTCATAATCATTGTAAGTATCTAGAAGACCACATAAGTATTTTCACCCAATCGACTATACATCAGTGGATCTTAAGCCAAAGTAGTGCTAACTCAGAGATTGTATTGCTTCAGATGAAGTTTTTTATTAATGCTATTGTTAATCAAATATGCGATGTAATTATTTCTAAGATGTTATGTATTTGTGTTGGAATTTTAGATTTCTTAGGAAATATTTGTAAGTGCCGTGTGGCTTTCTACTATCAATGAAACTCTATTTATGCCAAAAAAAGAAAAATATAATGCGAGGGAGCAAACAATATAATTATATATCTCTATTCTACAAGCCGATTGTTGAGGAGCTTAGTGTCTAACTATGGTGATAAAAATGTGATACGGGATATTTAGTCGATCCGAACCCGACACTGAATGGGGGTTGGGGCAAGATTTCAACTGGCTCAAACAAGCGGGTTGGTCCCGACACGACCCCTTCTTAAAACGTGTCGGGTTAGGGATCAGATGAACTTTCTACCCCGAATCCGACATGACACTCGTTTAATTTAAGTAATATGCTACTTTTATTATTATCATTTTGCTTGAAATAGTTCTAATATATTTCTTAACTATATAAGATTTAGTCTTTGGTTGTTTGATTTAGTTTATTTTGGTAAGATATTAGTAATAAGAAGTGGGTTATAAAGATATATGAAGTTGATTTGTTTGGTTTATGCATATGTGCGTTTTTGATAAACAATTCAGCTAACCTGTCAAATGAATGGGTCGAGTTAGGGTCAGAATTCATTGTCCCGTTTGATAAACGGGTCGGGGTAAGTTTGAGGGAATCAACCCGTTCATCGGTGAATCCAACACGTACTTGACACAACACAACCCGTTTACCATCACTAGATCTAACTGTCTACATAAGAAGATTAAAATACCCTTATTCACATAGTAATGAAATTAAATCAATTTAAAATACGATTTTTTCACCAAATGCCCCCAAGTTTTCACGAAATTCACCGGGTACCCTCGCACTTTTGAAAATACACCTGGTACCCCTCAGTTTCAACATAATACACCCAAATGCTCTTAGTGACTAACGGCGTTAACCGCCGTTAGTCTTAACCCTAATTAGCCTTAATTAACCTAACTAAACCCTAACCCTAAACCCTTACCCTAACCCTAAACCCTAACCCTAACCCTAAACCCTAGCCCTAACCCTAAACCTAAAACCCTAGCCTAACTCTCCCCACCCTCCCAATGCCCCCCTCCCACCACCCCTTCCCCACTGTCCCAAAGACCCGCCCCACCCACCACCGCCCAACACCCCCCTTCCCAAACCCCGTGCATCCCTCGCCTCCCCCACCCCAAGACCCTTCTGCGCCTCTCCCCCCACCCCCTCGCATGCCCCAACTCGATTTCCCCCCCCCCAGTCGAATTTCTCCCCCAGGCCCCCTCGTCGATTTTCGCTCCCCCCACCCCCGGGCGTTGCTTTCTTCTCTCCCTCCTTTACTCACGCTGCGGAAATCGATTAACTACTGTGGGTTGCGGAAATCGATTCAGCCACTCGTCGTGGGCTGCGAATATTGGCGGAGTGGGGGGTTTGCTTGCGAAGTCGATGGGGGCGAGGGGGAGGGATGTGGAAATCGGACGGGGGTTGGGAGAGGGAGGGGAGAGGAGCTGGGGGGGGGGGAGAGGGAGGAGGAAGGCTGCGGGGGTGGGGGGAGGGGGGGGAGGGTGGTGTAACTTGGTGGTTAGGGTTAGGGTTATGGGTTTAGGGTTAAGGTTATGGATAGGGGTTAGGATTAGGGTTAGTAGTTAATTAGGGTTGAAAATAACAAAATAAGGGTTACCGCCGTTAGTCATTAAGGGTATTTGGAATAATTGTTATGAAACTGAGGGGTACCCCGTGTATTTTGAAAAGTGCGAGGGTACCTCGTGAATAAACTGAAAACTCGGGGGCATTTGGTGAAAAAACCGTTTAAAGTATGATGCAAACATTATTCAATCAATAGTTTTTGCTACATACGCTAGTGATTGATTATTGTTTGCTAAAATAGAAATGATGTCATTTTTGTTTGTCTCTCAATAAACTTTTATGGATAACTTTTGTAATAATTCAATTTTGATGCATAAAAGATTATTGAGGAGTTTAATCGAGCCGAGGCGGGAAATGGGAAATCCAAGAATTTGATGAAATTCCAATTTTTCAATTGCGCGGCACACGAAGCAGTTCCGAATTTTCTTTCGCCGCCCACCAAAATCAAACACAGAGAGATATTCATCACCCAAATTCGAATTCTCCAGCTTCTGCAATTCTGGGAATTGTAAGAGTCTAAACTCTTAACCTATATGCTATTTTCTCCTCTAATTTATTAGAAATTGCCGTCATTCTCCCCTGAATTTTCACGTTCTTATTACTCACTTAAGTGGAATTTGGGGTCACCTTCATTAGTTTGTATTTGCGTACAAATTGATTTTAGGGTTTCGTTTACTTTTGATATGTAAATTTTCGTGTTTTAATTTCATCATTTACGGGAAATTATCAATTTACGAAGTACATTGCATTTTCTTTTAACCTATGTAAAGTATATCGATTACTGTCATCAAGTGTGGGTTGCATCTGTTTTAGGGTTTAACGAGATTTATAATCGTTTAATTCGAGAAAATTAAACTCAGAAATGCAGGAGCTAGAATATTTTAGGGAGGAAGAAAGATTTGGTAGAAGAAGAGAGAAATGTTATTACTTGTCACATGTAATTGAACATTGTTTATTTTACTCTTGTGCTTAGATCAACTGAAATTGGAGAAGTGATTCTTTTTGCAATGCTTAGTACATGTTTGTGGGTTTGAGACCTAAGATCTATTGCAGCTTCTGTTGATCTTTTTGTGACCAATTTAATGATATGGATGTGAATGTCGGGTTGACCAACTCGATTATTGTGAGGCTTTCTGACGTGGGTTTTGAAAGGTCTTGAGTTATGGAAGGCGTGGAACCCGCAGTCTGTAGATGCTGTGGGTTTATCTCTAAATGATGTAGTTGATCACATGCTAAAAAATTGTTCTACAGGAAGCAAAGGTGAATAAACGAATGGCGAAGATTGCCAAGCCTTCGCGCAAAAGAGCTCTCCCTTCACTTCAACCATTTGGCAACATGAGACAGTCTAGTATACTAGACCATCTTCAGCCCACAGGTAAATCACAAAAGAGGCAAACTGGGGATTGTCCTGTGGGAACAACATCTAGAGCGGAGTTACAGGGATATTCTGAGGAACATGTAGAAGAAAAGAAGCCTCATATTGAAGAGACTTCTGAAAAAAAGTGTGCACTTGAATCATCTGAGCCATCGTACGATCTGCACTCAGTCCAGAGAACAGAAGAGCACATAGATATTGGACCAGACTGGGACCAGAAAGCCGACAACCTGCTGCAAAAACATTTTGGGTACTCTGGGTTGAAGAGCTTTCAAAAGGAAGCTCTTGGTGCTTGGTTTGCCCATCAAGATTGTCTTGTTCTTGCAGCAACAGGATCTGGTATCGAAATTTTGGTTACTATTTGCCTTTTGTGTGTATACTTCATGTACATTATTGTCATTTGTGTCAATGTTTACGAGGACTATATGTTTCTGCAGGGAAATCTCTGTGCTTCCAAATACCTGCGCTTTTGACAGGGAAGGTTGTGGTTGTAATTTCTCCGTTGATTAGCTTGATGCATGACCAATGCTTAAAGCTAGCTAAACATGGCATCTCTGCATGTTTCCTCGGATCTGGACAACCAGATAACAGTGTTGAGAAGAAGGCAATGAATGGCATGTACTCCATCATATATGTTTGCCCTGAGACACTGTTAAGGTAAAATTCATTTCTATATCATCTGGTATTTCTTGCTAGTGTCACTGGTAAGTCTATCATGTCAGATTTCAAGGTCTGATAAGGTATATGATGCAGACTTATAAAGCCACTACAGAGGCTTGCTGAGAATCGTGGAATAGCTTTATTTGCCATCGACGAAGTACATTGTGTTTCTAAATGGGGACATGATTTTAGACCAGACTACAGGTTTGACTCTTGCTTACTCTGGATGTCTTATGCTCCCAATGTTCACCAGCTTTCTTTTTCATGGTACAGTTTTTTAGCACATTGCCGTTTTCTGTTAACAGACAAAAATAACAATTTTCCTTAAATCATTCTAGCTTAAGCTTTGGTGGAACTAGATTTACATTAATAATTCCCTCATTTACTTATCCTCTTAAAGAAACATCTGGCAGACAAAAATAACAGTATATATTTTTTATTATTTTGAGATCAACTTCACATTTGTAATGTTTTGGTACTGAATCTGCATGCTTGATAAAATTACCGAAGTGTTCATATCTAAGTGATGTGTAGTCCTTATTTTCTGTGTTGTTATGGTATGGGACTTAACGACACTACTATAAATAGACAGATAGTAGCAACCTATAATGTTTGCGCAAAGGGTAGGTTTGGTGCTTTATGACTAATGGATTTTTTTATATGTTTTTTTTGCAACGGAATAAACAAGACAAACACATCGGTCCACTCTCTAACTATAGTAGCTTGACCTTGGTCTTGGGACGTTATAGCCTTTAAAATTACCTTTTAACATCCTCATGCAAATTAACGAGATCACTATGAAGAAGCAGTAGTTTGGTAAAGAATTGATCATTCAATTACAGCTTTTCCTGTTAGACAAGCTTTACACTTTAGAGTCATTCTGCTATCGTTTAATATCACCTATCTATGCTCCTTTTTTTTTTTCCTCTTATCTTCATTTGTTCAATGTTGAACGAAGGGATAATAGTAGTGAGGGCCATTTTGCAAGAATTTATTAGATCATCTCTGTTCTTGTAGGCGATTGTCTGTGTTGCGAGAAAGTTTTAGTTCCAAGAGTTTGGAATTTTTGAGATTTGACATCCCAATTATGGCATTGACTGCCACTGCCACTATTCATGTCAGAGAAGACATTCTTAAGTCACTTAGATTGTCAAAGGAAGCAAAAGTTGTGCTCACATCATTCTTCCGTCCAAATCTTCAATTTTCAGTACGCCTTCTCTTTCAAAAGACCGTATTTCTAACGTCAGTTTCGCATGTGCTAATTTTCTATTTTGATGACTGGGCATGTATTCCTTGTTCGGGTTTATAATTCTCAGTTTTGGTGTGATAAGTTCTATTGATTTTCCGTTTTACAGGTAATGCATAGTAGAACATCATCCCTGTCTTCTTATGTTAAGGATTTTCAAGAATTGGTGAAAGTATACACTAGCAAGAGAATACTGAAAGGAAGCAGTCACTGTACTAGTAGTGTCAAGGAAGATTTTGAGAATGAACTAGAACATTCCAGTAACGCGAGTACTGATAGCAGTGATGATGAACTAGACGAACAGGATAATGAGTTAAGCTCGCTCAAGCAACATGGTTTCAGTGCTTCAAAAGAGAGACAACTATCAGTTGAATTTCTGGAAGATGATTTTGATGAGATCCAGACTGCAGATGACTTTGATGGTATGTCTGTTCTTTTAACATCTAAATAAATGCACACAACCATTTCTATGCAAGCTATGTTTTTAAATAGTCAATGCTCAATACCATTGCAGTTTCTTGTGGTGAGTTTTGTGGGAAGTCATTGGTTGATGATGTTCAGTTCAGCGAGTCTACCGAGTTGCTAGATCCTTCTCCACACCCAGCAGAAAGACTACAACCTAATAATCGTTCTTTAGAACAAGGATCCACCATCATTTATGTTCCTACCAGAAAACAAACAGTAGCAATAGCAAAATATCTTTGCACAAAGGGTGTGAAGGCTGCGCCTTATAATGCTCAGGTAATGTGATTCTCTTATTTTCTCTTTGTAAGCTAAAGGATAGGCATATGCTATATGACTCAAATTTGGTCTCTATTGAGCGTGGTAGTTAGTGATATATATTGATCTTTACTTTTTTGGTGTATCTGCCAAAAACAGCCTACCATTGATCAGCCTGCAAACAGGTTTAGTTTTTTGAAGGTCATTAATAAAGGATCTGATTCTCCTTTCATATCCTAAAAGATTACCCTTTGGCTTTTTTCAAACTCAAAGTCCATCAACTAGACCATCAATGTTCGCCAATATATTAGAAATATCATGTTTTATTTGCGATGCTGTTACTTTTAGATTCATTTCAATGTGTATCTTCTTAAAGCGGCTATTACCATATATTTAATTATTAATACGTACTTCCTCCGTTCTTTTTAATTGCAACGTTTCCCTTATCTTGAAGTTCCATATTAATTGCAATATTTCTTTCTTTGGTAATATCTTCTTTCGATCTATCTCCTATCACATGGGCCCCACCTTTTATCAATCTCTATCTCTCTCCTCTTTACATGAGTTTCTTAAAAAATGTGCCAATGGGGTATGTTGCAATTATTAAAGATGTTAATGGTCATAGACAAGCAAATGGGAATTCCTTTTGGGGGACAGAGGGAGTATACAGATTTTGAATCTCTGATTTGATCTTGATGCGATACTTTGTTGGTGCTAGTTGTTTGGCATTTATCTTTGTAGATTTTCCTTTTCCTTTGGTTTTCACAATTGATTGTGTTCTTTCATCCGACATAGAACTTCCTAAGAGTTACTGTGTTTGATTCTTTTCCTCAGTTGCCAAAGTCGCATCTTAGACAGGTCCACAAGGACTTTCATGAGAATATTTTAGATGTTGTTGTTGCAACTATTGCTTTCGGAATGGGCATTGACAAATTAAACGTACGGAGAATTATCCATTACGGCTGGCCTCAGAGCCTGGAAGCCTATTATCAAGAAGCAGGACGTGCAGGACGAGATGGAAAATTAGCAGACTGCATTTTGTATGCAAACCTATCAAGAATGCCAACCCTTCTACCAAATAAAAGAAGCGAAGAACAAAAGAAGAATGCATACAAGATGTTAACTGACTGCTTCAGATATGGCATGAATACTTCTATTTGCCAAGCTAGAGTGCTGGTTGAATACTTTGGGGAGGTTTTCCAGCAGGAGAAGTGCATATCATGTGATGTCTGCAGAAATGGACCTCCTGAACTACAGAATTTGAAAGCAGAGGCTAATATATTCTTGCAAGTGATTGCTGCTCACTACAAACAGCAAAACTTTGCAGACTATTCATACGATGAGTTCTTAAACAGCGATATGGTACAAAGCAAATCATCTGATAAGCCAAATTTGAGGATTGTCGTGACAAAAATAAGGGAACAATCTCAGCAATTTATTGCTAGTGATCAACTATGGTGGCGGGGCCTAGCTCGTCTTATGCAAGACAAAGGTTTGATCAGGGAAGGAGGTAATACGATTGGCGTTCAGATCAAATGCTTTGAACTAACTAATCAGGGACTTGGATTTCTTGAATCTGGTATAGAGCAAGACTTTTATGCTTATCCCGAGGCTGATATGCTGTTATCAGCCACCCGGGTAGAGAAACCTTATTCTTCTTTCGCGGAGTGGGGCAAGGGATGGGCGGATCCTGAGATCCGTCAACAGCGTCTAGCAAGGAGGAGAGCAAATCGAAAACCGCGAAAACCTCGTAACAGAAAGTCCAGAAAGCAGTCGACATCAATGACAGTTAAAGAAAGAATAAGTGCTAGACTATCAAAGCGAAAAAGATGAAGACTTCACAAACTGTACTTTCTTTAGATGTTTGATTTTTTGATACACAGCTCTACTTAGTTAAGCCCGACATAAACCATTTGTAATTGTTCCCATGTATTATAGCGAGCTGGTAATACAAGCCTTTGCAGCGCTACTTGGTAGCACAATGATTGATCCTGAACTATTCCCTGTATAATGGCTTTCAAGTATTCTAGTAAGCTAGTAATACAAGTTTTGATGTGAGTCTGATATTGTTGGCTCTTTGTATCTGGGGAAGAATTGAGTGATAATTTTGCTGTCCACGGGTTTGTTCTCTTCATACGAATTTATTGAACTTATTTATGATTTTATATGAACTCATTTATACTTGATTCTTTTTAATTGGTGTAGTACTTATGATTTTGTAATAGTCTGATAGGCTAATGAAGCAGTTCATGTCAAAACTCATCCCATCCCAGTAGATTAGTATCTGAAAAGCGCAAAACAAAATAAAGGAACTTGGGTAAATTTTTCTTGAGTATTAATTAAAACAGTATTGTATTACAGAAATTTTGTCAATGTTGAGTCTTAAAGATCTAACATTAATCAAGAGATTAGGAGAATTAAATTCCTACAAGAGCTACGGAGAACTTAAAAAATCTGAAAATGCCTCTGATTTTCGTGTATACTCTACAACTCATCATGAGATTCCTCCTCTTCAGAGTCATCAGCAGCCTTGCCACCACTCTTCTCATAAGCTTGTTTGATTACAGGGTTACAAACAGCTTCTACTTCTTTCATCTTCTCTTCATAGTCTTCCTTCTCGGCGTTTTGGTTGTCATCCAGCCACTCAAGAGCGTCCTTTAAGGCTGCCTCGATCTTCTCCTTGTCATCGGAGTCAATCTTATCAGCGAGCTTGTCTTTGTCATCGATTGTGCTCCTCATGCTGTAAACATATGTCTCAAGCTTGTTCCTTGCATCCACTTTTTCCCTCACTTTCTTATCCTCTTCGGCAAATTCCTCCGCCTCTCTCACCATTCTGTCAATCTCATCTTGGCTTAGGCGGCCCTTATCGTTGGTGATTTTTATGGTTTGTTTGTTCTTGGCTGCCTTGTCCTCTGCTGTAACATGGAGAATACCATTGGCATCAACCTCAAAGGTCACCTCTATCTGAGGTACTCCCCTACAGTTAAGAAATACATGAAAAGCACGCATTTATCAGAAAACATGATCTCAGATTTTCGTAACACAAAATACCTACAAGATTGATAATTTAAAGACTAGGCTGTGTCATGATGATTACCTTGGAGCTGGTGGAATGCCAGAGAGCTGGAATCGGCCGAGTTCACGACAATCTTTAGTCAAGGTTCTCTCACCTTCAAAGACCTTGATATCAACTGTGTTTTGTTGATCCTGATAAGTGCTGAAAACTTGAGATTTCTTCGTTGGGATGACTGTATTTCTTGGGATCAATTTAGTCATCACTCCACCAACAGTCTCAATACCCAAACTCAAAGGAGCCACATCAAGGAGAAGAAGGCCTACATCACAGAAAGCAATACAATCCATCAAACAAGGTTTATACTTCAGTTTCTGGTTTCAAGATTTTAGCAATCATATGCTACAAGCTGTATAAACTTTAAACTGACACAAACAGAAATCTGAAAACTACCTTTTCCAGTTTTCAAATTTCTGTTATAAATTTGAAACAGGTGAGAGCTAAAAGCAAAAATGCTAACAAGTATTCCATGAAGTTTTACCTTGAGTTTCTTCACCTCCTTCACCACTAAGAACACCACCTTGAACAGCGGCACCGTAGGCAACAGCCTCATCTGGGTTAACACCCTTGTTAGGTTCCCTACCATCAAAATAATCCTTCAAAAGCTGCTGAATCTTAGGAATCCTAGTACTCCCACCAACAAGCACAATTTCTTTAATATCACTCTTCTTCAACCCTGCATCTTCCATAGCTTTCTTCACTGGAGTCATCGTCTTCTTAAACAAGTCCATGTTCAACTCCTCGAATCTCGCCCTTGTTAAGGGTTCAGAGAAATCTTTTCCATCAACAAGAGCTTCGATCTCAATTCTAACTTGGTGTTGGCTACTGAGTGCCCTCTTAGCCCTCTCACATTCCCTCCTCAACTTTCCAAGTGCCTTCTTGTCTTTGCTAATGTCCTTGTTGAACTTCTTTTTGATCAGCTTCATGAAGTAATCCATGATTCTATGGTCAAAATCCTCACCTCCCAAGTGGGTATCTCCACTAGTGGAAAGAACCTCAAACACACCATTGTCAATGGTTAGAATGCTAACATCAAATGTTCCACCACCAAGGTCATACACCAAGATGTTCATTTCTCCTCCTTTCTTGTCTAAACCATAAGCGATGGCTGCTGCTGTGGGCTCGTTGATTATCCGAACCACATTCAACCCCGCAATTGTTCCAGCATCCTTAGTGGCTTGCCTTTGTGCATCATTGAAATAAGCTACAAGAAAATAGGATACAAATACAAATTTTTGAGAACCCAACTACTAGAAAACACAATGCAATTAACAGTCTAATCGTAGTGATTCCATTCGCTTAAAACACCCACAGCCTGTTTGATATGTAGTAATACATAACGTCAATGCTAACGAACTTCAATGCAATTTTGTTCAATAATTATCATTCCAATATCCAGAGTTGTAATAAACATGAGCTTTTCTTCATAATCATTAAGATTATCGTTCAGTACCGTCTTCTAAAGTGATACTAGATGACAATGCAGTCAATGAAAAATCTGATGTTACAAGTCAACAAGTATCTCTACAAACATATAGATAGGACTTCCCTTACCATGACCAACATTTATTACCACCTATCAAACGCGCCGCTAATATCTAATACTACTTTGCAAAAACTAATGCATAACCTTAAACGTAACAACCATGAATATCTAAGCAATTGAACCAATACCTGGAACGGTGACGACAGCGTGTTTGACCATTGATCCTAGATAAGACTCAGCTGTTTCCTTCATCTTCTGTAAGATCATAGCACTGATTTCCTCAGGACTAAACACTTTGACTTCACCTTCCTTAGTCTTCACCTGAATGTAAGGCTTTCCATCTCTATTCACAACTTTATAGGGTAACATTTTCATATCTCTTTGAACCTCAGGATCATTAAACCTACACAAATAGCACAAATATAAATAAATCATATAAACAACTAACAACAAAATCAAGCCATGTATGATTGATGACTTACTTTCTACCAATGAGCCTCTTAACATCGAAAATGGTTCGCTCAGGGTTAATTGCTGCTTGATTTTTCGCTGCTTCGCCGGTCAGACGTTCACTGTCCGTGAAGGCTACCCATGAAGGGGTGATCCTGTTACCTTGATCATTAGCTATAATCTCCACATGACCATCTTTATATACCCCAACACATGAATATGTTGTACCCAAATCAATGCCAATTACTGTTCCTTTTATTGTTTGATCATCTGCTGCTGCTGCTACTGTCACTCCTAGCAAGAACTCTACACCCACAAAAACAACCCTGTTAATGCTAGAATCAAACAAAAACAACCCTCTTAATGCTAGAATCAAATGTATAATTGGTCCTGTTTGGTATTATTGCAACTATTTAGATCATATACCATTAAGATTTAAATTTATAGTCCACATATAGAATGTCATTATCATATAGCCAAAATTTGAACTATATAGTGTCACCCATATAAGAAAAACATACTCGTGTGGGATTTTGTCGTACTTATTTTGAAAATAAGTGAAAACTTATTTTGTAGTGTTAAACATAATTTGATGTGGGTTTTCTGATCATTGAGTTTTCATAATTTATTTTCGGATCATCAACTTTACATATTTTATATAAATAGCTATAGTACAAGTGTACAACGATTGATATTCAAAGATGTATAAAAGACCAACCTAATTCATTCTGATTAGAAAAAAAAAGATTTCCATTAACTGTGAGAAAAAACTGTAAATAACAAGAGAAAAAGAGGGAGTATAACATAGTACGAATGTACCAATCATGTTGATTTCGAACATTACTAGCACAACTTTTTCAAAAAACAAAAGAAATTAATTGATTAAAAGTCATATAACACACGTCAGTTCATAAATTATATACGATCTCCAATTTTTATTATTCTGATTTTATGTAACCAAAGCGCATCATAACACTACACCTTCGTACTTGTACCCAAAAGAAATGGAACCCTTTTTACAATAATTAAGCGTCACAAGATTTAGTTTTGAGAAAAGAAAATTCAAAACTTACACAATATCAAACATGCTAGTTTCTACAATGTGATTAGATACATATGGTAAGATTCAATTAACACACGTTACGTTATCTATCTAACTCAATTGGGTATCCAACTATATTAGAGTTATGGACATATATTCAAGATTTTCTCAAGAATGTAACAAAATAATAGTGACAAAAAAAAACCCAACCCATAATGTTAAACCAAAAGAAATTAAAAGGGATCAAAATCACAAAAAAAGGGTGATAAAAAATACTCACCTGAAACAAAGAGAAGAAGGAAATATAATGCCAAATTCTTGGAAGAAAAACGCATTGTTGCAGATCAAATTTGTGTCACGTTACAGTATGTAGAAGAATTAATAGTTGAGAGAGAATAAGATGAAGAGAGAGAATTTTGTTGATTTATTAAACGTTGAATGTTGATTTGATGGTGAGACTTGTGAGGAGTTGTTTGTATTTATAGCTTATGATTAAGATGAAATTAGTAAATTATTTGGGACAGTGCTAGAGTGTTCTTCCCAGTTATTTTTACACACATCATAAATTACATATAATAGCGAATCAAAATTTGACACGCAAGCGTTTATGACAATTTCTCACGATACTGTTGGTTACGTTACTAAATTGCTCTCGATGCTTCCAGATTTTCACCGAGGAGGGGAAATAACAAAAAAGAAAAAGAGCTAAAGTAAATAAGTAATAATATCTTTTAGGCCTTTTATTTACTTTTTTTTTTCTTTCTTTTGTTTTTATTTTTTCTATTTGGAAATCTTAGGCCATCGTGGCCCATGTTTACTCCAAATAGTTTCGATTAAGTGAAATCCTCTCAAAAAAAAAAAAAAATCTTCTAACGCAAAAAAATCAATTTATCATTCATTAGAAAAGTTTATTATTTATATTTACTAAAACTAATATTTTATTAGTATTTTTTGATTAAAAATTATTTTCATTAATTAGAAACTATTTTTACTATTATAATCTTATTAATCCCTTGATACCCTACACTATACCACTTTCTATTTTCGCAATGTCCTATACAATATATCAATTTCCTTTTTGGGGTAGTCCATTAATTGGAAGTTTCATTGTTAAGGAATTAATTTTTTTCACAATTTGGTTTAGTACTACCCTAGTGAAGTAGAAGTATATATAATGTCATTTACATTGGATACAACTATACAGTACTATTATAACTTTAGTTAATAGGTAAATAATATTGTTTATAAAATTCCTTTAAAGAAAAATTTAATATCATTTGTACTTTTAGCAAACATTAAAAAGTCACGTGCATATGTAGCGAAATCCATTGATTAAATAACGGCTGCATCATTTTTCTAAATGAATTTAATTTAATTATTATGTGAGTAGTAGTATTTTAGGCCCTGTTCTTTTCGGCTGAACAGAACCACGTTGAACTGAACTTAACTGAAGTAAAGGATAAAGTATATGAATTGAACTGAACTAAACTGGAGTGATTTGAAATGAACTACAAAAGTACCAGAAGAACAAGGCCTTCAGTTCAGTTTAGCTATTTTCATCTGACAATTTTACTTAGTTCAGCTCAACTCGTTTTAATTCAGTTCAACCCAAAAGAACAGGGTGTTAGTCATTTTACTTGGACATCAATTCTTCAAGAGTTGACTTACAAAATAGATATAATAACCCCATACATGTTATTTTCATTTTTCATGAATAGATGTCTAGATGGAAGGGCCAAAAACTTTAATCCGTTTGGTAGGGCGTAAAACATTTTCCCGAAAACTGTTTTCATCTATTTTCGCTTTTTACATTGTTTGGTTTGCAGAAAGTGTAAAACCATTTTCCCTAGGAGTAAAATTACTCCCCCAATAATGGAATGCCATTTTCCCTTCAAAATGGAGGGAAAACTGTTTTCCTTCCTTTTCCTATTTCTCTTGCACACTCCACTTACTACCTCCTTACTTTCCCTTTTATTTTCCTTTCCTTGCATCATTTTTCTTACATTGAACCAAACAACGGAAAACTAATTTTGAAATTGTGTTTTCCATTGTAAATTGTTTTCCATGAAAATCATTTTACACTGAAAATGTTTTTACCACCCTAAACAATATTTTACACCGAACCAAAAAAATCTAAGATAACTAAAAGTAACCATGAATAACGGAAACATCAAACATGTGAATAGCCAAATTAGACCTGTTATTGGGCGGGCGGGTCGTGGTTCAGGGTCAGCCATGAAGGGGGGTCGGGCCAAATGGGTAGCGGGCCGATAATGCGATAATGGACGCAGAACTAAAAAATTGTGAAAAGAAATTTTTCAAAATAAAGATAACTAAAAGTAACCATGAATAACGCGAAACAATTTTTTTTTCCCTTCAAAACATGTGTAAGCCAAATAGGGACAACAATCCGACAAATTTTCGTATTTTGGTATAGTTACATGACATCCTACTCCTCTCGGTTGTACTACTACAAGTTCGCCACCGATTTTCAAACCTTGATAACTTGATTCTCTCTGCTACCTTGCACTTCACTGTCGAAGAACCCTAAAACCCCAAAATTGAAATCGGAAAACAACCATCTAAAAAGAAAAACTCACACAATTCAACTCCACAATCGCACAATTCGACACACACAACAATGGAAACAGAAGCAACACGCAACGCAAAGGAATCATTAGAACTAGTATTTCAGATGTCAAACATCTTAGAAACAGGACTTGATCGTCACACAATCTCTCTCTTAATTGCTCTATCTGATCTGGGTTTCAACCCTGAAGCTCTTGCAGCTCTTGTCAAGGAACTTCCAGGTGGAACAACAACAACAACAACAACAACAACAACCAATATTTCTTCATCTCCTTCAGCAAATTCCTCTTCTTAAGTAGGGTTATATGCTTCTCTCTTTTTATGCTTCGTTTGTTGAATTGTAATTCTAACATGGGTTTTGGATGAATTGAAATAATGCATGAGTTAAATTTATGGTATTCTGTTGTGTAATTGCATTGGAATTTGTAGTTGTTTTAGTGGGTTTTCTGTTTTGCAACATTATATGGTGACCTAAATTGATACGTGCATTCTCAGTGGGCAGTGGCGGAATCAGGATTTTGAATTTGGGGGTACGATGAATGATTTAGTGGGTGTTTTGTCGAATTCTTTTGATGGTTCACCATTTATGTAGAAAGTATGGTCAAGCTGTTGGGGTTCTGGAATTGGAAATTGGGTTTGTTTGAAGCTTTTATATAATGATTCTGTTGTTCTTAACTTCTTATTGCCCTTGTTTGAGTGACCTCGGAAGCGGAGTTTTTTTGGGGATCTTTTAAGCTTGCAGCAGTGGAGATTGTGAAATCTGATCTGGTCTTTGCAAATTATGTTAGTTGATTGGTGTAAAATGTATCCAAAATATATTCATTTTTTATTTTTTTTTTTTTTCAAACTTTAAAAACTTACCAAATACTCTCACTAATGTATATAAAATAACATACCCAAATGGTTGGTTTTCTTTTATGTAGTGGTTAATTAATAATATCAACTTTTTATTTTTTTACTAATAAAAAAAAAAATAAATTGAAAGTAAGTTTAAAATACAGTAAAAAAAGAAAGAACTATATTTTGAGTTATGGGGAGGAATTCGGAGGACGTACAGCTCTTTCCTTCCTTTATATTCACATTTCTGCAGTAGCCACTTTGTTTTTCATTGCGTTTCTGAGATACTTGTTGAATGATAGTTGCAGTGTACGTTATGGGGTGAGAAACAGCTTATTATATTTGGATTCAGCTTCTGGGTTTCTTGCCTTTTTCCGTGTCATATATCTAGTAAATATGCAGTTCTTGGTGACTTCAGAATAGGAGGGTACAAGAGTTGGAAGTGAGTAGAGTGCTGGTAAAAGTTGGTCACTGAATGTGAGATGAGATAAGCAAGTAATTTTAGCCAGCAAAAGAGCGAATTTTCTAAATTATTTCAGGTTGTAGCCTTCTATACTTGGTATGGTTTCTGGTGCTAGAGTTTGAATATTATTGCTTTACAGACCACTTGGTGGTAAACATGGTTAAACTACCTTTTTCCGTAGTTATAGTTAAGAACACAGTTGATGTCATTACACAATCTGGTGGAATCAAATTATGTCTAAGCACTCCAAATCCCTACCTACCAAACAAACGTCGTTGACAAGCTATCAACTCTTGAGGCAAGAAAACGGTTTCATTTACCGAAATGGAGACAAAGGATTTGGGGTTCTTGGGATTTTCAAGCTTTTAAGCTCTCTACATACTTGATCTAACATTCCAAGGAAATCCCGCACGATCACAAAGATTCGGAGCGGGTTAGCCTCTTCCTTGCTCACATCACCATGATAGTACTCTGTGATTTGTCGTACACTAAGCAAAACCTTATTTTCCTCAGCTTGCAACTCCTTCAAGTTATTCTCTGCATGGTTTAAAAAGGTCTTCATGGCATGAACAAAACTGTCATTTGTTGTACCATGATGCAAAATCTTGTTTATCAACTGCTGCAACTTAGACATTCCATCTGATAGATTTGAGACAGATGTTGCTATAACATCCAAGTCTATTGATGCTGTTCTTTTCACGTTGCAAATTTCAGTGCTTAGACCAGCTACAAGGTCGAGACCCATTCTTCTGTAATTATCTTCCTTTTCCTCTACTGTTCTGCTTTTAGTGTTTCGGTCTATTTGCCCCATAATGCTGTCAGACATGCGAATTCCCTCTGTGCGTATCATCTCTTGTACTACGAAATGTAGCAAGGTCGTTTTTCCATCTGTGCCTTTGACATCTGCAAGCTTGAGGAGTGCATCAAGCTTGAATGCTCTTGCACCACCTCTGATTGTTCCAACATTCATTCTATTTCCTGTTTTGAGCACAGCCTCTAGTAGTTTTAAGAAAAGTCTGCTTGATCTCAATTCGTTGCAGGCTTCCTGTGGAGGAAGATGGAGAATGAGTAAAGAAGTTTTTTATTAAAACAACTGTAGGATTCGCAGTTTAACCTCACCTCAAGCATTTGAAACGAGTTCCTCAGGTGAATAACCTCATCATCAAAAGTGGCTCTATAAAGCATTGCTTCTATCCTTTGAAAGGCACAGGGTACTGTTAGCATTTTTATAACAAGCTTTTCTGCTGATCCAAGTTCATTGATGTCCCCTTTATAATTAGATAGCTTTGCTTCTTCTTCTTCAGTTGGTGCCATCTTTACCAGAGCCTCGAGTTGTTGTGAGCTTAAACCTTCCCCTGATTTTTTTGGAAAATAATTGGCTCTGTTAATGACAGCCATTATGCAGTTCTATGAAAGACATTGACGTAAATAGTACTTGACTGTTCTGCTCAATTATCTGAAGATGTTAATTTTATAATATCCCCTTTGAGTTGATCAGATTATTTTGTCTGCTTTGATTTTTTTTTTCTTTAGTATTTGACTTTCTGTTGTAAATCAGAATCATATGACAAATCCTAATAATTAAGTTGATTATTTCATCGTGAAGAAAATTGTAATTCCATGTATGCCTTTTCTGCCATGGTCCCCGGGGCAGAGAAGGGGGGAGGGAGGGAGGATTGCTTCCTTGACATGATGAGAGACCTCAAAACTTTGATTTTTAGTAGTATAGATGTACCTTGTACTAGTGCTTCGCAGACCTTCTCAGCTGTTGCATTTAGAGCTTTAGAAAGTATGGTTATGTTCTGAAGTCTTTTGGGCTCAAGGACATGTTTGCTAGGAGAGGGGCTATTGCTTTTTCCTTCCTCATTCTTAAATACAGTCTTCAGGTTGTAGCCAAATAGTGATTCTATCATCTCCTCGTCCAACCTGCACAAAATCCTGTTTATTAGGTTCTGAAGTTGAGCACTCTAAAAGGTCGATGCCTTTGCAAAACTAGGAAATATAATACTTACTCAAATGAGCTACAACGTAGCTTGTCCCACACCATAGATCGATCTGGTGCAGCTCGTACTTTGTCCCAGTGAAGTGGTTTCAGTTTTGGTAGTGGAGCACCGTCTTTTCCCAGCGGCGTAAATGGAGGAGGTTGCCCAGGTGGAGGAGGTGGACCTTTAGATGAGCTAGCTTTTCCATTTAGGAAGGGTGGTGGACATGGTGGTGGTGGAATATTCTTTGGACCATCTAGAACTTTTGGGGTTAGTGGTGGTGAACCTATGCATTTTTCTGTTTTCTGTTTGGATTCTGAAGATTTAGCATGTATCACTCTGGACGAGGAAGATGCTTTGAGTTTAGGAGAGATATGTGCAAACAAGGGTAGAGGTGGTGGCGGTGGAGGAGGAGGAGGTGGTGGAGATGGTAGTGGTTGTGTGTTGTGTAGACAATGTGGATCATTTGCTATCGTATGAGTTGGTTTTTCTTGATCGTGAACTTGAGGAGGGTTTGAAGGTAAATTGTGGTTTGGGGAGAAAACTTCTACCGGGTCACTAAAACTTCCAAACGAGACATTAGAAAGCCGAAGATTACGATTACTAGATGAACGTGAATCATACAAAGAATGAAAAGATTCATCCTCGGATGAATGCTTATCAATGCCATCCATCTTATCCCCATTTAAAGAGTTCTGATCATCAGATTCATATTTACTTGATCCTGTATACTCATGATCAGAAATAATCTCTTCTCCCAATGAACTGCAATCTCTGGGCTCCCATTGCTTACCTTCATAATCTGAATTCTTCTTCTCATATGATGTACTACCCATGTTTTCCAGACATGTTTGCGGTTCTAAGGCAGTAGTTGGAGTTTCAATGTAGAACAAATCAGAGTTGAGCTCTTGGGTTACCTTACTCGTCAAACACTGAGATTTTACACTCTTTGATCTCTCTCTGTTCCCTCCTTGGTCACTACATACAGAAGCTGTTCTTTTAGCTACCTTCTTTTTATAATAAATTCTCCTGCTAATACACAATACCACCCCAAGAGCAAAAAGCAACAATACCACTCCACCAGAAACAAGTATTGCTACTTTAACTATTTTCCTTGTTCCGTTCTCTTGGTGCTGATTATCGACCTTGTGAATTGGCAGCATTGGCCGAGGGCGTGGTGGTCTGTGATGCAAGTGAGCATGGATAGCCCGTACACGGTGAGGAACTGGAGCAGGGCTCGGAGCTTCGCCTTCAACGAAATTCGGTGAAGGAGATGGTGCAGGTGATCCATTTTCTCTTGGTTTTATTCTGTTGTGAAGGGTTTTTAGTCCAAGTAAAACCCTGAACTTTTCCAACACTAGAGCTTCTATTTTATCACTATCATCCTCCCCCGAAACGGCATTGATCTTAGATTCATTTCTCTCATCATATTCTTGTAAACTCTCTGCTTCCTGCCAGGAAGCATTCACCATTAAAATGCCCATGTTCTGATCTGTACTGATAATAATGAACATCATCATTATCATCATCATCATTGTAATGGAGAACATTTTATGGGTGCTTTTCATTTTTATCTTTTTGGTCTTAGAAAAGATAAGGAAAAAAAAAGCAGGAAAGAAATGAATCCCTACTTTTCTACTTGAAAAAGTTTGCTCATTTTTACTCTGGGTTACATTATTCTGATACTGCTGTTGGGGTTGTGAGGTAGAAGAAGATCTAGCAGAAAGAGGAGAGAGAAAGTCTTTATTGCTACTCCAAGGAACCCCTGAACATGGCAGTTGTAGTTGTACTGGGCCTCATCTTTATTGTCTTTCTCTTCATGTTTCTATTCTGTCTATCTCCTTTGCATTAATTCCTATCTGACAATTATTACACTGTTTAACTTTGTAAGCTAATGTTTTCATTCAACGTTGTCTTTGATTCATTTTCATACTGATTTGGTCTTAAGAGAGAGAAAGAGGTACATAGTTTTGGCACTAAGTTGTGTTTTAAGCAGTTTTAGCTGCATATTCTGTGTATTTACTATAAAGTGTCGGTCTCTCTATGATTTCATGTTATGGGTCGTCATCTTCACAGTTGGGGGTACTATTACGTTGTTTTGTCTGTTTTTAAGAAATATCAAAGTGTTGTTAAATCATAATGTAATGAGAACTATATAAAGTTACTGTGGGGCCACATTGTTGGTTGTAATTTGCCTACTTTGTAGGGGAGCTGACCTACCTGGGGTTGGGATTACCTTCATCTTCAGTCTATGGAGAAAGTCATAGAGAGGTGGTGGTAAATTTAAACCAATAGTTGTTGGGACTTGGGAGAAAGGAAAAACTGTAGGTGAATAACATGTTTTACGAAAGAGTTGGGCTATTCATCTAGCTGTTATGTGAAGAACAAAAGTTCATTGGTGTTACTACTTACTATCCTTAAGTAAGATGCTAAAAATAATTTCTTTATTGAAAGATTTATTCTTAAAGATTCTTATATGAATCTATATCATTATTAGGATCAAAATTTCCATTTGCTTGAATAAATAAATAGAGCAAAAAAAAAAGGGTATATAGTAGAAAAGTGGATTATTTTATTATGGGTATCAGCCGTTTTAGGAAGACAAATATCTTCATCTTATTAAAACGGATTAGTGAATTATTGGGCCGAGCTGGATTTGAACCAGGGTAGACATATTGCCAACGAATTTACAGTCCGTTTCCATTAACCGCTTGGGCATTGACTCGGAAAGAAGCGATTTAATTTATGATTCGTGTCAATATACGATATGTTTTCTAGTAGAAGGTAAAAACCAACTTTGGAAAAAGAAGAGAGAACAAAAGTGAGTTTTCATAAAATATGTTTTCTAAATAGCCAAACTTAGGAGAAAAATCTAATTCGTGTATATATGATATCATTGTGTGTGCATGTAAAAAATGTTGGAAAGTTTTAAGATAATGTATGTGGTATCTAAACAGGTTTCCTCTCATTTCAGGTCTTATTCAGCAAGACATATAACCCAACCCCACCCACCATTGCTCAAGACAAGTTTCATTTGGATTGGACAAGTAATAGTTTGTTTTTTCTTCATAACGTATGTAAGAGCCAATAAAGCTCTTGTTTGCCTTTTGTTTTATGTTTGGTTGTGTTAGCATAAGGCATATAAGGTGTGTAAAACCGGAGATTTGTTCTAATTTTTCTTATTAGTTATCACGAAAACAAGAATTGTTTGTGGTTCTGTTTAATCGGATATCTAGATCCAATTTAGGCGACAAGAATTTTTTTTATTATTTTTGCAGGCTGGCCCCTTTTTTGGATTTTGTTTCAAAATTAATGTTTGACGATATGCTAGAAATCAAGAAATTCCCACTGTTGATGAAATGAGTTAACGTCAAAGGAAAGAAAGAGTTCAATAATTTAGATGCAAATATCATTTTGATAAGAAACAGCGAAAAAGAATGCAATCAGATATTGAAATACTAACTATTAAAGTCGATTGAAGTAGTACATTAGTTTTAATTTTTATTGATTTGACGAGGAATTCAACTTAGCTAGTTAGAAGTCTCAATTTAATACCAAATACAAAAAAAGAATCTCAATATCCCCTCAAAAAAGAAAAGAAAAGAAGTCTCAATATCGTCATAACAGCAGGACAGTTGTGCATGGATGTGTACAAGTGTATTTTGATATTGACACAACAGATGCAATTCTCATGTGCCTATCGTGCACTCAAGCCAACTACAGAACTACTCTACAGTCTACAGTCTACAGTATACACTAATTTGGTTGGTGTTTTACTTGAAAATAAGTAGGTACGTATATAAAAAAAATTTGTTATCGGTTAACTGTGCAAAATAACGTGATAGCACATGGACTATAATACTTGTGTTTTACTGTTGAGTTCCAATATGCTTGTCAATAGCTGGTCAGGGTCAGGCCTTTTGCTTTTGAGCCTTGTTACTAATTAATTCGTATATACTCCCCCGTCCTTCTAAGATCTTCCTATTTGTAAATTGGACACTTTTTATAATTAAAGATAACCTTTTCTTTTCAATATATAAGAAAAAACATTGTCATGTGGGATCTTGTTTAAATCATCTAAATGAGTATATTAAGAATATCAAATTTTATAATTTACACTAATATGTAATTAAAGATATTAATCGTACAAAACGTGTATTGACAAACGCAAAAAATGAATATAGGAAGATCTTTGAAGAACGGAGAGAATATGTTGCTTAATGTAAATAAAATTTATTTGTATAATTTATTAATATAGTTTATTTTGAAGGAAATTAATATAGTGTTTATATTAATTTGATGACGATAAAATTTAAGTAAAATTGACTAGATTTTAATATGTACAAAAGTTGTTAATATGCCTTATAGAAGAAGGAAACAAATGGAGCATTTCTTCTTCTTTTTTGAAAAAAAGTAAGAATTGCAATTTTGAAAAACTCCTTTTTTTAAAGATGTTTGTGTAATGTCACATTAATAGTATCGAGAAAATTTGCATTAATTAAAACACGGCATACAACCTAGGCTAAACAACAAAAAACATAAGAACACTATACTGAGCGTTACTTGCTCTTACAACCCAAACGAAGTTAAAACTAACACGATAGAGGTTGAGCTGCTTGATATAGAGGCTAGCGTTGCTCTTACATTAATAGTATGATTTGCATTAGTAATGCGTCTATTATACTTTTATTAAGATTTATAGCTGGTAAGCTACTGAGGATTACTCGAGCCAACTAGGGAATAGGAACTTGTACGAAATTGATTATTAAGTATAACTACACCAAAACTCAAGTAAAACTTCAGCCAATCCTTGATAAGTTGACCATTTACCACTACCATTATAGATAGGTTTTGAACTTGGTTATTGAAATCATTTGGGGATTGAGCACCATTAATTGGGAGAGTTTAGGTTGATCATGCATATTGAGATAATGTAGCTTCAAATACAGAGTATAGATGAGATGGTTGGTGCTATATTTATTTCTAAGGCGGACGGTCAACTAAGTGTAAGCATTTGCTTCTGAATTCTGATAGTTAACAACTTTCTCTCATGTGCTTCCTCTACTCGTCTCACCTAACAGAACACACGAGAGTTCATTGAAGATGGAGATTGGAGAGCCTAAACTAACATAACATACTTACATTGATAAGCATATTGGCTTGACTTAGCCGTCACTTGGCAATTGGCATGAACCTCCAATTTTTTTTCTTCATTTCTATATATAGTTTTTTTTTCGAAAGAATTTCTATATATAGTTTTTTTTTTGAAAGATTTTCAATATATAGTTTAATTACTAGAGTTTACCATCTAAAATGATGACTCATTGCAATTTTAGTCTTGAGTTTGCCTTAAGTATGTTGGACTCGATTTTCTAGTGGGATAAGTTTTCTCGGTTCAGAAGGACCCATCGACTCTAAACAGAGCTTCGTCAGAGCCATTATCACACGTATGTTGTGCTTATTATTTGGACTGGCTTTTTTTTTTATATTTTGGATCCATAAATATTCTTAATTTCTTAGTGATAAGTGCAAAGGACTTTATTATTGAAATCTAAATCATGAAAAGGTGTTGTATTTTAGATTCCCTCGTTTTTTTTCCTCATCGCAATTCGCAAATATAGGTTAGTTTGAGATTATATAGTGTTAAAAACCCCAAATAGTGATGATCTAAAGGTTAGTGAGGTAGATAAAATTTTAATTTCAAGTTATTAATAACATCTGAATATGTTTTACCCAGTAAACTAGTTACATCTATATTCCTAAAAAAAGGGATTAATTTGATAGTCATTAGATGGGTAGTATAGTAGTATGTCAACTTTGTAATTGATTTATGATATCAGTGATAACCCACATTAGAAGGTCCCTCTTCCCAATGTTCAAACCCATTCGCTTAAAGAACTTCATTTAGGATTTCCGGCCCGCAAATTTATGTTATGGGCTTATCTTATGGGCCAATAATTTGTGAAAACTGAAAAGGGCCACATAGTGAACAATGCAGCTTTAACAAGGCTTCAAAATTTTATTTGTTTTGATATTTATAAGGTCGACAAATGGTATTTTTTGCAACAAAAAGTTTACCACCATACTATTTTTATATGGTAGTTTCTCATATAAAGCATATTTTATAATGTAGTTTTTGGTAAAATTTTCTTCTTATTATTACTTCACTACTAGCACTACTACTACTGTTATTATATGGTTGAAATTTATTAGAAGTTTATGTGGATATATTATAACTTGTCAAAACTTTCTCAGCGGGATCCTTTTGTAGTTCATAATATGTATGATAGTAGAACACAATAAGCACTGGTGACAATTTTTTTTGTTGTGTAGAGAGAGTCATAAAGGTAAATAATGTAGATAGGATTTGATCCTAGGTCTTGGACACGACCTCCCAAGACTTTAATCAATTTAGCTAGTTGACATCCACATTTGTGGCAACAAGCTAATTTGTTCAAAGTTAGTCTAGTTGATGGGAAGGGTAGTTTTAAAAATAAAAAAGGGTTGAGTTATTGAAAAATATCTTTAACGGACTTATTCTTTATTGGAAAGGATCGAGCCAAGGCCAAAATCGAGGTAAGGGTCCGTTATGTTCAACTTATTTTAACTTATATAAGATCAAATAAGATCAGATTAGATCAGATAAGATAACATAAGATAAGATAAGATAAGATGTTAGACACACTCAATAAACTATCTTATAAGATAAGATAAGATAAAATAAGATAAGATAAGATCAGATCAGATCAGATAAGATTTTATAAGATCTTATAAGATAAGATAAGATAAGACAAAATAAGTTGAATAGAACAGACCCTAAATGTGCAAAAAAGGAAGAAAAAAAGACGGTGGTAAAAACATATTAGATATAGTTTAGTTTCCACTTGTGCTTATTTCTTACTTCCTTATTAGTCCTCTATTGACCAACATATTAACAACCCACAACTCATATGAGTATATGACCCGATCTAGTTTAACCCATTAACAAAATTACTTTTTTTGTTAAAGAGAAATTTCATTAATTGAAGGCCAAATGACATCTACAATAGATATTAAAGAAAAACAAGATACAATCAAACAAGGTTAAATCAAATTCGTCTTCGAAGAAACTACAATGAATCGATATCGAGCAATACAAATACAACCCCTTTGTATTTGCCGAATCAAGCATTATTGATGAGGAAGGCTCTTTCTCTTTTGGGTGAATAAATGGAAATTCATTTCGGTTGATTCGACCCATTCATTTCGGCTTCGTTCAAACCATTTCGGTTGAGACTTCTTGATTGATTGGGCCTTGCACCGCAACTTATTGATTTTATTATTATTGTTGTTGTTGTTGTTGTTGTTGTTGTTATTGTTATTGTTGTTGTTACTATTATTACTATTCTTCTTCTTCTTCTTCTTCTTCTTCTTATTATTATTATTATTATTATTATTGTTGTTGTTGTTATTTTTTTTATTATTATTATATTATTATATTATTATTATTATTATTATTATTATTATTATTATTATTATTATTATTATTATTATTATTATTATTATTATTATTATTATTATTATTATTATTATTATTATTATTATTATTATTATTATTATTATTATTATTATTATTATTATTATTATTATTATTATTATTCTGTTGCTTAAAATTAAGAGTCATGCATGCTACTGTTACTATTCTACAGTATTAGGCATGAAACATGATATTGGTTTTGTATATATTGACTTGCGAATAGCAATCTTGGAGGAAAATATTATATTAATAATATTATTACTTCATATCATTATTATTCTACTTGTTATTATTAATATTACTCAATTCATAAATATTATTATTATGCATATTATTAGTATTAGTATTAATATCATTATTATCATTATCAATGATGATAAAAATATTATTCTACTTGTAATTATTAATAATACTCAATTCAGTTCAGTTCAGACTTATTCATTTCAGTTCAGTTCAGTTCAGACTTATTCAGTCCAAAAGAACAGAGCCGAAGTCTATCATTCTGACATAGTTTGGAAAGAGCATTATTGATCCGAGATCCCAATACCTTCCTATTGAGTCTTGAACTTCAACCAATGAGAACAATTTCTCATGCCTAAAGACAAAAAAACCATACTCACAACTCCCATAGGGGAGAAGGAGATCTCCACAAAAGAGACTAAAATCCCCATAACAGGGTTTGAAAAAATCTCATAAAGAGATACTAATTTATTCAACAAAACAAATAAATGAACTAAAACTGAAAATAAAAGGGGAAAAGGGCTTACCATGGATGAAATCATCCATAGCAGTCCCTAAATGATGAAGAAGGGATAGGGGAGGCAAGGGTTTAAGAGAGAGAAAAAAGAGAGAGAGGGGCGGCTAGAGGGTGCCTTGTTCCATTAACAAAACAGTCCGTTTTTGATAACACAGGCCACACCAAAGCTAAAGCGTACGGCCACACTCTGTCGCTCCATCCTCCTTCCTCACTCTTCGCTTCTTTCGGCACATCCATCTTCCTTCCTCATTCTTCGCTTCTCTCCATCGCCCCACCCACCCATCGCTTCTACTTTCTCTTTCCTCTTTTTCCGGCAAATGCCGCTGCACTTTCCGGCGACATTCTCGCCGCTACTTTCGCCGGAATCCGCCATTACTAAAACCTCCACTTTCTGAAAAAAACTAACCTCATTTTCTCTCTCTCTCCTCTTTTTCAACTTTAAAAAAACCTCCATTTTTCAACAATGTCGATGATTCAACCTCTTCTCTTCCTTAATTCTTTCTCTCTCCTCTCTCTTCATCTTCACAACTTCCGTTGACGCAACTGCTCTTCTCACCTTCAAATCCTCCATTTCTCACGACCCTCCGAATCTTCTCTCTAACTGGTCTCCTTCTACTCATCACTGTTACTGGCGTGGAATCTCCTGTTATTCCGTTAATGGCAGAGTTGTTTTTCTTAATCTTACTTTTCCGGTGAGTCTCGCCGGAACCCTAGCTTCTTTCGTCGGAAATTTGACGGAACTTAGGGTTTTGTCGATTCCGTATCATGAGTTTAACGATGAGAATCCTTCTGAGATTTGTGCGTTGCGATATTTGGAGGTGATTGAGCTTCAAGGGAATAATTTTACTGGAAGGATTCCTAATGAGATAAGAAATCTTACTTCTTCTTCGCTTCTCTCCATACTTTCAGTAAAAAGTAACCCCTCAATATTGCAAAAAAGTAACCCTTAGTATTTGAAAAAGTAATCCCTAGTTTCAATAAAAGTAACCCCTGCATAAGTGTAAAGTAACCCTATAAAAATGTAAAAAGTAATCCCTAGTTTCAGTAAAAGTAACCCCTTATAATTACGAAAGTAACCCCTTATAATTACAAAAAGTAACCCATATTTACCGTAGAAGTAACCCCTTATAATTACAAAACGTAACCCATACTTTAAGTAAAAGTAACCCCTTAGCATTACAAAAAGTAATCCCTAGTTTCAGTAAAGTAACCCCTTAGTATTCGAAAAAGTAACCACTAGTTTTACTAAAAGTAACACCTAAAAATTAGAAGAAAAAAAACCTAGATTCCACAAAAGTAACCCCTGTTACAAAAAGTAACCCATCTGAAAACGGATTCAAAAGTAACCCTTGTTACGAAAAGTAACCCCTTTGAAAACAGATTCGCGCTTGGGCTTTTTTTTAGGGGACGCGCATTATAAGGCCTAGCTTGGACCTTTTTATTAGCTGGCCACACCATTTGTTCAAGGTGTGGCCTGCCTTATACAAAAGTTTGTGTTAAGAAAATTACTGATTACCTATCTCTATCTCTCCCAAAATTTTTATCAAGTATCCCTTAAACAAACATAAATTTCTTTATCTCCATCCTCTTAAGTCTTATCCTATCTCTCACCCCTTAAATTCCACTAAGGGTGCGTTCTCTTCAACTTATTGGACCTGAACTGAACTGAACTTATCTGAACTGAACTTATTGGACCTGAACTGAACTGATTGAAACTTATTAAACCTGATTGGACCTGATTCAACTTATTGGACCTGATTGAACCTGATTGGAACTTATTGGACCTGATTGAAACTTATTGACCTGATTGGAACTTATTAGACTTTATTGGCCCTGATTGAAACTTATTAGACCTTATTAGACCTGATTGAAACTTATTAGACCTTATTGGACCTAATTGGAACTTATTTGACCTTATTAGACAAAAAAAATTAATGAGTAATAACATAAATATTACCCCTAACGTAAATACTACCCCTCAAAATTTATTATGAAGTAATAATTATTAAAATTCGCCCTTTAAAAAAATAATTATTATTAATTATCTCTTATGATAAACAATTTAACAAAAAAAAATATACTATTTAAATACTTGCCTATACATAACTTTCACCACTAATATATCTAATAGTCTTGTTTTGATTTCATAAAGCACTAGTAGAAAACCAAAAGTTGATTAATATTTATTGTTAACAAGTGAGAAATTGCCACATATGGAAAAATTTATCTCTCACTCCACTTAGTTTTATGACTAAAGTAGTAGAACTCATTGTTATTAGAACTAAAACACGTTATCTCTGGTTATTTAAAGACGAATTGCAAAATATTGTAATTATGATATTATTATTGTTAACCTTATTTAACCATGATTATAATATTTTTTAATAATAATATAATTAGCTAATAGTAATATGAATAATAAAATAATAGACAATAATACAAGTATAATACGATATAATCATTGTGGTACTTTAATTAAAAATCTAATAATAACATAATCATCTAATAGTGATATGAATAATAAAATAATGGACAATAATACAAATATTTATTGATCATTGACTATTTGGACCTTATTGGAACTTATTGGACCTGATTAGACACGATTGAAACTTATTGCACCCGATTAGAACTTATTGGACCTTATTAGACCCGATTGAAAACTTATCGCACCCGATTGGAACTTATCGGACCTTATTGCACCGATTGGAACTTATCGCCCGATTGGGCCCGATTGAAACTTATCCGAACCGAACCGAACTTATCCGAACCGAACCGAACTTATTGGGCCCGAAACTTAATTTTTTAAGGTGAAGAGAACGCACCCTAAACATGTATCCCATTATTGGTTGAAACAAGCTCGTTTATCATATGGCGTCGCTGCTCAAAGCTGGGAGCCCCGCCACGTTACTGATTACCCCTCCGACGTGACTTTAATCTAATTGCTTTGCGAAAATATCATATTTCAATCAATGACGTTGAATTGTTGATAACAACTTTGTAAAAGTTGCAAATTCAACAAGCAAACAAACAAGGCACAATTAATCTTGTGAAAAAAAAGGCATAATTGTTGGCACATTTATTATACCGTGTATGGCCCTGCTTGGCAATAGCGTTTGAGGTAGCGGGTAGCGGTTGGACAAGATCAAAACGCTACTTAAGAAAATTATGGGTGTTTGGTAAGGTAGTGGTTGTAGTAGCGGGTAGCGATTGGAGTAGATTATGGGTAGCGGTTGTAGAACGTTCTACTAAAGTAACGTTTGAGATTTATAGAGTAGCGGTCTAGCAAATAAACACTATATAATAACATAAGGTAGAAATGTTAACCAATATTTTTAATTTCTTTTTCTTTTTTCTGTTTATTAATTGCTTAATTTTATGGCAATTCATTGCTTTTTCTTAACAATAATAGCAAGGATATGATTTAAATATTTATTTTAAAGATAAGATATAACTAATATTTCACATTATTTTGTACTCCTCATTCCACAAGCATTTTAACTAAAATAGGTAATATAAATTTTTTGAGGGTTGAATATTGTCTTAAACTTATACATTTCCTTGAGCAATTAAAAAGTCGTATACTCTTTTTTGTGTAAGTTCTTTGAAAAAATAAATATTAAATTTAACTATTGAATGAGCATATGAAATTGTTGTAGTTCATTTTATATTAGAATAAATCTCATTTATATTGTATTTTTCAATTTCAACAGCTACTTTTGCCAAACACTTCTAATTAAATAATTACTTTAATCGCTAATCGCTAACAGCATCTAGTAGACCGCTAGCAGCTACCCTCAACAGCTACCGCTACTGCAACAGCTAACAGCTACTAAAACCGCTAGTTTTGCCAAACATGCCCTATGTCCTCATCAATTTTATATATACTTTGTTTCCTTTAGATGCAATTGAGATAAATTGACCTTAAATCTAGTAAGGTTTTATCCTAAAATCCATTGGTGATAGGAGGAGTAGCTTATTACTAAACTTATAAATTAGTTTTCTTAACCCTATTTCTACCGATTTTTCAGATAAACTTCGTAAACTATAATTGACAAACTAATTTTGTTAAGATTTTGAAAAAAATTATGAAGATTCAAAATCAAAGTATAAAAATCATAAAAACAAAATAAAATTCTTACGTATACTATATGCAGAGCCAGGGGCGGGGCAAACATAACGGGTGCCCTATATACTCTCTTAAAATTGGGCCCTTCATATGTAGTTCATAAAAGATATAAGATTCTCAATTAAAAAAAATTACTTTAATATTGAAAATAATATCTAATTACATCATATTAAAATAATCTAAACACATCTACTTAAAAAGTGTTGCTCTTTTTGCACATTTAGAAGCAAAATCACCAACAGCACATTGTACATCAATATGGGAGGAGAGAGAGTTGGAAAAAAGAGTAAATATTATTGGGAAATTGCAAAAAAAAAAAAGGGAGGATGAGTAGAAATTAATGAGAGGGAGTTGGAAAAAAGAGTAGCCATTAATGGGGAAATTGGGAATATGAAGCAGCAAAAAGAATCTATGCGTGGATGGTAATTAATCTGATGAGTCATATGGGGACTTTCCCAAAGTTGTTGAAACAACAAAAAATAAATGAATTTTACTCCTACCCAAAATTGAACCCGCAACCTTGTTTCCCATTCCTTACCACTTTACCACTAATCCAAGTGCTTTGCTTTTGTCTTTCTTTCAAACATTTGATATAAATATATTTCGGGGCCCCTCTATTTTAGGGGCCCTATTCCGTCGCCTCAATGCATGGACCAAGAACCACCCCTGTGCAGAGCTAAAGTTCAGCCCCAAAGCAACTTTTACTAATTTGTTATAAAAAATAGTAATGATCAAATGTGTGTATTTGAGATATTGTGATTTAAGTGTAACCAACCACTAAAAAATTTCATATGACATGGTGCAATCTTGAATCAATCCCTCATCTTCCAGAACTTTGCACCATATATTCACAACTGTCCAAGTCTTAACATGAGTTAGAAATAGAAGATTGATTAAGGTGAACGTTCAACAATAATACAATAAAATAGAAGAAAATAATATTTCAACATAATATGGAATTTCTCTAGAATATTCCATGCACTCTAATTCTACCACATCGATTGAAGATGATGCATGCAATAGGAGATTCCATATATTCTATCAAAATGGTCAACTACAACTCTTTTTTTAATAGGAAGATGTAAAAAAACAAATACCAGTACATAAATGTACATCAATATCATAACCAAACTTGAAGTATGAAACTAGAATAAGTAATTAGAAGATAAGAAAAGATAGTGAAAGGGGAGAAGGAGAGGGACAGAGGGTGTCATGTTGTGTTGAATTTGTGTAAAAAGCGACGCACGTATATAAATTTGTGCAAAAAAAAACCAGGCAAAACTAAAACTTTTCCCTTTTTTTAGTACAAGGCTCCCCTCGTTCTTTCTTACTATATGTAACTTGTAAGTTGTAACTTCTCGTTGGTTGTCTTTTTGCTTAAATAAATCTACCTGGTTAAACCCATACATCCTTCTTTATTTATAAGAACTTGTTAGCAAGGATTTCAAGGCATACTTTATAAAGTTATCAAATTTCTCCTTGTTATATAATAGGTCACAGTGCAATCTAAGATAGGAGAGAGATAGAAAAAGGAAAAAAAAGGATTGCACTTGCTATAAGAGAGAAATAGAGAATACTTCCTCTCTTTTTTTTTTTATAATTGCAACGTTAAAGTTAGGCACGCGGTTTGAGGAAGAGATTAGAGATGGTAAACAGACAGATATACAAAAAGTAACTTAGTCACCGGTTACAGAGAAGATTTAGGTTATCAAGATTAAAACTATAAAAACTAATTTATCCATTAATCATCTCTAATCTCTTTCTTAAATTGCATGTCCAACTTTAACGTTGTAAGTATAAAAAGCCAGGAGAAGTATATCACTAAATATGTCAATGTTGCAACTTGCAAGTAATATGCAACTTCCTAAATTTGAGAACATTGTAAATGTTAGATTGTGTAAAACTCCGTGAATCTGGAGTATTCCCATTGATCAATATATATAGTGTTTACAAAATAATAATCCTAATCATGTTAGGAATCCAAACTATATAGGGATATTCATCAGTAAATATAAAAAAGGAGGGCATATTAGTTTGTTGCTCTCTAGATATTTTATACTATTTTTTATTTGAGTGTTTTTTAAATACCATTTCCTCCTCAAATATACCGTGGTGGCTAGGAATATTATATACTTCTATCTATTATGGATACAATATAATGGTATTACAGTCAACTTCGATTCTAAGGCCCTCTCCTCAAAAAAACAAAAACCTCTAAGATCCTAAACGTGCGTTTTAGGTTAATTAGGAGTTTTGAAATTATTTTTCCTTATGATTAGTTTTTCTTATTCTATATTTAGTAAATCAGTGTGTCCATTCCTCAACTCCTAAAGACATTTTCTAACAACGTGTCTCTAAATTTATGTACATGTATGCTTGAATATTATTAATTTTTTTTTGGTGAAATACGAGTACGCTTGTACCTTATTGTACAAGTTTGCCCAAGTCTTTGTTATGTTTATTTTTTGTCATAATTCAAAAATAGCCAAATAACAGACAAAAGCTAGAATTGTGGGATGCGTATTTTCTCGATAAAAGAAGGGGATTTACAAGGTGGGAAAAAAGGGGTATTACAATTTACAAGTTATACCACAATCTATTTTTATTTATTTATGCGAAGTTACAACATAATTATTCTTCACGTGTTGAATAAAAGTTCGGATAAAAATCAAAATCCAATCCAATCTAATCCAAACCGAATTAGTGATTTGGATGAGACTCAAACTATGTTCGGAATGGATTCAGGTTGACTTTTTTTAAAATTTGGATTTCGGGTTGATCTGGATTGAGGGTGATTGGATCCAAAAATCCAAAATAGTCGAATAGCAAATAAGCCGTGTATTATATATTTGTATATTTATGATTGGACTTATGTGTTTTCGATAAAATTTATGGATTTGTATAAATTATTAGTTGTTATTACCGAATTTTTATGGGATTGTATGAATTACTTGTATTATCGAACACTTTATTTTGATGCTCGTGCTTAAATTATTTCATCAATAGAATAAAGTTTAAAATTTTAGATATTTTGCATTGGATCCAATCTAGTGTCTAAAAGTTTGCATTGGATTGGTGGACTCAAACTTTGATTGGTTTAGATTTAAATTGGAAAATTCAAATCCAAGTTTCGTTCAAATTGGATTAGACTAGGCCTAAGCCCAAACCGTACACCGAATTTTCACCCCCAATCTGTGACTGTAATGCACATTCACAAGGTAAACAAATCTTATGTCATTTTTCTTTCACCTATTTTCTTGATATTGTTTTACATTACGAAAGAGTATTTGCCTAGACCGTCTCAGTCGAGCGAGTGACTAAGACGGCCCATCACTGTATATTATCAATTTGATTCAACAACGGTGCAATAGTGCAATATCACTATCTACACCACCATCAGTCCATGCCCAATCACTTTTGCAACCGAAACTTTCAGCAAATTTTGCCATTGACGGGAAGCTCAATCCTCAAATTGAACTCTTAATTATTGAAAGTTTTTGTTTTGAGTTCATTTGAAGATATCAATCATGGTTGAGTGAAACCCTAGACTGCCATTGCCGTCGAAGGAGGAGGCGAATTCTAACAAAGTTTTGAGTTGTGGGGCAAGAGAAAGAAGCATCCCAATATCCTACCTTCAAATTCCTCCATTTTCATTGGCTTAAAGGCAATTGCATAACTATTGGCCAATAATAATGGGTGATACGTACATATGATAATATAAAAAAGGTGAACAGAAAATTTGGGGCTATTCATCTATATATATAACCCAAGCGAAATAATTGTCGTATTCTTGCCACGTATTACCCTCCCAAATAAATGACACAAAGTTAACAGTAAAAATAGGTGTGGAAAGACGCGAACCCATAACCTCTCATTTGACATACAAAGACATTAACCAACTAATGTACACTCTTAATTATATTGGTCTTTTTGTTGGAAAAATTAAGTATTTAAATTTAAAGATAAGATAACATACACCCCACAATTATTGAATTCAGTAACTGGCAAACAAATAGAAAACTCACAAATATATCAAATTATCCCAAAATGACAATTTCATATCTTAAAACACAAAAACCAAATAATTTGAATAAAACAAATTTATGATGAATCTTTTTTTTTAAAGTATGATGACTTCTTTAATCACTTGCATGCGCATCGATCTTTTCAAATGACTATCAATCGTATGCTTAGCTTTCATCATCATGTTTAATTAAAATTTTGACTATATTTGCTAGATCAATAACAAAGAAAAACAGATATATATAGTCTAAGCTACATGTACTTTTTAACTACAAATTCTACAAGTGTGTATCCTATTGACTTATCGTTATTTCTTTGTTGTTGAAAGGTTTTAGTTTGGCTTTAACCATAAATAGATAAATGTTTTAGTTTGGTGATTGTCTCGTAAAAATAGCATATGATTTTTCTTAGTAATGGAATATTGCTAACAAGTTCAAATTAATCTATTACACTACTGCAACTATCACAAAATGTGATGTTTAGGATTATTTTATTATAGTGTAAAATATAATAACACACATTAATAAATAAAATAATCGGGGTAATTTTCAGGTCAACAACTAATCTATATATATATCTAAAACCCAAGACAAAACCATGCTGCCACATGTACTCCCCCCTCCATCCCCCACACAATTAAATGAGAAATATTAAACAATAAAAATGTGTGTTATTATTTTATTATAGTGTAAAATATAATAACACACATTAATAAATAAAATAATCGGGGTAATTTTCAGGTCAACAACTAATCTATATATATATCTAAAACCCAAGACAAAACCATGCTGCCACATGTACTCCCCCCTCCATCCCCCACACAATTAAATGAGAAATATTAAACAATAAAAATGTGTGTTATAAGATTCGAACCCATGACCTCTCATTTGAGATACAAATGCACTAACCAACTACTTTATTATCTCATATTGGTCTTTATGGAAAAAAGAATATATTTAAAGACAAGATAATTTTCTATTTTTAAGATAATCAAATATATTTAAGATAATTAAATACAAATGTATATATTAATACTCATTAAGCTATTGTTAATAATACCATGTCCTACCTTCAACAATCTTATATTAAAACAAAAGCTCTTCAATTTTTTATAACCACCATAATTAACACTACTATACTATTTCATTGCATCGGTTGTATTCTTATTCATTAACCTACATCTAAAAAAAAGATTATATATATTTTTTATAAGTAATTATATATTTATAAATATGTACTTTCTTGAAACCGAGGTTATATTGATGAATAATTCATATTATAATTCACTACTACAAAAAGGCTTGAAGAGACCCCCTAAAAATGCCCTTAGAGACCACTTAAGAGGTGGTCTCTAGCTCACTGGTCTCTTAGTATAAAAGACCACTTTTTAAAGGTGGTTTTTTAAATAAAAGGAAGAGACCACTATTTAAGATAAGTGGTAGCTTAGGTGCTGGTTGGAGGAACTAAGAAAGAAGGAAAAGAGACCACTTATTTGATTTAAATGGTACCTTTAACTCTACCAAGAAACCACTTAGGCAAATAAGTGGTATTTTTGGTTCCACTAAAAAAGACCACTTATCTTTACAAGGTGATCTCTTTGCTCAACATAAATAAAACAGCTTTTTATATTGGCTTTTTTAATGCGAAAATTTACATATATGCCTTTTTTTTTAATTAAACATATTATCATAATATATTAATACACTTGATGTGTTTTATCCATCCACTAAACATGTACCAAATATTCATTCATTTAAAATAATTATTTACATAATAATATCCTTAACCACTCAAATATTCAACGAATATGTTTCGTAAAATGAGTAAATTAAGAAAATTTCAAACTACATAGATAGAATTTTCAAAAATGAAAAAGATGTAGATACATTATACGTCCTAGTCAAATCTAGGCTATCTTCAAGTTCTTCCTATCCGCATCACACTTGTGCATGTGAGCTCTGCCAAAATACTACCACGAGTAGGGGCCCCGTTATACTGAAAATCCTTTTTGTAAATTCAATCGCAAATCCTTGTCTGGTAGCTTTTGTGGTGTTCACAAAAGCATCCAAGACATCAGCAGTTGCTCGAACACTCTCGAGCTGCAGAAAAGCATATGTCCATCTGTTAGCATGAGTCAATACTGCAAATTAAAGTATATAGACTCAACAATATTATGATACCTGACGAGTCATCTCCACAATCCACCCACAATGTCAGCTATTGGGCCAAAGATTAGTGCTGCAACTCTACAATATCATAGCTCATCATGTTTTCTGAGTCAAAATCATAGAAAACAATCTGAAAGCAAAGAAACAACAATCGATGAAAACTCCTTAATATATAACATCAATTGTTATCTTCAGTAGCTAAAGCTTAAAGCATCATGTAGTAACAGCTTAATAAATCCTGAAGTATTGTTATTGATAATAATTCAAAAGTATATAGAACTAAAGGCATGTATGTGCTTTGTTAGACTTCATCACAATCCACACATAATCGATTAGTTATCTACAGCAATACTTTCAAAGATAACTGCACCACGATCAACACAATCGCCGACTTTGTCTCCACCTGTAAATCAAACATCTTTATTTTTCATGTGCAAGGTGCTATTTAGATTCAGAATCCCTAATTCTGAAAAAACTTGCCAAGCAATTCACAATTTTTAACAAAAATGTAGTTATAAACCTTAGAAATCAATTATATACATTTCAAGGAATCTAGTAAAAAAACCCAAAAGTAGAAGATAAGATTGAAAACCATGAAAAACGGTGAAAGAAATTACACTTAATTCCAAAAAAAAGGGAGTTTATCGTCCAAACTTTGCAATACATATAAGCAACACACAAAATCTTAAATCTTTTAAATTTATTCAATCAAATGAACCTGCAATATGAGGATGCGGGTGAATCAAGTAATAGTAGATTCATGGTAAATAATTTAGGGAAGCTTAGCAATAATAAGTCACATAAGAATTGAAAACCCCAAATTGTATAATCTTCAAGATTGATAAGTGGAATACTGGATACCTGAAGGAGTAAGATATGAGGAGAGAGAAAATGAACTAAATGTTGGACAAATAAGAAAGATGAAGGAATTATGAGGAATTACATGTGATAATCCTCTATTTGGGCTCATGAGAATGTTGGCAGCCATTGATTAAACTCGAGATAACATGCTCGTGAGCGTCGGGGGACGGAAGAAGTCGTGGGCTTCGGAAGACAGGAGGGTGGGGAGTCGCGAAGGTCGGGTAACTGGGGACTAAGGGGTTCGTCGGCGTCGGGCGACAGGGGATTAGTGACGGGGGTCTGGGAGTTAGAGGCTAAAACCAATAATACATTATAATACAATATTTAAAGTTCAACTTCTAGCCTTTTAGGGTTGCATTATTAAAAGGTCGGTTCGTAATCTTGTTCACAAGATTACGTTTCCAAATTTTTTTTGGTAAATTCTAATGTACCTATTAATGACTAATAAGTGTATAAGAAAATTAAATTTAATGGATGGCATCAATTTTCAAAAAAGGATGTAAAATCAAAGTAACCACTTAATAAGAATAAGGGGTTTTTTTGTCTTGGAAATTTTTGGAGACATGCAAAAAGACCACTTTTCTAAAAAGTAGGTCTTTTTGTCATATGAAAAGAGACCCCTTTTCTAACAAATTAGGTGTTTTTTACTAAATAACCACCTATATCATCAATATGGTCTCTTATGGGTGATTTCTTTGCACATATTTGTAGTAGTGATTTATTATGTAGAAAATTTAAAAGGAACTGGAAAATCACTTCATAAGCACAATCCAATGCCTATAACTCTTATTTTTCCACTTTTCTCAAGTGATTCAATACTTCAATTTCACATTGATAAATTATTAGGGGCATCGCCCGAGCCAACAACTTACTGTACAAAACTCTTCTTACATTATCACCGGATAACACGAGGACTATGTCAAAAAGGTGCACGTACATATTTTTACTAGAAAGTCGTCGTCAAATATGACGTTCCATTGACTCAAGGGAAGCACTAACGAAATTAGAAGGAAACAACATTATGAGCACGACCACAAAGGTTTAATTTCATTGCACTTTGGACCATCTTGCGATATAAGAGATTCATTGGACGCGGTTAATAATAAATTCATCAGGTTCGTTTTTGCTTAGTGTATATCAATCCGAAGACAAATATAGGTTAAATCCATTTTAAAATGGTAATTTTAACAGCGGATAGCTCTAGTACAATTATTTGAAATGGTCTCTTTAAAATGTGAAGGGCAACTTAAGTATGTTATTACTTCAAGTTTAGGAATTTTTTTTTGAATCATTACTTATTAGTTTTTACTTTTTGAAAACAACTAGAGTACTTATTTTTAAAAAAAAAAAAAAACTTTTTTTTAAGTTTTTTTTAGAGTAGCACTACCAAACGACAAAATCTATATGGATCCCACTTCTCCCATTCTTTTAACCTTCTTCCTTCCCTCATTCAAACAACCATTTTCCTCAACAATTGCACAACTCATGCTCTCAGTGACACCATTTCTCTAATTCACAACATCAAATTGAAGGTTAAACGATTCAAATTTCACATCTAGCATAGCAAACATAGGTAATTGCCTCTTTTGTCTCCAGTAATATACTTATTCTTGCTATGTCAAACGTGAGGTGGGGGTTACAGATGGAAAAAAAACTAACATAATCTGATATTTAATAGTGCTACTTACAAGAACATAATTATAGGTAGTTGTTTCTAAGTAAGAACTTATTAGGTAGTTGTTCTCATAAAATGAAAACCAATAGGTAGTGTTTAATAAATTTTCCTTAAGTTTATTGTGCACTTGATCCATATAACAAGTTCTGTGTCATATGGCAATATAGTGTGACAAACTATGTTTGTAAAACGAACATAGAATGCCAATATTTTTTTAGCAGTTAGCCAGTTACCCACCTCTTGTAGTGCTTAGGTGGGTTAACGAACTTCTTTTGTGACTATGAGTAAATAAATTGTTTTATTAATTTGGACCATTTATAAGTTTAAAGGAGGTTTCATCCTAAAATCATTTGACAATAAATAAAGTATCAAAAACTTATAAGTGGTTTGTTAAAGTCTTTTTCAATATTAGAGAAATTGCATAGTTTTCATGCAATCTCAAAAGAATTATCATTGGTTTGACTAATTGTGTGTGTGTGCACAATGCATTCTGTACGTAGCTCTGCGAGGAATGCCTAATTAAGTTGGAACTGATTTGTACTCAATTATATAAAACCAGTGGCAGATCTAGAAATTATATGCAACGGGGTCACTAAGCATAAGTACATGAAACAGTAATGTTAATTTAGGTCGGGTCTTTTTTTTTTAGTTTTGATTGGGGTCTCTTCTACTACTAATTAACACTTTTATCTACATTTATATATACAATAAAAATTAGGTTTTTTCTCATATTATTTTTCCCCAAGTGGGGTCAAGTGACCCCACTTCCATCAACATGCATCCGCCAGACTGCCACTGTACAAAACAATAGCATTTTGGTAAATAAGAAGAAAAAATGATAATTAAAAAAATGTAAAAAAAGAAAAATCGTTACGGCGTTACCATCAATTACCGCTGTCAGTTTAGGATTAAAAAAGTGATATATACAATAAAAAAGGTAGTATATCTATAGCAAAAAAGTAGTATAATATATAGAAAAGTTAGTATACAGTGCATTTTAGGTTAAATATATTACTTTATTGGTTAAATGTACTAATTTTTTTATAAGATGTACTATGTTTTTTTGTTGATTATACCACTAGCTTTCTTAACATATTAATGTTGTTCCTCAACCTTTTGCAATGAGACATTTTCCCTTATTTATCAATTTGCCACCGTCTGTTTTATACAATTTTTTTATAGAACATTTCTACATTAGGCATTTCTCGTAGCTTTGCATATAAGTATTATATGTACCAAACTTCTCCCCCTTTGACAATTTAAGGACCTGAAAGATTGGCTACCTCATGCCTTAACTAACGCTTCTCTATTAACTACTCTTTCTAATATGAGAAGGAATAAAGTCTATACTACTAAATTTGTCTTCCTCGTTTGGAGTATTTGGAAAGAGAGAAATAATATAATCTTTCATAACGACTCTCTGAATGTTTATAGGATTCTTCACAAAGCTAAATTCTTATTTTCAGAATGGAGTCTTAGGAATGCAGTGGATTACTGCAATTCCTCTGGCTCCCCGTTTTCTCATTCATCACTTCTCACTTCCACTCCCAAATATCCTTCTTCCATCTTTGTCGCTTGGGAGCCTCCTACATCACCCTACTTCAAACTTAACTTCGACGGGTCCGTTCGTGATTCTTCAGCCGCAGCATGTTTTATCATCCGAGACTCCGAGGCCAACCTCTTCAAAGCCGTAGCTTTAAATCTTGGTACGTCTTCAGTCTCGGTGGCGGAAGCCACATTCCTTTAGCATGGAGTCCGCCTCGCTATGCAAAATGATATTACTCATCTACATATCGAAGGTGATAACCTCATGGTTATCAATTCTATCAAAGGTATCTGGTCCCCTCTTTGGCAGATCGCTCACATCATCCAGGATATTCAGGCTTCTCTTCGTTCATTTACTTCTTGGACTATTCGGCATGTCTACCGTGAAGCAAATAAAGCAGCAGATTGGATTGCAAATGTCATAGATTCTCAATTTTGTATTGAAAATTGTACTCAGTCAGCTCTTCATTCTATTCTTGTAAACAATAAGGTTGGAGCTCTCCTAACCTTCTTTTTCTTACCTTAATTAAAAAATATATATATATAAGTATTATATGTTGTTCCTATCTTTCTATCTGTCAAATATTCACTTTCAATCAGCTTAACTATACATTTTATCTTAACTAATTTGTCTCCATTATGGATTAGTCTTTGTTTTTGTTAATTAGTCAATATCATTAACCTGTAGGCTGTAGCTGATTTTAATCTGAAGGCCCAACTTGAACTAGATAAAATCGATTTGAATCCCGATACAAATTTTGTTCTATGTGAAGAACCTTGAAAGTAACCTTTTGATATACTCTTTGGTACGTAACATGCTCTAAGTCGAAAGTGGGTCTTGCTAATGCTATTTACCACCCGTATTTACTAAACACTGTCATTTTTTATGTATTATATATTTTTTAAATATCAAATATATAAATTTTAAGAATTTTTTAGCATGAACTGAACTAAGATTTCGTTTCCACCATGGTAGAAATGAAAAAAAAGGTCAGTTCCACCATGATAGATACAAAATTTCAGTTAAATTCCATGTGAACAGTGGAAAAAAAGTTTCTAGAGTTTCGATTAGGTTGCAGCTGGGCTCCGACGGAGGAAGAAGAAGAAGAAGAAAGGAGGGGCTGCGGTGGTGTTAGGCTTCGATGAGGCTCTGGCGAAGGGCAGGGAAAGAGAAGAAGGGATGAGGAGGAGGAAGAAGCTAAGAAAGGAGGGTTGCGGGGGATGCAGGGGGGACTGTGAGGGTTGGAGGGGTTTGCTGTGAGGAGTGGGGGTGGCTGCGAGGGGTGGGAGCTGCAAGCTGAGGGTGGCTGCGAGGGGTGGGGGGTGGCTGGGGTTAATTAGGGGGTGGTGGTGGCTGCCCGGTGGTGGTTAGAAATGAGGAGGAGAAGTAGAGGAGAGAGAAAAAAACATATAAATACGGATGATGTTAAGTAAATACGGGCGACAAATAGCGTGGTTGATTAGTAACCATGTATCTGTAATAATGATAATGCATTCCTAAATTTTTTTAACAATAAAAAAACTAAATCAATTTTTTTTTTATAACTTGCGTGTATTAAGTATATAGTACATTAGATATATATATATATATATATATATATATATATATATATATATATATATATAAAGAGTGCAAATGAATGCGGTTAGGATTTCCAGTGGTGAGTTTTTCCATCTTCCCTAAGAAGTTTAGGGTTTATGTCTTACCCCAAACAATTGTTTGGGATTTGTTGGGGGGGGTTAGGGGTGTCGACTTAGGCGCTTTGGATGGAGGACTTGTGCGGGGACAATCCAGAGAGGTTTTTATATCTTAAAAAAATATATATATAAGGAGTGCACAAACAACTTTAATTATCTTAAGCTCCCAATGTCAATATAATACGTATAACCCTTAGTGCTCGTTACATCACCCTTTTTTGATTATGAGTATCTAAATTCCGATATAGAAAATGTTTGGTGATAATTTACAAATATATAATATTTAATACTCTCTTCCGTTTTTAATATTAGTACTAGTATTTTGGTCCGAGCGATGCATCGGGTCAGTTACAATAAACAAATATGTTATTATTCTTAAATTTCATAATTTATTTTCCCACTTTTCGTTTTTTTGTCCATTAAGAAATTGAAAAGTTTACGTGATGACGTGATAAGTAAAAAAAAATCTGAAAGATTTAAGTTTGAAAATAATAGCTTAAAAAGAATTGTGGTAAGAGAATATGACATCGATAGTCTCTTGTTAGTTACGTAATAAGAGTGTTAGAGATGTACTCCCTCCGGTCTTTATTAGTTTACCCGTTTCTTTTGCACAAAGTTTTAGGAGAAACAATGTTGTAGGACATAGAAAGAAAGATAAACTATTATTTTATGTTAAAGTTGAATGTATGTGTGATGGAAAGTTAGTGGTCCCATTCGAAAAATAGAAACAAAAGAAATGGGTAAACTAATAAGGGACATCCCAAAAAGGAATACGGGTAAACTAATAAAGACCGGAGGTAGTATATACTTGTTTAAGTCTTTTTAGTCAAGTATAATTATTATAAGACTTTATCATATTTTAATTCAAACATTAGACAATAAAATCATAGTGTATTGATGGTTAAGCTCTTAATTTTCATTTCAAACATCACGTGTTCGAGACCTTGTAACTACACAATATTTATATTTTTTTAATTGATGAGTACACATGGACATAAAGCATTTGCATTAGAAGTTTGAGGAGAGTGCCACGTGGCACATAGACTTCCTTAGGCACGACTTTTAATATATTTGTATAGATTTACTTTTCTTTTTGGGTTGTCATTTATTAGTTTATCCAATTCTTCTCTATCTTGTTTTTAAAATGGTCCAATTTTATATTATTATATTTACAAATAAAGTTTTTCTCACTCTACTGTACTTCTCTTGGCCCACAACATTAATTTCAATATATTATGCAATAAATAATACTTTCTATTATCTTTTGTAGCCCACATATCTTATACTTCTCGTAAAATTTATGTCCAAAAAAGTAGGTAAACTAATAAAAAATCGGAGGGAGCACATGTTTCCAATATAAACTTTTGCATGACAACTAATCAACAATTGCTTTAATAGTTCCCACTGGGCAATGTGCATACACGTTAATTTGCATTTTTTTTCTACTTGATTAAGTAGCATCGCACTAATGAACTATACGATATGTCCATCAAAAGCAACATATGATAGTGACCACTTTAGAAAGGAGGCTAAAAGACTTGATAACACATTTCTAATAACTAATGACGTCCTAACACTACCATCATAACGGTGTCTACAAACGATAAGAAGGGTGGATAGACACCGAACAGGTATACTCCATGCGGTATCGAACATATTGTTTAGTGCGCATTTGGTAATCGATACTTAGAAAATGGTAATGGTGCTACAAAGGTATGCACCATTTAAAAGAGGTTTGATTAATAATAGAAGGTTTCTTTTTTTAGTACCAAATGCAAGTGCATTTAGTACCCATCTAAGTGGAAATTGGTAGTGCGTAAACTAGTTTGATACCAAATACGCAGAGATTTTACCCAAATTAAAAGAGACAAAAAAGGAAAAGAAATAATAGCAACATGAAAACCAATGCCTCATTTGATTAGTTCTCCACTCTAAACAGTGGCGGACCTAGAGGGGTACATGGGGGTACAACTGTATCCCCAAATTCAAAAAAAAAAAATCAGCTTAAAAAAAAAAAGCACGCTGGAATGAGAATGGGTACGCCGCACGCGATTCATTCCTCTCTCTCCTTTCTCTCCTCTCTCCTCTCTCCTCTCTCACGTCTGAAACTCTGAAGTTCTGAACGACACTCAAACCACCGACGGTCGACGGAACCACCGAACCAGCGAGGACTTCGCGACCACCGTTCGCACTTCGCCTTTAGTTCAAACTTCGAGTTCGAGCGGCAAGTTCCTGACGGAACCACCGAACCAGCGAGAACTTCGCGACCGCCGTTCGCACTTCGCCGCCTTTAATTGGAACTTCGAAGTTCAAGCAGTAAGTTCCCGACGGAACCATGACCACCGAAGTGCCGAACAAGTAAGTTTTCATATTTTCATATTTTTTTTTGCATTGTGTTTTAATTTCATATTTTCCAACTTTTATAAGTTTATATATGTTAGATTCATAGATTAATTGAATATTTAGATGTAAATTGTTGAATGTGGACAATTTTGATTAATTAGTTAGGGTTTGCTTGTTGAAATTCAAAATTGAAATTGACAATTAATTTTATGAATTCAATTAGGAAATGACAAATGATACACCCAGGACTTATGTATTGAACAATTTTTATGAACTTTTTTCTACTATTTTTGTGGTTTGTTGTACGTCCGTAACTTTGTATCCCCAGATTCAAATTCCTGGGTCCGCCACTGACTCTAAAGTAACAACCAAGGTTAAATTTTACTATCGAATGACTCTAGAGTGAAATATGAGAATCTCAAAGAGGAAAATATAATTTCCATTTATGCGAAGGGCACAAAGGTGTTTGTCTTTCATTGCATTCGATATATGGAGGTAGCTAGAGAGACAATCTTTTGTGTCATCAATTTAATCAAGCGACCCCGAAAGACCCTATAGTGTATTCATAATGCCATCTCGGATGCTCATGTGAATATCCAATTATTCAAGAAGGTCTCTTTTAATTTGCACACATTTATTGTGAGGCAAATCAAGCAACAAACTTTGTGGCAAACTTAAGAAAAAGTTTCCCTCATATATATGCGTTATTGCTTCTCATTGTGTAATGATGTGTTCTCTTCTATCATTTGAAATGATGAGTTATGTTGGTCTTATTCTAGAGGCCAGCCCGATTTTTATTCCCTTATAAACAAGTCAAATAAAAATTCACTTACACTATATAGCTTGAGGTAATGGTGCATTCGATTTGTATTCCTTCTCATTTTCTTCTTCTCGAATTCAATAAGGATTCCCCCAATTCTAAAGCAATAAACTCAGATTCCATTGTAGATTTGGCAATACATGTTTGCTTTGATGATTTCCATGATATAGCTCCACCAGCAAGAGTAAAAACATAACCACTAGTAGATTGAATTTCATCATTATCCGACACCCAATTGGCATCACAAAATCCTTCAAGGACACAAGATGTCCTTTGATAATGCAGACCCCAATTGATAGTGCCTTTTAGATACTTCAACAATCTAATCAAGGCAACCCAATGCTCTCGATTTGGATTGTGAGTATACCTGCTCAATCTACTAACATCATAAGCTATATCAGGTCTAGTATAATTCATCAAGAACATTACACTACCAATTATTTTTGCATATTGTTCTTGGGATATACTATCACCCTTATTCTTTTTCAAATGAATACTAGAATCATATGGGGTTTTTTACAGGAATGCAATCAAATTGATCAAACTTCTTTAATATTTTCTCAACATACTGAGATTGATTTAAAGATATCCCATATGATGTTCTAGTAATCTTTATTCCAAGAATAACATCAGCCTCTCCTAAATCCTTCATCTCAAAACAGGAATTTAGGAAACTCTTAGTTGCATTTACTACGTCTATATTGGTCACAAAGATTAACATATCATCCACATATAGACATATGAAAACGTAACCAAGCTCATCAAATTTGGAATAACACACAAGCATCAGAATCATTTACCAAAAAACCATTTGAAGTAATAGTTTGATGAAATATACCATACAAAGATCTAATAAGCTTGCATACCTTGTCCTCTTGACCAGGAACCTCACATCCTTCAGGTTGCTTCATATAGATCTCCTTATTTAACTCATCATTCAAAAATGCAGTTTTCACATCCATTTGATGCACAATCAAATCATGAATAGATGCAAGTGCAATTAATGCTCTAATGGTGGCTACCTTAGTCACAGGAGAATGGGTATCAAAGAAGTCTAGACCATATTTTTGGCGATGCCCTCCAACTACAAGTCTAGCCTTATACTTGTCTAAAGACCCATCAGACTTGCATTTCTTTGTAAAGATCCATCTACTACTTAGGGCCTTACAACCTCTAGGAAGATCTGACAAAATCCAAGTATTATAACTCATAATAGACTCTATTTCACTATTAATAGCCTCTAACCAAAAACTTGAGTCTACAGATCTCATGGCCTCAGCATAGGTTCTCGGGTTCTCTTCCAATACAAATGCATTAACATCTTGCTCATCTAAACACTCTTTCTCAGCTAGAAAGGTAGTAATAAAATCAGGTCCGAAACTAGACTCAATTCTAGCTCTCTTACTCCTTCTAGGTTCTAAAGTCTCACTAGATGATGCAATGTCATGATGCAAAGTAGAAGAAGATGCAGCAGGTAAGCATGATGGTACACTAACTTTCATAAGAAAAACATGCTCAAAGAATTCAACATCTCTTGACTCTCTAATAGGACCAAAACCAGAAGCATCCTTAAGAATGAGTCTATATGCAACACTGTTAGAAGCATAACCAATAAAGATACCATCTACAGTCTTAGGTCCAATCTTACTCCTTTGAAAGTCAGGAAGTCCTATATTTTACCCAAACACCCCCACACTTTGAGGTAACCCAAATTAGGCTTGAAGCCTTTCCACAATTCATAGGGAGTCTTATCTAACTTCTTATGGGGAACTCGGTTAAGAACATAGCAAGCAGAAAGAATAGCCTCACCCCACATGTTAGTAGGCATACCAAAACTAATAATCATTGCATTCATCATATCCTTAAGAGTCCTATTTTTCCGCTCAGCTATTCCGTTTTGTTCTGGGGTATAAGGAGCTGTAACCTCATGAATAATTCCATTAGACTCACAAAATTTCTTAAGGGAAAGTCCATCATATTCTTCACCCCTATCTGATCTCACCCTCTTAATCTTAAGGTCCAATTGGTTCTCAACTTCGGCTTTATAAATTAGAAATTTCTCTTCAGCCTCATCCTTAGAACTCAATAAATAAACCATAGTATAACGTGAGAAGTCATCAACAAATGTAATATAATACTTCTTTCCTCCCCTACTCATGGAATTCTTAAAGTCACCTAAGTCACTATGGATTAACTATAATAAAGTAGAGGAATGAGATACATTTTTGTTGAATGATTTCTTAGGGTGCTTAGCTTCTACACATACTTCACATTTCTCAAAGAGATGTATTGCTAAAGTCAGGAATAAGACTAAGATATTTTAGCCTTTTAACAGATGCAACATTCACATGACCTAGTCTAGAATGCCATAAAGAAACAAACTCAGCAATATAAACGGAATCAGTAGAGTTCTTATTATCAATAACAACATCCAAAACAAAAAGTCCAGCATTACAAAAGCCTTTACCCACAAAAACACCATTTCTGGTTAATACAAGATTCAAAAGCTAACTTGATCCCAGCTTTGTTTAAAAGAGAACCAGAAATGAGGTTTCTGCGGATGTCGGGGACATGCAAAACATTATGCAAAGCAATGGTTTTCCCGGAAGTTAATTTCTGAAAAACCTTTCCTTTGCCTAGAACACTCACAGTGCTTGAGTTGCCCATGAAGACGCATTCTCCTTCTGAAACTTTGTTGTAGTCCTGGAACATCTCCTTGTTGGCGCAGATGTGACGGGTTGCACCAGTGTCCACGATCCATTCAGAAACATTGCTTACCAGATTGACCTCAGACACCACAACAACAATGATGTCATCTTTAGCAAGGTTGGCTTGAGCTTTGTTGTCTTTAGCTTTGTTTGAAGCTTCCTTTCTTTGACGGCAATCCTTGGCAGCATGCCCATATACTTACCACAAACGAAGCAACTTCCCTTGAACTGACCTTTTCCCTTGAAGTTGTTATAATTTTGCCTTGTACCATGAAACTGATTTCGACCCTTACCTTTTGGTCCTTTACCTGCAGCAGCTTTATTTTCCACAAGATTAGCAGAAGAGGAAGAATGATCAACTGATTTCCCTTTGATTTGGATACGGTTCCGCTCCTCAATCTTAATGTGGGAAACTAATTCTTGAAGGGTAAAGTCTTTCTGCCTATGTTTCAAGGAATGAACAAAATTTTCCCAGGAAGGAGGTAATTTCTCAAGTAAACAGTTGGCTTGGAACATATCAGGAATGGTCATACCCTCAGCCACAATATCAGCGCACAAATGTTCATAATCATGAACTTGATCTAGCACAGGTTTATCATTAGACATAGTAAACTTCAACCAACGACTGCAAGCATATTTCTTAGTCCCAAAATCATCAGTACCATACTTAGCATTCAAAGCATCCCAAATATCCTTAGCATTTTCCGACTTACTATAAATCATGTAAAGGGCAGGAGTCATATAATGCAGAAACATCCCACGACAAGTCTTATTGTCTTTCACAAAATTCCTAACAGAATTCTCAGGAGCAGCAACAGCAAACAAACAATAATCAAGCCCAATTTGACCCAAGAAAATTTCCATCTTATCAGACCACATCTTATAATTTTTCCAATCAAACGGATCTAACTTAGACATATCAGGGACAAAGGGATTGGTAATAGGCACAACATTAAGAATACGCACAGTATCATCAGGAATTTCACCAGCCATAGTTCCGTAAAACAGATACAAAAATTCAACTTTAGAATGTAGGAACGTAAACTGGTAACAACTAAAACAAACTTATCTGATAACCGTGGGGTGAGAAGATCACTGCCCTAAAGTTGAATTTGCCCCGCAACAACACACAGACTCTCAGCAATCAACCTCCAGGGATACACGATTTCTGGGTAATTTCAAGTTAGTGAGGGATCAAGTCGTTATTGGGTTGGAACAAAAATTGCTAGCTGTTAGCAATGCCATCTTAATTTGGTGGGCACACAGTTCAGTTTTCTTCACTCCAAGTGTATGATAGATAATTCCTCAAAACGAAGTGTATGATAGGTTCATATATATAATATGATATTATTATCCACAAATTTTTTTGTTACTTAATTACTGGAGATACAAAGACCCAAGAGAAGAGCAAGGACAACTTATCCACATAAGTATTTCTTCTTTTTGGATGAAATGGTAAAATATACAAGCACCTTTTAGAAATGACACAAAACTTTAATTTGACATCGAAGTTATGAAAAATGATAATAACACAAATGACATACAATGCTATAATTACGACAATATATATATTGAGGAGCGATCTAATGAAAAAATGTGTTAAAATGAGGAGGACATGAAGGATCAATGTGCAAATATGCTAACATGAATTCATATCCATTTTAAATTGTATGCACCTATTTCTTTTTCAATCTAAAAGTCTTTTTTATGCAAAAGTAGATTTGATAGAGTAAAAGATTTTATTTTGTTCATTAGAGATGACACACATTAAAATTTTACTTCAAAATTTTGCACCTTTTGCCAAAAGAAGAAGTATGTTTAGTAGACAAAAAAAATGCACATAAATTCTTCACACCCTTTTCTTATTTAGTACTCATTTTCATTTGATGCTAGATATGAAAATTCACTCTTAAGCTACCATATAACTTTTATGATGAAATCTAGACGTCCCCCTTATTATTTCTTGATGTTATGAAATTGTTCTCAATTTTTGGCAATAGTTATAACTATAAAGAGAGCTTTTTGGTTAAAATATATATGTGACAATCAACTTATAATTAATTTTCTCATATTTTCATTTCCCCAATCGAAATCCTGGAATTGTCTTGAGACTAATGACCATGACCAACTCCTAGAGGGGAGGGAGGATATAATGTTTAATTTTCATACCTTTGATATTTTCTAGTACCTTATGAACACTTCAGAAACATATAAACTCTTATACATAACGAGCTAGACGTAACTATCAGCTGCTAGTGTTACGTGAGTCACTAATTAACATAATCAAAGTTATTGATAATGCATTCTCACACGCTATATATATAAAATTATCGATAAGAATTACTAAGATTGACAAATACATTATACAAATCGATAGGACCATATTGATAAGGGTGGCTTGTTGGGGTGTCTGTGGTAAACATAGTGAAACTTATTCCAATATCATGAACAAACGATAATGGGCCATTGATAATGCTCCAACAACGTGATTAGTATAACATTAACAGTAGTACTAGTCTACTAGTAAACATTAGACCAATCACTTTCCAAGCCCTATCCGCGTTCTTTGCAATAAAAATCTTTAGTACAATTTTGTCTTTGACTTAGGTTGATGAATTGATGATGTTTGAAAAACGTTGATTGAGGAGGGATTAAAAATCGTTTTAGTTGGACCATTCATATAAATCAACTGCAGCATACTTAGACCATACTAATCAAACTAACCCTTATTATTACTATTCCAATAACTTATCACTATCATAATTTTCATAACATAACATAATATAACAAACTATACAATATAATCACATAATATAACAAAACTATACAATATAATCATATAATTATATATCATGTAATCAAAATGCGCCCCCCAGAAAAAACTCCCCGCCCCCTGGATTCTTCACCCTTTATTGACTTATATTATTTTCTCCCCCAATATTTGTTCAATTCCTACCTTCTATTTTATATCCCACTTGTCCTTCATTCCAACAACTACCCACTAATATAAGCTCTTACCTTTTCCCTCTTTTCTCTTCTCTTCATACTACACCAATTCTATTTCTATTCTATTTCTTTCTTTTTTTTTCTCTCTCTCTCTCCTCAACATATATATATTCATCTTCAACAACAACAATAACACCTAGCACAAGAATCAAAGGTTTTTCTTTCTCAAAAACCCACCTATACTTCTCCTTCATTCTGGTAAGTTTCATCATTTCCATTTATATCATACTGTATTTCGCTTTCTATTCTTACTTTGGCGGAACTTGATTTATAAGTCATAACGAAAATTATAGATTTACCCCAATCCACCCACATAATTAAAAATTCAAGGGTATTTCAGTCAATTTCAATTTAGAATATAACACACTTTAATCCATGTGCTAAAAAAAGTAAAAAACCTACCTAGTTCTCCTATTTCATTTTATCATTCTTACTTTGGCGGAACTTGATTTACAACAAAAATTATACTTTTACACCATTCACCCACAAAAAAAAATTCAAGGGTATTTCAGTCAATTTCAATTTAGAACATAACACACTTTAATCCATGTGTTAAAATAAACCTCAAAACGCCTTTATAATTAAAATGGAAGGCTTATTCTAAAAAAACTCCCTAACATTTATTTTCCCAAACTATACTGTTCTGTAAAAGCAGGTGATTTTTTTTTTTGTGCAAATTCTAGCAAGAATTAAGAGCACTTGAAGAGAGAGAAAATAAAAAACATGAGAAAGCCAATGGAGATCGACAACGAGACAGGATCAGATGCAGGAGGAAGTAGCGCACACTCACAAAACCGAGTAACTTTCAGCGGTCCATTAACACCAAAGAAACGCAACAACAGTCGTAGATCAAACAAAGATGATGAAAACGAGTATGTTGAAATTACTCTGGATGTACGAGACGACAGTGTTTCAGTACAAGATATTAAAGGTGCAGTAGGTGATCAAGAGGCTGCGTTACTTACGAGCCACCTTGAGAAACAACGGCCACAAACTCTGACCTCGCAGTTTTCGGCTAAGCTTAAGCAGGTGTCGCGCGAGCTTAAGCGCGTTACTTCGTCGAACCGTGGGTTTAAGCAGCTTGATAGGAGTAAGACTACTGCGGGTCGTGCGCTTAAAGGGTTGCAGTTTTTGACTAAGAGTGTTGGAAATGAAGGGTGGGCTCAAGTTGAGAAACGGTTTGAGGAGCTTGCTGTTGATGGGTTGTTGCTCAGATCCCGATTTGGGAAGTGTATTGGTACGTGTCTTTATTTGTCCTTTTTGCGTTAATACTAGCATCTCGCACAGGTTTAACCAGTCTAGTTTGATAGGGGAAAGGATAAGGAAATGACCGCTTTGAAAGATATTATCAACTTAAAAGTTAAAATAGTGGGTGAATATTCAAAGATACTACTGGGTCATACGGGTCGGGTCATTAACTAGTCTAGTCTCGCGCAGGTTTAACCAGTCTAGTTTGATAGGGGAAAGGATAAGGAGTACTTTTTTTAGTTGCAATAAATGTTTTTTTGCACAAATATTAAGGAAAGAGGAGATAGAGTAAAATTTGACCTAATTGTCCATGTTTTTTGCATGTGGGTAGGTAAAGGTGGGGATAAAATAATCAAGTTGTTCCAGAACCTTTACCAAGAAAGAAATGTTGCGTCTAAATAACAAGACTTAAAAATGAAAATTTTGCAACTGAAAAAACAGAGGGAGTAGTTAGTATAGCTTGCAAAGAATGGTCTATTTGATTTATCAAAGTCAAGTTTGATGAGCTTTAGCTTGATTATTATTTTATTTAATATATGTGAAAATGATATATTTGGTGTAATCTTGTTACTTTCTTTGAATGTGTATTATTTATATGTTGAATTTTTAGAATATGTTGAATTTTGTTAAAAGATATTAATGGTTAAAAATGTGTTTTTAAAGTTCGTTAAAAGAAAAAGGCATATTGATGTTTTTGTTAAGAGACAAGGAGTATGATTACCGAGAATAGTTGAATTTCATTACTATTTTTCATGTTACTGGTGCGCATGAGCCCCACACATGTTCAATTTTTGAGTGGATGGCGCACACCTAAGAAAGTAACACCTAATATATCTCATCTAGTGATCTAGTGACTAGTGCATGAGCTGAAAGTTGTTTCCATTTGTTTGAACTTGAAAGTTGAAACCCATCTGAATTGCTAGTCTTTGTTGTCAATTTTTATATTTGTGTTACTTAATATTAAATAATAAACTATATGTTAATCATTAAGATTCCAGGTCTTTATATTATAAAAATTAAGATGTACATGTACTGTTGGCTCTTAATATAAATAATTAGTGTAATATGCTTTAGTAGGCCGAGTATATTGCAATGTGGCTAGATCTTCAAATAATTACTTGAAACTTGAAAGATGTAAAATATGTCCTAGGAAGTGATGTAAAAGTACCACGTGGTTGAGTATATATGTCACTGAATTTTTCACAAATCGTCATGATTTTGGATTTTTAAGGCCAATGTTGCCTAAAATGTGCCGACATAGTTTATTGCTTAGATAAGTAAACAATTACTTCCTCTGTTCAAATTTAGTTATCGTACTACTACTTATAATAGTGCGACATATGTGAACGAGGATCATAATAATCTCCTATCTTTTAGAAGTATACATAATAGTGCGACATATGTTTCACGATAAATCTATATGGATAATATTGGAAGGGTATTGAATTACAAGTGTATCAGACTATCACTTATCACTTATGGTAGAATTTTGTGTTTAGAATCAAATGTGAATAGTGGTGTTTTTGGGTGCAATAAAGGGTGATCAACAAAAGATACCTTAACAAGTGCAAGTCATTTCAAACTGAAATTTGTGTTAAGAGAGTAAATATATCTAGATTATGCAAAAGAAAAATGCGTGTGCTATGTTATGTTTGGTAATGCATATCTATAAGAATCTAATGACACGAGTTTTATCTACCAACTACCAATCTGCCATATTCACACTACTATTAGTAGTAGACTAGTAGTAACAAATTTTGCTTTCTCAACCGAAAATACGTGCATATGGTAAAAATTTCCTAAGAAATAACACTGCAACTTTATTGTTATGCTGTAATTCAGGGCCGTAGTTGCGGGTGTGCAAAGAGCCCCTCCGCACAGGGCCTCCAATCTAAAAAAATTGATTAAAGGCCCAATTTGAAAAATATGATTCTTTGTAAATGGTAAACGACAAATGCTCCACTCCACATCTTCATCTCCGGACTCCTTAATTCACGCTATCCCCTATCATATATCTTCCTCAATCTCTTCCACCAAAAATTCAACCTTCCATATCTTTAAGTTTAGTATTGTCATTAATACTTTTTTCATAATTTTCAAAAGTAAAATCAATCCATCAATTAGCTAGTATTGATTCTCTCTACTGTCTATGAAAAATTTTGGTCCTTTTCTCTCACTAAGGGGAAAGAAAGGGCCCAATTTCCATTTCAGAACAGGGCCCCATAAATATCCAAGACGGCCCTGCTGTAATTAATAACAGTAATAATAGTAAAATGCGAGAGAAGATTTTTTCCCTTGAATTTGTATGGCATCTTGGATGTTGCTTTTTGTTGTTGTTGTTGTTTTCCCGCAAGACGCCGACGTTTTAACAAAAAGCGTGTTTTTATATGGATGACAGGGATGAATGAAAAAGAATTTGCTGGTGAATTATTTGATGCATTGGCGCGTAGGAGAGGCAATGTTACAGGAACAGTCACTAAGGCCCAATTGCGTGATTTTTGGGAACAGCTATGTGATCAGAGTTTTGATACTCGTATTCAGACTTTCTTTGACATGTAAGTCAATTTGTATTTAATTTAGTCTCAAAAACAAAAGAAAAAAAAAAAGTTAATCTGAAAAAAAAAATTACAATATGGTTAATAAAAGCGTCTTAGGTAATTATTGTGTTATAAAAACTCACACATGCGAATTAATGTAACAATAATAAACGCCCATGTCATTTATAAAAACACTTTTATGTCATTATGGTAAAACGAAGGTCGTTTCGGATGAGGGGGTAAAATTTTGATAAAATGACTAGGTTGGTGTGGGAAATTTTATGTGATAAGGAGTACTTATATTTGGAATGACAATGAGGTTTATTTAATCAGGAGATGATGTTTTAAATTCTTTCGTTATATTTGACGAGTGCGTATTTGTTTTTGTTTTTCTTCTTTATGACTTTATCACACTTAAAAACAAACAATTCCTGAAAAAATATTGGTCAAAGATGTATGCTAATCTTTTTTAAAATAAAACTGAGAATACTGTATCTTGGCTATAGCTAGTTGACTTGTATTCTTTGCGTGTTTTTCAAAATTGTATGAATAAAACAAGAATCCTTCAACGTTGTTCTAGATTGGTCAAAGTGTGAAAAGGAGAAAATGTTGACAAATCATTTTAAGCTACTTTCACATTCATTATATAATTGTAGTGTTCATAGCTTAACATCATGGTGTAAGAATGTTTCAAATATTTAACAAAATTAATTAATACCGAGAAAACTCTAGTAAGATATTGGGCAATGCAAATTTTAGACGGTACTTGGTCACGGGTGTATGACATTAAAAGAGAAAAAAAATTATCTTTTGGTTTTTTTAAGGTGAAGATCCCACTTTGCAAGGGACAAGAATGGAATCTCTATCGCAGGGGTGGAAGGAGGTCCTCCAACCAACTAGGCCAACCTTGTTTTTTATTTCTCTCTTCGTCTTAGGCTTAAGTTATTGAGCGTAAATATTGGACGAAGAAACCATAACGTTGAAATCTATCGGGGTTAAAGTTAGGGCTTAGAGCCTTGAGATAGGACAGGCACAAAGAAATTTTCCATTAATTTCCATGGAAGTTGTTTTCATAAGGAAAACACCATTAAACAACATTAAATTTTCCTTTATAATAATCCATTTATTGGTTTAATATGCAAGTACTACAAAGTATTCCTTTTTGTTAATAATTGTATATGAAGATTGCCCTCTAAATTAAGATGACAAAGAGCCAATTGAGTAGTTGTACCTAACCACCTTTACCTGGAGGAGAAGAAATCACCAAATCTAAGTGCACATGAGCTTAGATTTTTTAAGAAAGAAAAGTCCAAATTATGGCATATATTAAGCGGTGGATCATGCATTAATTAAGATTAGCACACCATATAATGTCATCTTAATTAGAGGTGGCAAATGGGTCATACGGGTCGGTAACGGGTCGGGTCATTACGGGTCGGTCATATACTGGTTAACCTTGTGTTCGGGTCACGTTTCGGGTCGGGTCCATGAAATTCGGGTTAAATCGGGTCGGGTTAAATCATGTCGGCTTGCCCACTGCAAAACAAATTAAAGGGCTATTGGAATCATATTTTGTAAAAAATTAAGACAAAACTTGACATAACAGAATAACATTTACATATAAAATATACATAAAACATATTTTAAACTTAGGAGGAGAAATATACACTATCAAAAACATTGAAGAACAGCAGTAATTAACGAGGAAGAAAATTTACCATGTTAATAATTAGGAATCTTAAAGGTGTAACTAGAAAAAACTAGAGAATGAATGGTTGAATCTTGATGTGCATTATGGAGTGAGCTCACCAAAACAGAAGAGGTCAGATCACATCTAACATGAAAAAAACATCCTGATAAATGCTCAAACTATGGTGCACATCCAGTGAGTGTGAAGCTAAAGATGATGGACATCAACCTGTGCTCGATCAAAAAGTCTACAGAGAGTTGGTTTCGGGTCATGTTCGGGTCTATCTACTTTCGGGTCGGGTTTGGGTCGGGTTGAAAATGGGTCTCGGATCTATTCGGGTTGAAACGGGTCTCAGGTCGGGTGTCGGGTCGGGTCCACGGGTACGAATCTATTTTACCGGCTCTAATCTTAATTAAGATAAGGGACATTTGATTCATTTATAAGTGTATTTGCATGTGGTGAGTAAAGACTGAGGAACGAAGACCCACCTCATTGCAGTATAACTTTGAGCATAGGTAAGCTATATTAAAGACAAGGCTGACAGCAAGTGAAGATCTGTAGACATTTGGGGGGAAAGTTATTCGTCACTAATTAATACTCCCTTTGTTCCAAATTAATTATCACGGTATACTTGATTGGAATATGGTTGTCTCATTTTATTTTTTTTCAACGACTATCTTGTTCCCTCCACTTAGGTCCGTTCTTTTCAACTTATATGAACTTATTTGCTTATATGAACTTGTTTTTTCTTATAAGGAGTGAATAAAATGAACGGAACAAATCCTACTTTTTCACTTTCAGTGATGTTTACACATTGTTCTCACTTCTCTCAATAAAGAAAATGAAATCTATCCATTTGTTGGTTCATGAGGATAAGATATACTCATATGGCTGACTGATATTATAGGGTGGACAAGGATGCAGATGGCAGAATTACAGAAGAGGAAGTCAGAGAGGTAGGAAAATTGAAGACCATAATCAATGTTGTTTTCCTATATTACATGTCTTATTTCTTGGTCATTGATTTATTCATTTATTTAATATATTGCAGATTATCTCACTAAGTGCGTCAGCCAATAAACTGTCCACAATTCTAAATCAAGCTGACGAATATGCTGCCCTCATCATGGAAGAGCTTGATCCTGATGGCCTTGGTTTCATTGAGGTTCATCTCTTTTTTCTTTTTTCACTTTCTAAAGTCATGGCCCAAGAAATTATAAAAGCCCAGCCCATTTAAAAGAAGAATTATGCTGGTGAGGTGGTTCAGTTCAGATTATAAGCCCAGACCAAAGTATTAAGCAAAGTCCATTATGATTGGAAGCCCATCCCTTTTGTCTACTCTTTAGTAGTACTTTTTTTTTCTTTTCTTTTTCTTGGTAATGTAGCGAGTCTGGGTCAAGGCCCTACTCTCAGGTGACCCCCAATCTAGAATATTTTATACTTTAGGTACCTAACACTACGAAAGTGAGAGCTCTCTTAAATTTTATACTTATTTCGAGATAACCATTTTTTAATACGAATTGTTTATTAATAAAATAGTACTCCTAATATACTCCCTCCTTTTTCTTTTGTTGTTCCTATTTGGAATCTTTTTGTGAGAGGAAATTAGTCAAAGTAGGAAAAATTTTCGGAAACGGAGGGAGTATAATTATAGAAAAAAGTGAAGATTGAAGTGGGGGATCTGTGAGATATAAATACTTTGTTTTGATGTTATTATTGGAATTTAGGTGGCTAACATCATAGCCATTTAGCCATGCTGTTTTGGTATCATAGAATACTTACTAATCATGTTTATTATCTATGCTAAATTTACAGCTCCATAACTTGGAAATGCTATTGCTTCAAGCGCCAACACACTCAAACAACACAGTGACAGATAGCCGTAAGCTTAGCCAATTGCTTAGCCAAAAGCTAGTACCAACCAAGGAGCCGAACCCCATCAAGCGAGGTGCCAGTAAGGTTGCTTACTTTGTCGAGGACAACTGGAAGAGAATATGGGTCGTCCTCCTATGGGTCGGCATCTGTGCTGGCCTCTTCACTTGGAAGTTCTTACAGTACAAAAATCGCTACGTGTTCCATGTCATGGGATATTGTGTCACTTTTGCTAAAGGGGCAGCTGAGACCCTTAAATTCAACATGGCTCTCATCCTTCTCCCTGTGTGTAGAAACACCATCACCTGGCTTAGAAGCAGGAGTAAGCTAGGGGTGGCAGTTCCGTTTGATGACAACATCAATTTCCACAAGGTAGTTGCCCTAGGTGTTGGGGTTGGAGTAGCGATCCACGTAATTTGCCATCTTACATGTGACTTTCCGAGGCTGCTACACGCATCAGATGAGGCCTATGAGCCACTTGGCCGGTACTTTGGGGAAACAAGGCCTCCGAACTACTGGTGGTTTGTCAAGGGAACGGAAGGATGGACTGGAATTGTCATGTTAGTCTTAATGGTGATCGCATTCACGTTGGCCCAACCTTGGTTCAGGAGAAACAGACTCAAGCTTCCCAAGGCCCTCAAAAAACTTACTGGGTTCAATGCATTTTGGTACTCTCACCATTTGTTCGTTATAGTCTATGCTCTCTTGTTAGTCCATGGGTGGTACCTCTACCTCAGCAGGGAATGGTACAAGAAAACGGTAAGCCAATTTTTTTTTGATGTTCCTATGTGTTTTAGTACGTACATGTGCCCCCCTCCCCGTCTCCTCTCCTTCACCCAAATTGCTGCTGCCAGGACTCGTCCCTGGTCTCCCCCCGGGAGATGAGCAGTGTTACCAACAAAGCAAGGGGTGATATTCAGCAAAAATCAGTTAAAAAGTTTCAGTTCGCATAAGAACATCTTTTTATTTCTATCTACTTGAAGAATTTCTTTTCGAAGGTTCTAACTTCTATAATTTCTGATGTTGTGGATCGTGACTTTGATGCAGACATGGATGTATCTCGCTGTGCCAGTTCTATTGTATGGCTTTGAGAGGGTGATAAGGGCATTCAGGTCTGGTTATAAGACAGTGCAGATATCAAAGGTTTGTGACATGTTGAATGCTTTCTGCAGAAATCCGATAGATATGAAATTGTGCAATGCAGAGAAATAATATGTTACCTGTATGCTATGTAGGTTGCGGTCTACCCAGGGAATGTGTTATCATTACAAATGACAAAGCCTCAGAATTTCAGATACACTAGTGGACAGTACATATTTGTAAACTGTGCTGAAGTTTCTCCCTTTGAATGGTACTAATACACTTTTAACAACCTCAAGTTGATATATAATTGATTGATTATTTTTGGTAAAAGAAGTTAGTTTTCAATCTGATATGGGTGTTGAATTGTTGTAGGCATCCATTCTCTCTTACTTCAGCTCCAGGGGACGATTACGTAAGCGTTCACATTCGAACTTTGGGTGACTGGACCTCTCAGCTTAGAACACTCTTCTCCAAGTTATGTCAGCCCCCTACAAGCAGTGACCAGAGTGGCCTTCTTAGGGCTGATATGGGAAATGGACCTATTCCAAGGTATTTTCGAATTGCACACTTTCTGCACTTACCTTTTATACTTTACACAGACGAGTTTAGGAATATAAGTTCATATAAAGGCTAATGGGGTCAGATATGTTCAAATTAGGAGAGATAAGTTTGTACAATTGTTATACCTATATGCTATGCTAAATGCTGAGTGTGACTTAACATTCTTTTGTAGGATGCCTAAGCTCAAGATTGACGGGCCATACGGAGCACCAGCTCAAGACTATAAGAAATACGACGTCCTTTTACTAGTAGGTCTTGGCATTGGAGCAACACCATTGATTAGTATACTCAAGGACGTGCTCTACCACATCAAGCAACAAAAAGATGTTGAGAAGGGAATAGCAGATGAGTTCAACGTGCATAAGAAGAAGCCGTTCCTTGTGAAACGAGCATATTTCTATTGGGTGACGCGAGAGCAAGGATCTTTCGACTGGTTTAGGAGCGTGATGAATGAGGTGGCTGAGAATGACCGAGACAATGTGATCGAACTCCATAACTATTGCACAAGTGTCTATGAAGAAGGCGATGCAAGGTCGGCCTTGATTGCTATGCTCCAGTCCTTACACCATGCTAAGAATGGTATGGATATTGTGTCTGGATCTAAGGTGAAGACTCATTTTGCTAGGCCTAATTGGAGAGCTGTGTTCAAGCATGTTGCTATCAACCACACTGATAAGAGAGTTGGTAAGCATTTCTCATATTAGTGCATTCTTTTTTCTTTCGAGTACCTCTATTTCTGTTTGGGAATAATGTTGAGTTGTAAATTTAACTTCTATATATGTGGTTGTTACAGGGGTATTCTATTGTGGTGCACCTGGCTTGACTCAACAACTGAGACATTTGTCACACGATTTTTCAAGGAAGACATCTACCAAGTTTGATTTTCACAAGGAGAATTTTTAAGAGTTGTTTCATTGGCACCAATAGTCTCCTAACAAATCCTAGTAAATATAATATACAGTACCTTATATATTCTTTGATTATTAGGACAGGATTTGTTCCTTATTTTTCTTCCCTTTGGTTTACATTAGAGTTTTGAGGACGGCTTGCGATCATGCACATCTTAGTCCAAATGTAATATATATCTATAATAAACAGTGATATTAAGAATTTATTTATTTATTGTTGTGGGCACTATAATCAAATAGTGTAACGTATATAACAGAAAGTTTTATTTAATTTGCAATCGTGGTATATCCTATATAGAGGAACTAAGTACCCAACAACCAATCAAATAATTTTGTAATTCCGTTTTATTGAATTTCATTATTCAACGTCTAAACAGTTTGGAATTTTTTCCTTGAATAATGCTAAAATGAGTATTAATTCCTGAAATGTGCCCAAGTTCAAATTAATTCCATGGATACCGTCCACGTAGGACGGCACGCCAGAAATTTGTTTTTTTCAAAGCAAACCGAACTTCAAGTTATTTGAAAACAGTATATGGGGTAAAACCGCTACTTGAAGTAGCGGTTTACTAGGCAAAACCGCTACTTGAAGTAGCGGTTTACTAGGCAAAACCGCTACTTGAAGTAGCGGTTTACTAGGCAAAACCGCTACTTGAAGTAGCGGTTTATATGCATCCCTTTTATAACTTGTCTCAGGGACATCATATAACCGCTATTTGAAGTAGCGGTCAACTTTACATTATTGGTATTAACCGCTACTTGAAGTAGCGGTTTTATATGCACGCTTTTATAACTTGTCTTAAGGACATCATATAACCGCTATTTGAAGTAGCGGTCAACTTTACATTATTGGTGTTAACCGCTACTTGGAGTAGCGGTTTTGTTAAAAAAACAAAATTCTCGCGTGCCGTCCTACGTGGACGGTACTCAGGGAATTAATTTAAACTTGGGCACATTTCAGGAATTAATACCCATTTTAGCATTATTGAAGGAAAAAAATTCAAACAGTTTGATATGATTTAACATTAATGATCTCGTTATCTACATTAACCTTTGTAATGAACACAATATCGTTATAAGTTATAAATTTATAGAATATTAGTTTGTTGGATATCAATATATAGTACTGTAGTTTTGTACTTGGCTTGTCTTTGAAATCTGATACAACTGGATGATAGTGGTTAGCTACCAGAAATTTTTAAGATAAAGGTTTTAGAACAAAGGAAGAGTAAGATAATAAAACAAAGAGAAAAAAGAAGTTATTAATTGCAACATTTGCTCACGTGGAGCTCCACCAAAGTAAGGTTATTGAAGGGAAACTCACTAGTACAATCTACAAACAGACTCTGAGTTAACAGCTTAACACTAGTCTTCCGTCTTACCATTAGATGGTGTGAAATTTGTAGAAGAAACTGAGTTGATGAAACGAACAAGAACACCAGAAGATTATGTCATCATCGCCATGACTTTTGTGGCTCAGACCTTAAAACTAATGCATTATTGAATTGTGTAGTGTTTACAAGAGAGAGAAAGTTTCTCTAGAATTATTACATCAACTGTATGAAATGAAAATTAGAAAGTATTTATAGAGCTACAGCTAGAAGAGAGGGAGAGGGAGAGGGAGAATGTGAGCTAATAACAAACAATAACAAACTCTAATTAACTTCTCCTGAGTTAGTTAGATGGGATGTAATCAGGTGTGATGCAGAGGATTTGGATGAGGTGGCAGCTATAACCGGATCTGGTCTGGGTGCCCGGTGGAACCTGTTCTGGGACAAGGTACCCGGTACGTAGAATTGGGTTTTGGCATATGTGAGGTGGTCAGATGGCCCAAATATAATTAAGTAAAAAGTTAGTAGGCCTATAGGCCCATTTAATTTTTTTTTAAATTTTTATAACTCAATCGACCCATTTTGTATCTTTGTTAAGCCGACAACCTGGTACCCGATTTCGGACCCAAGTACCGCGGTTCCTAGTATGGGTCCAAAAATTTATTACCCGGTTGGACCAGTTCCAATTCCAGTATTTTGGGACCCACCAATTGCGGTTCCGGGTCTGGGTCTATGAAATTCCACCGGGTACCCAGTTGTGCTCACACCTACTATCAATGACCCAAGGCATATGTGTAGATGTTAGGAAAACAAAATTTACCTGCTACACAAGCTGATTTGGAATGACTTGAGCTAGCTTGTCCTGAATTGTAATCATTTTGCTTGTCTAACATAGCCACAAGTCTCTGATATTGCTCATTAGTTATTGGCATATCTTGTTGAGTGATAGTACCAACAACTTCCTCTTCATCATTTTGCACAGCATCATTTTGCACAACAGCAACTACTCTTTTTCCAGAAGTATATCCAAGCTTGTAGCACCTTTGTATACTGTGTCCCGGCATCTGGCAGTGGTCACAGTAATAGTTCACCCTCTTTTTGTCAGGCCTCTTATCATTAGCATAAGAGTTCTTGTAGTATGAGTTAGTAGCAGCAGGAGGTCTGTTTGTTCTTTCATAGGAATTGTAATGAAATTTGCCTTTGTTAGCAACAAAAGCCATAGTAGAATCATCTCCACCATGAGATACAGTATGATAGAGTTGCTTATGCTTCTCTTCTTGAACCAGAAGCCTATAAGCATGTGAAATGGCTGGTAAAGGTTGCATGAGTAAGAGACTACCTTTCACAACTTCATAGCCATCGATCAATTTCATGAGAAATTGAATTAGCCTCTTGTCCCGCTTGAGATTTGAGTAGCTTTCTTGTGATAGTGCAAGAATAGTTACCACAATCACGGAGTTGGCAATGGACCAACATCATCAAGATGATCCCAAACTCGTTTGATTTTAGTGAAAAAAGTTGAAATGATGTCTGAACCTTGTTTCAGTTCATCAAGATTCTGTTGTACAGCATAAAGAACTGTACCAGAAGATGCACCAAATCTTTCTTCTAAGTTCTGCCAAATTTCTCTAGCTGTGTGAAAATATAACACACTTCTAACTAATTCCTAATCTAAAACTCCTAGAATCCAAGAAATCAACATTGAATTACACCTTTCCCATGCTTTTAGCTCCTTAGTACCAGCACTAGGCTTATGAATTGATCCATCAATCATACCTAATTTGTTCTTAGCAGATAAACTGATCATCATTGATCTTTTCCAGTCACCATATCCTTCTCCATTGAATTTTTCAGACACAAGTTTAATTCCAGGATTATCAGATGGATGAAGATAAAAAGGTGAAGTAGGATCTTGTGTAGGATCTAGGATGTTATTTTGACTGTTTTATGAAGAATTGTTAGAATTTGGAACTTCTTCCATGATATGAGCAGATTTAGAAGCTAAAATGAGCAATTTGAGCAAGAAACGAGCAATTTGAACTAAAAATGAGCAATTTGAACAAGAATCGAGCAATTTGAGCAAGAATCAATCAATTTGAGCAAGAACTGAGCAAATGAGATGAATCAGATATGAATCAAAGAAAGATCAGGAAAAACGCAAATTCAAGAGATGATTGAAGTGATTAATCAAACAATTGAAAGCGTATAACGAATCAAACAATTTTAATCAGCTAATTGTTTGCAGAATTTCAATCAAATGAACAATTTCAAAGAAAAGAAAACGAAGAACACGAACTGATTTGAACAAACAGACCTCAGAATTTCATAACCGCGTAAATCAGGATTGAATCTGGTTGCTCTGATACCATGTGAAATTTGTAGAAGAAACTGAGTTGATGAAACGAACAAAAACACCAGAAGATTATGTCATCATCGACATGACTCTTGTGGCTCAGACCTTAAAACTAATGCATTATTGAATTGTGTAGTGTTTACAAGAGAGAGAGAAAGTTTCTCTAGAATTATTACATCAACTGTAAGAAATGAAAACTAGAAAGTATTTATAGAGCTACAGCTAGACTAGAGAGGGAGAGGGAGAATGTGAGTTAATAACAAACAATAACAAACTCTAATTAACTTCTACTGAGTTAGTTAGATGGGATGTAATCAGGTGTGATGCAGAGGATTTGGATGAGGTGGCAGCTGTAATATCATTGATCTTATCAGATGGACTACGTGTTTCCCGCACTTTTAACAGGAGAACATAGAAAAGAATCAAAGAAAGGCTTATATCATCACAGAGGATAATCCTTTTATAGCCTTGTCTCTTTGCTAATTGATCCGACTAGACTAAATCATAAAATTTAAAATCATATTAGACGATTCAAACTAAACTATGCTAGATCTTATATAATTTATAACAAAACACCACATTTTAAGCGCAGAGAACAAAATAAATGACTTAATTATCTCATAATTTTTAATAAAATCTTTGCCCCTCTCAGTTATATGTAACATATTTTTACGCTAACTTTATCACAACAAGTGTTGCCAAATATACACAACTATATGGATATCGCCTACGCCACTAACTAGTTTAGTCTCAAATTCTTGGTGCATCTATCTATTAGCTCATAAATAACTAGATGAATAGTCCATTCTTCTCATAGATTTTATTATTAGTATTATAATTGTTGTGACAGATACAACTAACAAAACAAATAATAATGAACAATCGACACAAGAATTTAATGTGGTTCACTAACAATGTGTTAGCTACGTCCACGGGCAGAGGAGAAACGGTTTTATTAGATTTAGGAGAGAGTACAGATTTCAGAATATGGAGGCAGATGTTAATAATAGGATTTATATAGTACCCTCCTTATTAACCCGTGCTAGGTTAGTCCTAGCACCAGATAATTAATTTAAGCCATAGTTCAACAATAATTATAAAATTGCCTTATTTTTATTATTGTTATTGTTTTTTTTTTGATAAATTGGGGTTTGTATTATTCACTAGTTTTTGTCCCGGGCCATACACCCCGGATTATTTACCGACGTGCATTTGAAGTCTTCAAAAATAGAAATATTTGTCTTTAAATGATTTTTTCCCCCATAAAGACCAACATAAGCATTGTAGTGTAGTTGGTTAGTGCATTATCATATCAAATGAGAGGTCATGGGTTCGAGTCTTGAAACATACATTTTTATTGTTTAATATTTCATTTGATTGTGTAGGAGAGGGGAGAATTTTATATATATATATATATATATATATATATATATATATATATATATATATATATAGATTTAAAGGGGGCATAATGGCTGCCATTACACCGATCCATTAAGGCAGATTATAAAAAAAGATTACATCAGCAGCAATTGCACAGAAGCAGTTCATGAGGGTTACAACCAAGCTAAAAATGCATTTTCCCTTGGCAGCCCTTGCTTTGCTAGTGAGTCCGCCACCATATTCGAGCTTGGACCTTTGTGCTTGATTTGAACACTCAAATGAGATTATTATTGTTATTGTTATATTGGTAATTTGGTATTATTATTATTCAATTCTTTCTTTGCGGAGCAAGGAGTCTCGTGTTATAGTACATGCTCTTATGCTAAATACAGTTTGATTGAGATCACATCACAGCATTTGTTTTACATCTTAAGTGGAATCATTGTAAAGGCACTACTCCTAAAAGTCATGAAAAGAATGTTAATCAGTTAATGCATATATAATTTTCCTGAATATATATAACTTTGATTGGTTTGCTTGATTGAGTGTTATTATGTTTGAATTTACAGGTGGCAGAATAGGTGCCCTTCTATAGATTTTAATTATGTTGGTCCTTCGTTGATTTTAGTGGTTGTAAAAGAAGAATGTTACAATATATGACTATATTATAAGCCTATAAGGTGATATGATAGTCAAGCTCAAAGAATAATGAGATTTAGGTTTACTTAAAAGCTTGAAAATCAGTAGCTAATTTGGCATCATAGAGTTGGGATTCTTTATTTCATGGCTGGCTGAGAGTTGCATGTCCCTTTTGAGGTGGTTAGTGCAAACGAAAAGTTTTTTGTGCACGTATAAGCTATAAAGTCATGCATGAATGTTTCAACCTCTGTTATTTCCAACATACTTTCTACTACTAGGTTATAATAATCAAATTTACTGTTTTACGAAATTCAGGAAAAATTGTCACAATTTCGATATGATAGACATTACGTAATAGCTAGTATAAGATTGAGCTATGGGAATATGACAACAGTCCAACTATTAATAAGAAAGGTTTTTGAGTTAAACCATGTTCCAATCAGGGGCGGATCTAGGATTTCGAATTTGGGGGGTCCTAATTAAACCAAGCACATAGATAATGATCACAATACACAAATGAGAAGTTCAGTTTTAATGATAAGAAAACTAAACTTTATAATATTTGAGTCATTTATTAGACATAACTTCATTATATCCATGTTTTAAACTTTTAATAGCTATGTCCATTTTTTGCAAATTCAACGTATTGACTTCTACACTCGTCAATAGACGCGACTCTTACCTTTAATATCTTCTATTATCTGTTCCTAAAGTTTGTAAGAAGTTGATTGATATAAATTTAGTAAAATGTAAATAGAGACAAATCTAAAATTTTACATAGTAAAATTAGTATTAAGTATTTGTAAATAAATCTTCATCATACTTAATAGAGCAATAGTGTACAAAGTCAAATTGTTAAATTTATTTGGAAACAGAAGGAGAATAATCATTATATCACAAAAAAGAAATGGTTAAATCTAGAGATAAAATTAAGAGAGATGGATACTTTTCAAAAGAATGAAATGAAGATACAAAATAGAAAAGAAAAAATGGTAAAAGAGAAAGAACATAAACTAAAAATAAAAATAAAAATAAAAAACAAAGCATCAAGGAAAAAAAAGGAATTGGTATTCACTGTTGAAGGATCGAACCCGCGTTATAAGTACCGCATGCAATAAGTTGTGAGAGTCTCTACCACAAGTTGCTTTGAATTGATTTGTTGCGCAGGTATCAGTTTTATTTTAGTGTAAAAGCTGTATGACGTTAAAAAATAAAAAGGAAATTTATTTTTTGGTGGGGCCCGTGCCACCCAGGACCCTTAGTAGGTCCGCCCCTGGTTCCAATGCTTCGTTATAGAGTGTTAGCATATTGGAATAGTTTCTCTATTTCTCCTTGATCTCCGATATATTATATATGAATATGTAGTAATGTAGATAAGCAAGATTATTTTTGGAATTTTTTTAATCGAATAATATTTATAACTGCCAAAGGACCAACTCAACCAAAAATTTAAACAATGGTTGGAGTTTCAGGAATAGTTTTATACTCTATCACCCCTGAGTGTAGATGCGAAGATGTGCCTCCCTCATATTCGTATGTCACGCTGGTTGGAGTCGTCGAATAGTTTTATCTTCTATCACGCCCATGTGGATGCAAAGACGCGCCTCCTCATACCTAGCGCTAAATATTCCACTTAGAAATGAGGGGTAGATGAGATTTGAACCTGTGACCTTTACGTCACGCTGGCTTTAATACCATGTCAAAGGACCACCCCAACCAAAACCTTTTGCATCCACACTAGGGCGTGATAGAGTATAAAACTATTCATAGGACTACAACCATCAGCTTAAGCTTTTGGTTGAGTTGATCCTTTGACAATAACTTCAAATTTTCATATATATTTCAAAATTACAAAGCATTTTACTTCACTAAATTCGATAATACTCATGAATATCGGTAATTTTAAGTGTATATATACTCCCTATTAAGATGTATTGCGAAGGAATAAAGATATGATCGATATAATTAGAGCAATTTATACCCCTTCATTAACTCCATTACACCTCCCTTTCTCTTGATCTAGGCCGGCCTTAGCTTGGCAAATGGCAATGGAAGATAAGAACGAAAACAAATTTTGATTAAATAAAAAAGAAAGCAATTTGTAGAGTGGAAGAACCTAACCTCATTATAATTTTAGGATAGAATTTGCAGATATCATATAATAATTGTATCATCAAAATGTTTTTAGGAGCATTAAGATACACTCTAGGTTATTCTTAATATATATAATTTGCTTATGCTCACGTCAGAACATTTGCATCTTACCTCTTAATTAAGTGGAATCTTAGTAAAGACATTACAACTAAAAGGTTATGTAAAGTATATAAATGCATATAATTTTCTTCTTGATGATAACATTTTTGCCTGTAGTCGTAATGTTTGATTGAGTGTCATTATTTTTGAATTTACGGGTTGCAGAATATATTGGTGCTTTTGAATGATTTCTAAGTTGGATCCTTGTTTGATTTTTCTTTTTATCTATTTTTACTTTATATTTTTTTGGGTGATTATAACGGAGAAATGTATCAATATTTAGTGGAATATATAGTGAATCAGTCAAAGAATACAGAGATTCGTACACTAAAAAGCTTGAACCTCATTACCATCCACTATATATTTTACTAAATGCAACTAGACCTAGTTATTAAACAGGGTAGTCCAATGGCTAAAGGGTTATCATTAAATTTATAGGGCTTTTATTGGATAAGGTTTTAATGAATAAAGTCATTATTGGACAGGGTCATTATAGAGCCAATAAATTATCCCAATAATTTTGAAAAATAAATTAGATATTGTAAAACTAATTACATGTATGGAAGCCTATTCAATTATATTCACTTTTGTCTCTCACCGTTCATTATTTTTCTTACCCGGTTGCCGACCCGTCCATTATCGACCTGCAACCCGCATTGACCTGACTCGCTAGCGACCCCCTTATGAAGTGACCCTTTATGACCTGCACCAAACCTGACCCTGCCCGCCAAATAATCAGGTCTAAATGCAACAAGTACTAGTTAGTTTGGCCTGGTATCAAAGAGTTGGATGACTGTATTACATATGGTTGGCTCGGTCTCTCATCTTTTGCAATAGTATCATTTAAAAGTTGAACCCCCTATATCCATTTTCTAAATTTTAATTAGCGAAATTTTTATTTTATAAGTTTAGTAGGAGCACTAATCACAAGTCCTTAAACATAAAAATTTCATTATTTCGAAATAGGAGTAATATGCAGTGTTATTTATAAGAGTATTTAGTCGATGCTCACACAAAAAAAAAGTACTCACATATTAGAATATACTCCCTCCGGTCTTTATTTGTTTACCCGTTTCTTTTACACAGAGTTTTGGGAGAAATAGTGTTGTGGGACATAAAAAGAAAGAGAAAAGATGTGTGGCTTTTCTCCATTAAAGCTGAATGTGTGTCATGGAAAGTTAGTGGGCCCATTCCAAAAATAGAAACAAAAGAAATGGGTAAACTAATAAGGGACATCCCAAAAAGGAATACGGGTAAACTAATAAAAATCGGAGGGATTATATATCATAGAAATATTTGTCAAATTTTTTTTTTCCAAATCGGACTTGAACTCTCTCGTAAACAATAATGCGCTACTATATTTTATGATTTGGTTATGAACCACAACCCTATCAAGATTGGTCAATTTTTTGGACAGATATATAAATTTGGTAATTAATGAAAAAGATTAAGCTAAATCGGTAAAATTAATCATCAATATAAATAATGAATTGTTAATTAAGGTTGATCATCTCCACAAGCCGGTTCAATTCACATAATCATATTAGAAATGTAAATTTGTTCATACAATGGCATAATATATATTATCAAGGAGGAGTGGATGAGATTTAAACCCGTAGCATTTATGTCACACTGACTCCAATATCATGTCAGATGACCAACTCAACCAAAAATTTAAGCTGATAGTTGAATTCTTAGGAATAGTTTTCTACTCTATCACCCATTCTCTATATGAGTTACAATTTGGCCCTGTTCTTTTGTACTTATTTTGGCTGAACTGAACTGAAAATAACTGAACTGAACTGAAATTTACTGAACTGAATTGAAATTAACTGATAATAATAATAATAATAATAATAATAATAATAATAATAATAATAATAATAATAATAATAATAATAATAATAACAATAACAATAATAATAATAACAATAACAATAACAATAATAATAACAATAACAATAACAATGCGTCTATATCAACTGTTTCTTTATCATTTCATTACATGCATGAATATCGACCTATAAGCATGGTTGGGTGTCTATATAAGATAATTTCAAAACTCCTTGCAATGCGTCTTCAGCAAGTTATGGGTACTCTTATTGGGCCGCACCAGTCTTCTTTCGTCAAAGGGCGTCAAATCCTTGACGGTGCTCTCATAGCCGGTGAAGTCATAGACACTTGTAAAAGAAACAAAATAGCTGCCACAATTTTGAAGCTCGACTTCCATAAGGCGTTCGATAGTGTTGCTTGGAGTTTCCTTGACTGGATTTTGAATCAAATGAATTTTCCTACCAAATGGAGGGATTGGATAAAGACTTGTGTGACGACTACATCCGCCTCCATCCTAGTGAATGGTTCACCCACCATTCCTTTCAAGCTTCAAAGGGGCCTCCGGCAAGGAGACCCGCTTTCCCCATTCCTTTTTGATCTTGTAGTCGAATCTCTCAGTCTACTATTCCAAAAGGCAGCATTGTTGAAGCTTTGGGAGGGTCTTGAAGTGTCCAAAAATAGCTTCCGCATCACACACCTTCAATATGCGGACGATACCATCATGTTTTGTCCTCCAAACATTGATTACCTTCTAAACATCAAGAAGGAACTTGTGCTCTTTGAACTTGCTTCGGGACTCCAAGTTAACTTCCACAAAAGTTCAATTATGGGTCTAAATTAGGGATGGCAATTGGGCGGGGCGGGTGCGGAGGATGGTCCCTCCACACCCGCACCCGCGTAAATTTCTCATCCCCATCCCCGCCCCACCACCCATTGCGAGGGAAGATTCCATACCCATCCCCGCCCCACCACCCATTGCGGGGGAGAATTCCAGACCCACCCCCGCCCCACCACCCGCATGGGTACCCACACCCGCGTCGTACCCGCGCCGTACCCACTTTTTCCCCGCAACTAGTATCCTCCCAATAAATCCACCAAAACAATCTGCCATTACATACTACCTAAGTCTACTTCACAACATAATATAGAAAAGAAATTTTAAGATTGATAAGTCACCACATTCAAATACATTAATAAAGAAAAATATTCTATTACATATTAAAAAGTGTCTTCAAATACATTATAAAATGTCATCAAATATGTCAATCAATCAAGGGAAGATGCTCCAGTTGTTTCTGCATCACGTTCATCTTCAACCTCTTCCATTAATTTAGAATACTCCAATTCTTTCAACCTCTAATATGCTTAGGTTTGTACTGGGCCATCCATGGTATACATCACATATACCACTTTCATTGAATGAGAAATTCAGAACACATGCATCTTGAACAAAAATGAGAATAACAACAGATTCATGATAATTAATAGGACTAGTGGCCTCTAAAACCGTGGCTACTAATGGCATAACTATAGATTCATCGAAATACATATGATAAAATCGAAGAACTTGCAATATTAGGCAAAAATAATATTACTGCAACAATGAAAAAAATGAGACGAATCCAAAAATAAATAAGAAAGAACCATTTACCTTCAATTCGTGATAGCATCGAACAGGCGAGTAGCAGTGTAGCACCAAGCAAACGAGCAGCACCGAGCATGCGAACAGCAACGATAAAAAACAGAGCACCAATTTTGAAAAAGAAGAGGTGGTCACAGACTCACAGTGGGCATGGCTGACTGACTGAGAGTCGTGAAAGAGGAGGGAGAGTGGGAAACTGGAGTGGCTGCATTCCTCTTCTCATGTTAAAACCCTAAAATTTTGAAAGAGAATCAGATTTAGGACTTTTAGAATTTAGAGTTTTAGTTTTCACATGTATGGGTTGAGTGATGGGCTACAGATCACTGATGGCTTGGGTCAAAGTCCTCAAAGCCCATATGGCCATATTACAGATTTGTAATTTGCAAAATAAAATTATTAGTAATATAAGTAGTAACTAAGTACTAAGTACATAGATAGGATTTTTATAATAAATATGCGGGGCGGGGCGGGGGTGGGGCGGGGCGGGTGGGGATGGGGCGGGGCGGACGGGGATGGAGCGGGTATAGCATAAAATCCACACCCGCTCCACCACCCATTGCGGGTACAATTTTAATCCCCATCCCCGCCCCATCTCCGCCAAACCTAGACCCATCCCCGCCCCAATTGGGCGGGGATGAGGCGGGTCTCCTACTTGACCCGCCCCACTGCCATCCCTAGTCTAAATGTTGATGATATGTGACTGCAAAATGCTGCGAGTACCCTTCTCTGTCGAATTGGTACTCTACCTTTCAAGTATTTGGGCCTCCCAATTGGAGGTTCTTGCTCAAGATTAAGCATGTGGAATCCTATCATAGATCGAATGGAAAAAAAGCTGGCATCATGGAAAGGTAACATCCTTTCCCTTGGGGGTCGTCTCACCCTCCTGAAATCATCCTTGTCTTGTCTCCCCCTCTACTTCTTATCCCTTTTTCCTATCCCAAGAGGGGTCCTAGAAAAAATATCTGCCATTCAAAGGCAATTTTTGTGGTGTGGTACTATTGGAAAAAATACCTTGCCCCGGCTCCTTGGCACCTAGTAAAAACACCTAAAATCCTAGGTGGGCTGGGTGTGGGTGATCTACTCCTCAAAAATAAGGGTCTGCTTTGCAAATGGGTGTGGAGGCTCATATCTGACAATAAGTCCCTTTGGAGTTGTCTGGTGCGCGCCAAATACAAATATGGGCCGTCATTCACGTTGTTCGACCTCTGTATTCCAGCCTCGGGCGGGCCGTGGAAAAATATATGTGCCTCTCTATTGCGAAATCCCGGGGTAAATTCCATGATTTTCAACAATTTCAAGATGAAAATTGGTGATGGGTCAAAAACGCTCTTCTGGCATGACCTTTGGGTGGGAACTGCTCCTCTCAAGCAGTTATGCCCGAGACTTTTTTCCATTAGCAATATGAAAAATGCCATGGTATCTTCCTGTGGGTTATGGGATGGTATGGATTGGAGGTGGAGCCTTTCTTGGGCTAGGATGTTAAGACCTCAAGATATTGAGGAAAGCAATGCCCTCTTCGTGATATTGGGCCGGGTTACTCTATCCCCTTCAGATTCCGACTATATGGTCTGGACTCCTCATAGGCTGGGCGAATTCTCCGTGAAATCTTTTGTCCTGGAACTTGAAAAAATCGAATCATCATCTTCATGTAACTCCATCAGTCGTCTATGGCGTGGACTGGTGCCATTTAGAATTGAAGTCTTCATATGGCTTGTTCTCCAAGGAAAAATCAACACCAAATCCAAGCTAGCAAGAATTGGTATCATTAATGATGAAGAAATCCTTTGCGTTTTATGTGGGGAATTTGCGGAGACATGTGATCATCTTTTCCTCCTTTGCAAATTTTCCTCAAGCATTTGGAGTTGGTGGATCAACCTTTGGAACCTCAATTGGGTCTCACCGTCCTCTATTCGCGAAGCTTTTGACCAATGGTCCTTCCCTAAGTGTGGAGATCTATTCAGAAAAATATGGGCAGCAAGTTTCTGCATCATTCTATGGTCGATTTGGAAAGAACGCAACGCAAGATGTTTCGAAAGCAAATCATGTTCTTTGGAGCAAATTCATGATCTCATTCTTCTTAGATTATGTTGGTGGATTAAGGGGTGGGGGGTCCCCTTCCCTTATAATCCAAACGAGGTGATCCGAAACCCGCATTGCCTCATGTCTTTCTCACCTCCTCATCATGTATCAAGATCTCGAGCTTTAAATGTGGATGCGATGTGGTCAACCCCCCCGGTCGACTATATCAAATGGAATGTTGATGCCTCTCTAAACTCCTATCTCTCAAAGTCAGCTATTGGAGGAGTTCTCCGTGATCATAATGGCAGATTCATATGCGTTTTCTCTAGCCCCATTCCATGTGTTGAAATAAACCATGCTGAAGTCCTCGCCATCCATAGAGCCATCAAGCTTTATCTAGCCCACGAATCCTTACAAAGCCGCAGCCTCATTGTTGAATCTGACTCGCTGAATGCGGTAAAATGGTGCACTTCAGTCAGCAAAGGTCCCTGGAACCTGACTTTTATCATCAACTTCATCCGAAGAAGCCTTTTGTTAGGCTGCGGAATCCAGATAATCCACAAAGGTAGGGATTCAAATGTAGTGGCTGATGTTTTAGCAAAGCAAGGACTGCAAAGATGGGATGATTTCGTAGCATGGCTCTAGTTATCAGTCTTGTTTTACCATTTCATCTAGTAGTATGTTAATTCTAGGCCTTCTAGTTCTTGTAAACTAGCTGGGGATTGGAGCCTGATGTTATGGCTCCATCCTGCTGAGGTGGTTTTGTAACTTTTGCTTTAAAAAGCCTTTTAATGAAATAACCCCCAAAATTATCAAAAAAAAAACCAATAATAATAACAATAACAATAACAATAATAGTAACTGAAGTGAAATTAACTGAAAATAAGTGCAAAAGAACAGGGCCTTTAAACTTCAAAAAAAAATGTAGTCAGTAGCAACAAAAACAAAACAATGATATTTCACTTCCAAGTAGGGCATGGCGTAGAGAATCTCATCGGCGAACTCAAGACGAGGAGCTAGACATATTCATCAAAGTAATCACCCTATACCTTCAAGATGCTAAGTAGTAATTAATCCATTTACCAAACGACAAAATTTAACTGCCAATCTTTTATTGAAAGCTAAAGAATCTACTCCATTTATTAGATGTTACTACTTTCAAGTAATTTCAACCTTAATTTTGAGTCTTTGACCTACTGCTATTCCCTATATCCATCACATATTTAGATGCATGGCTGCCAATTGCCAACTACCTTAATAACTGTCAATGTCAAATTCTTCTATGGAAAATTTACCAAAAAAAACCTTAAAAGTTCAATTTTACGAAAAAATCTTTTAAAGCATTCTTTGCAAAAAGCCAAAAAGAAACCACAAACTTATTTTTTCTTGCAAGATGAAACATATTCCCATTTTCCGGTGTAGTTTTTGAGATGCATAGGGGTGATGCTGCAGTTAATGAAAATAGGGGATTAAAAGAAGATAGAGGGGTCAACGTCGGAATTGAGAAAAACCACACCGGAAAATGGGAATAGGTTTTATTTTGCAAGAAAATTTAAGTTTGTGGTTTATTTTTGCAAAGATTGCCTTAAAAGGTTTTTTTTCGCAAAATTGAACTTTTAAAAGGTTTTTTTTGACAAATTTTCCTTTTTGTATTTAAAAAACATCCTTTAAAAAAATATTTAAAAAGCAAAGAACTACCAAAGGGAAAATTTTCCACTATGAAAAAAATTAAATGACAAAACTGTCCTCAGTAAAATAGCATAGGCAAATACTAGTAAAGTCAGTAGTTCCAACTTCCAATTTCAATAAAATACTACTCCCTCCGTCCCATAATATAGTGCTTATTTCTTCTTTTTTCACGGGAATTAAGAAGAATGGAGGGAATAGTAGAATTCTAAGAAAAATATATTTAATGAAGTACTTTTGTCTTGGAAGTACTTCTTTATTTTCTTTTTCCTTAAAAAAATTCAATAAGCAATAAATTTTCCTTGGAATGGTGCATAGCAATAAATAGGAGCACACATTTTGAAAGAAAAGGTATGAATATTTTGGAAAATTTGTGCAAAAGTTGAGGATAATTAAGTCCAAATAAATAAATAAAAAATGAAGTAAGCACAATATTTTGGGACACCCAAAATGGAATGTAAGCACTATATTATGGGACGGAGGGAGTAGAAAAAAATTAGCAGGCAAACATTACAACACGCACACTTAGGAGAATCAGATATAATGTAAACAGATCAATAATTATATCAAAATGAAAACTGCTAAAAACAAGGGTGATTGAAGTATTAATTGTTCAATACATCAAAATTTAATTTGTGTGGTTATTTTGTTTATTACCCTCCTAAAATTGCATGTCAAGATATTTGATCGTTGCATATAATCTGAAAACGGAGAAAGTATATAATTAAGTGTTCTATCCATCTTTGTTGGAACCCTTGTCGAGTTATGTCGAAGGTGGATGCTTCATGCACCTTTGCTTCGGTTGAGGAGTGGTTTTGGGTTAATGGGTAAATTAGTATTATACTTCTCTACAATTAGTAATTTTTAAAATAAAATGGCTCTAAAAACTCTCATGAACTAGTTCGTGGTCCATGCAATTTAGCATTTTCCGGCCATCATCCTAGACCTCTAAATGTTTTTTCCTTTTGTAAGTTGTGGTAGCAAACACTTTAATTTGATAATTTACATCCTCCATACATATGGAATTTTGTTCTAGTGTAAAGGGAAGATAAGCCCTCCACTGGTCCACATGATTAATGATGCTCCAAAAAAGGTTATACTACTAATATTCCCTGCTCCCCAAAAATAATAAGTGATTGAGGGACATAAGTAGGTCTCTATTAGCATTAGGAGTATTATTTGTTGAATAGTCTAAAGTTGAACTGTTTTATTGAGCTTTCTAATAATGTGTGGTTAATTAAAAAGGCTACTTACCCCTTGATCATCAACTACACTCATGATTACAAAATCTACCTTAGACCTACCCTTGGGGTTGGAGACCACCTTATTAGCTTTGTACCCACTACCATGGAAAAACTAAATATATAACAAGTTAATGAATTATGTGTCTTATTTGATAAATTGAGATTTGGGCATAAATAAATTAAAGGTTTTGACCAATATTAGAGGATTAACTAGTCAAATATTCTAATATTAGTATTTGGTAAATAAAGGATTGAAAGAGCTTTTTTAGAGTCAAGCCTCTAATTCTGAAACAAAAAAACTAGTTTGCTGAAAGAGGATTGAGAATATTGAAGTGAAATGACACTAAGGCTATAATGTAATTAACTATATATCAGCTATATTATTTACTGAACACTATTAATACAAACAACTAATATGTACAATCATCAAGTCAAATGCTAATACATTTACCTTGTCAAATCCGTTAATACAATAATCAGCTACTCAAACCTGCTAATATAATTAGTTAATGTCTAACAAATACTTTACTAATTGTCAAATTAAACGGGGCCAAGGTTTTTTAATCACTTGATTTTTGAACTGTTGGTAATTTAGAGTCATGAATATATTGTACTTTTCTAGTGATGTCAGTACATAGGAAATGATCTGGGTATAGCACCTGGGTTACAGTTACAATTATCTCCACAATAAAGGTAGGTAGTGTTTGGTTATAAACAAGGTCAAAGGAATATTATGTTCGCATCAAAATTATTTTCAGGATATCCGATAATCTATACAGAAAAATTCTATATATCATCAATCATACTCCATGTAGTATTCCAAATAAATACATATGATCATGAATTATATGAGTATTTGATTATGTATATGCAATATTCTTTTAAGAACAAATGATATTTTTAATTTGAAAAAAATCTAACAAATACTACGTTTCGGGTGTAAAATATACAAACTTTGACTACAAAAGACAAAGTATAATTATTAAAAGAAACTAATCTACTATTTATGAAGTAAATCTAGCAACATATTGTATATATTGGTTGATGAATAAAGGGCGTTTAGCCTCTGAATATCATAATATATTCAGTTATGTAATATTAAAAAATTATGAAGAGTGAGGTATAGTGGTACGCAGTAGGCATTATACATCCCGTGCATGCAACATGGGTCCGAATCTCACCAAGGGTATTGGAAGAAAGAGAGAAAGAGGGTTGTTGTTGGGTTGGGTTGATATTCTTCAGATAAGACAGCTCAATTGTGGCGCATATATACTGATCGACTAAAAACCAAATAATTTTGTCAATTACTAATTTACTACCATTTCAATTGGTTACTTTGCAACTTACCACATTTTCAAAAGCAGTTGTAAAATACTACTTTTGCAAATGGGTTTGCATTTTTTTTTGGATAGGGTTTTGCATTATTATTGCTATCTCTAACCGGATTTTTTTGCACAAAATTATATCATTATGTATTTTTTTTTTTGATAAGGTATCATTATGTATTTATTGAATTTGTGAAGTCATTTTGGTGATTTCGGCTCCATACTATTGTTATTGCGCCTAAAATGATCCATTTAAAATCGACAACAAGTAGCAATAATAAATGTAAATTTTTTAAAAGATATTTCACTTTTTTAAAAACAAATATCAGATATAAACATTGACAGTTTACTTCCAAATAAAAATAGAAAAGAGATTATTATATTTTAGAACTGATTATTTGCATGTTTAAATCTTAAAAATTGAGAGAGTATTATTTAGAATCGATTGTTTACCTTGGGGCTCGGGTTTCGATCGGATTCATCGAGCCCATCACCAAAACGGACGAGCTGCACATAGATGGGAGCAAAATATAACTAGAGATAACCAACTTGAAATGTTTTAGCACACAATCAGTCCTCCCCTTAGTTTTTTTATGCAAATAAGTCCCCCCCTTGTGGGTATCCATAAAATTTTGATTGTTTACTTACTATTTATTATTATTATTATTATTATTATTATTATTATTATTATGAATAAGGAGCCATAGTGACAAAAATATAGAGGAGTTCAGTCACGATTATAATACCCCTCATAATTTTTCAACTTATTTAATTGACATCCACAAATGAAATAATTTGTTCTTATATGATAGTTGATAAACGAGTAAATTTATATAAACTTTAATCATCAAAAGGCAAATGTAACATGTAAAAGTAAAAAATGAAGTTGGTACCTTGTAAGATTTTTCAGTTAAGTTGTTCTCCTAGCTACACGTACCTACGGCTTTTTCTTGTTTCTATTTTATTTTCTGAAATCTACGTACTTCTTTTGTTTCAAAATCTAGCAACATTACTTGCCTTTTCGTGTTCCCTAATATACTACTTGGACCACTAATATATTCAGTTACATATTAAAAAAAAATAGATACTTTAAAACTTATTCTTATTCTTATATATAATGATGAGAGTTTATGATAAAAAAATTCATAAAATTTAATCTTTAATGTACAATTGTTGTACTTCCTCCGTTTTTTTTACATGTGACACTTTCCTAAAACGGAATGGTGCAAATTACATGTGACACTTTCATAAAATATAAACATTGACAGTTTACTTCCAAATAAAAATAGAAAAGAGATTATTATATTTTAGAACTGATTATTTGCATGTTTAAATCTTAAAAATTAAGAGAGTATTATTTAGAATCGATTGTTTACCTTGGGGCTCGGGTTTCGATCGGATTCATCGAGCCCATCACCAAAACGGACGAGCTGCACATAGATGGGAGCAAAATATAACTAGAGATAACCAACTTGAAATGTTTTAGCACACAATCAGTCCTCCCCTTAGTTTTTTTATGCAAATAAGTCCCCCCCTTGTGGGTATCCATAAAATTTTGATTGTTTACTTACTATTTATTATTATTATTATTATTATTATTATTATTATTATTATTATTATTATTATTATTATGAATAAGGAGCCATAGTGACAAAAATATAGAGGAGTTCAGTCACGATTATAATACCCCTCATAATTTTTCAACTTATTTAATTGACATCCACAAATGAAATAATTTGTTCTTATATGATAGTTGATAAACGAGTAAATTTATATAAACTTTAATCATCAAAAGGCAAATGTAACATGTAAAAGTAAAAAATGAAGTTGGTACCTTGTAAGATTTTTCAGTTAAGTTGTTCTCCTAGCTACACGTACCTACGGCTTTTTCTTGTTTCTATTTTATTTTCTGAAATCTACGTACTTCTTTTGTTTCAAAATCTAGCAACATTACTTGCCTTTTCGTGTTCCCTAATATACTACTTGGACCACTAATATATTCAGTTACATATTAAAAAAAAATAGATACTTTAAAACTTATTCTTATTCTTATATATAATGATGAGAGTTTATGATAAAAAAATTCATAAAATTTAATCTTTAATGTACAATTGTTGTACTTCCTCCGTTTTTTTTACATGTGACACTTTCCTAAAACGGAATGGTGCAAATTACATGTGACACTTTTTTTTCTTTCCTAAAGTAGTAAGTTTTGCCCTATTAAATTACCATATTACCCTTACTTATAAGGGTTAACTAAAATTAAACCTACTTCATTTAACCTAATTTAACCACAATTAACAATTAACCACCACCCCTCCCCCACCCACTCCAGCAGCCCAACCCCTTCCCCCACCCCTTCCCTCTCCTCCCACTCCACCCACCCCCCTGTTATTCGTTGCTCCTTTCTCTGTTTTCCCGCCACCACCACCTACCCAGCCACCTTTCCACCCTACCGCACGAACTCCCACCGCACCTCCACCTACCCATTCGGCCACCTAACACCCACCGCACCTCCACCTACCCGGCCACCTTTCCACCCCACCGCACGAACTCCCTTCCTCTCGCTCACACCTTCTCTCTCTCGATGCACCTTATCTTTGCATTTTCCCCTCTCTCATTGCTCCTCGCCCGTCATTGCAATACGACACAACCAAGCCGGAACCACTGCGCGATCAAGCTGGCCCGTGTTCCTTGTGCGCGGATCCGTGTTCGAGGTCGAGATCGGAGTTATAGGTGGGGGCTTCGAGGGAGTCGAAGGGGATGGGTGGGGGTTGGGAATCGAAGGAGAGGGTTGTGGGGATGGGGAAATCGACGGAGAGGGGGAGGGGGGGGGGGAGGAGCTGGGCGGAAGGAGAGGGGGAAATCGACGGGGAAGGGGCGGTGGAGTGGAGGGGACATGAAGGGGGGTGGGTCCGGGCGGGGTGGAGGGGTGGGGCGGGGGAGGGGTTGGGGTGAGGGGTGGGGGTAGAGATGGAGGGTAGGATGGGGGGGGTGATCAGGAGGAGTCCCAGATGCATATCCATATTTTAGGCAAGGATCCGGATCCGTTGGGTAATAAAATTGAGGATCCAGATCCAATGGATCCCATGGATCCGGTACCTAGGCCCAAAACTGGATCCTAACCTATTTTCTTCAAACGACCCTAATTTTCACAATAATTAGAGATTTTAAAAAAAACAAAACAACGCCATTTAACATCTTCATTTGTCGATGTTGAAGTAAGCAAGCAATCAACCTTAATATAACAAATCCAAGCATAAATAACATTAAGAGTTTAACATTAGTTTTTACCCTTTTAATTATATATTTTAAAATAACTTTCAAAAATGGGTAATGGATCGGATCCAGGTAATAATTTAGGACCGGATCCATTTTCAAAACTCAGGATCCATATCCTACCCGGATCCATAGGACTAATTTGAGGATCCGATCCGCTAAAACGGCGATCCACGGATCCTGAGAGGCTCATTCCCCACTGACATCCCTAGGTGGGGGAAGGGGTTGGGCTGGGGTGGAGGGGTGGGTGGGTGGGGGAGGGGTGGTCCCCACTTTCTTTAATCCCTACAATTACTTTTACTTAATCCCCCCTCCAATTTTTTTCTAGGTAACCGTGAAATTCAAAAGTGTCGCATGTAAAAAAAACGGAGGAAGTATTAATTTTGGAACAAAGAAAATATAAAATAATCAATTGCAATATATTTGGAATACGGCATATAGTGTTATTTTCTTGGTGCATAGTGGAGGAAAGAGACCAACTAAGCAAGCAACACTAGTCATAAAAATGCTAAAATTTTATAATACCGTTTTATATAATGGGTGGAAAATGTCGTATTTTGAAACTTTATTGCATATTACAATTTGCATGTCCATGCAAGGCAAATACTGCAAGCTGACAAAGAGACTAAAGGAGTAAAGGTAGGAAATATACAAGAATGCGAAGTTAATAAGAGCTGTTCTTTATTTCTTTACTATAAAAATGCTATATGACTTGTGAAACTGACCTTTGCTTTAAGTGGTTCTATGCTTATCAGATAATCATGATTCAATTCGAGATACATTATTGAAAATTGTTAATGCCATATTTACTTTATATCAAATGTAAGTGATGACGTACGTCGTCCCAATAGGCACATATACTTCACGATAATATGTATGTTTTTTTTTATAATATGTATGTTTGAAGTATAGAATTTAAAATATTGGTAATAATAATGTTATTTATCCTTTTGTGTCACATTTTTTGTTAGAAGTATGAACAACAAGGGAACCAGATATACCACTCCAAGGCACGGAAACTACTCTTTCCTATTAGTAATTTCGCCCCTCTAGGATCAATGGGTTAACACGAAATAACCAATGAGATACAATGGAGAGAACAATTCACAAAGATGATCTTCTGTGTGAATCAACAAGAACTATGTGTTTGATGTTTGTGAAGAACACTCAAGAGAAAGAGTACAAGATTTTCTCTCAAGATAAGCAAGTTTGTTTTGTGAAAATGAAAAACTGATTTCTTGAATTCACGCCATTTGGAATGAAGTTAATCTTCTTATATTAACTTAGAGAGGTTAATGATGATGTGTCACCATCCTTAGTGAGTGAAAAAGATCCCTATTCAATCACTTAAAACGGGACAAAAACGAACCATCGCAAAGCAACGGATTGCAACCGTCAAAATCAAAACTCGCAGCGAAAAAGTCAGAAGCGAACCGCACGGTGCGATACAGATCGCACCTCGCGACGAGCAGGGTCGCACCCCGCAACCTGGGCTTCTCAAGCCCTTTTTCGCTTGCTCGTGTTTCCTTTCTTTTGTCCAACCTCCATAAGACCATTCCAAACAACCTAAAGCCCATTTAACTATAAATGTTCCAACATTTCTTTTCATATAATCATACGCATCGAAGTAATTGAATCTAAGTCGAGATGGAAAAAGCTGAGCATGTACAATGGGGCTCTTGGAAGGGCTCTCCAACTGCTCTCCCGTGTACAATGGGGCTCTCCAACTAGCTCTCTAAAGAAAGAGAAGATGAAAAGCTATCTCTCTTTTTTTTTTTAATTGAGGATTTTTTCATTAGTTCTTGGCACATCCAACTGGCCATAATAGTCCAAGGATACAAGGCTAAAAACAATCGATTACAACCCAATTCACCAAGGCTAAAACATCCAGCTACATCAGATAGTCTGGAGGGAGAAAAGGAAGATTACAACCAAGCTACAAAATAATCAAGCCTGAGAAGGCCTTGCTTTGCCAACGCATCCGCAATAGAATTTGAGGATCGATCCTTGTGAACGATTTTGATCTTCAGACCAGACTTGCTCGAACATCGAATGAAGTTAAGGTGAAAATTCAAATTCCAAGGACCACCATCACTGTTATTGCACCAAGAGAACGCGTTCGCTGAGTCGGATTCAAGGTGGATTGAGGCATTTCCAAGGGATTCATAAGCAAAGGAGATCGAGATTGCCCTATGAATGGCAAGCACTTAAGCACTATTTATCTCCATGGTATGGATTGGGCATGAGAAGAGGCACATGAAGTGACCAGGGTGGTTGTGTAAGACCCCCCCCCAATTGATGCTCTATCAAAGCGAGGATTGAAGGAGGCGTCAACATTCCATTTCAAACAACCGGCGGTGAGGGGAGACCATGCTGAGAGAGGAGAAGAGAGAGCAAGCTTGGGAGCTGGATTGTGATTCCATAACAAACAACTTGGGTTTCTTTGAATATCGGTGGAGGAATAAGGAAATGGATCATTTCTTGCACTAATCCACCAACCTAGTCTTAAAAGAACCAAGTCTTGGAGACTACTTAAGGAGCTGGAAGTATTATTGGGGAGCTATCTCTTATCCAATAATAGGACTCTTGAGTGCAGCTCCATGGAGACACTTTGAAAAGTGTATCTTGGAGGAGATACCGTCTCGGAAAAATGGGAAGTGACTCTCTACTTCCCCAACCAATATCAATTAATGACACATGGCACAAAAGAATGAGTTTCACTAATTGACATGGGGACCATTACATAGTGAAATATACAATGGAAAGCTCTTTAAAGAGCTTTATTGTTGTTCGTATTTTTTTAGATATAGTTTTTTAGAGTAGCTTGAAGAGAGAGAATAATGGAGAGTTAAATGGAGAGCCATTAGTATTGTACATGCTCACGTAGAAGTACTCCCTTACGTCTTACGCACATATGTAAAAAATTGTTGTATTAAACTTCAAATGAAAAGTTTCATTTAGACATAAATAAGTAGGATATATATATGACTTCCAAATAACATAAATTTCTATAATTATATCAATAAAATAATCCTATGATAGAGTGTAAAACTATTTCTAAGACTCCAATCATCAGCTAAAAACTTTTGGTTTGGTCATTAACATGGTATCAGAGTCAGCTTCACACTAAGGTCACTGGTTTAAATTCATCCACCCCTCCCTTCTAAGGGAAATATTTAAAGGGTTCTCACGTGAGGAGGCGCGATAGTGTAAAGCTATTATTGAAACTTCAATCATTAGTTAAAATTTTGGTTAAGTTGATCATTTAACATCCTAGCTCTTCAGGTTAACCAAAGAAACATATAAAGTACTGAAATCAGAACAATAATATTTGAAGCTCAGCTTTGGAACAACAAAATCTTCACTTTCCCGCAACAAATTCCCAGCTATTAACAACAAAATCTCAAACAAAACATCAAATAATTATTGTAAAACATAAGTACTAAGAAAAAACCATTAAAACAAGGAAAAAATGATTATAATAATCTAACCTTTGGGCAGTTCGCTCAAATTAATCCCACTTTTTGATTATTTTTTAATAATCCAACCTTTTATCATGATATGCTCATATTGAACCGTAAGACCGGTAACCTGTTGAAGTTGTAAAATAAATTTTTTATTTTTTTTCCAAGTTTCTCTTTTCATCTCTAATCTATTATTTCTCCCTTGTTCTTCTCTTTTACCTCCATTACTCTCTTGTTCCCCCTCACCACCCCTCAGGCCTCAGTACCCACCATTCCCCAACACCCCTACCCTACCCCCTCCACACCCCCTGCAAACAACCCTTGCAAACAACCCCTACCAGCCTCTCCCAATCCCCTGTGAACCCCAACCCCGCCTGTGAGAATTCCCTCCCCCTCCCTTGTGGGCTGTGAGCACCCCACTCCTCCCCGACACGACAGCTAGGGCTGATTAACATATCAGGTCGGGTCGTGTTCGGGTTAATAATAAACAGGTTGAACATGTCCCAACCCAAACCTAACCCGTTTATTAAACGGGTTGCAAAACTCACCCTTAACCCGACCTGTTTCTTAAACGGGTTACCCATATAACCCGTTTTACCCATTTACATATTTATTACTATTAAATTTTTATTAAAATTTATTAGTTTTCAACAATCAATTCACATAAAAGTATGCATGATTAGATTTTCTTTTCAATTTTTGTGTTCTACAATTAGTATTTTTAAAATTTTCACCAACTTTAAAACAACTTTTTAGGAAATTTATATTTTAATGAGTTAAACAGGTCAAAGCAGGTTAATTTCGGGTTGAAAATGTCAACCTTAACCTAACCTATTTAATTAAATGGGTAAGTCGTGTCAACCCATTTACTTAAATGGGTCAAAAATCTCAACCCAAACCCGCTTATTTCAGGTCAGGTTCGGGTTCGGTAAATGGGTTGGGTCAGTTTTTCACAGCCCTAACGACAGCAACAATATCCACTTCATCTATTCCCCCCGACGATTCGTGCGAATTTCTGGTTGCTAAGTGCTATCGCCGACGTTCTCGATTTGATCGTCGATCGCAAACTCCAGTAAAACCCTACCTTCATCGATTGCGCTGAATATGTCGTTCATTTTGCCATGTCTAAGCTGGAAGACGAGTTACGCTCTCTTCTTGCACGGAGCGCTGTTCCAATTGACGCCGATAGATTGCTTGCGTAGGAGGGAGAAAGAGGAAGTGGGTGGTGATGGCTTGCGAAGGAGGAAGAAAGAGGTGATGGTGATGGGTTGTGGTGGTGGTGTGTGTAGTGCTGGACGAACTGGGTGGTAGTTGGGGGGTTTTTGGGTTGATTTTTGTAGGTGGGGGTGGAGCTAGGGTTGGTTTGGGTGTTGGTTTGTGATAGGGAGAAGAGAGAAAGAGAGGTTGGAGAAGGTGGATTGTTGGTGGTGGAGTTAGAGAGGGGTGCAAGTGGTGGTGGCCTGGTGGTGTTGTTGACAATGGTGGTGGCGGTGTTGTTGACACTTGAAGGTAGTGGTGGTGGTGTTGTTGGGGGTGGTATCATTGGTAGTTAGCTTATTAGTTAGATTAGTTTTAGTTATGTTAATTAAAGTTAAAATTGATTAATTTAAATTAGAACGAATTAGAATAAGACACGTGTACAATTAACCTATTGTACTGGTGACCAACCTTTCTTAACAGGTCACGGTTCAATATGAGCATATCATGCTAAAAGGTTGAATTATTAAAAAATAATCAAAAGGTGGTATTAATTTGAGCGAATGGCCCAAAGGTTGGATTATTAGAATCAATTTTTCCTTAAAACAATTAAATAGTTCTAGGTAGCAATAATAATGGGGCACAAATGCCAGGTGTCAAATTCAAACCATACAAATTTAAAGTAAATTCATGCAAGTGTGCAACTAAACAAAAATTTAAAATAAGAGAAAAAAAACAGCAAAAAGATTAAAAAAAAAGTGTATTAGTAGTAGTAATAGAGGGATTTTTTTTTAGCACCACTTTCTCTTTCTCTCATCACATAAAAGCCTCCCATCCTATTCTAATTTCCTCCACTGACTCCATTTATTCCCTTCTTCTTTTGTCAGAATTTACTTCTCTCAACTCTCTACCTTCTCTTTGCTAACTTCATCATCATTCATCAACACTTTATACTTCCATATTTTCTCTCTCTTCACTTTCAATGGCTGCACTTCCAACTGAACCTGATCAAGAAAATTCTGAACCTCTCAAATATAAGGTTCATTTTTCAACCCTTCTTTTTTCATTTGTTTTTTTCTTTTTTCGCTTTTGTAGTTGCAAGTTTCTAACTTTTTTTTTGCTCTGTTTTTTTCTCTTCAGACATGGGTCTTGAAAGTCTCCATTCACTGTGAAGGTTGCAAACGAAAAGTCAAGAAAATTCTTCACAGTGTTGAAGGTAATCTCTCTTTTCCCATAAAAAAAATCCAAAAATTGATATGGGTTTGATAAATTTCTCACATTTTTTTAAGTCTATGCTTTAAAATTTAAATTTTTTCATGTTGGTCTTTGTTATAAATTCTCAAATTTTGAATATTTGTGAAAATATGAGCTCTTTTTTCTTTTCATGTGGGTCTCTGTTATTTTCACAGAAAAAAATGTTGAATTTCTAGAGAATTTATTATCATGTTTATAAAATTTCAGGAGTTTACATGATAGATGTGGATACGAGACAACACAAAGTAGTCGTTACAGGAAACGTTGATGCAAACACTCTCTTAAGAAAGCTTGAAAAATCTGGTAAACATGCAGAGTTATGGCCTGATTCTCAGAAAAACCCCAACAAAAACGAACAACAAATGAATGAACAACAACAACAACAACAACAACAACAAGAAAACCAAAACCAAAACCCAAACGTTGAACAACAACAGAGAAACAGTGGTGAACCTCAAAAAGGTGTTGACAATTCAGCGCAACAACCACAACAACAACAACAACAACAACAACAACAACAACAAGTGAAAGAAGTGAGATTCCAAGAGAATATTCCGGTCGCCGGAGATTCTCCAAAACCGCCGGGAAATAATTCCGGCGCCGGCGGAGGTGCTAAGAAGAAGAAAAAGAAGAAGAAAGGGCAAAATGGTAATAACACTCCCAACCCCAACAACAACAACAACAACAATAACAACAATGGTGGTAGTAATAGCAATGGTGAAGTTGTAGCAGGTGTTGTTACGGAGCAGGTGGGTAGAAATGGTGGGCCGCAGCCCACCGAACCACAGCCCACTCCTCCGGGCCCAAACCCGAACCCGGGCCCGGAGAGCATGGACCCGGCCCGGCAGGCGGTGAACAGCCGGGTGTACGAGTACCCGCCGACGAGTTACTATGCGCCGGCTCATCCACCACCGGTTTACGCGGTGAGTTACAACACGGCGTATCCTAGCAGCAGTTACAGTAGTGCGTACTACTCTGCGCCTGCACCGTATTCTTACGCGTATGTACACCAAGGGGGTGACGTGGAGGCGCCTGCGCCGTTGGATTGGAATCCGCACGCAGTTCCACCGTCTGATACTTTCGAGATGTTTAGTGATGAAAACCCAAATGCATGCTCGGTTATGTGAGAAGAAAAAAAAAAGGAATATACAACTCGGTATAAGGTGGGGGTAATTTTGGTAATTTAACTACTACTACTAATGTGTATAATCTTTATAATTTAGGAACCAATTTGAGGAGAAATAAGGGGTCCCTTCAATGTTGGTGTATTTTTTTTTTTTTCTTAACTTCTTAGGTTTTAATTTTAAAGTTAGAGCTTAAAAATTGGTGATTGGTACTTACTACACTAGTAAGTTCTTTGTTTAATGCATACAACCCCCTTTTTATTGTAAAGTGTAGTTTGGCTTTTAGCTAATGGAATGGAATCATGGATGGTGAAGGATGTTGAAGGTTGAATTCTTTTTCTAGTGAAACTTTACTATAAGCCCACATCCACTAAATCATAATTATGACTACTTTTTGAAAATTAAAGCATGTTGCACGAAATTAATTAATGTTTTAGAATTGGCAATTGACTAAGAATTTAGAGAAGGGTAGAGATTTTCAGTCACCATTATCAAGGTAAATACATATGCAATTTTTTCCTACAATTGCTTATGAGAATTTGGTATTTGAAAATTACTCCCTCCGTCCCAAAATATAGTTCTTATTTTCATTTTGGGTGTCCCAAAATATAGTTTTCATTTCCATATTTAGTTTCACATTTTTCCGTAATTTATCTAGAAAAACTGTGTCCCATTATTTATTTGCTTCTTGAATTTTGTTTTTTGCTTTGTTTTTTCAACCCAAGTGTTACAATTAATGCTTTTTCACCAATTATTCTCCATTCTCTCTCCTAAAATCATCTTTTCCCATACAATATTTATTTAAATAAACAAAAAATCTTTACTATCTCTCTTAGATTCTACTTGCATAAATTACCGTGAAAAAAGGGAAATGGGAATTATATTTTGGGACGGAGGGGGTATTTGTTATATTGTTGTTTTGGGAAATGAACCACTAATTTTGACCGTTTATTTTGATTTTTTATAAGTAAAAATATAGTTATGTATGGTCTTGTTAGATTCGTCTCGATGTGTAGATTCATAATATCAAATTTTTATAATTTTTACTTAAATGAAATAAGAGATATTAACGGTTAAAAAACGTCTTGAAAACTGCGCAATAACCATGTAGCAAATAAAAAAACAGAGGGAATATATATTTGACATGAATCTAATATTCACAGAACTATTGTTTTTCTCGTATGAAGTAATTCTATAATAATGGTGAGAATTCCTGGTCAATTTTCGTAAAATTTGACCATGAAGTTGCAATTGTTACAAGAATTACGAAAAGCATAAATCTAAGTATAACTATTCTCTTGACAATATCAAATGTTGCATTGGAAAATCCTTACCTTAAAAAAAACTTTATCCGTGCTTGTTTGTTTCACCAAAATATGTTGCTTAAATTTTGGAATTGAGAAGATATTATTCATGTCTACTTATATATGAAGAACATTATAATTAATACAACTTTGTATTTTGGCTTTACAGTTGGTCTTGTAAAAGAACGCATATTTTTATTTTAAAATTAGGCACAATCCAAGCCCAATATAAAGAAGACAACATGTTACCTTTTTTAATATAGTGACTAGTTTAATCTATTTCGTAACCAGTTTTTTTTTTTGAGGGGAAAGTAGTAGGTGCATATATATTAATCAGTGGACAAAATGTCCATAAGAACATAAGGAGACACCTCAGCAGGATCCCACCTTTGCTCTACACCAAACGGAATCAATCTAGCTAGGTGATGATATTCTCTAATCAATTCAATGACTAGCAGGATCCATTTAGTGACTAGTTTAATCCGTTCGGTACTACCGAATTATTTTTTGAAATTGTCTGTTGTAGTTCGAGAATCAAGAAAACAAAGGAAGGAGAAGAGAAGGAATGACTAGGATAGTGTTGGGTTAGAGTAAAATGAAATGGGTTTGTTAGAAAAATTCAGTATTGGGTTTGTCTAATTTTAACATACCTATTCTAATAATTTGTGTTGGCTTTATATTTGTCTTGACACATAGTATTTTCTAAAAATGTCTAATTTTTTTTATAATTTTACTTATTTGTTAATCGTAATTAAAGATATTATTGGTCAATTATCTGCATTAACAGGTTTTGTTAACATACTATTTGGTTAAGAGAACTCGTGCGTGGTACACAGGTTTTGTTTGATATAGCAAAGAGAACGATTATCTAATTACACTGCGTTCTTAATTATCAAACGCTTGTTGAGAATAGTCGTTCTTTTTGCTGTTTTTATTATAACCCCTATAACAACTAACCATTTCCTTTGCTTTTCATAAGTACAACATCCCTATTGAGAAGATTAAAAAAACACGATAGTCTAAATTTGCATTTCTTTAATCTGACCCACTTTGATCTTTATTCACTTTATTTAGAGGATACAGTTGTGTTAGTTGTTAATTAAGTTGAACTTATTTTGACTTATTTTTAAATAAGTCGAAATAAGTTTCAATGTTATTTAAAAAAAGTTTGTAAAAAGTTCTAATAAAGTTTGATAAATTTAATCTGATTAGTTTAACAAAAAAAATTAGATAATATTATAGCTAAAAAGGAAAGTTCGCATAAGTTATAGCAATTGAAAACTCATACTTAGCCACTTAGGTAGCATCCTATTCAGTTTATCTTTACTTTTAGAAAATACTGTAAAAAGGCTTCCATAAGATCATATATTTTAAGGGGAAACCTACATTGAGTTTTTACCATATTGAAGAAGCATGAGGATATATGATGGATTGATGGCTAATATATAAGTCTAGCATACAACTTTATCTATTAGTACTAATTACTTAATTATAAGCCAACTTATCATAGTATTGGAACCGATGCCAAATCCTAGCCCCATTATTAGTTCAAAAAAACAGAAGGAAGGGATAACCTTTGATTTGGAGAATGCAAGATAGAGATGATGATTTGAAAATCTGTTTAGAGCTCGAAGCCTACTAGAATCGATTTGCTCTAAGTTGAGGTCATTAAAGTTTATGTTGGAAGTGTAGAATAGGGTATAAGAGATTGTTTGCTATTTCCAAATGGTAAGAAGAAACAGATGAGCAGAAAAACAAGGGGGTATTGAGGTGTAATCTACATATAAGTTTGTCCACTTCGAATAAGGAAAATGACTAACACATAAGTATAGTCAGCTACTCCATCTATTCGCAATTGCTATTATGATAGAAGTTAAATATATAACCTTCTTAAATCTGTATGTGGTCAAACCTTATTCTAATGAGCCTATGCTCATACACCCATTTATCATTATGTTAGAGCTGACGAAAATCGTGATCCATTGTTTGGTTTTGTTTGGTTGACATAAGAACTCATACGAAGTATAATTTCCTAGCTAGAAAGTGGACAATAGCGGTTTTTTTTGTTGACGAAAACATGAGAAATTACACATTGTAGGAAGTTTCACTCCCCACGAAATGAAAAAAGTTGCTTACCTATGTCCCCTTTGCTGAGTGGAACTTCGAAAGGGAATTAACTTCCCATATTCAAAATCAAATAATATTTTCCACTACCTAGTAATTAAATGCTTGTACATGAGGGGAAAAAAAATCCTAGAAAATTCTACTTCCTTCGATCAACCAAATGGATACCTTAATTTTAAAGTGCATGGTTGGATTGGCCTAAAGTGCGTACATCTCTCAACTTTAATATCCACCTTGTACAAATGCAATTCAATCTAATAGTACTTCTGAAATGTTACAATAAAGGAGATCTATCTACTTTTGATTACATGGAAATACTTGTTCTTATCTTCTCAAGTTTTGGATAGTAAGTGAGTATTCATTATTTTGCCCAAGTGCTTAATTTTTTTCCCAAGTAGCTAAGCCTAGTCAACGATTTACTTAACGCTACCAATCAAAAAACTCCACGCATACTGAAATGCTCTTCTTACTCAGCTTTGTGGAAAGCTGAGAAAGCATGTTTGGCATTGCAATCATTTCTATGTTTGTATGTGTCACCCAACTTTTCTGGTTCTGATGTGTATTCAAGGGTATTAAATTCTTTTCCGTTTCAGCTTCATATACTTTCTTTACTCTAAAATTTAAATTGTTGGTATTTTCAACATATATACTTAATTATTAGTATTCGTTTTTAACACTAGTCAAAGCATTTCAATCAAAACTAATACAATTTTTTTGTAGATTGAAATCAGAGCTAATACATGAATATTGTGAATGATAAAATGATGCGATAGAAGAAAAAAATAAAGAAAATATTATAACATAAAAATTAAAAGGAGTTTTTTTTTACTATAATAAGCCATTTTCTTCGACGGAAGTAGCCATATATACTTCCCAGTTCCCACCCTCTATCCCACATACCCCCTTCTCCTTAAAAGTTGTGATCTGGTGAAGAAGAGAAAAGAAGATCATCATTAATGCAACCCATCTTCCACACCACCTCCTCTCTTTCTTGCTTTTTTTCATCAAAATCTAGAAAGATCCCTTTATTAAGGTTTTTTATGTTGGGCTTCCTAAAAAGGAGTAATGTACAAGTATTTGGATAAGTGGTAAAGTAAGAAATGTACAAGTATCAATTATACGTAATAAGCTTGCTTGGTGGAGGTGGTGGGAAACTCACCTTAAGTCACAAGTTTGAACTCCGCTACCTACTTGTATTTGAGAGTAGAGATTCCTTTATATCCCTCTACTCTTAAGTGTGCTGGGCTGACTGACCTGCGAGAGGTGCTAGTCCTGTAGGGTCCTTCTCCTTACTAAGGGGTTCCCAGTGGGGGACTCAAAAAAAGTATCAACCATACATTTTTACCGTATGTCCCTTTATCTTGTTTTCGATTTTTTTAAGGAAAAATAAGTTCAATTTGGTTTAATAAGGACTAACACAGTCTGATATGTTCAATTCAAAAAAAAAAAGTAAAAATAAGGTTTGACACACTAACAAATAAGTTCTAATAAGTCCAAATAAGTTCATATAAGTAAATATAAGTTGAAAAGACCAGACCCTTTATATATTTATGAGTCTTGAAGCGAATACTTATTCAAAAAGCTTTGTCTCCGATTGGGTTTACCCCCACTATGATTCAAATTAGTCATATTATTAGAGCTTAACTGTTCTAGATTATCAAGTTTTTTCCAACAAAAATAAAATACTATAAAAGAAGAATATTTTCTCAAAATATAAACACTATACACAGGGTAAACATATACGGAGACAAAAAATTCTGATTAATTAATAATGTATCATATGGTCGTACCAATTACCAAAGAGTAAATGATTTAGCAGCAAGGAATAATACTAAATATGATTACAAGGTCATGATATCAAACCAAGTAGGGGTTCTTTGGGATGGGGATATCCTTGACCTTCTCTCATACTTTTAATGAAGTTAAATTAGTTGTCCAATATAATGAAAACTGTTGGTTTAGTGTGTTGTTTCTCCTTACCAAAAATAAATAAAAATATAAACTTAAGATAATGATTGTATTGTTAATAGAGTTGGTAAAAGTTAATTTAATTCAACAAGTTAGTGAAATTTGGGATCCACTTTATTGAAATGAGTTAATTTTATGTATGATGTTACATTTTTAACCTAAAAATATACTTACTTTACCCACTTACTTCAAGAACAGGTTTTCGGGATGTCTAACCCGTTGTTGTCTTGTTGATGTTTTATATTGTAAAGTTTGAATTTAAGGTTTTGGGGTGGTGCGTGACTGCGTGTTATAGGGAAAGTAGACAATTTTGCGCGTCTCAATTACCATTAGCAAGAGGAGAATATTGCTCACTCCCTCTAAGCAATGCACGTTCATTGTTGGAGAGAATGTGTGAAGATAATCAGAACTCAGAAGAACAAATTAGAGGAGGAGAAACCCATAAGGTTAATATAATGATACCGAAACTTTTCAAATTTAGTTTCTTTTTACAAAGTACGTACTCCCTATGTATAATAATACGAACATGTAAGCTATAACTTTATACATGCTATTTTTGAGATATATACAACCTATATATAAATTTTATAGTATATTATTAATGTAGATATAAATGATTAATAGTAATACCGAAAATTGTAGAATAGGTGTTTATATAATTAATTGAGAATGAAGGAAGTATATCCTTACGTCAATTATATTGCTCGATCAATCAATCCATACATGCATGCACATAGATGAGCTTTTGGGTATGTGCACATAGATTGTTAATAGTGGGTATGTGCACGTATATTGTTAATAGTGGTTGTCTGGCTGATGTTGGAAGCAGGAACCTAATTCCCTTGAATGAATCGAATGTCTTATGAAGCTTTCTTAAGAAGCTTCTCGAATTGATATTTCTAGACAGCCCTTTGCAACTCCTAAAAGGCTCTTGCAATACAATTTATTGCTGCTACTAATAGAATGAGAGAGCTATCTAGAGCCACCAAAAACAAAAAGGAGCTGAAAAAGAAAGAAAAGAGAAAGATTAAAGAAAAAGAAGGTCTAGTCTCATCTTGTTGTTTCTTCGCATAAATTCACAAGATTCTCTTAATTGATGTAGATTTTGTTGAGGAAATATAACTAAATACTAGAATGACAATGCAAGCTATAATAATAGGATCCTTTGTTACCCTATAATAATGGATACCTAAGAATTTTTTTTTTTTGGCAACAAGTAACTACAACAAAACAACAGACAAGTTAACCCATGAGTTTAGACGAGCGATAACTCGTCATTGCATGGGTCGACAAACTAAACCTACTACAACCTTTATCGACTAACACATTAGTACTAAGTTTCTTAAAGGGAGGAGGGGACACATCACAAGGGATAGAACTCCCTGGTTTGCGCTTGCAACGAGCACGGTGAAGACAAGGTGAACCTTCACACCTAAGAATATTATTATAACATGGTACTTTTATATTTTCAAAGTGGTGGAGGTCGAAAGTTTGATAGATGATAACAACCCATCTTATTAGGAGTTTTAATACTTCATTATATAGTACTCCATCCGTTTTCTTTTGTTGTTCCTATTTCGAATCGGGGAAGAAACCAATGCAACTCAAAAAATAGACAAGATTCCACTATTTTAAATAAAATTAAATTAACTAAAAATAAAAATGCTAGCCCTTTTGAGTTATTATATGTTAGACAACCAATGATACAAAAAGTTCGAGGGGTAAACAAGTAAAGTAACTACAAACTAGTGTGAGCACATTTATTGCTCTTTGAGTTACTCTATGTTAGACACAACCAACTAGGCAAAAGTTTGAGGGGTTAAAAGGTAAAAAATGACTACTAAATAGTAATAACACATTTATTGCAACATAAAACTAAGTAGAAAATTTAATTCATAAATTATATTATTTATGGAAAGATTCAAAATAGGAACAACATATTGAAATTTCCCAATAAGAAATACAGGAACAACAAAAGAAAATGGAGGATAAGAGGTCTTTTAGCATTAGGGTGCTCTGCTATATATCATTGTGTAAGTTAATTAGGTGATCTTTCGAGGATTTCGAATGAAGTTCAGTTCATGGTCTTAGTAGTCTTCCGTGGTGTATAGGATGCATGGATTCTAAACGATTTAAGAGCCTAATAACTAGTCTTATAGGTTATTTGATGTTTCTCTCTCTAAAATATTGAATTACGAACTATTTTCTCTTTATCTATCTTTTAAGAAGGGAATTAAGGGTAAAAGAAGGACCCAAACTTAGTTAACTTACCGTTAACTTACCTGAGCACATTTTAAATCTTGAAAAAAAAAATTATCCAAAATATAATTGTTAGAAGCATCTTAAAAGCAAGCCAAAAGTATAGTGCAAAGTTCCATAAAAAAGAAGTAAAGGGAACTTCATTTTGTAAATAAAACAAGACCCAAAATTTTTTGCTCTTCTACTATTCATCCTTCATCCAATATTCTCCATTTTCTTGTTTACAAGAGTTCAATCTTCCAAAAATCTCTTTTGTAGCCTGTTTTTAAATCAAAGATTAGTTAAGTGGAACTCATGAATAATAAAATTAAGTATTATGTGACTGTCATAAGTTGTGTCATCATATCCTAAGAACCTAACCATAGATTGACGATCTTTCAAAGGATCAAATAGTATAGCTTAATCACATCGTCATTTCCTAATAAGTTGATAACAAGTAACTTGCATTAAAATCAAGGGGAAGGTCATTGATTAAAAGAAACTTGAATGCACCGGCTTCCTAATAACTTATTATGCACCGAAAATTATATGATATAGTCATTTGATATAGTCAGTTTTTTGTATGATATAATCACCTTTTATATAGTCAATTTTTGTATGATATAGTTCATATTCTGATATAGTTAGTTCTCGTATGATATAGTTGGTTTTTTTTTCTAATATAGTCAATTTTTGTGTGGTAAAGTCAGTTTGGAGGCACAATAAATTATTGTCAACCTGATCCATCCAAGACGCTTTGTATTTATTAACTTCGTATCCCCTACTACATAATTAAATATAGGGTTGTGTATCCATTTTCCACCATGATGAAGTACAATGCACACGGGAATGTTTATATCTACAATCACACAATTCATAAGCAAAATTCAGATTTCAGAATGAATATGTAAATTAAAAACAAACTATTAGAGTCAATAACAAACCATGAGTAAAAGAAACTAACTCCCCCTCTTATTTATTGCTAGTAAATTGTGTGCAGTAGCTTTAGAATGATTAGAAATTAGGATACTTACAAATACACTTTTGAAGAGTAAGAAAGATAAGAAATACATCTTGTTGCCCTGTTTCTTTAGCATCCAGTAGAAGCTTCAACCCATTTTTCTACATCCATTTTCATCTTCCTAATTAATCTTCAATTTGTTCAAAGTCACATTACTAACTAATTTGTCATCAAATGCAGCAAATAGTCGGTTAGTGGCATGCAAAAAAGCAATGAAATTGATTTTCTTGTACCTTTAACCCAACTGAAGGAATATGTCCTTAGACATCCCGGCAATTACTAAATATAAAAGGAATTATTATAGAGATAATTAATTACGTTAGTTTAGTAATCACATTTACTTGCTAGAGAATAAATGTTGGTTAGTAGAACAATATTGATTGAACCTACAACTAAGTTAACCTAATCCTATGAGGTCACACATTGTAGTAACTAATTGAAGTAAGGAAACCGGCCAATAGGAGAAAGTAGGGTTAGGTTAGGTCTCTCTCTTATTTTATTCTCCTACTATTATAAAAGGTTATAATAGGAGAGAGGAATAGAACGTTCAATTTGACAGTAACTTTCAAACTGAAAAGAGAGAGAAAAACCCTATTATTTCCCTTTGGAAAATCCGGCCACCCTCCCTAAAAAGTAAGAGAGTGAAATCTGTTCATCCTCTTCCGTTCTAGCAAACGTGGGAATTCAATTGGTGCTCGTGGACTAAGTAGAGGGACATCAATTGCTGTTCTTTGATCTTTAGCACTTGCAATCCGGTGGAAAACACGCTACAAAGGTTGTAAATTCTTTTCCTTATAATATGATTCATATTTATGTTATGCATGCGATCTTGTGATAGATGTTAGGAAATTTGTTTCCTGAAATTCCGCTATATGCATCTATATGTTCCTACAGTGGTATCAGTTTTGCCTCTTGCATAATATTTTATGATCATATGTTCATGTGCTATTTTGATTAATTTTTATTCAATTAGAGAGGAATTTATGTATGGGTTAATTTGCATAATTAATATGGTGATATTAATTGATTGGAATTGTTTAATATTTTATTTAAAGTATAATAAAGCTCGAATCTCCTCTTTGTAGAATCTGAAAACAAGTTTTGACCTTCATGTTTCACACGTTTTGGACTAATTTGATTTTACTTTAATTTGTTTTTTTGTGTACAAAGAGATTAAACCAAAATCTCGCTTAAAATCGTGGAAATTTGTTTCGATGAATCGGTTCATGAAATAATTCCTTTAATTTTGCAAACAAAAAAAAAATTCGAACTCAATCACAAAGCAATCACCTTCAATTCCTGTAATTGTTACAATGTTTTGAAGCAATTGACTGTCAAACCACGGCTGGGTGGCACGTCGCATTCCGGTCCAGCCACAGTGGTTGTGGTGGTGCATGGTGTGTGAAAGGGTGGAGAAGAAAGGTTCTGCGGTGGCTGGGCTTCGGCCTTGCTGCGGTGGCCTTGTGTGCGGGCGTGACCGGTGCGTCTGCGACGGCCAGGGCGGCTGCGCGGCCGGGCGGCGTCGTCTTCGGGCCGACCTCGAGTTGCCTGGCGGTTGCTGCGGTGGTGGGATTCACCTCTACTGCCGTGGCAGATCTTCAAGATGTTGAAGATCCTGATGAATTCATGGGAGATCTTCAAGTTGTTGAAGGTCTTCATGATTCGTGGCTGAGGTTGGCCACCAGTTCGAATCTGAAGGAAGAAAGCCGATATTCTCGGCTGGTTCGTGGGATGTGTTTGAATTGCTCGGGTTTCCTCCGTGAAATTCTCTCACTCCCTTGCAGTTCCTTGACTGCAATTTATTAAAAAAAAAAAAAGTTTTCTCTACAATTTTGGGATTTGTTGAGCTTCATTATAATTCCAATAATGCAAATTAAAACTTAATTTGATTAATGTCTTTTAAATTCCTAATTGAATGAAAATAATAGAAAGTTGATCTTTTAGTTATAATTTAAATAAGTTGGCATGTTTACTATTAATTGTTCATTTGTAAATGACATGTTTTCTTTGCTTATTAATTGTTAATAAGTGATTTTTAATATTTATTTTATTATGATATTATAAATGCATGAATGCTTAATATAATATGTATGATATTATATTTTGCATGTTGTGACTAGTATGGCCCAAAATTAGGATAGAAAATACGATCTGCGCATCGTTAAATTTTATGTAAATCAAATACGATCTGCGTATCGTTTGTATTTTTGTAATTTAAATTTTAGTTATTTAAATTAGGCATTTAAACTATAAATGATATGTAATCAAGAATGAAGTTCCATGGAGAATCAAGGATGGAGATCCATAAAGATTCAAGGAAGAATTCATGAAGATTAGTTTTATAAGGTTTAGGGGCCATACTAGGATCACTTTTAATTATGCTTATATTTATTTAAGCGTTTAACATGTTTAAATGCTTGTTTAAGTTTATATGTGTGGTTATTTATGTTATGTGTTCACTTTTAATTAACCAACATAGTAAACTTAGGTCCCCAACATGTAATATTGAGTTTAATTGCTTTTCCAAACAACACCTATAACGCCTTAGATAGTGAGTAATAGGTTACGCCAAAGGGTGTTGCTCATTTTATCCGGGGATAGTAGAGTAGGTTTTTGAAACTTACATGTTAATGTTTGGTTTAACTCAACAAAATCATCAAAAGACAAAGTTTTGGGTTTTGAAGCTAAGAGATAGGAGTAAACAAGGAGTTGTTAACCTATCTACAAAGAATTATAATTAGTTATAATTAGTAAAGTGTTTACTTACCTCAACTACTATAAATTGAAGGCAGGGCCAAAGTCCGTTTGATTGTAGTGGGAGGGGATCTTGGTGTTTCTTTATTCAATAGGGGACTCTTATTTTGAATAAAGGGTAGTAGTTAATTAAAATTTGTTTAATTGCTGCTTTCTTGATAAACATTGATTGAATCTTGCTTTCTTATTCTCTTGTTGTAGTTATCATGTCTGGTTCAAACAACAACAACCACCTCGGTTTTAATTTGCGCTATTTACTCGAAAATGACAAACTAACTGCTCATAACTTCCTAGAATGGGAAATGGCTGTGAGAATCGTTCTCAGAGCCGAAGGAAGGGAAAGTGTTCTTGATAATCCTCTCCCTGAATCCCTGCTAGACACTGCTACTCCAGCTGAAAGGAGAGTAAGACAAACCATTGAGGCAAATTCTGTGCAAGTAACATGTTTGATGCTTGCTTGCATGGAACCAGAATTTCAAAAACGTTTTGATGGTCCGGGACGCCTATTCCATCCTCCAAAGCTGAAAACTATGTTTCCGAAGAACGCGAGGCTGGAGAGGTTTGAAGCTCATTGTAAGTTGCTGGAGTGCAAGTTGGGAAAAGGAAAACCCGTTGGTCCGCATGTGTTCAATATGATTGGACACTTTCAGATCATGGAAAAATTGGGCTTCCCTTATCCCCCCAGAACTAGCAACTGATATTGTGATCAAATCCTTGCCTGAAAATTTTCAAAACTTTCAGTTGAACTTTTACATGCAAGGAGGGGAGGCTACCTTGCAAGAGTTGCATGGTATGCTTACTCAGTGAAAGAAAGGAGCTTGCTTAGTGAACCCGAACATAGGGATGTTCTAATGGTTAGGAAAGGCAAGCAATTCAAGAAAAAGGGGGCACCTCTAAAGAAGAACAAGGGCAAGGTTGTTGCCACTGATGATACTTCTAAGCCAAAGGCCACTCCTAAGGCAAAAGTTGCAGCACTACATGAGTGCTTCCAATGCCATAAGATTGGCCCTTTGGAAGAGGAACCGCCCCAAGTATCCGGGAGGATAAGAAGAGTGGTGCTTCAACTTCGGTATTTATGTTATAGAGATTAACTTATCTACTTCTACTTCATGGGTATTTGATACTTGCGTGTGGATCTCACATTATTTGTAATGTGCAGGCACTAAAAAGAAGTAGATCATTGAGCAAAGGAGAAGTGGGCCTCCGCGTGGGCAATGGAGCACGAGTTGCTGCTTTGGTTGTGGGAGATTGTAGTCTACTTTTACCTTCTGGTTTAGTATTAGAACTTTATAATTGTTATTATGTTCCAACTATTACCAAGAATATTGTTTCGATTCCGGTTTTGGATTCGGAAGGTTTTTCATTTCAAATTAAGAATAATTGTTGTTCTGCTTATTTGAATGATTTATTCTATGTCTCAGCTAAGTTATCAAATGGTTTATATGTGCTAGACTTAGAAACCCACTATAACATAGACAGCAAGAAACCTAAAACAAATGATTCGAACCCGACATACCTATGGCATTGTCGATTAGGCCACATAAGTTCAAAGCGTATTGAGAAGCTTCATAAAGATGGAATTCTCAAATCATTTGATTTCGAATCATTTGATACTTGTGAGTTTTGCTTAATGGGAAAAATAACAAAATCACCTTTCACAGGTTCAAGTGAAAGGGCCAATGACCTTTTAGCCCTCATACATATAGATGTTGGCTAGGGAAGGGTACAGTTACTTCATTACTTTTACCGATGATGTGAGCAGATTTGGATTTGTTTACCTCATGCGACATAAGTCGGAATCCTTTGAAAAATTTAAGGAATTCCAGAATGAAGTACAAAACCAACTTGGGAAGAAAATTAAGGCATTACGATCCGATCGTGGTGGTGAATATTTATCTCAAGAATTTGGTGATCATTTAAAGGATTGTGGAATACTTTCACAATGGACTCCACTAGGAACACCACAGTTAAATGGTGTTTGTGAAAGAAGGAATCGAACTCTACTTGATATGGTTCGATCCATGATGAGTCTTGTTGATCTTCCTATTTCATTCTGGGGATTTGCGCTTGAAACAAATGGCATTCACACTTAACAGAGCACCATCCAAAGCCGTGGAAAAGACACCATATGAAATGTGGACTGGAAACGTTCCAAAATTGTCTTTTCTAAGGATATGGGGTTGTGAAGCCTATGTAAAACGTTTACTTTCTGATAAGCTTTCACCCAAATCCGATAAATGTCTCTTTGTGGGATACCCAAAAGAGACTAAGGGATACTACTTCTACAACCAAAGCGAAAACAAAGTGTTTGTTGCTCGTAATGGTGTCTTTCTGGAAAAGGAGTTTATTTCGAGGAAAACAAGTGGGAGAAAAGTATATCTCGAAGAAATTCGAGATGAGCAACAAATGGATGAGGTTAACACCTCATCGAGGCGGCCCGACATGAAAATGCTCGGGAGGCGGTGCATTCAATTCACGTACCTCCTACCGTCCCACTTGGAGATACTCCGGTGCGAAGTCACTCAACCTAATGAGGTAGAAACTTCTTCGTTGTTCCCCAACGTAGGTCTAGTAGGACCATCATTCCGTCAAAGAGATATATTGATTTCCTTTTGATCGAAAGTTACGAAATAACGATTTTAGAATCGAAGAACCTACTAGCCACAAAGATGCTTTGGAGAGCCAAGACTCAGAAAGATGGCTTGAGGCCATGAAATCGAAATGGATTCCATGTCCGAAAATCAAGTATGGGACTTGGTTGATTTGCCTGATGGGGTAAAACCCATTGGATGCAAATGGATTTTCAAGTTGAAAACAGACAAGGATGGAAACATTAGTGTTTTCAAAGCAAGGTTGGTGGCGAAAGGTTTCAAACAAATTCATGGTATTGACTATGATGAAACCTTCTCACCGAGTAGCCATCTTGAAGTCCATTAGGATAATCCTTGCGATTAATGCCTTTCATGACTATGAAATATGGCAGATGGATGTCAAAACCGCCTTCTTGAATGGGTTCTTGAAAGAGGATGTGTACATGACACAACCTCAAGGTTTTGAAGATCTAGAAAATCCAGGGGAGGGTATGCAAGCTTAAGAAGTCCATTTATGGACTAAAGCAAGCATCAAGGAGTTGGAACCTCGAGATTTGATGAGGCGGTCAAGAAATTTGGCTTTCTCGAAATGAAGAGGAATCTTGTGTATACAAGAAGTTAAGTGGGAGTAGTATTACTTTTACGGTCTTGTATGTGGATGACATACTTCTCATAGGAAATGATAAGACCATGCTTGATTCAGTCAAGGAATGGCTTAAAAATTGTTTCTCTATGAAAGATCTAGGAGAGGCAGAGTACATATTGGGAATAAATATCTATAGAGATAGATCGAAAAGGCTAATTGGGCTCGGTCGGGAAACTTATATTGATAAGGTTCTTGCAAGGTTCAAGCCGGAAAACTCCAAAAGAGGTTTCATTCCCATGCAACATGACATTGCACTTGGCAAGACTCGGTGTCCTTCGAGTCTTGATGAGGTCAAGCGTATGAGTAATGTTCCCTATGCTTCGTTGTAGGATCCATTATGTATGCCATGATATGCACTCGGCCGGATGTTGCATATGCTTTGAGTATATGCAGCGGATACCATCAAATCCGGGAGATGCGCCTTTGGATTGTAGCGAAAAACATCCTTAAGTACTTGCGAAGGACTAAGGATAATTTTTTGGTTTATGGTGGAGATAGTGAGTTGGTTGTTACTGGATACACCGATGCAAGCTTCCGAGTGACAAAGATGATTTCCGATCTCAATCTGTTTCATATTTTGTCTCAATGGAGGAGCCGTGAGTCGGAAGAGCTCTAAGCGAGTACCATCGCGGATTCTACAACGAGGTCGAGTATATTGCGGCAGTGATGCAAGCAAAGGAAGCCTGTTTGGATCAAAAAGTTCATTGGTGAGCTTGGTGTAGTTCCTAGCATTGAGAATGGCATTGAGTTGTATTGTGACAACAATGGTGCCATTGCTCAGTCTAAGGAACCCAGATCGCATCAAAGGTCTAAACATGTGCTCAGGAAATTCCATCTCATTCGAGAGATCGTTGGAAGAGAGGATGTGAAAGTAAGCAAGGTTCATACTGAGGATAACATTGCAAATCCTCTGACTAAACCGCTTGCTCAACCTAAACATGAGTGTCATACTAGGTCTATGGGGCTTAAGCATATGGGAGATGGCTTTAGGTTGTTTACTTCATGTTTACAATTGTAAATACATTTATTATGCTTTGAAATGTTTATCAATAAAATTCCGTTCTTATTTAATTGTTTGGTTTAGTATTAAATAAAATGTCCAAATAATTTGTGTTTTCAAATAGGATTATCGAAAACGTTTTGATATTGGAACCCTATAAAGTGAACTGAAAATCACAATTTATTTGAAGTCCCTAGTCTAAATCACTACATTGGACATAAGTGATTTATTTAATAGACCGGTGTATAATTAATTGATAGCGCAGTTTCATGGGCTATGGAGACATAGAGATGTCTAATTGATTATATGGATGTATATTTGATACATTGAGACTTGACCTAATTAGATTCTAAAAGTAGAATCAAACTACTATATTTAGTGGATTCCTTAGACATGAGTATATCTTAATAACCACAATATAATTAGTTTAACTTTGACACTGTTAAACGCCGCGCCGTAAAAGGAGGTTATAAAGGCAGTGATCAGGTGGGCTAAGAATTGAGTGGGAGTTATGGTCATACAAGAGTGGATAAGTCCTCCTATTAAATAGGAATGGTGTCTGGGCCTCTTGATGAGCGAGAACTGGAAAATTGCATGGCCATGCGGAATAGGATTAAAGAGTTAATCCTTATTTGAGCAGTTCGAACTCAGCGATCAAGGAACATAAATTTGAGAATAACATGGTGTTATCAAATTTGGCATTAAGTGACTTAAGGAATTTAACATTGCGCTCTTGTCTTCGGACAAGTGGGAGATTGAAGGAATATGTCCTTAGACATCCCAGCAATTACTAAATATAAAAGGAATTATTATAGAGATAATTAATTACGTTAGTTTAGTAATCACATTTACTTGCTAGAGAATAAATGTTGGTTAGTAGAACAATATTGATTGACCCTACAACTAAGTTAACCTAATCCTATGAGGTCACACATTGTAGTAACTAATTGAAGTAAGGAAACCGGCCAATAGGAGAAAGTAGGGTTAGGTTAGGTTAGGTCTCTCTCTTATTTTATTCTCCTACTATTATAAAAGGTTATAATAGGAGAGAGGAATAGAACGTTCAATTTGACAGTAACTTTCAAACTGAAAAGAGAGAGAAAACCCCTATTATTTCCCTTTGGAAAATCTGGCCACCCTCCCTAAAAAGTAAGAGAGTGAAATCTGTTCATCCTCTTCCGTTCTAGCAAACGTGGGAATTCAATTGGTGCTCGTGGACTAAGTAGAGGGACATCGCTCAATTGCTGTTCTTTGATCTTTAGCACTTGCAATCCGGTGGAAAACACGCTACAAAGGTTGTAAATTCTTTTCCTTATAATATGATTCATATTTATGTTATGCATGCGATCTTGTGATAAATGTTAGGAAATTTGTTTCCTGAAATTCCGCTATATGCATCTATATGTTCCTACAGCCACATCAACAACATAAACCACATAATAAACTATCTAATTCAAACAAATCAAACACCAAATTCCATTTTTAAAAAATCGCATATTTCAATTTTCACAAGTATACAAACCCTACGAAACCCTAAGTAAAACCCAAAAAAAGATATTAAATTTCGTGATTAAAAAGTGCAAAACGATATGAAGAAACATACCTTACTTTGGACGTTATTGTTTTTTGCCCAAATTATTGAAGCAATGACTAATGAGTCTACGCAGCAATGGAGCATCGACGCGTAACTCCTCCTCTCTGACAATTTTGGAAAGAGTTGGAACAGGGGAAGGAGAGATGGAGTGGCGCGAAGGTAGACTAGAGACTACGGGTATTCATAAATATCCGATCCGATTTGTGATCCGATCCGATTTTTCGGATATCTGATCCGATTTTATAGTTTTCGGATATTTCATATCCGATATCCGAAAATTTTCAGATCGGATACGGATCGGAAATTTTCTAACATAGGAATTTTTCGGATACCCGATCCGAAAATATCCTTTTCCAAGGACGAATATCTGATGATCCGAAACTTTTTTTTATAGTTTTCGGATATCCGATTTTTTCGGATCGGATTCAAATCGCATTTTTCCCGATCCGAAATGAACACCCCTAGTAGATACGAATCAATCAATGTCTCCAGACTCCAGTTGAAAATGAAGCCGTTTCATTTAATTGGGGAAGCAACAATTTATTTGGATTTGCCATTAGGACCCATATAATAACCTTGGTTAATTTTTTTGGCTAGAAAATTGTTTTGGATCCTAAACCGTGAAAAAATAGAAAGGCGGTAATGAAAGATAGAAAAGTCAAAAGTCGATACCGCATTTGACATAATTAGCTAGGTTTCTTTTAACATATCTTATTCAAACAATTAATTGTACTATTATATACTATTAATCATTTATTTGCTCCACCATTATAATAAATAAAAAATTGTTAATTGTGTTAAGTTTGAAGTCCTTGTCCTTGAGAAGATAGAACGATGAAGTATAAGTCTCTATAAGTTACTTAACTCTCCATAATGTTTACCACCAAAATGAATACTTATGGTATCATGTGACATGCATGTAGATTGGATAAGCATGCGTCATGAAAGAAATACTAGAATTAGCGTTGATATGAATTCCTCCCCTGGTCAAGTTAGCTGCTCTTACGGCTCGTTTGGTAAGATGTTATAAATGGTGGGAATGGTAATGCATTATAGTGTAAATTTATACTAAAAATCCAAGATATCCAATTTCTTCCTAAAATCTCATTACTATCTATTACCACTTGGGAAGGTGGTATTGGGTGGTAACGGAAATTTATAAAGAGAAACCCATGTTTTGTGATAAAGTTTCATTCTTATGGTCATTGACAAGATAACTTCTTCACAAATTTACACTAGATTTCATTACCATTATTACTATTTATTACCACTAATCAAACGGGCCGTTATAGTCTTATCAACAATCAAGTACTCCTAAATTGTTAAGGTGGCCCTTTTTCTAGGAAATTACTTTCATCAGTTACTATCATCTACAACTGCCTTAATCAATATTAACCATGATAGATCTAGGAGTCTAGGACAGTGGTTAGAACTAATCTCCCCCGTCAAAGCGATGTGGTAAATAGAGATAAGAGATTCTATTAAAAAAAGAAATAAGAGATGTTTCTTGCGTTTTTTTCTTATCTGCTTGCGTGTTAGTAATTTCTGTAATATTCACACTCCACTTATACCGTGAAGTTTCCTATAAATTTCATACTTCATGAATAGTTGCATGCCATTAGCTATTCGTCACATTATGCGCGCTTAACATTTCAAGGAGTACTCTCTAATCTCTATCATCTTTCCTTTCATTTCTATTATATATGGAAACTCTTGAGAACTTTGGTATCTACTCATTTTGTCCAATATGCCCCTATTTGAAAACTAAATATACAAACTGTAGTATGCACAACAATTACATTTCACTCACGCATAGCGTGCATATAAGACTAGTTTAACAAAAAAGAAACAGGTTTTTTCACCAGGACACTGAGGTTTAACAAAATGCACTAGGTACCCCTCTTGTTTTTATTAATGCTCCAAATGCCTATGAGGTTTTATGGATATGCACCAAATGTCATTATTGAGTAACGGCGTCAGTTTGACGTTAGTGGGTACAAACTTTATGCACCAAATATCCCTGAGGTTATAACAATAATGTACAAAAGACATGTAAAGTTGTAATGCCTAGTTCTTAAAATATTTTCGAAAATTTCTCTTTAATTAGGGCATCATTTGGCTGCTATTTAAGCTTCTCCAACAATATAATTTGCAGCCTCCTTACCTCTTTTGCGTTTTATACCATAACCTTTGAAAATAGAAGCTAAAGAATTCACAATCTCACACATCCTTTTCAAATTTTGAATCCTCATACATTAGGGTCCCAAATAGGACTTGCAAATGTAGGAAAATATTCCCAGTTAGGAGCTCGGAATGTCATTGAATCCACAATGATTATACTATAAGTATAATGAATGCAACAAATTTAGGTGGTGTTTTGATACACTTGAGCAATGGTATATTGTTAGGCAAAGGGATAGAGATCACAGTATTGAAGAAAAATAATAATAAGAAGAAGAAACAAAAAAATGCCAACTTGGAGGAGGAAATGAAACAACCGAAGAAACTCAAACAATATAATAAGTGTTTGCAACTTGCAAGCGACTATCAGAATAGGCATTGTCATGTTGATATGCTTTTACTTGTAATCAGAACTAAAATTAAATGTACTGAAGCCCTGAATTGTCAGAATTAGCATTTCAATTCTAGCATTCAACCAAAATAGTGATGAGAAAAGATTATGGTATAAGAGGCAAAAGAGGTAATAAAGTTGCAAAATATATTGTTGCATGTGTTTGAATAACAACCCAATTGATGCCCAACAACTACTTTTCAAACAAAAATTGAAAAATCTAGTCGTTACGAGTCTTTCGTACATTATTGTTAAACGTGAGGGGTATTTGGTGCATCAAGTTTGTACCCCCTAACGTCAAACTAACATTGTTACTTAGTAATGACATTTGCTGCATATCCATAAAACCTTGGGGGAGTCTGGTGCATTTTTGAAATAAGAGGGGTAACTGGTGCATTTTGTTATACCTCAGGGGTACCTGGTGGAAAAAAAAAATACTCTAACTAGACAGGTAGACGGAGAATTATAACAATATCCCCAGTTCCGAACTCTATACATTTAAGAACTAAATCAATCTGAAAAAAGACCTTTTATGTAATCGTTGTTAGAAATAGTAATCTAGAAAAATCTAGTGTAAAAATCAAGATGAATTCTAGAGTTATCTAAACAAATATCTATTGTAATTAAGGCATATTATAGAAAAATATAGGAATGAAGGATCTAGAATAATCTATCATTAGATATTATTAGATCATATAAGATTAGTGTAGAATATTGTAGATTGAGTTATACCACTTCTATAAATATGTGTGAGCATTGTACGTAGGAGTGTGGAGTCATATGTACTTCCTACTACATTCATAAGCAAGAGTTCTCTTATGGAACCTTGCATATCACATATCATATGTATCTCCCCCAAGTTTATAACAAATTATTCCAATCGATAAAAATTCATAAATTACAAATTTGGTCCATTAACCTTCCGCATGCGCCTGTCAAAAATTTCTATCATCGTGAGAATGTTTATATATCTTGTTGGACTTAGATCAAGATATTATCACGACCTCTTTATTTTAAGTATCGTTATGGATATTAAATACCATGCAATAATATTTCAGGATATTGGGAAAATTGTCAAAACCGGGGTTTTCTTAAATCTTTGAGTCCAACGAGCTTAATTTCTTGGTCACCGTACGAGTCGTTGTTTTTTGATTCATAGAATTGCCCAAGGAATGCTCTCAGATGGAAAACCCAAACCAATCACTTATACGAGGGTCGTCTTGGCATCATTAGGAAATGTTACAACTTCTTGAATATCTTGCAATAGTATATGTATGTGTTATTAATCTTGGGAATGTTATATCTTATAATCCTGTAAATAGTATTAAGTTTACAATATAATATAGGGTTATTGGATATAATAACCCTAAATTTCAGGATTTAACTTCAACTGTAAGTAGTGTTAAGTTTATTATATCTAAGCCATACCTAAATAATATACCATAGTTTAAAGCGGCCGGGTCATCTATAAGAATTTAGTTTATCACAATTCAACATATTCATGATACTAATGTATAAATTTAAAAGGTAACCTAGACCTACTATACTAGAATTACCTAAAATGAAATCGTACTCTGTTAAAGGAGGATTCCTCCGATTCTTACAACTAGAGAAATTAAATTTACTATTTGTAACAATAAAGTTGAAAGTCATATCATCCTTAAAATGAACAACTTTGTTGTAAAATCCAACTGATATACCCCAATTTTTCCTTCTTTTTTTAATTTTGGTTTCTTAAATGTACTATTAGCATTTAATACCATCACATGATATCTCACAGAAGTACAAACGTAGGCTCCGTTTGGTTGGGTGTAAAATATTTTCAGTGTAAAATGATTTTCATCAAGTCTTCGTTTGGTAGGGTGTAAAACATTTTTCCTGGAAAACTGTTTTCCTCTATTTTCAATTTTACATTGTTTGGTTTGCAAATGAGTATAAAACCATTTTTCCTAGTAGTAAAATTGCTATTCCAATGATGGAAAACCATTTTCCCTTCAAAGTGAAAATAAAATTGTTTTCCTTCCTTCTCCTTATCTCTCTTGTACACTCCTCTCACTACCTCATTACTTTCATTTTCATTTTCCTTTTGTTTCATCATTTTTCTTACATGGAACCAAACAAAATGGAAAACTAATTTTGGAATTGTATTTTCTATTGTAATTTGTTTTCCATGAAAATCATTTTACACTGAAAAATATTTTACACCCAACAACCAAACGGAGCCTAAAAACAATTTACAATAGAAAACACAATTGCAAAATTACTTTTCCGTTGTTTAGTTCCATGTAAGAAAAAATGATGAAACGAAAGGAAAATAAAAAGGGAAAGTAAGGAGGTAGTGAGAGGAGTGTGCAAGAAATATAAAGAAAAGGAAGGAAAACAGTTTTCCCTTCATTTGGAGGGAAAATGGTAGGGAAAATGGTTTTACACTCATTTGCAAACCAAACAATGTAAAATTAAAAATAGATGAAAACAATTTTTCAGGAAAAATATTTTACGCCCTACCAAACGGAGCCGTAATGTAATATCATTAGGAAGCAGACAAGTTTTGGTGAGACATCCCTATTCCCTGGCTAGCTATAAAGTTTGTTTAATCCCACAAGGAAAACTTAAGTTAAAAAAACAAGTAAAGTATCATTGTCTAATTAGCAATGTTAATGACGCTCCCAACTCATCCGCTATATATACGAATTTAGGAATCTCACTAAGCATACTCACAATTCACATAAGCTAAACCAACCCACAAATCTTCCTACTTAATTAGCATATATTATATACTAAAATGACCATTATCATATCCAAATCTCCTTCACTATCATCCTCACAAATGCTAATCATAATTATAATTCTCCTAGGGGTTGTTAGCTCGGTACACTCGGGTATGGACATGAACCCTAATGACCCGAATAAATATTTAGACCCTTACGACCCATCGGGTGATGATCTAGGTCTTTATGACCCGTTTTACGATAGTAATAACCCGAATAACCCGACTTGTCAATCACGAATCCCACCTTTTGTGCTGCCCATTTACAAAATTGATATTATGCTATTGCAGTTTGCTCAAAATATAGAACATTTGGAAGCTGATTACTTCTTGTGGGGTGCCCTAGGGTGTGGCCTCGACGACATTGCCCCGGAACTCACTCTCGGCGGTCCGCCTCCGATCGGTGTCCGTAAGGCCAACCTTGACAACCTTACGGAGAGTATTATTAAAGAATTTGGTTATGAGGAAGTTGGACACTTGAGGTTTGCAAACTATATACCCATTATATGTATATGGTTCATACTCATTAGTTTCACTATACCATAGTTTCATGCAATTTCTCAAGATTCATTTGTTTCTCTTTTTCCTTGTTGGGTTAAGTAAATGTGTATATACACTCAACAATATGCTTACATCCAAATTAAATATTTAAGAATCTCTCAACTTTGAGTATAAGCATAAAATCTCCTTTTTTCTACTTCAAAATACCTTTTAGTTAGTTACAAAATATGTGCTCCTATGTATGGAAAGAATATAAAAATATGTGTCTTAATGTGACTTTCGTTTCTGCCCGGCCGTCTTAATGATGGATTTCATCTGTTGTATTTGTCAAACCTTTTTTTTGTAAGGTTGTATTTGTCAAACCTTTTTTTGTAAGGTTGTATTTGTAAAACCTAGTAGTATATAGTAGTATAATTTTACAAATAATTTTGTAGTAATTGATAAAAAAAACAAAAGAATTAATACCTAGATAAATTTCTTCAAACATATACATAATTTTGGTTTGTTTTCTTTTCTTTTTTTTTGTAAAAATATGCTACTAGCCTACTAGCATCTAATTGATTAAACAAATTTAGTTTCGCTTAATATGGGCTTTTCCTTTTTGTTTTTCTTTATTTTCTCCTATTATTAGGGCCTTAAAGACAACAGTTGGAGGCATTCCAAGGCCATTGATGGATTTAAGTCCAGAAAATTTTGCAAGGGTTGTCAATCAAGCATTCGACTATGATCTTAAGCCCCCATTTGATCCATACAGAGATAGTCTCAGCTACATGTTGGCTTCTTACATCATTCCTTACATGGGACTCAATGGTTATGTTGGTGCCAACCCACAGATTAGAGGCTACGTCACCAAGAGAGTAAGAAAATTCTTTACTAGATTTACATAATATTTCATACAGTTATGATTCAAACCATCTGCAACACTTTGACGACTTTTGCAATATTCATGTACTAGTAAATTTGACCCCATCTTCTTACTCATATATATGCGCAAATGTTAGAGTTATGTTTTAAGTTTTTTTTTTATATATATATATAATTGTATTAATATCATAATCAAAAGATAGTAATAGTCAAATTTGTATTTTAACAAGTTTGAAATCCAAAGAAATCTCTCTCTACTTTCCTAGTTATGTAAACAAAGATCGTGTCAAATTGTAATTAGGCTTTCTAGTTTCTAGTGGTAAATGAAGCAATCGTCAATCGTGCTATGCTACTTTTCTAAATAAATTACTCCAGATTCTAATAACTTTTCCTGGAATGAATTAATTACTCAGCTAGTTTGTGAGTTTGAGTTACCACAGATGTCGACTGGGTTACCAATTAAGGAAAGTGGACAGCTATTTTTAACCTTATGCAACTGAAATAGATTTGTCGAAGTGTTTAAATTAGAACTTGCTTTGTGGATTGTGACAAGTTAACTACTCTGATCTAGCGAGCTACTCTTCTTAGATACTCTAAGACAGTAGTTTCTACTATTTGCTAGTGAGTAGTGATTAGCAGTTACCCTAGTACTAAAATAAACCATCTAATCAACAAAACAGCAACTAAAAGTCAGCCTTTTCAGCGTTTTAGTCAAAAGTTGATTTCACTAGCTTTTTTATATTGGCTTTTGACGTTTTTTTAAGCTGCGAACTTAAACATTATTACTATTAATGGCAAAGTAGTTTTTTTTATCTACTATAATTTTGAATTTTTTCCAGCTCTTAACAGGGCTACTAGGAGTTGAAGCAGGCCAAAATGCAGTAATTAGAATGTACTTGTATGAGAGACGAAAGAAAATAGTGCACCCATACAAGTTCACCGTGGAAGAATTCACAAAGCGTATTTCAATCCTAAGGAACAAACTGGGTATGTGTGGCATCAAAGACGAAGGCATCGTAGTCCCGCCGGAGCTCGGAGCAGAAGGTCGAACTTCCACCAATGTCTTATCGTCCAACCGCGACTCGCTATCCTATGCTCGAACACCGGCTGAAATACTTAAAGTCTTGTATGAAACTGGCAATGAACATGTTCCTGGTGGATTTTACCCTAAGGGAGCTAATGGTCAGATTGCTAGGATGTATCTTAAAGATCAACCATGAAACTAGTTTGATTAATCTGTTTAATAAGTCTGTAAAAACACTACTATATGTAGCGTTTATTTGATTGTAAAAGTACGTTGTTATTAGTTTATTCATGTAGCGCATGGGCTTAGTAAGAAATAAATTAGTTTGAGTAACATGTGTGCTACGTGCAAGAAGCGGGAGATGTGCGTTATGTAATGTAGCTACTAGCCACCTCTATGGGAAAATTGTGTGATTGTTTTACTTGTTGTATGTATAATTTCGTTAATAATGAAAGTGAAATGCGTCGGATTGCTTAAGACTTAATTTAAGTTCTATTTAAAATTGTTTACTTTTCTCACAAAAAAAAGAGAAATGCAAATGAACTTTGCAAATATAGATTTTCTAATAAATCTCATAATTTTGCTTAGCTTGCTATATAGCTAAACGGATAAAAAAAATCAGTAAACATGTGAGAGAGGGCAATTTGGTAATTCCATCGAGTTTGGACTGGCAATCAATTTTGTAAAATTGATGTCCCATGGAGTATTTAATGTGTAGTACATCATATAGGTATATTATTCTATGTTACTATGTATATGATGTTTGAGTTGTTTATGCATTTAATTTTAAATCTTTGTAAGAATGATACATAATAGAATTAACGGTTTTTTCACCATATACCCCAGACTAATTTTTTTTTGCACCGTATACCCTCGCAAGTTTTCAAATTCACCATATACCCCCCACGTTTCAAAAAATACATCAACATGCCCTTATGACTAACGGAAGTCTAACACCGTTAGTCATTAAGTCCAAATCCCCCCTCTAACCCTAATTAACTAACCTAAACTAAACCTAACTCTAACCCTAACTCAAATCTAATACCCTAACCCTAACCCTAGCCACCCACCCACCACTCCTCCCCCACCCTACCCCAACCCTTTCCCCCACCAACCACCCACCATCCCTCCCCCTTCCCCCACCCCCCAGCCCTCCCCTGCACCCCAGCTCCCCCCCCCCTCCCCTACGGTCGCCCAACCCCCCCCCTCCCCTTCCCCCGCTCACCACGCCGGCCACCATAACCCCAAAGGCACCACGCCGGCCCGCGGCAAAGACTGTTTCTCCTACCAACACACCACCCAGCCGTCGTTCGTCTCCTACCAACACACCACCCGGCAAGCGCGGCAAGAACCTAACACCGCCCAACCCCCAACCCCCTCCCCTTCCCCCGTAGTCTAGTAAACCCCCTCCCCTTCCACCGATTTGAAGTTTTGGAACACAACCACCGCAAAGACCCAACAACCCAAGTAGCGTTCTTCGAATTTTTTACCAACACAACCACCCGATTGCGGGGAACAAGCCGATTTTTCGAACACAACTGGGTGGGGAACAACCCGATTTTTCGAATTGAACCCGGCGGGGGAAGGGGAGGGGCCATGGGGGGCGGGTTTGCGGGGGATTGGGGAAGGGGAGGCGGGTCGGCGGGGGAGTGGGGAAGGGGAGGGGGTCGGCGGGGGGGAGTGGGGGGAGGGGGTCACGGGGGTTGCGGGGGAGGTGGGCTCAGCGGGGTTGCGGGGGAGTGGGGAAGGGGAGGCGGGTCGGGCGGTGGTGAGGGGGTGGTGGTGAGGGGGGGTGGTGGTGAGGAGGTGAAATGGGTGGGGGGGTGGTTAGGGTTAGGGCCCAAGTTAGTGGTTAGGGTTAGGGCCCAAGTTAGTGTATTAGATTAGGGTTAGGGTTAGAATTAGGCTTTGATTTAGGTTTGTTAATTAGGGTTAGGAGAGGATTAGATCCTAATGACTAACGGAAGTCTAACACCGTTAGTCATAAGGGCATGTTGATGTATTTTTTGAAACGTGAGGGGTATGTGGTGAATTTGGAAACTTGCGAGGGTATACGGTGCAAAAAAAAAATTAATTAGGGGTATATGGTGAAAAAACCGTAGAATTAAGGTGTATAGTGTTCCCACACACAACATTGTACCTTCTTGACACATATAGGGAAATAATGTAAAAAAATTTACTATTAAGTACAATTCAGTGTCTTGTGGAAGGATTCAATAAAAAGTCGAGAGGAAGATGAAGTGTGAAAAGGATATATAGTGAGGAAAATGTCATGATTTTAGAAGGGTTTAGAGTGTAAATACAAGTATTTTTGCTGACTAATCAATTGGGTCATCTATTAGGTCATAAAAACAGACCAACATCACAGGGCCCTTTATTCCAGAGGACCCCAAAATTAAAAATTTATTGTTTACTTTAGTCACATGATCCTAATATCCATACTTTAGGTACCTTTTTTTTGTGAAAGTTAATATTATAATGATAATTTTACGGTTTTTTCACCATATATCCCTGACAAAGAAAAAATTCACCATATACCCCTAATATTTCAGATATTCACCATATACCCTTGAGTTTCCGAAAACGTTCACCATCTGCCATTTTTCTAACAGACGTTAACTCGTCGTTTGTCATTATTTACGATTTTGCCACTATTAACCTAATTAATCCCTCCCTCCACCCTAACCCCATAACCCTAATGACCTAATTAACCTAACCCCCTAACCCTAATGACCTAACCCTAACCACCACCACCACCTCCCCCATCACACCCCGACGAGCGCCCCACCCCACCCGCCGCAACGGTAGTCGCCGCCCCTACCCCACCCTTGCAACCTCCACCCCCAATAGGCCCATGCCCCCCCTCCTCTCCCTTACCCATCCCCTCCTCTCCTCTCCCTCTTCGGAAATTCACCGTATACCGAAGATCGGACGAAATTGAAAAGAATAAGATGAAGACGGTGTCGATTTATAGTGACCGGATGGCCGCCTTGGATATCGGAAGTTATTGGGTCGTCGGCGTTCGGAGCTTTGGTTATTGATATCACAAATTGATATGAAGCGGGAGAGGAGAGGGGGGAGAAGAGGGGGGAAGAGGTGCGAGGGACTGCGAGAGGTAGGGATTGCCGCGGAATGGGGGTAGGACAGGTGGTCAAAGTGGTGGAGGAGGAGGTTTCACGGGTGAGATAGGGGTGGTCGTAGGGGTTGGGGTACTCACGGGGTTTGGGGGTGGGGGAGGCAGGTGGTATGGGTGGGGGAGGGGGGAGGTGGCGGTGGTTAGGGTTCGGGTGGTGGTGGTTAAGGTTATGGAATTAGGGTTAGGTTAATTAGGGCATTAGGGTGGAGGGAGGGGTTAATGGCAAAGTTGTAAATAATGGCAAACGGCGAGTTAGCGTCCGTTGAAAAAAAGGGTATATGGTGAATATCTGGAACAATGGGGGTATATGATGAATTTTTTAATTTGTGAGGTGTAGATGGTGAAAAAACCGATAATTTTCACCCGATACCCCCGAGTTTTCAAAAAATTCACCTAATACCCTCCATGTTTTCAAAATTCACCAGTACCCCTAAGTTTCAAACTAATACACGGGGTACCCCTAAGTTTCAAACTAATACACTCAAATGCCCGTAATGACTAACGACGTTAACCGCCGTTAGTCATTAACCCTAATTTTCTCGTTTTAAACCCTAATTAACCCCCTAATGCTAACCTTAATCCTAACCCTTAGCCTAACCCTAATCCTAAACCATAAACCTAACCACCCATCCCCCACACTCCCACCACCCCCCGCAGCCTCCCCCACCCCACCCCACCCCCCCCCCCCCACCCCCTCCCTCCCCCACCCCGTCGACACCCCCCCCCCCCCTCCCCACCCCCCACGCCCCCTCCCCTCCCCCACCCCGTCGACACCCCCTCCTTCCCCCACCCCGTCGACACCCCCTCCCCTCGGCCCCCTCCCTCCCCCTACCCCGTCGACACCCCCCCACCCCCACTCTCCTCGATTTCCCCACCCCTCCCCACCATCTTTCTCGGCACATCCCACCCTAAGTCCCGAAGATCTGGGCATCCCACACGAGCCACCATCCGGGCAAAGAACGAAGATCCGGGCAACGAAGATCGACGGCGGCAACAACGAAGATCTAGGCATCCCACACGAGCCACCATCCGGGCAAGAACGAAGCTATGGGCGGCGAAGATCCGGGGGTGGGGGAAATACGGGCACGAAACTAGAATGGTAGGGGAGCAACGAAAATCGACGGAGCGACGGTGGCGGGGAGGGGGAGGGGGTCGCGACGGGCCGAGCGACGATGGAGGAGTAGGGGGGGGGGGGGGAGAGGGCTGCGACGGTCGAGCGGCGGTGGAGGGGTAGGGGGTGGGGGAGAGGGAGGGGGGGGGAGGCTACGGAGTGGTGGGAGGGTTGGGGAGGGGTGGGGGGAGGCTACAAGGGTGGTGTGAGGGTGGGGGGGGGTGGTTAGGGTTAGGGTTAGATTTAGGGTTTAGGGTTAGGATTTAGGGTTTAGGGTTAGGGTTTAGGGTTAGGGTTTAGGGTTAGGTTTAGGGTTTAGGGTTAGGGTTAGGATTAGGGGTTAATTAGGGTTAATGACTAACGGCGGTTAACGCCGTTAGTCATTAAGGGTATTTAAGGGTACCCCGTGTATTAGTTTGAAACTTAGGGGTACCTGGTGAATTTTGAAAACATGGAGGATACCAGGTGAATTTTTTGAAAACTCGGGGGTATCAGGTAAAAAAACCGTTATTAATTGAATGGACTAATTGCCAAGCCAGCCATCAATGGCTTCTAGGGATGGCAACGGGTAGGATCCGGGTAGGATCCTCTAGGATCCAGATCCAGATCCGTTTTTTAGGCAAGGATCCAGATCCTACCCGGATCCGCTGGGTATTGAAATCGAGGATCCAGATCCAGATCCGATGGATCCTACGGATCCGGGTCCAAAACGGATCCAAAACGGATCCTGACTTGTTTTTCTTCAAACGACCCTAATTTTCATTATAACATTAAAACATAGTTTAACAAAAGTTCAATAACAAGTTAACAACGCCATTTGTCCATACAAGCATTCACTAAAATTAAGTTTAACAAATCCAACATCAATAATATTAAGAGTTCAACAAACTTCAAAAAAGTTACAATTCTTAACAAACTACAATATTACATCTTTCATTCTTCACTTGGTCCATCTACCAATACTCCAAGAAGGCTATTCTTCATCACTACTAACATCATCAACATCCTAAAACAAAGAAAAAAAAACAACACAATAACCAACCAAATAGGAATATTAGTAAAAAAATTATATACACATATAAAACAAACAAAATGATGACACACTACACACCATGTCAATGATATCTTGAGCTTCATTATCATAATCACAATCTTCATTAATTGTCTATGATGAATTCTTCCCATCAGGTGTGCCTTTGCATTTATAAACCAAATAAAAAGTATATTAGAGAATAATGTAAGTTATATAATAAAAGTAAGAGAAAAAAAATGTATATATAACTCTAAGTAAAATATTACCTTTCACATCATCAATCAACCAACTTTGCAAGCACATCAAAGCCTCCACGGTTTGAGAATGAAGCCTAAAACGGTGAGCACTAATCACTCTTCCACCCATGCTAAAAGCACTTTCCGAAGCAACCGAAGACACGGGAATAGCAAGAATGTCCTTGGCAATTTTTTTCAAAGTTGGGTAATTTGTGTCTCTCCTCCACCAATTAAGAACATTAAAATCCTTATCCTCCGGCATAGTAGCACTCTCCAAGTAGTTATCAACCTCATCCCTTAATGGTGTTGTTCTTACTTTTTGTCTCTTTGATCTAGCAAAATCATCTTCATCACCACACTCATTAAACCCTCTCTTTAATGGTGATGATTGTCCATTCACTACATCATTCCTACTTTCAAACTCACGAACAAGTTTATCAAGGGTCCTTCTCACTCTTGCCATTTCACTATTGGCTTCATCTCCATATAATTTCTCAAAATAATGAGCCACACAATCCATTTTGTTTCTAGGATCTAAAATAGCCGCAATGGCCAAAATCCCATTAATTTCATACCAATATTTGTCTAACTTATCAATCATACTCATAGCCATTGTCTTAATGACCTCATTACTATCATCTTGCACCCAAAGATTCAAAGCAAGCTTAATCTCACAAATTGTTCGAAAAAACAAATTCGCAGTAGGATGATTTCTATTGGAGAAAACTTTAGTGGCCTTGTAGAATATTTCCAACTTTTGACAAACAATAGTAGCCATCTTCCAATCATGGTCACTAGGAACAGAAAACTTAAGCCTTTTATTTAGACGTTTCAATTTATTAAAAACGTCTTTGAAAGGCAAACTAGATTCAAGCATCAAGTAAGTAGAATTCCACCTAGTTTTCACATCAAGACCAATTCTTTTTGTTTTAGTTACATTCAAAACACGACATGCTTCCTCAAATTTCTCAATTCTTTTAGGGGTAGACATCCAAAACGCAATACACTCTCTTACTTTAGCAATAGCATGATCTATTACTTGTAAACCATCTTTGACAATCAAGTTTAGAATATGAGCACTACACCTCATATGCAAAAATTCTCCATTTAACACCAAACAACTACTCTCTAATTTGTCCAACAACACATTTATCATTGCATCATTTGTGCTACAATTATCAACAACTACAGAAGAAATTTTGTTTTCCAAAGAATATTGAGACAAACTTTCCATAAGAATCTTAGCAATGACCCCATTTGTATGCGGACTTGGAACATAACAAAACCTATATAAACATGATAAAACCAAGATTCAGAACATAAAAAAACCAAAACTCCAACATATTAACCATTATAAATGCAAATAGGCAAATAACCACAAGTTGGAACAAAAGCAAATAACCAAAAATATGTTAGAATTATAAATGAAATAATCAAAATTACCTTATTGTTCAATTATGCAAAATCCATTTATCATTAATGAAATGGGATGTCACGGCCATATACCCCTTCTTTTGATTTGAGGCAGTCCACATATCAGTTGTTATCGCCACTCTACCCTCGTTAGCAACTAACAAAGCCTTAAGAGAACCTCTATCATTGTTGAACATCTTCACCACATCGCTTCTCAATGTGTTCCTCGTAATCATCTTGAAATCATCATTCAAACTCTTGACAAAACTCCTAAAACCAATGTGATCCACAATTGACAAAGGATACTCATGTACTACTACCATCTTAACCAACTATCGCCTTGAAACATCTTGATCAAATGGCACTTTCTTTGCTTTTTCCTTAAGTGCCAAAGAAGTGGTCCCATCATCTTCTGTCTTAAACTTCAATTGTGATTGACCACCCGCAAGCCTCAAGTGCCTTCCCGAACAATGGTGTTTGGCATGCTTGTTGAGGTGTGAAGTTCCATTGGCTCCCGAATATGAGAGTAAACTATTACAATCCTTACACTTGGCCTTTTTAACACCATTGACTACAACCACATTAAAAGTTTCCCAAGCTGTAGAAGTCAATTTCTTACATTTCTTACTACCACCAGATTGTTCTTCCTTACTAGTATCAACCCCAATCTCAACAAACCCTTCCACATCATCCTCTTTATCAGAATCACCCAACACAACAAATGGTTCTTCATTAGGGTGACTAGAACCAGCATCACTATCTTTAAATGATATTTTATCATCCATAATTATGATTTACAAACAACCCTAATTTGAAAAAACGCAACAAAAAAAAATCAGCATACAAACTACATTATGAAATCGAGCAAACAAGCAAGAAAAACAAGCCAACTAATCTGAAAAACGCAACAAAAAAATCAGCATCATAACTACAATATGAAATCGAGCAAACAAGCAAGAAAAACAAGCTAACTAATCTGAAAAACGTAACAAAAAAAAAATTTCACTACAATGCTGCAAGCACCAAGTCAGCAACAACTAACAAGCCAACAAGCCAACAACAAGTCAACAACCCAGCAAACAAGCAAAAAAAATCGAGCAAACAAGTAAATAAATTTCGAGCAAACAAGTAAATAATCGAGCAAAGAAGCACAAACTCAAGTAAATTCGAGCAACAGTTGGTTAAGATGAAAAACGAAAACATCACAACCCAAAAAAATGAAAAACCCGAAAAAATCACAACCCAAAAAAATGAAGAATGAAAACAAAACAGAGAAAAAAACGAAAGAATGAAGAGTAACCTGATTTCCGGCGAGCAAACAAGTAGAAAACCGAGTGAAGAAGCAAAAAATCCAGCAAATTCCAGCAAAAGCTCCGACTGATAATGAAAAACCCGAAAAAATCACAACCCAAATAAATGAAAAACGAAAACAAAACAGAGAAACGAAAGAATGAGGGAAGAATAGAAGACTAACCCGAAATTTCCGACTGATTTCCGGCGCCGGCGGCTCCTCTTGGTCGATGAAAAACCCGAAATTTCCGACTGATTTTTCAGTCACTGAAAACTGAAGAGAAACGAAAGAGTCCGAAAGAGAGAGAAGAATAGAAACGGGTTTGGGCCTCGGGGTGAAAAAAATGAAACCAAAAGTTTTTAGGGTTTTCATTTTCACCCCTCTATTTTATATTTTAATTTATTTTTTTTAAAAAAAACGGGTAAACGGATCCGGATCCGGGTAATAACTTAGGACCCGATCCAGATCCGTTTTTTAAACTGAGGATCCGGATCCTGCCCGGATCCGTCGGGTCCAAAAAAAAGAGGATCCGGGTCCACGGATCCGGGTCGGGTCCATTACCCATTGCCATCCCTAGATGCTCCTAGATCACCATCAACCTCCTCGAATGAACCCTTTTATTATTTAATGTCTCTGCGGCAAATAACGGCTATAAAATTCAAATATTCGAATTCCACCATTCTCTCAATCCTTCAATCATGCAATTCAACACAAATCTTAAAGCAAATTCACGCTCATGTTATCACCACTGGCCAAATCAAAGACACTTTCCTCGCAACAAAGGTTGTCGAATCCTTCGTCGTTTCGGCTCGAAATGTCGTTTACGCCCATCAAATTTTCAATCAAATTGATTCTCCAAATTCTTATTCATGGACGACTATTATCAGAGGGTATTGCGAGGCAAAAAACCCAGAAAAAGCCATCCAAATTTATCGTATAATGAGGTCTAATGGGGTTGAAGAGAACAGATTTACGTTTCTTTTTGTGCTTAAAGCTTATGGTATGAAACTGTGTTATGTTGAAGGAAAAATAATTCATGGGATGGTTTTGAAATTGGGTTTTGATTATGATGCGTTTATAAATAATGCTTTGATCAATTTATACTCGAAATGTCTAGATTTTCGGAGTGCACGTAACTTGTTCGATGAAACGCCTATGAGTAATGTTGTCAATTGGAATACTTTGATAACATCGTGTTTCAGTTGTGGGGATTTTGAGAATGCACGTAAATTGTTCGATGAAATGCCTGAAAAGAATATCGAGTCGTGGAATGCTATGATTGCAGGGTATTGCAAGTTGGGTCAAGCTGATGTTGCTAGAATTTTGTTTGATGAAATGGAAGAGAGAGATTTAGTTTCATGGGCGTCGATGATTTCTGGTTACATGCAATGTGGAATGGCAGGAAAAGCTTTGGAACTATTCAAGGAAATGCAGTTTGTGGGGATGAAACCAGATAGCATGACGGTTACGAGTGCTCTCACAGCTTGTGCTCAAATGGGAGCACTTGATATGGGGAAATGGATTCATGCTTATACAATTCGGCATAAGCTTGCAGCTGATGTTCACCTGGGAACCGCGCTTGTGGACATGTATGCTAAATGTGGAAGTATTGACATAGGTATGCAGCTATTTCGCGATATGGACAACAAAAATAGATGCACTTGGAATGCTATGTTATCAGGGCTTTCTGACCACGGCCATGGCTTTTCAGCTCTGGAGTTTTTCAGGGAAATGGAGTCTGTAGGTGTGGCACCGGATGATGCAACTTTAGTTGCTGTTTTATCAGCTTGCAGTCATGTTGGTGCCATTGACGAGGGAAGGAGGCAATTTTATAGAATGCAAAGAGAATTTAAGGTTGCACCAAAGATCGAGCATTATGGGTGCATGGTGGACATCCTTGGCCGAGGGGGGCTATTGAAAGAAGCTAAGGAGCTCATCAGAAGCATGCCCATGAAACCAAATATAGTCATATTGGGTGCTTTCCTTAATGCTTGCAGGATTCATGGTTTTATGGATATTGATGGTGGCCTGGTAAATCAACTTTGTCATGTGGCATCGGATCATGGCGGAGCTTATGTGCTTTTATCAAATATATTTGCAGCTAAAAGTGATTGGGATTCAGTGGCGGGTTTGAGGAAGAAAATCCGGGAAAATATTTCCGAGAAGAAAACTCCAGGTTGTAGTTCAATTGAAGTGAATAGCATGGTTCATGAGTTCTTTGTAGAAGACAGGTCACATCCGAAATGGATGGAGATTAATGAAGTAATATTGGGACTTAAACGTCATTCAGAACCTAAGGATCATGTATGAAGCTTGAAAATCAACCTTAATCATGTGCTAAACATGGACCACATAACTTTAATTGGACTAATTCTAGCTAGTAGTACGGAATTGAAGCAGCAGTATATCAAAAGTTTTTGAATTCTGAAGAGATTGCATAATATTGCTTGTAGGGTAGTTCTTCTACTTGTTTGTATACATTCTTTTGAAATTTGTAAGAACAGTTCTAGTATTTCACTGGGTAGCTGGTGATTGAATTAACAAATTACTAATCTTGCAAGAAGAAAAGAAATTAATTTATTAATCTCTTTTGAAGTTTGCTTCTAACATTCTTAGCTTGGTTGTAGTTGTCTTGGTATTCTGAGTAGTCTAATATAGCATGTGAAGCTTGCTACGGCGCTACCCCCAAAATGATCCCTTTGCGTAATGCAACTCACTTGTGTAAAAGTAAAAAGTGTGTTCGGGGGTTGTCACATTTCCTAATACTTAGTAGTATAATTTAGACTTCCAAACATGCCTCTAAGTAAAGAGTGATGGCGAATGGCGATAGCTATACTTAATAGAAAGAAACGGTGCTCATGTATGACCATATGGAGAAGAATCTACAAAGGACGTTACTCTTGTCTACGGTGTATTCGTAATCTAATCAATGTCATTCGTTTTTTTTATCATTTCAACATTGGCATGATTGCGTACGTATTCAGAGGTGCTAACAAGGCAGCAAATTTTCTTTCTAATAAAAGTCACTACATCTCTAGTGTGTCGCTAAGTGCTGCTTTTGATTCAGGCTTGACTTCGAATCAATTACTCATTTTCTATTTTCTTTCAAACTTGACTTATTTATAGATTTAATAGAGCTATGAAAGAAAGTCGTCGTGTCTATCTGTGCAACACAAAGCTTCACGTTTAGCGTTTGCTATTGACCAATTGCATAGGGTACTAATTGGTAATCAAACCTCTTTTAAATGATACTAAGTTTGGTATCACTATCATTTGGGTACCAGTTATTATATTTATAAAAACTTTTTTTATTAATTACAATAAAGATTTAAGACTTAATATAAGGTGTTAGAGGTGAGTCCCACGTCTCACACATAGATTTTCATAACTCTTCAACAAACAAAGGGTATGGGCGTATGGCAATGATAAATCACATTTAGGTAGCTTTTTCATAGGCTCTTGACTTTTCCATATGTTCAAAATTTATGCAAAGTTTAAAATTAACACAAAGGAAAGTGTTTGATTGGAAAGAGAAAAAAAGTTTTAGGCTTTTCCCGCCAAAGACGAAGAGCAGAGTTGAAGAGAGCAAGAAAAATGGAGGTTAGTGTGAGCGGGAATGCACTCAAGACGTTTGCTCGCTCCATCAATTGCCTTGCTAAAATCGGCAACGAACTTGCTATACAAGCTTCTTCTTCTCAGGTACTCTCAATTCTTCATTCCTTCAAAAACTTTACCCAATTTCGTGTTTCTAGGGTTTTGTTCAAATACAACTTCATGCTATTTTAATCTGTGGAATTGTGTTGGTAATTTATTTGAATTAACATTATATTCAGTTCATTAGGTCAATTCTTCGAACATAAGACCTTCAATTTGAGTGTTTGTACTTTGGAAGCCATATATGTAGGAAATTTTGATGAGTGTTAATTGCTTCTTGATAATTTGTGTATTTTTGGATGATTTGATTTGGAATTTTGCATACAGCTTGCTTTCTGCACTCTTAATGCGTCCCGTTCTGCCTACCAATCGATATCGTTCAAACCCGATTTTTTCGATGTCTATACGATTTCCAGTAATCAAGTCCAATTTAGCATCCTTTTGAAGGTAATAGTAATACCTTTGTTAGGTATTCATGTGTGCAATGTGCTAAACTGTAAATGAGTGATATTTTTTAACTATTTATTTCTGGTGTTTTAGGCTGTTTGTGCTGTTTTAAGGACTCCCCTCTCGAATATCGATCATTTGAGGGTGCACTTGTTGGATCCTGACTCTGCTAAAGTCAAGTGGGCATTGGATTGTAACAATGGTAATGTAATTTCCCCGGAAGTATATGATTTTGTTAGTCATTTGTTGGATATATCTCTAATTGTCGTTTCTTACCTTTTATGGAATTTATTAGGGATGAGGAAAACCTATTGGATAAACTGTAATGTGGAACCAGATATACAACATCTATCTCTCGAGAGGGAAAGATTCACAAGCAACCTTGTTGTTAGGCCCCGTGATCTGAATAGATTGCTTTCTAATTTTCAGTCTTCTCTTCATGAGATCACCGTCATTGCTACAGAACCATCCTCCTTGCCTTCAGAGGCTGAAAGTGAGATTGGAGGGAAGGCTGTTGAACTTCGGAGCTACATTGATCCAACTAATGGTAGTGCTTCAGACATTTCATTTTCAAAGCTTGCCTTATTATTGTTTGCATTCATGCATTTTTGTAACGCTTACCCGCCAAAATGTAGATAGTGGTTCATCATTACACACTCAGCTGTGGATAGATCCAGTGGAAGAGTTCCTGCAGTATGCTCATACTGGAAATCCAGTGGATGTTACATTTGGTGTTAAGGAGCTAAAGGTATGTTAATACCAATTAGTACTGCCCTTAATAATGGTGCCTTATTTTTATTTACGTTATATATATATATATATATATATATATATATATATATATATATAGATCACGTTATCATTAATTGAGATTTTCTCCCCCCAACCTCTAACTACAGGCATTTCTTTCCTTCTGTGAGGCCTGCAGAAATTGATATGCATTTGTTTTTCGAGAAGGCTGGCGAGTAAGCTTTTTAATCTATTATAGCTTATTACTGTTTTGGTACTACTGGATGCTGATCGAGAATGTAATAGTAAACAGTTTTGCTATATTCTTCTATACTCCTAAGGATGGTATATGTTTAAGTTGATGTGAATATTCTAGTTTCAAAGATGCTATGATAAATCAATGTGCTAAATCTTGGATTCTGATATATCATCAATTTGAAGGGTTTCAGTATATGGTGCGCTGATGTAATATCTTCGTATTCTACAAGCTTTTATGTACTAGTCTCTCTTTTTAAAGCTTTGGCACTTGAAGTCTGTAGAGTGTGAAATGATCTTGAAACAAAGACATTCTGCTGGTGAAACAGGCCTATTCTCATGACACCCAAATTTGGACTAGATGATGATGGATCTACTTCAAACTTTGATGCCAAACTTGTTCTTGCCACAATGCTCACATCACAGTTACATGAAGGAAATCCAGCAGGCCCTGTTCCATCAGACGGTGCCTTGAATGGTAGGGTCTCCAATGAGACAGGACAGGAAGCTCAGCAAGAAAGCTCAAAGGTGCGAGCCTCTGTACATGCATCTGAACACACCAAGATATGGTCTGATCTTTCAGGTAAGTGATTATTAATTCTTAAAAGCCTAGTGAGTGAAAAATTACAATCCGTATTTGTAACTTGCTTGAGAAACAAAACAGCAAGTGCTGCCAAATCTGCTGGTGGTAGTGGCAGTAGGCAGGTTCATGGCGAAGGAAACACCACTATTGCTGAGCAGAGGGAACTTCAAGGGTTTAATGGAATGCGAATATCAGAGCCTCGCCCTCAAGGAGAAAATGTTGCTGGTGGTCCCAATTCGTATCCTTTACACTACATCCCCACGAATATTTTTCATATGCTTTATCTCTGATTTTCAACATGATTTGCTGGGAAATTATTCTTACTGGCTGATGAAAAGCATAAACAGATTGTATACAATAACACCTCATTTACTACCAACTATTTGTGATACTTTATCTGTACAACCAGTTAACTTGCATGCTATTCTAATTTTCACCAGTAATTTCTTGAAATCAGTTTTGCTTTGGTGTGTTAAGCAAGCCTACTCTAATGTTTGTTGTTTTTGTATGTAATATTGCAACTGTTGAACAAGTAACTGACTTACTGACTTGTTGTGTGCATGTTCTACAAAAAGTTATGAAAACTATGAGCTAGCTTATTGACATGGTCAAGAATGTCTGCAATGGTGTCAACAGCATATATGGAAAAATATAATTATCCCCTTTTATGTTAATTTATACTTTACAGCTACTTCAATGGCGAGTTCTGCCAAGCATATCTAATTTATTCAGGTGGGTTGGCAACTTTCATCCGTCAAGAAGCTTCATTTTAGCTTTATTGCTTTTGAGCTACTTTAGACAAAGAGAGCCTTAAACTGTGGCGTAGAGTGGGTTGCAACGAGTGCACCATTGCTAATATTCTCTTTTATCTTTTTTCCCCTTTTGTAGTTATTTCTTTTTACTATGTTTCTTTTGCCTTCTCATCCCCTCTCCCCAGTTCAATCCTTGAATATAATGACTAAACTAAGATATGTATACCTACTATTTGTATCTTGGTTAGAAACCTATGAACTTTTGATGCTGTCATGTGTTTGTGATGAACTCGGTTCATCAACCATAATCTCACACCACAGCAAGAACAATCACATAGCGGATAAGTGTAAAAGGAAATAACGGAAGAAAATAGAACAATGTAAGAGAAGAATAAGAGAAGAAGGTGAATATGGAATTGATGATGTGAATGAATTACACAAGTCGGTGAGCTTTCGAGAGGCTCCCACTCTCCCAAACCAATTCCTCTTACAATATTCTGATTATCTGTAATTCTGTATCTAGACCTCCCTTCCCCTTTTATTCCCAAAACTCTGAAACCCTCTGTAATATAACTAACTTTGCCACCTCATATTCCTTTTGTCAGCTCTCCCTCAAAATTACGGATCTACCCCTTTTCTATGCGTCTCTTGTAAGTGCTTACATTTGGCCTATTGAGCTGGTGCATCACAGTATTTACCTATGATGCTTGAATCTTGATTACTGTGAATTCCGTGTGCTCACCAAAAGAGACTGGTGTACTGAGATAGTGAGATGTTTTCAAAGAGAAAAAATTCTTCGGGATCCTGGAGTAAAATTGACCTTTTAACAAGATGATGCATCGTTCTAAGAAACATTGACACAGATAGACATAATAAACTGAAGTAGACTTGGTGCTGGAGAAGTCCTTTAAGGCAACTCTAGGCAGTATCGTATGATGCTTGATAGAGTTCAAGATTATTTTGGTTCTTGCCCATGATTAAGTAAGCTTTTTAGCTTGTATCATGTGGAAAACAGGATGCTGCATCATTCTAAGAAATTTTGACACAGATAGATATGATAAACTGGAGTAGACTTCGTGCTTGAGAATTTAGCTATTAAAACTTTAAGACAACTGTAGGGCAGTATACAATGATGCTTGATAGAGGTCAAAACTGTTTTGGTTCTTTCCACGAGTTTGATTTGTTTCCGTAACTAAGATTTTCAGCTCGCGTCATGTGGAAACTGATCAAGGGGTGGGACATCAAGGTTTGTAAAATTCAAGTGTTGCAATTTGAGGTTGAAGTTCATACAATGAAAAGATGTTGAATATTATATTTGCTTGCAGGGTTGAAAGAGAAGGGAGAAGACTTTTCTCAGCGTCATCCTAGTAATTGGGTAGATGCAGATGAGGAAGATGATGAAGGGGAAGATAATGAAATGTGTGTACAGTCTACACCACCATACTATGAAGAACAATGAGAGTAATTGATAGCACTGCTGGATTCTTTTGTAAGTCAGTTATCTCTTCCATTGACTGGCTTGATCTATATCATTGCTAATGATGAACATGAAAGCACACACATCCATGTCCATATGCTGTCCTTTTTTTCAAAAGTTCAATGTAACTGAACAAAAGGTTCCTGAATTAGAGTGCCACCTATGTCTATGATTTCGTTGATGCCATACTTTTGCTTGATAGTGTAACTGGGTTCATGTTTCTTTGTGCTAGCAATATTGCTTAGAAAGCTATGTGATACAAAATAGAATTCATGACATCTAAAAGTTTTCACTTAAGATGTTCTGAATTATACATCTCTAAGCAAGTCACTTGTTCTTTCAAAAGAAAATGATGGAAAATTTAGATAAATGGAGCACAACTGCAGAAGATTTTATTTTAGGCTAGAGCCACAATGTGGATTAGTGTCTGCAACGAACTGGCCTAATGGAGGGGGCTAGTGTAGTGCATAATTAGTTGGTTGGGATTAGCTTCAAGAGGAAGACTATATATATACTTTATATATTAGCTATATGTAATCAACTACTCATATTGTATCAACTCTTGGTAATCTAAATATTCAACTGAGATGAAAGCAGAATAAAACTAGATTAAAAAGTTAAAGTCATCAAGTACCCATATTGTATATTTGTATGAACTGTTGGTGCGGTAGTATTGCCAAAATGAAATACCCATTCTTCATACACAGTGTGATTATTTGTTCTTGTTTGTGTCTTTTAGTTGAGCAAGAGAATAGATTATTTGATTTGTTCGAATTTTCTTTTTGATTTTGCCTATTCTGTTTCTCGTTGCCCCCATTCTCACCCTTCATCTTTTAATTTAGGATAAGTAACGACTACCATAGATTATGTCAATTGCTTAACTAGATTAGTAGTCTCTGTTATATCTACTTCTTTGAGCATTGATTTCGTTGTCAAGCCAATATCATTGAGGACTCTTATGATTGTGACTTGTATCAGAGTTGATGTTTTCCAGATCATGAAGTTAAATGGATTTAAGTTGGTGGACACCAACTGGTTGTTTTGAATGGTACATGATAATGACAGATTACACACACACAAATTGGAAATTGATATTAATGAAGTTTCCAGGAAGAAAGCAACTTTGTCAAACTTGCCCTTACCAAATTATTAGCAATTCTACCATCTCTCTTATCTCATCAGTTTAGATAATCTATTAGTGATCTTGCTAGGCTTATCTTATGCACTTTTATGGCATGTCCCTTCTGAAACTTAGCATCTGATGATCTGAACTGATTAGGTCCAAGGAGAAACTTTTCTTATTATAATTGTGTTCTAGACTTCTAGTAGCTTCTAGCCTCTGTGAAGTCTTGTTTGTTGGGAAACCTTAACATGAATTATACCAAGCTAATGCGTCTTGGGTCTATTAGTATATAGGAAAACTAAGAGTTCGGATTAGGTTGAGAAGGTACTCCAAAGATGAAATTATTCTAAACTAATTAAAAGTTGAGTTTACATTAGAAAGGCGGGTGATAATTGAGGATATATATCTATCAATTTTTCCTATTTTTCTGTTTTTTTCAAAAGAAAACTCATGTAATATTCATGTGACATTTTTCTCCGGAAAGTTATAAAACGGACTTGGCCTAATGCCCTATAGGCTATCGTGGGGTTCTTCGCAAACCAGTTTAAGCCGCTACATATAAGTACTAGAAAAGTGGTTAAATCTCTCTTTATACGGAGTTGAACTTGAGACCTCCAAAGTTACCAAGTCTGACCTCCAGTGCGAGATAGGCAACAAGCATGTTACATGCAAGTGATTAAGTTTTACCAGTCATAGAACAAACATAGCATGTTTTCAGGTGAACTTGAACTTTTGTATATTGAGTTAATTTTCTATGGGAATTTTAAATTCTTTCTGTATATAGATTGTTATAACAAATGTCAAGAAAGTGCATGATTTCATATCATTCGAGACAGTATGAATCATGCCATATGACACGCTTTATTTTTGTTCTTTTTCAAATGATGCACATATGAATATATGATACACTTAACTCATCTAGTTATTATTGTTCAAAAGAAAACAAAACAAAAGGTCATCTAATTATTGTGAATACATAAGATTCTTCAGGAGATTTTATCAAAAATCTGTAATGTACGGTGCACCCTTCTTTTAAAATTCTCATTTTAGAATGGGTGTTTTTATATCTGCATACTATCATGTTTCAGCACTTGGTCCATTGAACCCAACGGCTGAGATTATTTGAATCATATGCCAATTATCTAATATCAGATCAGTCCACAGGTTGAATAACTTATTACATGTATGTATATAATTCATGTTTTCTTTATTGTTTGACATTTGGAACTATCTTCGAACGCGTCAGGAGTTTTACTCTTATTATCAAAACTGTCTTTGGATTACATTTGACTAATGCTACTTTCGTTCTGATTCAGTCGTCTGTGATATCAGATTTAACTAGGTTTATTCGGTGTAACAAAATTGAAAATGTCTTGGATGGACTGGGTATTACAATAATTTACTGTGCATCCAAATTGATTTTATCACACAAAAACGGACTATATTAGGAAAAAAAAACGCTATATCATACGAGAACTGACTGTACCAGAAAATTGACTATATCGTACAACAACTGACTATATTAAAGGGGATTATATCAAGCAAAAACTGACTATATCGTATAAAAATTGATTATGTCAAATGAAAATTGACTATATCATATGGTTTCTGGCGCACAATAATTTATTGTGAATTCGGTCCATTCAAGTTTTCTTTTTGCTCGGTGTAATGTACTGGAAGTTAAAGTTATAAAGATGATAGAAAAAAATATATAAAATTCGACTTGTGAAAACTTTTGGGTATAGATTTAAAGATATAAAATTATATTTATGTTTTTATATTGATACTTTGGGTTAAAAATATATTTCTACAAATGGTTATGATGTTCATAATTTTGTGTACATGAGAGGAGTATCTTATTTTTAATGGTTTGTGATCTTAATTAGATGTTATTGATCCATTGTTGGAAACTTAAAAACATCTATACTTCTATATTACGAGGACAAATAATACAATGATTAGTTGTGCCTCAATTAGTTATATCATGGGAAAATAAAGTCGAATTTGCTACAAACTCAGTTTCTTTTGTAGGACTGTAGTTTACTCTATCAACGTAAGAATTAATTCCAACTATGCATTATGTTTATTTGGAGTGTCTTACTTTTTCTAATTCATGTATGGTCATTGACCCGTTAATCAAGGTGTTAGATTAACAAAGTCCTTAGCTAAAGCTTACATGTCAAATGCTTGTTTGGTGAGCAGAAGGGATCAAAGAAAGTTCCATTTCTAAGAAGTATAAAGATTTTTCTCTTAAAAAAATAAAATTGGTAAGATAAATTGCACCAATATGGCAATACCCTCATATGGCAAGGTATAACCTATCTCAAAGCCCCTTCAACCTCCCTCGATGACCGAACCCACAACGCGTGGGCTGTGGTTGGAAGATAGAAGGGTTTACCATCGTTCTATTTCCTCATTCTCTTGTAAAAAGTATAAAGTGGGTTTGTTGTTTAGTTGGCAAAAAAATTTACAAGTTGGGGGAAGTAGATTTTCCACAAATTTTTACTTCCTACAAAATAGGGAAAGTAGTTTATTCGTTCCCTTCTTAGGTAGATAGAAATTTATGCCGGAAGTCATTTTCCTTATCGACAATCAAACAACAATTTTCAATTTCCATGAACATAATGAAGAAATTTAATTTATATGCATTGAAATTTCAAGGGATTTTTTTTTACTTCCATTTTTATGATGAATCAAACAAGCACCAAGATTTTTTAGGTTATGGTGGTTTGAAGAGTGGCCTTTTGCATAGCTAACAACCGTAATAGCTGTGGAGAGCGCTTGTTCCTCAATCAGATCATAGTATCTAGATTTCAGACAACTAATTATAATTTGTAGGGCCGTGTTAAACTGTAGATGGTGTATATAATGTATTCGTTGAGAGAACATTTACCACGTCTCGCTTTCTCAAAGCCAGTTCCATATCCTTGAATTTTTTTAAAAGGTCCATATGCTCTACTTCATACGTTATGAGTAACGACTAACGACTCTTTAAAGTAGGAAGTACAAACTATGAAACTACAGAGTATAAACTCTCGATGGTAGATTATTTTGAACCTTTTAATTTGAGAAAAATATCATACCTCATTAACATATTGTCTCGAAATTTCTTACTTGTGCTTTAAATGCTTACATATGTCTCTTACTCTGTTTAGTCTTTCCTACATCTCCCTGTAAGGATAGAATCCAACATGTCTCCAACATATCACTAATTTAACTAAGACTTTAAATTTTGAAGGAGTAAGAAGTAAATGTTATAATCCTTCCATCTGTACAAATGTACACTTTAGACTCTATTTGTTTGGAGGAAAACGATTTTCCCTATTTTTTGTTGTTTGATTGGATAAGAGATTTAAAAAAGAAAACTAAGGTGGAAAAGAGTTTCTCATCCTTTTGTAAACATTTTCCTCTAAAATTTGAAGGAAAACTATTTTACTCTACTCTCTTATTCCCAGCATCTTCATTTTCCCCTTAGCTTAATAGTTTCCAATCAAACCAAACAAAGGAAAATTAATATTTATAAAAAAAAAAAAGGAAAATTAATACTCCATTATGAAATAAGTGAAGCACTTCTCTCCTTTATGTGAGAGTTTTTTGAGAGACGTGTTTCACTTATTTCAAAACGGATGAAGTAAAAAAATTTCTATCAAACCAAATGGACCCTATGTTTGTGGTCTTCAAAAAATATGTTAGACCATTGAGATCTTTGTTATGTTTTTGTAAAACTTTTATATGTTGATATTTTGAAAATATAAGTTATGACGAAACTAGCAATACCTCATGATAATTGATAATATTCGTTTTTTATGTACCAATGAAAATCTATGGTTAAATTTTTTTAACTCTGATCCCAAAAAAGAATGAATTAGCAAATTATATTCCTTACATTGAAGGCTATTGTTTTGCTTATTTCTACATTTTTGCTCATTTGCAGATCTATAAATGAGAAATTGCAACAACAAAAAAATGCATTTAGGTGTATAGCACACTCTGGTGTATAGTATAATTTGCAATGAAGTAGGGAGGGAAGGAGAAGTATAATCTAGCTGGTTTCTAACTTTCTGTTGGAACAAATTTCAAAAGAAAATCGCAAGTATTATTAAAAAAAATCAAGTAGAACATAATTTAGCAAATTACGCAAGTCACAGCTGGTAAGATTGGGCTTGAAACGCGCAAACAGCATTGAACCCAATGTTTAATGAAATCATGGGGCCCGTTTTCAATTCTTAATGAAATCTGGCCCGGACCTACTTTGTGGGCCCATGGCTCAAGCCTTTTTATTCCCTTCGCCTAACGTTTGCGTTTCATATGTTGCTCTCACATCTTTCCTTTTCAAATTTTTTTCATTTAAATATAATCATATACTTCTACTCATTTCATGAGTTAGATAGCCGTTTAGTTTCATTGTGTATCATAAATGGTCGTACAGTAACTTAATGGTGAATTGATGATAAATCAGTGTATACTGAACCAAAATTACACCCAAAAAAAGTACAACTTTAATGAAATTTATGGTGTAGGTATTTATTGTAAGTTATTTTCATAATTTATTTAATCTTCTTTTTTTTTTTTTTTTATATAAGGTAAGAAGAAACCTTGACAAGTTGGGGGGAATCCCAACTGCGCGAGGGGAGAACGATCCCAAGCACCTAGGAAAACTCTAACCACTAGGTTATCCCTCACTCTTAATTTATTTAATCTTCTTATATATCACCTAAAAGCTGCATTATTATACCTTAGGATATAGGTTTGCTCAAATTAATATTAGTGAAGAGAAACAAATCTATAGTAGTAGTATCTTATATTGTTTTTATAATGTACAATATCCACATAGTGAACCATAGTTTATTACTTCCTCTGTTCTGTTTTAAATGAAATATTGGGTGAAATGACACTATTCATCGATCAATTTTGACTCCAATTTATCGCCATTATATAAAAAACATAGTCAGTGGGATCTTGTTAGATTCGTCTCGATGCATACTATCAAATTATAACTTTTTTATATTTTTTACGTGTGTACAACTAAAGATATTAATGATTAAAGAAGTGCGTTGGGTTGCGTGAAAAAGCAAACGTTTCATTTAAAACAGAACGGAGGAAGTATGATATTTTAACTAGGTATTATAAAACTAGGAGTATTTTTTGGAGAGAAGGGATGAAATTTAGTTTTTGTTTTTCTTTTAAGGTGAAAATAAATTCAACTAAGGGTGGTTCTCTTTGCCTGAAAAAAACCTGAACTTATTAGACCTGATTGACCCTTATTGGAACTTATTTTTGAGTGTTGTGTTAGACTTGATCAAACCTGATCTTAACTTATTGGACCTGGAACTTATTTTTTTAAGGTGAAGAGAACATACCCTAATATATATAACTAAATTCTAATTATATTACAATATTTATCATATACCTAGGTGTATCGTGAAGCAGTGGTATATCCAAAAACCTTTTTTTTTTTGTTAATTGCTTATTTGAGGACTTCTAAATGAGCAAAATCCACGTAATAAGAACTCCAAATGAGCAAATAAGCGAAAAAAATCTTGGATTTACTTTGCACATAATACACGTGGCTTTATGACAAAAGCTCTTTAATTATATTGCTTAAAATTAGAATTGCTGAAGGAGAGGCTTTGAAATTTGAAAATAGAAAATAAAAAAAAGGGGACGCGTTTCAGTCCAGTGAATTAGTTGTCCGCAACTCTCACACATATACAAACGCCCATTGCGGCTCCTTATAATACAGAGTTGCCCTTTACTAATTACGCCGAGTTATTACATCATTTATTCATTTATATGCAAATTCCTGATCGTCTCACTATAAACTTATATAGAAGTACCACTCAAAAAAAAAAAGTTATATAGAAGTATATGTTTTTGTAATGATTATGTATTTATGTTGAATCCTTATATTTGTGTTTTAATTGATGTCCTTATATTTGTCTTCTGAATTAATATTGCCAATTATTAATTATTGTACTCTCTTTATCAAAAATAACTTTGGCATATACTTACTCCGTTCTATTTTAATTGCAACATTTGCATTTTCACACTTGTCGAGGCATAATTTTGACTATTAATAACTTTAGTTATGCATTTGTAAAAGTTGTGCAAATGAGATATTAAAAAGCGACACATTGATACGAATCAACTAAAATCTCATATGACTATGTTTATTCTTGTGTATAGATTATCATACACAATCAAATGTGAACCGTAAATAGTAGAAAAGTCAAAATATTGCGATTAAAAAGAAGGGAGGAAGTATTATTTAGGAAAGTGAAATGTATAAAGAAAGGAGTGGATTGATAGGTATTATAGGGCTAAAACGTAGCAAAAAAAAAAAATTGAGAGAAAATATTGCCAAAACCGATGTGGGGCAAACAAATTGGGACAATTGAAAAAGAAAATTGTGACAATCAACTTGGGACAAATTGGAGTATGTGATATTAAGAAGAAATTAGACGATTGCATTTGTTTGAAGCAGTGTTTTTATGTTGATATACTTTTATAAAGTTATGATATTAAGATTTATAATATTATGACCATATTTCTTCTTTTCAAAGATGTAAGATTGAATTTAAAGCACTACATGGTGAATACACTGATTATTGATAAGGTAGAAGATTATAGTACTTGACTTTGTGTTATGTTACACATATATATTTTGTAGCTTGAGATTAAATAATGATGAGGGAAAACAATTGTCTTATAATTAATCTTGAAGAGTTGTTTCTTTAACCAATTGGTTTTACGATGAATATCCTAGATTATGTATGTGGTGAAATTCACTTAGCTTATCATAAAAGTTTGTACATTTAGGCTTATTAATGATTTATCAACTTATCATGTTATTTTATAAAAAACAATATTGATATATGCAGCTCTTACGTATTAAATATATTTCCTTAAATGGTGGAGTATGAATTAAAAATTTATGACAAAATCATGTTTCGAACAATGTAATTAACTCGTGATTATTACTTAATATTTACATTTCTAGCTTCTTATAGAACCTGCATATATCTTTTTCCTATAAATAAAAAGAAATTCAATCCCCTTGGCTATTTATAAAAGTACCACATAAAACATATAGGTTATTAATTTAGTGGACTTTCATGAAAAGGGCTTGTCCCTGCGTTCATTTGTCAAATTTTCTTTCTTCCATATATTTTGTCAATTACTAGTTTATGGTAGTTGCAATTTGCAAAAGCTAGGTTTGAGGGGAAGCATATATATTCGGAACAAGACAAGAAGTAAAGGGGAGTAGTTCTCTAACCAACCTTTTATACAAATATTCTTGCTGGAAAAATTACAATAATGCAAACATTACCTTCTGACCTGTAAATTGATTGGCTGGTATGTTTACCTTCTTAGAAAGAAAGAAAAAAAGTCCAAGGACACTAATAACAAATCAATAGAAGTGTTGTAGGTGAGGTACTATAAATTGATATAAGAAAGAACAAAGAAGGTATAATCGACAAACCACCCCAATTGGATTAGCTAGCTAGAAAAGTATACTTGTATCATAGTTTTTCCCTCTTCTTTGAGACGTGTTATCAAAGTCATTATCATAATAGAAGTAGCTACTAGAAGAATTATAAAAGAGATCACCAAGTTGGTGTACTAAGTAGTTGTTTAGTGGTTTAGTATAAAGTATATAGCAATATATTGACTCCATAATGTCAATTTTATTCTTTTTTCATCCTTAAAGGAACTTCATAATAGAGTTTTTGAATGTTTATCGATGCTCCAAAAGTTACTAGAGCAACAAATTAAACTGAAATGCATGTGTTTCATCTTTTATTACGACCAATTTTTTCGCTTAAAACTATATGTCAATTACTTTTCTTGCTAAGTCGTTCAATCTCAAACAACAAAATATATTGAACTTTATATGGTTGTGCTTTATAAAATTTTAATAAAGATATGTGAAAATGCAGAGAAAATATAATAAGTTGGCAAATGTGATCGAGCCTAACTAGATCCAAAGAAGATAGTTCTTTTTTTAGATGAGACATGTTCCAACTAAGGCAAAAAAGCAAAAAAGAACACAACCTCTCATATAATGAACAAAATAAAACCATATCAAAGTCCTAATTATACGAGTTTGGTATGATGTCCTTCTAAGGTAGATTTGCATAGATATCATTCATACAAACATAGTATATATAGGATAAAGATAGGGCCCACAATTAAAAGTGTTGCACCCTCTCGAAATGAGGGCATGTACACCACACCTCCTACAGTCGTTGCGAAAGAGTGAAAGTGAAATAGGCCATGGACTTGGATCTACCAAATGAAAAGAATGCCTTTGAGTAATTATCATTAAGCACTTTGCTTCATCAATTGTATGTATGTAACCCCCCTCACCCCCACCCCCCTAAAGTGATAAATCATCTTCTCTTAATCTTTTATTTCGGAAACTTATTATTTGTCCTTTTTACTTACAGAATCATATCAGACCAGGTCACCAGGCTACGAAATTAAAGCCACACCACTGCACATTGGAATTGAATTACTTAGACCAAACTAGATGTTATATTTAAAAACATTTCACTATTATTGATGTGTTGTTGTTGTTGTTGGTTATCTTAATTTGATTTCTTATTCAGAAAACTGTGGGAACAAAGGAAGATCTTAAAATCAATTCGAAGTGTGGATCCTTTATGGACTAAGTTAAGCTGTATTATGTACTAGTTTATCATGGACAATGGAAACGTAATTAAAAATCGAACTATTCTAATGCAAAAATCATTTAATGAAAGAAAAAGTAAACTCCAAAAGTCGGTTTTCCTTTTTATCTTTTGATAGGAGCGACTAAGTCGATCGAATTGACTATGTAAAAAGCTAGCTAAACCATCAATTTCCCCCTCTGATGAGTAATCAATGCTTGAAAGCAAAATTAAAATATTTTATGAAACAATAATTGTTAAAAATCGATTTACAAGTGTATAGATATCCTAATCCCTCTGTTACGAAGAGATTAAAATAGACCAACATATAAGTTATTTTGGAAAATAACATTATCATTTTTCACAAAATTTTGGCCTGCAAGTTAGTGCTCAAGCATTACATGAAGACATGCAAGCCATATGATCGTAACGGAACACCGAATATTTCACAATTTAGTAATCTATTTTTTGCAACTATATATCTCAAAATCACCAAAACAATTTTTCCTCTTAACATAACTCACATTTTTCAACAACAACAGAAAATTTCCATACTAATTATTGTCATGGGCGATCCAAATTTAAAGTCACTTTTGTTAATCCTAGCACTTAGTTTCGTGGCTGTGGGATTCATGAGCGTTGATGCAAAAGGGCACAACTCGCGTAGTCAACTCACACTGACTCGACCCGTTTGCAGCGGTTCAATGGCTGAGTGCCTAGTCGGGGACGAGTTGGACGAGCTAGACGAGTTCATGCTTGACTCCGAGACCAACCGGCGCATTTTAAAGTCCCGATCGAATTACGTGAGCTACGGTGCAATGAACAAGAATAGAGTGCCTTGCTCTAGACGTGGTGCGTCCTACTACAACTGCAGGCCGGGTGCAAAGGCCAATCCTTACAAGCGTGGGTGTAGTAACATTTCCCGTTGTAGAAGAAGTTAAGTTTACTTCATGTGTTCGGAATTTATTGTCACGTTAACAGCGTAATTTGATATCATAAGGTGACGACTTAATCCGAACAAAGATAGTAAATTACATACCAGTCTTTTTAGTGTTTTGTTATTATTATGAATATTATTACTACTATTCCCCTAAAAAGCTTTTATGATTATATATTATGCTATTACTCTCTTATCTTTTACATAATTATCTAAGTACTATTTTTTAACCTCCTTTTCTTTTGTTTGTGGCTCTAATTTATGTGTTAATTATGTCATCTAGAAAGATGGTGGATATGTGCATTATTGATAGATATATGGATGAAGTTGTTATCTTGACTTTTCTGATTAGATGGGGAAGGGTTAATTTAAGTTTGGTGGCCGGATTGGTTGTTGGTGGCCTGGTGGGTAGAATTGACATTAGGGCACCTAATGTATATTGTTTTAAGACTTTGGTATTCTTTTTATCATATCTTTAGTTAATTATGCCAGTATAATAAGGTCCTTTTTTGTCACATTAACATATGATTGTCTCTTAGTTCATATGATTGTCTCTTAGTTCTCCAACTACTTATCTATTGTATTACATGTCAATTGATGTAGTAATTAGTAAAATAATAAAGGAAATAGTAATTATTCGAATGAATATTATGGGTCATTAAAAAAATTATATTACTTCATCTATACTATTTTACTTTGACCCCTTTTTTGTTATTTTATTTTGAAAAGCACTATTTTTAACAATTGATTGGTAAACATCATTAAAAAAAAGTTGATATTTTGGAGATATATATTTAAACAATCAAATAACATTGTACATAAGGAGTAACATTTGATTTATGTATATGTTACGCTTTTCTAACATAGATATTAAGTGGTAGATTTTGCAACATAAATTCTTTAAAAAAGTAAAACTATGTAAATTTGTCAAAATGCATTTATATTTTCCTATATTCAAAGTAATGGAAGTATTCAAAACTGCTTGACAAATAGTGTTGATCATGTCATAGTTTCTTTAAAGGGGGTATGCTTAAGTCAATCTTAGCTTGTTTAATTTGAATTAGTATGAGGATGATCACTTATCAATATGAGTCGATTCTAAAGATTAATTAATTTCGTTTAGCCATCATGAGAGCTACTTATAAGTAGATCAAATACAACGTAGTTCACATGACATGGTCTAATATAAGCTTAGTTTGGATGGTTATTTTACACTCGAATATTGTTTCTTATACTACTTTAATTCGCAACGTAACTCATTCTATCCATCTTAGGCCGGCTTATTTGGCCCTAAGGCTTTGAGATAAATCATATCGAATTTTATTACCTTAACTACAATAGAATTAGTAAAACATAGATTAGTTGAAAACAAGTGCTCTTATAATATACCTCATATCAATCCTTACACTAGATGATCAAATAAACAGGGTAACTTTTATGTTAAATTAGTGCATATGTATATTTTATCATCTCTATTTATGTGTTTCGTTAACTAGTTAATAAAATAACAAGCTGATATTAAAAAAAAAATTTACTAGATAGAGACGACTAGATTATGGAAATGTAGTATTCGTAAGCCCTGAGAATGGAGATCATTTGTTTGTGATATCACAAAAGCTACTAAAGGAATTATTTAAAAAATAAGTTCATAGAACTTTATTGATGATTATCATGGTTGATCGCTTTTATAGTATCACATTTCGCATTTATAAATACCATTAAATTATCATGAAAACTGAACATATTTGTTAAATTTATAAAAATTTGTACTTTCAGAAATTTATAGTTTTAACATGTCAACCATGGTAGTGCTTGATCTTCAAATGCAAATACATGTCAATTTGTTCAAAAGCCATAGCCTATATGTCTCATCAATCTTCACGAATTGCATAACATGCATACATGCATGTATGTGTAGTTCATATTAATTATTTGAATTCTCCACACCAAAAAAATATATATAGAGATTTGAATTTTTCATGTCAAACTTTTAAATCTTAATCAATGATACCATTTCTATGTAAAAACTGAATTCATTGTTATAAAATTATATGACAGTTATAATAAAAGTCAATGAATTCTTCTTTAATGGTACTACTTCTTCTCCTTGTTCCTTTTCCCTCTTCTTACTCTTTCTTAAGAATTGTGATAGACAACTTTGCGACAGGAGGAACATCATTTTCATTTGGACACATTCTAAACTTTGGCGTTCATTTTAATAATTTTAATGAAATATTCAAAATCTCCAACTAATACTCCATCATCTTGATCACAAATTTTAAAAAGAACAAAAAATACAACTGCCTTCCAAGAATATGCCACCTCCGAGTCTCCTACCAAGACTTCGATGCCGCCGGCCGCCTCTCCTAACACATAAGATTGCAAATATGCAACTTTTTGTAAAAAAAGGTGTTAATCAATAGTACTTTAACAAAAAATAATACTCAATACTTTAATAATAAATGTCGATAAATTATAAGGGCAATGTTTTGACTTTTGCACTATTAACATATCTTACTTTGACCGTATTTTAATTCTCATATATAAAAACAAAAATGATCATAGCAAATGTTGTTGAATTTATTTCAATGGATATTTTTAGAATTTCAACTTTCTATAATTTTTACAAATAAATAATTAGATATATTAATAGTAAAAATTATGTACTGACAAACGTAACTATATGTCAGGTGCTACTTACGCATACATTGCACCAAAAAGAATAGTTAAAGTCCATTTTCACTTTGGTACTAATATCAAAGTGATTCTTACTTGGTGTCAAAATCCTAATTTGGTTCCAAAGAAAAAAATTTGGGGTCAACTTAACTACGCTTTAGTATCAGCTTACATATTACTTTGGTACCTCCAATAAACTCCAACAATGAGTAACACTTTCTCATTAAACTTGGAAGGTCCAATTTTTTGTGACACTCCTTTATCTTTTTCCGGCAAGATGTTTGGCGATACTATATCACACTATTTTCACATGGTTATATTATTAGGTCATATTGAACGGTTTATTCGTAACATTGAAAATTATATTTAGCAATTCTAAAAAAAAAACTTTCTTAATTTGAGGGATTATCACTTACCATTTATATTACTCTTTAATACAGATATACTGACTCTCACTTTCGCTAATGCTGAACTTTGCTTATAAAAAATCGGTTCAAACAAAATATCATACTTCCTCCAATCTGAAATAAATGAAACATTTCTATCAAAAAAACCCTAACATAAAAAAAAGAAGCGTTTAATTTATTCAAAACGAAGAGAATATACTTGAATTTTTCCTTTTTTTTTTTTTTTTGGGGAAACTTGAATTTTTCCTTAATCAAAGCAAATACTCCCTCCGTCCCAAAATATAGTTCTCATTTCCTTTTTTCACGGTAATTTATGCAAGTAGAATCTAAGAGGGATAGTAAAGATTTTTTGTTTATTTAAATAAATGTTGTATGGGAAAAGATGATTTTAGGAGAGAGAATGGAGAATAATTGGTGAAAGAGCATTAATTGTAACACTTGGGTTGAATAAATAAAGCAAAAAACAAAATTCAAGAAGCAAATAAATAATGGGACACGGTTAGACAAATTACAGAAAAATGCGGAACTAAATATGAAAATGACAACTATATTTTGAGACACCAAAAATGAAAATGAGAACTATATTTTAGGACGGAGGGAGTAGTACAAAACTAAACGAAACAGACCAAGAGGCAAGAATATAGCACCGATTAGAGGTCAATTTTTTTACTTACCACCTCACTCAAAGAAAAGGGTAAAAAAAAACTTCAAATGGCAACCCTCGTAAATATGACAAAAACCAGCCCCATTTTTTCCCTAGTGGCTCTACTTATAATAAATACTCTCTTCTTAACACACAATCACAAACTAGCCGTTCCCACTTCCCAGCTGTCCTAAAAAAAAACCCAACTCATTTCTAGAGAGAGAGAAAAAAAAACTCACTCTCCCAAACAAAGAGAAAATAACCTTCAACCAAACAAGCCACAAACAAAATCCGCAAAAAAAAAAAAAATGGCCGACACTAGAAAACTATTTACAATGATAACCATAGGATTACTCCTAGCTTTGATCTCAGCCGTTGAAGGTGGGTCCGACTTTGATCCAACGGTGATGGGACTATTTACATCTGGATCTGGATGTAAAGGTTCTGTTGGGGAGTGTTTGGGTGGTGGTGAAGATGAATTTGAGATGGATTCAGAAATCAACAGGCGTATTTTAGCAACAAGAAACTATATTAGCTATGCTGCGCTTAATAGGAACAGAGTACCATGTTCAAGACGTGGGGCCTCTTATTATAACTGTCGTCCAGGTGCTTCGGCTAACCCTTACTCTCGTGGTTGCAGTGCTATCTCTCGTTGCGCAAGACGTTAGAATAAGTTTTATATTCTTTTTTTTTTGTTTATTATTGTTATTATTATTATTATTATTATTACCCCATTTCTTAGATTTTCTCAAAAAAAAAATGGTGATGAAAAAAGGGAAATTTGTAAGTTTATTTTTTATTTTTAAATATTATGATTTGGGGTTTGTTTGGTATACATGGATAAAAAGGATGTTGATTGATTGTCATAAAGTTTTTTTTTTTGTGAGTGTTGTATCATATATGAATTTATTTTAGCCATTCTTTTTATTTTCTATGATTTGGGTCTTATTTTGATGATATGTTTATGTATAAATTTTACAACTTTTTTTTTTTTTGGGTTTATTGTGTTAGTTGTCAAATTGAATTTTGTTCATTAGTATGAAATTTTGTGCCTTTTTTTTCTTCCTTTTTTACCCTTTAGTTGATTTGTAGAGTTAGATTTAAATTGGTGTGTGGTTCAAATTAGTTTGAAGTTTCTTGTTTTAGTGCTTTAGTTTTGACATTGACTTTTGGGTATATGAAAGTTTCCTTCTTTAATTTTTTACTACTTTAGTTTTTGGGAAATTTGAATTGTTCATAGGTACTTTTCTTGCCTTTGTTGAAAGGAAAAGTTGTAGCAAGTAAAGAATAGAAAGAAAATAAAAAAAAGGTGGGAGGAAGAAAAGCAAAGTGTGAATAGAGAAAATTCTTTGATCTTTTTGAAAGAAAAAGGAGGATTCTATGTCTAACACTCTATTCATACCAGGAATCATAAAAATCCCTGAAATTGGGTTGTTTTGTTATTGTGAATTCATGATTTCAAGTGGTAACTTTTTGGCAGAAATTAAGGGATTTCTTTGTGATTTCTTGATTAGTTCCCAAATTCCTGGATTTTTGGCTACAAGATAGATTTTGTTCTTGTAGTGTCCTAAGTAGATTAGTATAAATGATTTAACTTGATATATACTCTAGTTGATGAGATAATCTAAAGTTCTATAGTTAGAAATTAGATTAAGGGAGTTTGCTTCCTTATATAGAAAGCACATTCATGGTTTTTTTTTAATCTATAATAGGTGTTTTTGTTGTTAATTGAGTTTCTTCCATTCTTTTGTTTGGATGGATTAATTTTGCCTCTTTATGTAAGAATTGTCCTCCAATAGTCCACAATTCAAGCCAGTATGATCTCTATATAGTGTTTTGCTCAACTTAATTTGACTTGCTTAAAAAAATCGGTTCGGATTGGTATTAATAATTGAAAATAAGCTTTAATAAGTTCATATAAGTCAAAATATAGTGAATAGAATACATCCTCAATCCTTCCCTAAAGAGCAAAGAGCAATTCAAGCTCCCCCACTTTTCATTCTCCAGTAACAAGATCATCTAGCTATTGCCTTATTACTTATTAGGGATAATATCGATTCTATATTAAAGTGTTGTTTGGTCGACATAAAAAATTATGAAAAGCATAATCTCCTAGGAAGTAAAAGATAAGTTTGGACAAAAACATGGAAAGTCACACTTCTTAGGAAGTTTCACTTTCCACAAAATGGAGGAAGTTGTTTGTAAGTAACTTTCCATGTTCAATCAATCAACATTTTTCACTTGTTTATGATCAATTAAACGGAACGACACCTGAAACATAAGGAAAATGTTTGGTTTGTTTCCGTTTGCTAGGCTGTAATAAATTGCAGGGAATGTAATAATCTTTAGTGTAATTTTGTAACAAAATCTTATATCATTGTCCATGGTAATGAAACTTTATTCCCAAACATGCATGTGTTTTTTTTATTAATTTCTACTGCCACTCATTATCACCTTCTCCAATGATAATGAATGAAAATGAGATTTTAGGAGAAAACTAGTTCTTGTCCCGGGCGATACACCCCGGATTATTTACCAACGTGCATTTGAAATCTTCAAAAATAGAATTATTATATTGTCTTTAAATGATTATTTCCCCCCACAAAGACCAACATGAGTATTGTAGTGTAGTTGGTTAGTGCATTAGCGTAACGAATGAGAGGTCATAGGTTCGAGTCTTGAAACACACATTTTTATTGTTAATTGTCTCATTTGATTGTGTGGGGAAGGGGAGAGTACATGTGGCAGCATGTCATTTGTTTGTCTTGGGTTTTAGATATATATATAGATATGTGTTTTTGGATAAAATAGCATTATCTTAGAAATTTATACGAGTATTTTTGTGTCATCACAAAATGGTTATGTAATTCCAACTTTTACCTCTTTGCATTTCTTTAACAAGGGTTTATACTAAACCTTGTTGATGATAGAAATGATATCAATTTGTTTTTCTTGTATTTGGATTATGTTTTATACTTTTCTCATGTTATATCTTTTTCTCTAGACTTCCTTTTCCTGGGTTGTCCTTTTAATGGGGGAAGATTGTGTATTCCCAGCTAAAAAAGTGAATTAATGAGTTGGCCGAATAAGCATATGGTCTTTGTCATCATCTTATGCTAGTTTCATTATTTATATAAATAAAAAAGATTAATGAAAGCGATCCACCAACCATGTCATTAGTTAAAGTAATAATTCTAAGGATCTTTTTCTTAAGAATACTTCTAGAGTATTATTCTTTATTATTATATGATTGTGATGGCTGGAATTTGGTGGCCTTGTGGTTGCAACTATGAATTTGTTTGTTGTTAATGACAACAACTAAAACAAAAATAAAATAAATATAAATATAGATAGGGCATTCACATGGGTAAGTGTATGCCTAATTTCATAAATATTTTTTGAAGAGGGATGGTAATAATGGTACATACTTCCTATGTTTATCTTATTTCACCATTTTTGTTTTCACGTTTGTCCAAATATATCTTTGAATGTCAATATCTTTAAAATTTTGATGTTTATAATACTTTCATTGAGATAAATCTAACAAGACTTCACTTGATTATGTTTTCTCTTATATAATGATACAAGATAGCATAACAAAGTTGGTTAATAAATACTTCCCCCGTTCTTTTTCTATTGCAACAATAGAGTTTTCACACTTGCCAATGCACAACTTCAACTATTAATATCTTTAATTACTTTTTAGTAAAAAATATAAAAAATTTGATAATTTGAAAGTATATATCGAGACGAATCTAACAAAACCCCATGACTATATTTTTTCTTACGTAAAAATCACAATAGATAGTTAAATGGTAGTGAGTAAATAGTGTAAAAACGTTATTGTTGCAATAGAAAAAGAACGGAGGAAGTAGTACAAAAATGAAATGGTGCAATAAAAAACGGAGGAAGTATGAACTATAAAGATGATGAAATTTCAAAGAGAAGCTGTTAATGAATTGTCATCCTTTACAAGTGAGTGTTGAGAAAATGAGCTGTTTTTGATTGAAGAAGGTGGGGTCCATTCCCAAATTTTTCAGTACTCCATAAAATACCATACGTAATCAAATGTGGTGTTTGTTGGTTGCTTATGTATGGTTTGATTTGCCAGTTAATTATGTGGGGAATGGACTATGGAACTGGACCCCGTCCTAAGATTCCTAGCCTTTTCCTCGTTGTTATAAACTTATAACAATTAACAGCTGACCTAATACATGAGTTTACATGGAAGATTCGTAGATTTTTGGCATCACTTTTGGAAGTCTTCCTATACGCAGAATGCTACATCTACACGTTATTGACATCAATTTAACTAAACATTAATTCCATTTCTTAGATTGCATTATTTAAGCTCAATTGCATAATCAGAGGGCAAATCTAAGAATTTTTTGAGTTGGACATAATAGATCATTTGGTTTGTTGTTTGCCGTCTTGAAATCAACGTACAGTTGTAAAATTTATTTTCAGTATTGCACACCACCACTATGGTCACTTTGACCAGTTTCCACCCGTGCCAACCAGGGCAACCACCGATGTCGAACGGAAAATTTTATCATGCTGTAATAAGGTGGACTAATTGGGGATAGGCAATGGGCCAAGAGAAAATTTTATATGTTCAAACCAATCGTAGGTTGGCTAATAGACAATAGCCCAAAAAAAAAAAATTATACGTCCAAACTAATTGTTATTAGATGGTATAATAAACGTGGCACAGTTACATGTTGTATCACATTTCCTTTTTGTGAAAAAGCGTATCACATTTTTTAAAACATATTCCTAAGAGTTACTCCTATTTTGAACTTTTGAACATGCATATGAGAACATTTAGAAATATAATTGAATCGTTCGGACATAAAAGTAAAACTTCAAAGATAGAGGTAAGATATTTGAAATCTACTTGTTAATGGTTTAAATTTTTATACATTGCTAATGTGTTGTAAATAGTGATATGTTCAATTTATTTCGACTTACTTCATAGAAGATAATTTCATCAAGTTACAATTGCCACTATAAACAAGAAATAGCTGAGAAAAAAGAACAGAACTGTTGGGTAAGTGTGGCCCAAATTTCTTAGCCCACTCAACACATAACTTCTACAATATATTAAGTGATGGAAGTGCTTGAGTTTTGGTCAAAGTTCATGATTTCTCTAGAAATCATCCTGAGCTTTTTATGTCGGCTAATAAACATCAAGTCAACATATATGAACCTAGAATTCTCTTGAGAATTCCTTAACTAGCTGAGCCGACATTACCTACACTATAAATACCAAAGTTGGGCATCATTTTGAGATTATCAGCCAACTAACAATATACACACTTCAAGCCTTCCATATTACATTCCTCCTTGTTTTATATCCTATATTCCACTAATCCACTATCACTCTTTTGTAATACTCCTTTGTGAGTTTGTACTAATAATGAGAGTGTTATTGTACTACTCACCCTAATAAGTTTCGGGTGATTCTTGTACTAGCCTATTTTCATATAGTGGGTTTTCGGGTACTCGTCGTCCGTGGGTTTTTTGCCTCTATTTGAAGATTTTTCCCACGTTAAATTGTGTGTCCATTTTTTACTACTCTTCTTGCCACATATTTCCAACGTTATTATTTTTCTCAATCTCTACATCTTTAATCTGCTTCCGCTACGCACTCACAACCCTAACAAGAACTATAGTTGTAGGCTTGTAGCTTATGTAGCTGTGTTCGAACTATACTCTGCTCAGCTCACCTACCACCCAATTTGATGTTCGAGTACAACAATGAAACGTTTTCTTAAGATAAGAGTAGCCTGAGTTGGATAATGGTCAAAGGATGTTCTCTCAAGCTAATTACACCATTTTATTAAGCTATATTTGTAGTAATGCAAACAATCCCCACTCTACTATATGATAGTTTAAGTCATATTTATCTTAAGACTCGATTCGTGCTCACATCAATCCATAGTATGATTCTAATCCTGAGAATATTGGTTTAGTCGTGATATAAAGCATTTTATATTAGCAAAGCAACGTTAAACCTTGTTGGTAAATAACTTAATATTGACCCAAGGCGAAAGGTTGGATTTAAAGTAACAGCAAAATACTGAATGTTACTAAATGACATCAGTCCAAGTAGAAGTGAATTCTTTTTACCATTGTGTCAAAAATATCAAAAGGGCTGTAATAACTCAATATTGAATGTCACTAGACCTGGTTATTGGATAGGGTAGCCCAATGGCTAAAGGGTTGGGGTCAAATTTATAAGGCTTTTATTGGATTGGGCTTTAAGGGACAGGATCATTATTGGACAATACCATTATAGGGTCGATAAAATATCCCAATAATTTTAAAAAATATATTATGTTGTAAGAAATATGGAGAGAGAAGATATAGAAATATATCAGAGAGTGTACTGTATTCGTATTGATGTAAAACTGATTTCTTACATCGATGGTATTTATAAGCAAAATTTTCCTACTATGCACAATTGTAAATTCAACAATTTACGCGCGGCGGAAGAAATTTGCGGTGGGAAGAAAAATTACCTGACATGCATTATTAAATGCATGCAGAGAAAGTGGACTTCACATGTGAACAGTGGAATCTAGCATTCCACTGTTTCTCAACATATTAGATATTGTATAAATAATTACATATTTACATGTATGAATTCCTATTCAATTATACACACTTTTGTCTCTCTCCTATTTTTCTTACCCGGTTGTCGACCCGCCCATTATCGACCCGTGGCCCCTTATATCCCGACCCACTATCGAACCGCATCGACCCTGGCCCAGATGCCCAATAACCAGGTCTAATATTATGTCACTAGATGAAATCAGTCCAATTAGAAGTAAATAAATGTTACCAATTATCTTAATGTGTCAACTCCATGTGTATACATTATGACCGTTAAGCCATAGTAATATACAACTCCATGGGTATACGTTATGACCGTTAAGCCATATTAATATACTATTATTATTTTGTTATGGTAATTCGTACATTATCCCAATCTCGCTCCCCTAAACAAACTACTAGCGTCAGCGTTGATCTGGGGTTGTCCCATATAAAAGCCCATTGTGAGTTAACAATTTTTTTGTCCCAACTCCAAGTGTACCTAATGTTGAGATGGTTAAGCCCACCTATTCTTTTCTCCTCTTGTAAACATCTTAACTTAAATAGTTAAAGAATTAGAGCATTCTTTCCATGACCCAATAAATATGGGTCATCCCCTTCTCTTTTCGTCTATCAGTCATCCACGTCATTCTAACAATTAATTCAATAATAGTCTCTTCAAAAAAAAAAAAGTCACTTTTTAACATTGAACTATTTTTTTTTTACCTTGGCTACGCCTCAAATAAATATATCTTTCATTTATAATATCTATACAAATATATTAAAAGGCGTGCGTAACAATATATACACGCCACGTGGCACCTCTGTTACTCCACTAGAATTGTGCAATGTATACATAAGTCATGTCAATTAACAAAAGTAAAATTAGCTTGCAACAAGATTTGAACCCGTGACCTCTTGCTATTATACATGACGCAATTACCATCTCAACCAACTTTTAATCATGCTTTAAGTGTCCACATTATTATATTTGTACCTTTTTAAATGTTGAGTTTTCCTTAATATATTTTAATGGGAATAGAAAAAAATGCATATCAAATTCGTAAAACAATACCAACCCGTGGCAATGTCCGGACCCAAATACTAGTTTTACTTTAAAATGATCAATAACACCAAGTATCACGTGGTTTAGTGGTTAAGACTTTAGTATATACATGCTTGTGATTATGGGGTCGAATCTTATACAAGTATTTTCTATTTGTTTATTGTATGTGAATTACATGGAGTTAAACACTCTAAGGGAAAGCATCACGTGGCATCGGCCTTGTACTTTGCTTATTTTTCTCTTAAATTTGTCCAGCTCTATAAAAAAATTGTTTAAATGTTCCTGCTCCAAAAAAAAAAATCTATAGGAATTTATTTTCTTTCTCTTTCATGTAAAATTGCTGGTGGACTCTTGAGTAATCATCCCACAAACCAACTTTCAGTCATTGTTCATGAAATTCAAATGTGTTGTAACCTTAGGCCTATTTTATGTTACTAATCTGTTAGCAAAAGTGTAGGAGTACGTTAAATACTAGATTTAGCCTTTTAGGCCATGTTATTGAAATTGGATAGGTTAGGTTTGTTAATATTGAGTCGGATTAATTGCAGGTTATTGTTGTTAATGGATTGGGTCAGGCCATATAGATTTCGGGTTGTTTCAGGTCGGTTCAAGGCGAATCGAGAAGTGCAAACTCCTTTTGTGTGCGATAAAGGCCTTTCCCTTAGAGTCCCTAGGGTGCTTCGATCGGGGAACAAGATTATTTGGTCTCCCCCTCGTGCAGAGTTCGTCAAATTGAATTTTGATGGTTCCAAACTTCGGAATGGTAGTGCCTCATTTGGTATTGTTATTCGTGATGAGAATGGGTCGGTGATTCTTGCAGGAGCCAAGGCTCTTGGGCTGTCCCCCTCGATTCTCCAAGCTTCAGCTTGGGGTCTTAGAGAAGGAATTAGGGCTGCTATTTCGTAAAATATCAAGAATATTATTATTGAAGGAGTCAATCTTTCTGTCATTAATTCCATTAAGAAAATTTGGAGTATTCCGTGGGAAATTGCTAACATTATTATTGATGCAGGTGCAGATCTTCACCACTTTTCAAGCTTCCAATTTGACCATATTTTCAGGAAGGCTAATAGAGCAGCGGACTTTATGGCCAACAGAGGCCACTCTTGATCCACTCTTCTGTATGCTTTTCCTCCTTATGATATTGATTTCTCTCTTATCATCCGTATGGATGTTTTAGGCTGGCCTCCGGACTGACGAGGGTTAGTCTAAGTTTTTCTTTCCTAATACAAAAAAAATAGAGATTTCGGGTTAATAATGGATTGGGCTCATAGAGAAGCCAACACACATAGGTAATAATATTTTAATCTCGTTACTATTAAATTTTCTTTTACAAGAATTATTGATTTGTCATATTGCCCTTATTTTATATATTTTATCTAATGAAAATACCTTATATGATATGACATTATCCTTGAACCCTTTTTTTTTAATAAAGAAAAATATCTAGTACAGTCTACAACCACAATAAACTGTAACACATAATTAATTAATTTTAAAGTAGTTCATTAAATAAAGTGTTACAGTGAACCTCAACCCATGGTCTCAGAAGGCAGAGAACCCTATTACTTATCTAGTCAATTTAGGCTATGTTTAGTTCACCTTATTTTTTGTAATCTGAACTTATTTTTTGTGATCTGAACTTATTTTTTCTGATCTGATATGAACTTATCTTTTATAAAAATATATTATTACTAATACTATTATTACTTTGTATTTAATTACTAGAATTACTATTACTATCATTTTATTACTATGCACAACTTTTAATAATAATAATAATAATAATGATAATAATAATAATAATAATAATAATAATAATAATAATAATAATAATAATAATAATAATAATAATAATAATAATAATAATAATAATAATAATAATAATAATAATAACAATAACAACAACAATAATAATAACAATAATAATAAGTTTTCAAATATAAGCATGATTTGAGCTTATTTAATCTGATTTGATCTGATTTAATCTCTGGTCTGAGTTTATTTTTTCTGATCTAATCTGAAATAAGTAAAAATAAGGTGAACTGAACATAGCCTTAGTCTTCATTAAACCTTTTGATTTAAAAAATTGACAAAAAATATGACAATTTTTTTTTTCCATAAAACTGTATAATCTCATTTTTATGGGGCCAAGTATATGAATTACTACATGACTACCATGTAATATTAAGACAAGTGAGACAACAGTGATTTTGACCGATCAAGTAGTTTTGGAACTCGGATGATGCCTTGTATCGCTGCTTGTGATAATTTATGGTCTCACATATGATCGTAACTTAAGAATTGGGGATACTTCAAGTAGGGTGTTTTCCCTTCTTCCCTAACAAAGTTTAGGGTTTAATTCCTACCCCAAGCATTTGCTTGGAATTTAAGGGGGGAGGGGGTTGGAGGGTGTCTGGCTTGTAATGTGCCTCTAGGTGGGGGCCCTGTGCGAGGGCAGCCTAGAGGATTTCTTCTTACCAAAAATATATATATATATATAGAGGCCGGATCCGCTGAAAACCAAGACAAAACTGAAAACTGAAAACGTGAGATCTGGGCCGTTGGATGGCACGAACCAAGATCTCGCCGTTGGATGGCACGAACCTGTTGTATTTCTTCTTTTTTCCCAAAAACACTCTTCTGCATAACATTCCTAAACATGCTGAACTAAGAACACGCTTCTCCCACTCAAAAACAAAAAGAAGACGCTTCTCTCTCTCTCTCTAGAAAATCTGAAAATCTCCAACACTCGTGAAATATCTATCTGCACAACCCTAATTTATGATTCAGAATCCCTAATTTAACTTGCTAGCTTCAATTTTAGTTTTCGAAATCCCTAGCTATCGAAATCCCTAATTTTTCGATTGCTCTTGATTTCGAAATCTATAATTGATTGAAGATTGTTGAAGATCTGAAGCTATTGATCCAGACTAAGATGGAGAAAAGGTATTTTCGGTTTGTACTGGTGTTCGATTATTTTCTTCCAATTATTAACTTTCGTGGATTAGTTTTTGCTTTTCGTGGATTATTTTTTGCGTTTTGTGGATTAATTTGAGTAGTTCGATTTCCTATAACTTCGAATCAAGCGTAGAATTTTGATTTTTCGAGAAACTTCGTACTGCTTGTGATTTGGTTCGAGTGCTTCAAAGTAGTGATTTTTGGTTTTTGTTATCATTTTTTGTTATGTTTATAGTTTATATGTGATGTGATGTGATTCTAAATGCTATAAGTTATAGTTTGATTAATTTATTGAATTCATGAATTTATATGTTAGATATAACTAAGCTATTGAGTTTTGGTTTAATCAAATTGTAAAGATAACTTTAGTTAGATTTCATCTCCTAGTATAGGAATACATGTTCATTGTTTCTGGTTATGAAATATATCAGCATGCAAATTGCTCACCTTTTTAGTTATGTAATTTGGGGAACTTATATTTTTAGGTAACTTTCAGCTTGATATGGGTAACTAATAAGAATAAATGTGCAACTGAGTGTATGCCGTTAATAATCTTATGTTGTAAAGCTCTGAGTTCGCTGATGATGATTCTCGTGTACAGGAAACTCTATATATTTATGAGTGTTTTCTGAGGATTTAGTATCATATCACATGAAGTAAGGTATGGAAAATGTTTTCTCAAAAAGATTAGAGATATTAAACTTAATAGCATGATTGGTAGGTTTCATATTATATTAATCTTGTGATTGGAAGGTTTCATATCTTAATGATCTTATTATATATTACAACATGTTATACATTTGGTGATAAGTGGTGATGGCAAGAACTATGAACTACATTGAGCTAAAGAAAGCTTTGGAGAAGATGAATGGCTTATCTGGCTTCAGTTGGCTCCATGATCTGTTAGATTAGGGAGAATCTTCAGTGGAAGTGGTGGTTCGGTACTGGAAGCATTCTATAAATTCCTTGCTTGCTTTGCGTTCTTGCAATGAAAGACCAGGCATGATTGTCACATCCATAGAAAAGTTGATCACATTAGGTAAGGAACTAAATACTTAGCTTATTGGTCCTTTTTATAAAACCTTGTAATATCTTGCTGATGATAATATGTTTTTTCCTATGCTGGCCTATGTCGAATGCTTTGCTAAGTAGATGTGATTCCAATGGATTCATTAACAGAGCAAATACCACGTCTCTCTGTTTCATTATCAGATAAAGGTTCACAAGTTGACATATCATATCAAAAGTCAAATCCACCATCTGATGGATTGGCAGCTGAGAGGAGGAGGTCACCTTCCGTTGTTGAGTCTTTTGTGCAGCATTTGGACATTCTTGGTACGACAAGCAAGAAAGCTATTGATGTAATTGTTTTTTCAGATGAGAAGACCGAAACTTTAGATCTCTTGTTGTAGGTCAAGATGATACAAAGGCGAGTAGTTATTACTCTCATTTCTCTAAAACATACTAGTTGATTTAGTTTTCATTTCGCTGCTATGTTACACTTTACCATCAAAAGTTTCCCATTATGTAATATTAGTTACCCATATGAAGCTGGAAAGTTACCCCTAAAATTTTAGTTACTCTTTCAAGGTCCACAAAAAATAGGTCTATGGCTCTCTCAAAATTTAGTATTAGGAGGTACATGTTCCAAATTATGAGATTGATCTTACAAAGTAGTTTTACATTTGTCAAAAGTTACGATACTTGTGTGAAAGTTACTCCTAACTGTCACAATTTTTTTTTATTTTTTTACAAAAACTACAACAACTATTCTACTTCCTAAAATAAAGCATCACTTTGCACCCTAATAGACAACTTTAATAAGTACTCGCCTAAGTTTGTGATACAACGTCCAAAAACAAGTTTCAACAGCCAAGGTCCACAAAATAGAGATTTCTTTAAATAGTTACCCATATATCATTATTAGTTACCCATATGAAGCTGAAAGTTGCCCATATATTATAAACTGATAAGGATAGCTAATTAGATAACATGAGCACCTCATGGTTATTCAAACTTAACCAGTAATTAAAATACAAAAGTAAACTGTTAAGGAAATAGGGGTAGCTTATAAGCCCATAAAGGTAAACTATTAACGAAATAGGGATAACTTATAAGCTCATAAGCTTCAATTTTTTTTCACTTCCCTTCTCCAAATCAAGCATCTTATTTCCTTTATGATGATGTTGCATTCATCCGAGTCTCAGATTCTCAATATAAACTCGCCTAAGTTTGTGATACAATGTCCAAAAACTTGTTTTCAGTAGCCATTTTTCTTCCACATCAGAGACAAGGGGAATAATTAGTTAATTACATTTGCATTTTGCAAGCAAAATTCCTACAGTAAAATTTGAAAGCCCAAGACTAACCCTTGGGATTCAATAAAAAAGCCAAAACAAACTAATGCTGAAGTTTCTTAAAAACTTAAACAAAGTACAAACAATACAAGATTAATTTCCAAAATTTCGAGCATGGGGATACTTCATGCCTTCCCTTGATTCACCTTCTCCTCCTCAACAGCAGCAACAATTAGATAGCCTTAAGAAAGCAGCTCCAATTCCTTCCTAGTGTCTTAACTTACGGCCAACCTGCCATTAGACCTAAGTGAATTTGGAGTAAAATAACAATTGGAATCACGCAAATCTATAAGCTAAAACTGAATGGCAGCACAAAACCATAAGACATTACGAGTTTTAATCTAGTGAATATAGGAAATCAAATGCAAAGAACTTTTCCTCTATGCCTCAAAACAGCACATCTAATAATCAACAATCCCAAAAAGATTAGAATTGGAGTTCTTGTTGTATGCATAGAAACACCTTATATCACCAAAAAAGTTAATCTAACACAAAAGGGAAATAAATAAGCGCACAAGTGTAACAAGTAAGTGAGGAAGTGCAACTCATCAAAAAACAAGAATATGTAACAAAAAGAGCAACCATTCATGACATACGGATAACTAAAAAGATGACAGGGGTAACTAATTATAGAAGATGACCAAGTAGTAATGATAAAAAATTAATCCAACACAAAAGGGAAATAAATAAGCTCACAAGTGTAACAAAACAAATGAGGAAGTGCAACAAGAACTAAATAATTTGAAGAACCTAAAATCTTAAGTGTATGAATTATATGCCAACATATATAGGGAAGGCTTTCAAATGGCCAGCTAGTTGCAGTTAAGAGGCTAACTCGTGCTACTGCACATGGAAATGCGGAATTCAAGAATGAAGTACAGTTAGTGGCTAGGCTTCATCACAAAAATCTAGTCAGGCTCATTGGTTTTTGCTTGGGAGCTAAAGAGCGTATTTTAATCTATGAACTGGCACTCAATGGAAGCTTAGATCACATTTTATTTGGCAGGTTCATATTGATTGTAACGTTTACAGTAGGTGATTTTCTGCCCAAAATAACTGTTATGAAATTCACCATTTCTTAATTTACAGTAGGTGATGTAAGTATGTAACTAGCTACATGCATCCAACTAATACCAAATGGTCAAACATCTTCAGACTAAGGCACAATCAGAATTGCAAGGTTGCAACTGTCAAACAGACAACTCTGTGCCATAATAAATTAACAGAAATCAAAGAAAATTAAACCAGATAATGACCCAAAACAAGGTTCTTTTTAATTATTTTTTTAATCAAGAGAATTCAAAACAGAACAAACAACATTATTCTAACTTAAATCAAGACAATTTAGAATGAAAAAATCAACCAACAGGGAAAACAGAACAAAGAACCCAAAATCAAGAGAAACCCAGCAATGGTAGCAATTCAACTTAGACAATCTCAACAGTCAAGAAACAGCAGTATGAACATGTCAAATAAAGGATAAGTTAGATAGATTACCTTCGTTTGGTTGAATTTGAACGTTTTTCTTCGACTTCTTGACAGGAAGATTTTTATTTTTCTTCCCTACATTCTCCATTTCAGCTACACAAAACAGATATATAACAACTATACTTTAAAACAAACAAAATAATCTAAATCACAAAAGCTAAGACATAATAACAAATAATCTAAATCCTAACCAAATTCGACTATACAAAAAAACAGAAAATCAGCTTTTTCAAAAAAAAATATTACGAAAATTAAGAAATCTTGCAAAAATTCAAAAATTCATATGAATATATACGAAATTTTGTCTTCTAGATCTAACAAAAAGTTCACAATAAAATTTCGAACCACTAGATCTAGAGATTATAAGAATTAAAACTCAAAGAAAAAATACTGCAAGCGAAAATAAACTAAACCTAAAACCAAAAAACAATTGAAAGCTTACTTGGATTATCAATTGAGGATGAAAAACGCTGCAAACAGGAAGAAGATTGAGCTTCCTGGAGAGAAGAACGTTCCAGAAGAGAAAGGAAGGAGAGAGGAGAGAGGAGAGAGGAGAGAGAAAGTTTTTGGGTGAAAAAAATGCGTTTTAAATGAACGGTATTCACCGCACGATGAAGAGTAAACCGTCCGATTAGATGAATTGATTTATGTCCGTACGATGAAAGATCAACGGCTGAGATTTATTGTTTTCAGTTTTCAGCCTAAAGATGGTTTTCACGAGATCCTATTCCTATATATATATATATATATATATATATATGATCGTAACTTGAAATTTGTAACAATTATGTCTACATCATACAGTAAGTTTCAACTTTATTATATTCAAATTTAAAGAAAGAAGCATATATTTTTATTGGATGAATGGATACAAATTTAATGTTCTTATTTAAAAATGGCAAGGTCCCAAATAAAGATGTAATTATCATGAATGTGATTCGATTATTCAAAACCCTCTTTAAATATAGAATTTACTTTGCAACCTAAAAGATAAGATTATATCACTTTTTATAGACGAACAATTTGAGCAATTTCAATCTCTTCTATTTAACTTTTTTTTTTGGTGAATCCTATCTACTTTTTTTTTAGGAAATTCCATCTACTTTTAATAGGTTTTCAATTTTATGTACTACTCCTTCCGTTTCTTTTTTATTATTACACTTACACTTTTCACGCATGCCAATGCAAAACTTTGAGGATATTTATCTCTAGTTTTGTATTTATAAAAATTATAAAAAATACATATTAATAAAATACATACTAAGACGAATTTAACAAGATCACACATGACTATGTTTTTAGTCACGTATAAATCACAAAAGAGGGTCAAAGTGCAATTTGTGAATAGTGTAAAATGTCAAAGTGTAACAATGAAAAAGAAACGGAGGTAGTATTAAGAGTGCGTTCTCTTCGCATAAACTTATCTAAACTAAAAAAAAAAAAAACTTATATAAACTCAACTTATTAGATCTGATTGGACTTCATCTACTCTGTTTTTACCTTTGCCTTGTTTGTTAAGAGAGGTTTGGTGTAAAATTAGAGGTTTGAACTCATATTAGAGGATTTGACTAGTCAATCCTCTAATTTGAGGGTTTGGTAAAGAGAGGTTTCAATTACCTTATTGAGCCCAAAAAGCTCTTTTTGAAAAACCTGGGGTGATGAGCTTTTTGACATTAGAGGTTTGGGAATGAGTGGATCAATTACATTTATGTCCTAAAATTGTTGAAAATTACATTAATAAGTAATAAAAGGTACAACAATAGATTATGCACATGTCCTTATTGGTCATTTTACACAATTATGGAGCAATCAGCTATCATCTACTTACCAAACACCTTTATACAATCAGCTAGTCAAATTCAGCTAATACAACCAGCTATCAGCTAAAACAATCATCTAACATCTAACAGCTATCCGCTAATTGCCAAACAGGGCCTTATGTTTACACCTAATTAGACCTAAAATTTATTTTTTAATGTGAATATAACTCATCTTAAGCCAAATTTTTTTTAAAGAGATGGAACATCATTTTTATCTAGTTAAAGTAGATGCTCACATAGGTTGCAGAGATACTTTTGGTCTAAAATTTGTTTTTGTTTCTCAACTTTATTTTGTTTATTATATCTACGTATGTAGGTATGCTGAAGAATAAGGTGCGCCATGTCAGATATGCCATACTAAGCTTGTTTGGTGTTGTTAGTGGAGGATTCACCTTGTAATATTAATTAAGGTCACAAAGCCGGATGCTCCCAATTACGGTACCTGAGGGTAGTAAATCCCCACCTTTTCCCCCTACTCTCAAATGTTAGGCCCATAAATGTTAAATCAATAACACCGACACACCGTGCGGGTTGCGGTCTAGATAGGGTCATTCTTCTCAATTATCACCATAATAAAAATGTCGGATGTGCCACAACCCACAAGACCTGCATAATTTTTTATTTTTTTTAGATTGGTAAGATGAATAAACTTTGACCTGCCCGCATAGGGCCCGACCCCGAGGCCCATCTCTCTTAGAGTCTTAGTCCCTTTCAATGCACATGAGTTTTAGAAGAACAGTTAGCGCAGGAATCAATAGATTTCCACTCCACAAGCATACAAACGTTTACTACGCTACTATTTGAAAAAGTTCAATTTTTTTTTGCTTCCCAATTTTATTCTATAAATTGAGAGGACCGCTGAAGAAGGAAACGCACCATAGCTAGCTAACACATACTACATACGTACAACAAAACACACAAATCTAGCCAAAAATGTTGAGGAAGTCATTTGCTCAAGTTGGAGGTCGAGTGCCTCAAGACCCAAACTCTCCAGAGATCATTGAGATTGCTACTTGGGCAGTTCAGGAGAACAACAAGGAAAAAGTGGGTGAAATGATTGTGTATTTTCATTGTGAGTTTTGAGTTTTTAATTTCTATTTTCTATTATAAACTATAGACAAGCTTTTAAAAACTAGAAAAACGGTTTCGAGTTTTTCGTTGTCAATTTTCAAACTATAACTATATTTTTATGATTAATTAAGTAATTTCGAATTTACCATGCAGTTTATCCCATGTGACTTTAAAAACCTCAAACTAAAAACTGAAAACAATTTTTCTAAGTTAAGGATTGTTTAAGGATGTTTCACCCATTTTCCAAGTTATACTTCCTCCGTTTTAATTTTTAAATAGATGAGCATCTATTAATATACAAAGGGAGTAAAATATTGGAACCTTTCAAAGCAGATTGTCCAAAGTTAGAACAAATATTATCAATAAGGATTGTTTAAGGATGTAATACTTGATGTTTTTTTCAACCTGCAGGGGACATCCCTTAAATTTGTAAGGGCTTTCGAAGCAGAATCACAAGTGGTTGAAGGTACAATGTACTATATTGGCTTGGAGGCATCTGATGAACTTGAGCTTGTCCGCAACTATAAAGCACAAGTCTGGGACAAGCCATGGATTCAGTTTAGGGAACTCGAAGAGTTTAAGCCTTATTGGCAAAACAATGAACGTATCCCTGTTGCCAACTAGTGTGATACTCCAAGGTAACACACGTCCTATGCTCATATATCCTAATCCCGCATAACTAAGGAATGTAATACAACTTTCACATACCAAAATTTTTAAGGATGTGTCAAATTTTACCAAAGGATTCTCTACAATAGCTGAAATTACTTTCAGACCTTCATTGATTAACCTTAAAATAAAGGAATATATAAAAAAAACATCAATTATGAACTATGCAGATTTTTAAGAAATGTGACTTAATTGTCCAGATACATTCTAAAGTATATACCATAAACAACAAATCAATGAGTTTACGAAAAATAATTGATTACCGTATTTCTAAAGGAGCTCTTAACGTTTCTCTATTTATGTATGTAGGGATGCTCAAGAATGAGGTGTGCCATGTATGACATGCACCATTTCTAATATGAAGAATTGTTTAAGAAAGTCATATTTCACTTTGTGTATGACTCTATGTAATACTAGTGGTCTACTACCACTACAGAAATAAAAGGATTTTGTGGATACTATGATAAATCAGCTTGTTGAATTTATGATTTGTGTATCAAATTCCAATGACATTGTTACAATAACTTTTCCAATTACGGATTCCTACCCATTCGATCAAAATAGCATGCATTTCCTAAAAGTTACAATAGATGTGAACTAGACTTCCTTCGAACCGCTGATTGGAGGAGCCCACCAAATTTACATGTTGTGCATAGTCTCCTTTTTTTTATTGTGGGACAATCTTACTTGTGGATTTTCTCTTAATAGTCCCCCAACATATGAATCCATTCGTTTTTCACAATTTGGAATACAACATCCTCGTCAGAGGAGGTCAAATGGCTCCCTCTAAGGCCAATCAATCATTGCGTTCTTCAAACAGATTTTCAAATCCTATCCATTTTGAAATACTCAAATTAATTGACCTTCTTTGTTTGGACTAATAAAGGAGTAGGATCTTCCATTTTGATACAATCAAAATTTTTCAATGAGATTGCACATGCACACGCGTTGTAGGTTAGTCCAAAACAATTACAAATGTAGGTGAAATTTCATTGTAGCATACTAAAACCAATTGTTAATAGGTAGATTGCGTGCCAAACTTATATGTCCATCATTCCGCTTAGGCCTTAGGTGAATGCATTTGTGGTTTTTTTTCACTTAACAGAAGTCAAGAATAATCGAGAATAACAAAGCATCGATCTAGAAGAAAAATTGTTACAAGTGCCAGTTAACGCTACAAACTCTATTAAGCTTAATGTTGCCCTAGCCGAGTAGCTGTACGTAATACTTCATCAATGTAAGAGATTGATGATATTGAGACATATTAGGAGCATGGTTGGTTCAAGTCATGGAATGAAAAGGGAATGAAACCAAATAGATGGGTGGAATGGTAACAAAACTTATACGTTACATGTGTTGTATCACATTTTCTTTTTGTGGAAAAATAATAACCCATTTTTTAAAACATACTCTTAAGAGCTACTCCTATGGTAAACTTTTGAGTTTTGAACATGCATGTGAGAACATTTAGAATATAATTGAATCGTTGGTTAATAAAAGTAAAACTTCAAAAATAGTGGTAAAGTATTTGAAATCTACTTGTTAATGGTTTAAATTTTATACATAGCCAATATGTTTTAATTAAGTAGTGTTTGGTTCAGCTTATTTCAACTTCATAGAATATATTTTCATTAAATTACAATTACCTAAGTAAACAAGAAGTAGCTGAGTAAAAGAACAAAACTGAATATATATTTGTAGCTTATGTAGCTGTGTTCGAACTCTACTCTGGTTACATGAATTGATTGCTTGTAGCTCACCTACCACCCAATTCGATGTTCGAGTACAACAATCAAACGTTTTCTTAAGATAAGAGTACCCTAAAGTTGGATAATGGTCAAAGGGTGTTCTCTCAAGCTAATTACACCATTTTATGTCGTATATTATCTTAAGACTCGATTCGTGCACACATCAATCCAAAGTATGATCCTAATCGTGAGAATATTGGTTTAGCCGTGATATAAAGCATTTTATATTATCAAAATTCAAAGAAACGTTAAACTTATTGGTAAATAACTTAATATGGACCCAAGGCGAAATGTCAGATTTAAAATAACAACACAATACTAAATGTCACTAGATGACATCAGTCCAATTAGAAGTAAATAAATTTCACCAATTATCTTATTATGTCAAGAATATCAAGAGGACTGTGTAATTTCATCGAGTAAAAAGATCAAGCAACTCCATGGTATAGGTTATGATAGTTAAGCCATAGTACTTCCTCCGTTCTATAATAATTGCAACATATCCTATTGACTCATTTTTTTAAGAAACGAATGTGAAGAGGAAATAGATAGAGATAGATAAAAAGTATGACTCATGTGATAGGAGAGAGAGAGAGAAAGAGATAAAAAATATTATCAATTAAAAAAATGTTGCAATTAATATGAAACTTTTAAATAAAAAGAAGCTTTTCAATTGAAAAAGAACATATGAAGTAATATACAACTCCATGTGTAAACATTAAGACCGTTAAACCATAATAATATACTATCTCCATGGTAATCGTACATTATCTGAATCTCGCTCCCCCAAGCAAACTACTAGCGTCAGCGTCATCCTCGACATGTATTCGAAACTCGATGTTGCTCGCATTTCCATATTTTTCCAGTTGTTTGTGTGCTACAATACGACATGAAGAAGTAACAATAAAATTGGCCCATATAACAAGTTCTTATATTTCTAGATTGCCCATATAGAATCCCATTGTGAGTTTAACGATTTTTTTGTCCCAACTCCAAGTGTATCTAATGCTGAGATGGTTAAGCTTAAGCCCACCTATTCTTTTCTCCTCTTGTACACATCTTAACTTAAATAGTTAAAAGGATTAGAGCATTCTTCCCACCTACCCAAACAAAGTCTAGGGTTTAATTCCTATCCTAAGCATTTGCTTAGGATTTAAGGGGGGAGGGGGGTTTGGGGGGTGTCTGGCTTGTAATGGGACTCTGGGTGGAGGCCCTGTGCGAGGGAAACCCAGAGAATTTCTTTTTACCAAAAAAAAAATATATATGATCGTAACTTGAAATTTGTAACAATTATTTCTACATCATGCAGTAAGTTTCAACTTTATTATATTCGATTTAAAGAAAGAAGCATAATTTTTCATTGGATGAATGGATACAAATTTAATGTTCTTATTTATAATTGTCAGGTCCTAAATAAAGATGTAATTATCATGAATGTGATTCGATTATTCAAAACCCTTTTAATATGGAATTTAATTTACAACATAAAGGATGAGATTCTATCCCTTTGTATAGACGAACAATTTGAGCAATTTCAATCTCTTCCTATTTAACTTTTTTTTTTGGTGAATCCTTCTACTTTTTTTTAGGAAATTCTATCTACTTTTAATAGGTTTTCAATTTCATGTACTATTAAGAGTGCATTTTTCTTCACCTAAACTTATCTAAACTCAAAAAAAACTTATCTAAACTCATCTTATTAGATCTGATTGGACCTCATCACCTCTGATTTTACCTTATGTTTACACCTGATTAGCCTTGCTAGATCTGAAACTTATTTTTAATGTGAATAGAACTCATCTTAAGTATCTAAATTTTTTTTAGGGGAAAAGTATCTAAATTTTTTTTAGGGGAAAAGTATCTAAATTTTTTTTAGGGGAAAAGTATCTAAACTTTAAGCCAACTTTTTTTAAAAGGGATGGAGCATCATGTTTATCTAGCTAAAGTAGATGCTCACATAGGTTGCAGATATACTTTTGGTCTAATAAACTTTGTTTTTGTTCTCAACTTTATTTTGTTTATTATATGTACATATGTAGCCATGTAGGTATGCTGAAGAATAAGGTGCGCCATGTACGATATGCCACACTAAGCTTGTTTGGTGGTGTTGTTTGATGATTCACCTTATAATATTAAGGTCACAAAGTCGAATACTCCCAACTACAGTACCTGAGGGTAGTGATTCCCCACCTTTCCCCCTACTCTCAAGTGTCTGACCCATAAATGCTAAACCAATTACACTGTGCGGGTTGCGGTCTAGATAGGGTCATTCTTCTCAATTCTCACCATAATATAAATGTCGGATGTGCCACAGCCCACAAGACCTGCATAATTTTTTATTTTGTTTAGAATGGTAAGATGAATAAACTTTGGCCTGCCCGCATAGGGCCCGACCCAGAGGCCCATCTCTCTTAGAGTCTTAGTCGCTTTCAATGCACACGAGTTTTAGAAGAACAACTAGTTGTTGGCTCGGGCGATACCCCTAATCATTTATCAATGTGAATTTGAAGTGTTAAATCAAACACTTGAGAAAAGTGGAAAAAAAGAGTTATAGGCATTGGATTGTGCTTAGGAAATTAGATGTATCTTCGAGTTCTTTTTAAATTTTGTACATAGTAAATTATAACCTGAATTATTCATCAATATAACCTCGGTGTCAAGAGATTACATATATATAAATATATAATTACTTACAAAAAATATAATACAACCTTTTTTTTAACGTAGGTTGATATGTAAAAATATAACCGATGCAATGAAACGGCGTAGTAGTGTTAATTACGGAGGTTATAAAAATTTGAAAAGCTTTTTTTTTATTAAAAGATTACTGAAAGGGTAGGACATGCTATTATTAACATTAGCTTAATGAGTATTAATATATACATTTGTATTTAATTGTCTTAAAAATAGAAAATTATCGTGTCTTTAAATATATTTTTTTCCTCATAAACATTAGCATGAGATTGTAGAGTAATTGGTTAGTATACTTATATCTTAAATGAGAGGTCATGGGTTCGAAGCATATAACACGCATTTTTATTGTTTAATATGTCATTTGATTGCATGGGGGAGGGGTGAGTACAAGTGACAGCATAAAATGTTTTTGCTTTGGGTTTTAGACATGTATATAGAATTATAGATTAACATAGGAATCCATGGATTTCCACTCCACAAGCATATATTCATTTACTACGCTACTATTTGAAAAGGTTCAATTTTTTTTGCTTCCCCATTTTATTCTATAAATTGAGAGGACCGCTGAAGATGTAAACGCACCATAGCTAGCTAACACATGCTACATACGTGATACGTACAACAAAACACACAAATCTAGCCAAAAAATGAAAAGGTCATCTCAAGCTGTTCAGGTTGGAGGGCGAGTACCTCGAGACCCAAACTCTCCAGAGATCATTGAGATTGCTACTTGGGCAGTTCAGGAGAACAACAAGGAAAAAGTAGGTGAAATGGTTGTGTATTTTCATTATGAGTTTTGAGTTTTTAATTTCTATTTTCTATTATAAACTATAGACAAGCTTTTGAAAACTAGAAAAACAGTTTCAAGTTTTTCGTTGTCAATTTTCAACTATAACTATATTTTTATGATTAATTAAGTAATTTCGAATTTATCATGCAGTTTATCCCATGTGACTTTAAAAACCTCAAACTAAAAATTGACAATAATTTTTCTAAGTTAAGGATTGTTTAAGGATGATTCACCCATTTTCCAAGTTAATACTCTCTCCGTTTTTAATTTTTAAATAGATGCTCCAATTTGGCTTGAACACTTACCAATGCACAATTTTGACAATTAATATTATCTCATTATCAATTACTAAAAAATTAATATTTTAAAAATATACGTCGTAACAAATTCAATAACATCTTGGATGCTAACACTGAGATTTATACATATGTCGAAAAATGTAGTCAAAGTAAAGTTTGTGAATAGTGCAAAAGTCAAAATGGAGAATCTATTAATATACAAAATGAGTAAAATATTGGAACCTATCAAAGCAGATTGTCCAAAGTTAGAACTGATATTATCAATATATATTTTATATTTATATATAATACTACGCCCTGTTTCAATGGGGGAAAAAAATCAATAATGTATGATCGGTCTTATTAATTTAATTTGAACGCTAATTATGTAATACTTGATTTTTTTTCAACCTGCAGGGGACATCCCTTAAATTTGTAAGGGCTTTCGAAGCAGAATCACAAGTGGTTGAAGGTACAATGTACTATATTGGCTTGGAGGCATCTGATGAACTTGAGCTTGTCCGCAACTATAAAGCACAAGTCTGGGACAAGCCATGGATTCAGTTTAGGGAACTCGAAGAGTTTAAGCCTTATTGGCAAAACAATGAACGTATCCCTGTTGCCAACTAGTGTGATACTCCAAGGTAACACACGTCCTATGCTCATATATCCTAATCCCGCATAACTAAGGAATGTAATACAACTTTCACATACCAAAATTTTTAAGGATGTGTCAAATTTTACCAAAGGATTCTCTACAATAGCTGAAATTACTTTCAGACCTTCATTGATTAACCTTAAAATAAAGGAATATATAAAAAAAACATCAATTATGAACTATGCAGATTTTTAAGAAATGTGACTTAATTGTCCAGATACATTCTAAAGTATATACCATAAACAACAAATCAATGAGTTTACGAAAAATAATTGATTACCGTATTTCTAAAGGAGCTCTTAACGTTTCTCTATTTATGTATGTAGGGATGCTCAAGAATGAGGTGTGCCATGTATGACATGCACCATTTCTAATATGAAGAATTGTTTAAGAAAGTCATATTTCACTTTGTGTATGACTCTATGTAATACTAGTGGTCTACTACCACTACGAAATAAAAGGATTTTGTGGATACTATGATAAATCAGCTTGTTGAATTTATGATTTGTGTATCAAATTCCAATGACATTGTTACAATAACTTTTCCAATTACGGATTCCTACCCATTCGATCAAAATAGCATGCATTTCCTAAAAGTTACAATAGATGTGAACTAGACTTCCTTCGAACCGGCGATTGGAGGAGCCCACCAAATTTACATGTTGTGCATAGTCTCCTTTTTTTTTATTGTGGGACAATCTTACTTGTGGATTTTCTCTTAATAGTCCCCCAACATATGAATCCATTCGTTTTTCACAATTTGGAATACAACATCCTCGTCAGAGGAGGTCAAATGGCTCCCTCTAAGGCCAATCAATCATTGCGTTCTTCAAACAGATTTTCAAATCCTATCCATTTTGAAATACTCAAATTAATTGACCTTCTTTGTTTGGACTAATAAAGGAGTAGGATCTTCCATTTTGATACAATCAAAATTTTTCAATGAGATTGCACATGCACACGCGTTGTAGGTTAGTCCAAAACAATTACAAATGTAGGTGAAATTTCATTGTAGCATACTAAAACCAATTGTTAATAGGTAGATTGCGTGCCAAACTTATATGTCCATCATTCCGCTTAGGCCTTAGGTGAATGCATTTGTGGTTTTTTTTCACTTAACAGAAGTCAAGAATAATCGAGAATAACAAAGCATCGATCTAGAAGAAAAATTGTTACAAGTGCCAGTTAACGCTACAAACTCTATTAAGCTTAATGTTGCCCTAGCCGAGTAGCTGTACGTAATACTTCATCAATGTAAGAGATTGATGATATTGAGACATATTAGGAGCATGGTTGGTTCAAGTCATGGAATGAAAAGGGAATGAAACCAAATAAATGGGTGGAATGGTAACAAAACTTATACAGTTACATGTGTTGTATCACATTTTCTTTTTGTGGAAAAATAATAACCCATTTTTTAAAACATACTCTTAAGAGCTACTCCTATGTTAAACTTTTGAGTTTTGAACATGCATGTGAGAACATTTAGAATATAATTGAATCGTTGGTTAATAAAAGTAAAACTTCAAAGATAGTGGTAAAGTATTTGAAATCTACTTGTTAATGGTTTAAATTTTATACATAGCCAATATGTTTTAATTAAGTAGTGTTTGGTTCAGCTTATTTCAACTTCATAGAATATATTTTCATTAAATTACAATTACCTAAGTAAACAAGAAGTAGCTGAGTAAAAGAACAAAACTGAATATATATTTGTAGCTTATGTAGCTGTGTTCGAACTCTACTCTGTTTACATGAATTGATTGCTTGTAGCTCACCTACCACCCAATTCGATGTTCGAGTACAACAATCAAACGTTTTCTTAAGATAAGAGTACCCTAAAGTTGGATAATGGTCAAAGGGTGTTCTCTCAAGCTAATTACACCATTTTATGTCGTATATTATCATTGAGTTTTTTGTCAGAAACAACCTTTTAAAAGTGTCATTTTGTGAGAAACAACCTTATAAATTTTTTTTTGTGAGAAACAACTTTTTTTTTTTGGTGATCAACGCAACCAAATCAAATTACCATATTAAAAAGGTTCATACAATCCGAAATATAAAAATCCTTACAATAACTAGGGGGGAGGGAAAAGTCCTAGTTACATTGCTATTACAATCCATCCGCCTACTATGCTTGGCAAGCATATCTGCCGTACAGTTGCACACCCGATTGCAGTAGTCAATCTTCACTTCCGGGAGCTGATTCCATAAGTTTCTGCCATTAGACAACAAGCTTGAATATTTATTAGCAATCCCATCGCAAGAGTTTAACAATGCAAGCGCCCCTCTACTATCTGTATACAACATGGCCTTAGTAAACTTGTACTCTAAAGCAACACATAACCCATCATATATAGCCATAATCTCCGACATGAGGATGTCTAATGCAAAGGATTGCTTTTCAAAACCCAAAATCCACCTCCCATTTTGATCTCTAACCACCCCCCCTGAACCAATGGGATGGGCCCTATGAACAAATGATGCATCAACATGGATAAGGATACTCTGAGGAAACGCAGGAGGGGACAGGGTCCTAGGCCCTATAGGTTGAATTTGGGAGGTCGAGATTCGGAGCCACTCTAAAGTAAGGTTCGAAGCCCTTTGAAGGATAAGAGCGGTGCTAGCAGGCTTGGCCAGGTGAAAGCTACAGTAATTACGGTCTTTCCACAGTTCATAACAGATGTAAGGGAAGATTTCCCCCCAGTGAAGTCCTTTATAATGGTAGTCAATCTGAAGGTTATATCTAAGCCATTCACGAAAATCTTCAATCAAAGGAAAAATAGGACAAGCCTCTTTCCAGACATTACAGGAGTCCGGACAGGTTTTAAGCACATGAGAAGAGTTTTCATAAGGATGGGAACATCTAGGACAACTGGAGTCGGATGAAATGTGACGCACTGACAGGAGACTCTTATGAGGGATTCTATCCCAGCAGAGGAGCCAAAAGAAGATCTTAAGTTTAGGTTCCATCTTGTGCTTCCAAATCCAATCTATATCTACAACAGGTGCTAAGATAAGCGTTTTATAAGCTTGACTAAGAGAGAAGCCGATGTTGTTGACAAAACTAGAGACAAGGAGGTCCTCTTGCCTTCCCTCCGGGGGGGGCATGCTATAGATTCTATCCTGAATTATAGCGGGGAGATGGTAAGATAACCTCTCAAGGGCCCAAGTACCCCCCTCAACTACTTCACTCACCCTCATATTCTCCTCCCATTCCATCAATGGTCCCTGGATGACCTCTCTTAGAGGACCAATGCCTAGCCAATTGTCCTTCCACAAACTAATATTCCGCCCATTTCCTAATGTCCATATGCTATTTTCTGTAAATAGATCCCACCCGCGCCCAATGCCTTTCCACACATGGGAGCCATTTTGAAACTTGGTTGCATGGTCTTTGTGAATATACTTAGATCTAATACACTCCTGGGCTAGGTTAGAGGGACCCTGAGAAACTTTCCACCCTAGTTTTGCCATGTATGCAAGGTTAATAAGATTTTGAGACAGAATGCCCAGACCTCCACACTCTTTGGGTAAAAAATATTTATCCTTCCCCACTAAATGGATTTTCCTACTCTCACCGGAGTCCCCCCAAAGGAAGTTATTACAGATCCTATCCAGATCCTTATGCGTTGCCGCAGGAAAAAAAGTGGCTTGCATATAATAGGCTGGGATGGTAGAGAGGGTGGACTTAATTAGGCAGAGACGACCCGCTTTGGTTAGGAATTTAGTTTTCCACATTGCAAGTTTATGCCTCACCTTGTCCACAACGAATTGAAGTTGGGACCTAGTAGGGCGTTTATGCGAGATGGGAAGACCCAAGTAAGAGCCCAAATTTGTACTTTCCTCCACATTAATGGTCTGTTGGAACAGGTTTTTATGGTCCGAATTCGTGTTTGGGGAAAAGATAAGTTTGCTTTTAAGTTCATTTACTTTCTGCCCCGAAACTTTACAAAAAACATCAAGCGTTTGGCGAACTGCAAAGGCCGTGTCTTCATCGACCCGTCCAAACAGCAGTAGGTCATCAGCGAAAAGGAGGTGGGAAATGGGAACTTTCTTTCTCCCGACCCAAAAGGGTGTCCACTCCTTCATATCACATCTCGTTAGAATGGCTTTAGAAAGTTCCTCGAGACAAATATTGAACAGGTAAGGGGACATAGGATCTCCTTGGCGGAGGCCCCTGGTATGAGAGAAAGTATCAGTTCTCCTCCCGTTGATGAGAACAGCCGATGAGGCCTTAGAGACACAGTCCATAATGAAGTTAACAGAGTCGAGACTAATTTGACAGGCTAAAAGACGTTCTCTCACAAAACTCCACTCAACTCTATCATAAGCCTTTTCAAGGTCAATTTTAAGGGCAAACCAACCCCATTTTCCTTTTTTCCTATTCATTGAATGGAGGATTTCAGATGCAACTACCAGATTAATGTCCGCCCCCCTACCCTTGATGAAGCTAATTTGGAATTCAGAGATCCAAGCGGGAATCAATGGTTTAAGCCTCGTAACAAGGATTTTCGTAACCAATTTATAGGGAGTGTTACAAAGGCTTATAAGTCTGAATTGTTTAATCGTTTCGGGACAAGCTTGCTTAGGGATAAGACAAATGAGCGCTTCATTTAAGTCCTCAGGGATGAAACCCCTTATGAACCAACTCCGGATGGCCTCACTAACATCTTTCCCAAGAGTCTCCCAGGTTTTCTGAAAAAAGATTGGGTGGAAACCATCCGGATCCGGAGCTTTCATAGGTTTCATAGAGAAAAGGGCAGCACGAATCTCCTCATAGGAGGGGACACGGTTTATTACAAAGGGGTCCTGAGTCTCTCCCGAGTCCATAAGAAACGGGCATGTCGTTTGCTCAGTCGTGTACAAGGTCTTATAGAAGTTAAGGATGTGGTCCTTAATCTCAGTGGGCTCCAGGATGTCCTTTCCCACATCATCCCTAAGGCATAGGATTCTATTGGACGCTCTCCTAATAGTCACACTTCTTTGAAAATATCTTGTGTTCCTGTCCCCCTCACCAACTCTATCCAATCTACTCTTAGCTCTCCACAGATGCTCTTCCTGATCGAGGGTGTTCATGAGGTCAAATTGAAGGTCCTTCTCAAGCTTTTGATGGAACAAGGATCCCGGGAATTTTTGAAGGTGGGCTTGAGCTCCTCTTAACCTAGCTAGCAGAGATTTTTTCCTAGCGTACACATTCCCAAAAACGTTGTGGTTCCAATAAATAAGGGCCTCCCTAGTATGATCAATTTTTGAACTAAGAATAAGGTTCTCCCTAGGCCAAGCATTATTAACAATACCCCTAAACCTATTGTCAAGGATCCACATTGGTTCAAAACGAAAGGGTTTGGGGCCGTCCTGTCTTTTTCTATCCTCAAAGTTCACTAAAATGGGACAGTGGTCAGAAGTAACTATAGGAAGATGCCATAGATTATAGTTCGGAAAAGCATTTAGCCATTTAAATGCAATTTTCTTGTCAGATCAAACCCTTCGACCATTTTCCGGCATTGACTTGATTTTTCCGGCGAAGTCTTTTTTTTTACCCCCTTCTCTCTCTTTTTCCCTCCAATTTCTTCCTCCCAACCCCACCCCCACCTCCACGACCGAAAACCCTCGGGTCCCCTGCACTCCTTTATTCCCGAAACCCCCCGCTAGTGGTGGCGGTGTGGTGGTGGCAGGGTGCTACTCGGGATAGGTGTGGCAGGGTCTTCTTCGAGTTTGGTGGAGGAGTAGTTTAGGTGGGGGAGGTTTCGGGGCTAGGAGGGTGGTTTCCTGGTGGGGGGGAGGAGGTGAGGGTGGTTTTGTCGGTGGGGGTGGAGGTGGGGACAAGGCAGGACTAAAATGGGGGGGTGAGGTTGGAGGTTGGGGCGGGGTTGGGAGGAAGAAATTGGAGGGAAAAAGAGAGAGAATGGGGTAAAAAAAAAAAGTCTTCGCCGGAAAATTCAAGTTTTCGCCGGAAAAATCAAGTCAATGCCGGAAAATGGTCGAAGGGTCTGATCTGACAAGAAAATCGCATTTAAAGGTTGTTTCTCACAAAAAAAAAATTATAAGGTTGTTTATGACAAAATGACACTTTTAAAAGGTTGTTTCTGACAAAAACTCATTATCTTAAGACTCAATTCGTGCACACATCAATCCAAAGTATGATCCTAATCGTGAGAATATTGATTTAGCCATGATATAAAGCATTTTATATTATCAAAATTCAAAGAAACGTTAAACTTATTGGTAAATAACTTAATATGGACCCAAGGCGAAATGTCGGATTTAAAATAACAACACAATACTAAATGTCACTAGATGACATCAGTCCAATTAGAAGTAAATAAATTTCACCAATTATCTTATTATGTCAAGAATATCAAGAGGACTGTGTAATTTCATCGAGTAAAAAGATCAAGTAACTCCATGGTATAGGTTATGATAGTTAAGCCATAGTACTTCCTCCGTTCTATAATAATTGCAACATATCCTATTGACTCATTTTTTTAAGAAACGAATGTGAAAAGGAAATAGATAGAGATAGATAAAAAGTATGACTCATGTGATAGGAGAGAGAGAGAGAAAGAGATAAAAAATATTACTAATTAAAAAAATATTGCAATTAATATGAAACTTCTAGATAAAAAGAAGCTTTTCAATTGAAAAAGAACATATGAAGTAATATACAACTCCATGTGTAAACATTATACCGTTAAACCATAATAATATACTATCTCCATGGTAATCGTACATTATCTCAATCTCGCTCCCCCAAGCAAACTACTAGCGTCAGCGTTGATCTGGGGTTGTCCAATTAACCATGAACCATCCTCGACATGTATTCGAAACTCGATGTTGCTCGCATTTCCATATTTTTCCAGTTGTTTGTGTGCTACAATACGACATGAAGAAGTAACAATAAAATTGGCCCATATAACAAGTTCTTATATTTCTAGATTGCCCATATAGAATCCCATTGTGAGTTTAACGATTTTTTTGTCCCAACTCCAAGTGTATCTAATGCTGAGATGGTTAAGCTTAAGCCCACCTTTCTTTTCTCCTCTTGTAAACATCTTAACTTAAATAGTTAAAGGATTAGAGCATTCTTTCCATGACCCAATAAATATGGGTCATCCCCTTCTCTTTTCGTCTATCAATCATCCATGTCATTTTAACAACTAATTCAATAATAGTCTCTTCCTCAAAAAAAAAAAAAAAAAAAAAGTCTCTTTTTAACATTGAACTAGTTTTTTTTACCTGGGCTATGCCCCAAATAACTATATCTTTCACTTTTAATATTTTACTTTAAAATGATAACACCAAGTATCACTTGGTTTAATGGTTAAGACTTTTGCATATATATGCTTGTAATTACATGGTCGAATCTTATGCAATGTATTTTTTATTTATTTATTGTATGTGAATTACATGGAGTTAAACACTATAAGGGAAAGCATCACATGGCATCGGCATTGTACTTTTTTTTTTGACCAAATGCTGCTTCATATTTGTTGAGAATATCAACTATAACTGAGTCATCAGCCTTGTACTTTACTTATCTTTCTCTTAAATTTGTCCGACTATATAAAAAAAATTGTTTAAATGTTCCAGCTCCAAAAAAAATCTATAGGAATTAATTTTTTCTCTTTCGTGTAAATTGCTGGTGGACTCTTGAGTAATCATTCCACAAACCAACTTTCAGTCATTGTTCAAGGAATTCAAATGGGTTGTAACCTTAGCCCTACTTTATGTTACTACTTAGGCCCTGTTCTTTTGGACTTATTTTCAGCAAAAATAAGTAAAAATAAGTTCAGTTCAGCAAAAATAAGTAAAAATAAGTTCAGCAAAAATAAGTAAAAATAAGTTCAGTTCAGTAAAAATAAGTTCAGTTCAGCAAAAATAAGTAAAAATAAGTTCAGTTCAGCAAAAATAAGTAAAAATAAGTTCAGTTCAGCAAAAATAAGTTCAGTCTTATCTAATGTTGTAATTATTATTTTTGTTTTCAATATTACAAATTATATTGTTATTATTATTAATATAATAATTATAATAACGATGATTTTGTAATTTTGTAATTTTTTTATTTTATTTTAATATTTTTATTATTTATTATTATTATTTATTATTTATTATTATTATTTATTATTATTATTATTTATTATTATTTATTATTTATTATTTATTATTTATTATTTATTATTTATTATTTATTATTTATTATTTATTATTTACTATTAATTATTTATTATTTATTATTTATTATTTATTATTTATTATTTATTATTTATTATTATTATTATTATTATTATTATTTATTATTTATTATTTATTATTTATTATTTATTATTTATTATTTATTATTTATTATTTATTATTTATTATTTATTATTTATTATTTATTATTTATTATTTATTATTTACTACTTATTATTATTTATTATAATTATTATTATTATTATTTATTTATTATAATTATTATTATTATTATAATTTATTTTTTCTGATCTGATTTGATCTAAACTTATTTTTTCTGATCTGATATGATATGAATTTATTTTTTCTGATCTGATTTGATCTAAACTTATTTTTTCTGATCTGATCTGAACTTACCTTTTATGAAACATATTATTTTTAATATTATTATTACTTTGTATTTCATTACTAGAATTACTATACTATCATTTTATTACCATGCACAAACTTTAATAATAATAATAATAATAATAATAATAATAATAATAATAATAATAATAATAATAATAATAATAATAGTCAGAGTTATAGTCATAGTCATAATCATAGTCATAATCATGATCATAATCATCACAATCATGACACCAATAACAATAACAACAACAAATAATAATGACAATAATAATAAGTTTTTAAATATAAGCATGTTCTGAACTTATTTGATCTAATATGAACTTATTTGATCTGATCTGAACTTATTTTTTTATCTGATCTGAAATAAGTAAAAATAAGGTGAACTGAACATATCCTTAGTCTTCATTAAACCTTTTGATTTTAAAAATTGACAAAAAATATGAAAACCTTTTTTTTCCATAAAAGTGTATAATCTCATTTTTAAAAATTGACAGAAAATATGACAATTTTTTTCCATAAAACTGTATAATCTCATTTTTATGGGACCAAGTATATGAATTAGTACATGACTACCATATAATATTATGACAAGTGAGAGTGAGACAACAGTGATTTTGACCGATCAAGTAGTTTTAGGACTCGGACGATGCCTTGTATGGCTGCTTATGATAATATATGGTCTCGCATATGATCGTAACTTAAGAATTGGGCCGGAGTTGGCTCAAGTAGTGAGTTTTCCCACCTATCCAAACAAAGTCTAGGGTTTAATTCCTATCCCAAGCATTTGCTTAGGATTTAAGGGAGGAGGGGGGTTTGGGGGGTGTCTGGCTTGTAATGGGACTCTGGGTGGAGGCCCTGTGCGAGCGAAACCCAGAGAATTTCTTTTTACCAAAAAAAAATATATATATAATCGTAACTTGAAATTTATAACAATTATGTCTACATCATGCAGTAAGTTTCAACTTTATTATATTCGATTTAAAGAAAGAAGCATAATTTTTCATTGGATGAATGGATACAAATTTAATGTTCTTATTTATAATTGTCAGGTCCTAAATAAAGATGTAATTATCATGAATGTGATTCGATTATTCAAAACCCTTTTAATATGGAATTTAATTTACAACATAAAGGATAAGATTCTATCCCTTTGTATAGACGAACAATTTGAGCAATTTCAATCTCTTCCTATTTAACTTTTTTTTTTTTGGTGAATCCTTCTACTTTTTTTTAGGAAATTCTATCTACTTTTAATAGGTTTTCAATTTCATGTACTATTAAGAGTGCATTTTCTTCACCTAAACTTATCTAAACTCAAAAAAACTTATTTAAACTCAACTTATTAGATCTGATTGGACCTCATCACCTCTGATTTTACCTTATGTTTACACCTGATTAGCCTTGCTAGATCTGAAACTTATTTTTAATGTGAATAGAACTCATCTTAAGTATCTAAATTTTTTTTAGGGGAAAAGTATCTAAACTTTAAGCCAGCTTTTTTTTAAAAGGGATGGAGCATCATGTTTATCTAGCTAAAGTAGATGCTCACATAGGTTGCAGATATACTTTTGGTCTAATAAACTTTGTTTTTGTTCTCAACTTTATTTTGTTTATTATATGTACGTATGTAGCCATGTAGGTATGCTGAAGAATAAGGTGCGCCATGTACGATATGCCACACTAAGCTTGTTTGGTGTTGTTGTTTGATGATTCACCTTATAATATTAAGGTCACAAAGTCGAATACTCCCAACTACAGTACCTGAGGGTAGTGATTCCCCACCTTTCCCCCTACTCTCATGTGTCTGACCCATAAATGTTAAACCAATTACACTGTGCGGGTTGCGGTCTAGATAGAGTCATTCTTTTCAATTCCCACCATAATATAAATGTTGGATGTGCCACAGCCCACAAGACCTGCATAATTTTTTATTTTGTTTAGAATGGCAAGATGAATAAACATTGGCATACCCGCATAGGGCCCGACCCAGAGGCCCATCTCTCTTAGAGTCTTAGTCGCTTTCAATGCACACGAGTTTTAGAAGAACAACTAGTTGTTGGCTCGGGCGATACCCCTAATCATTTATCAATGTGAATTTGAAGTGTTAAATCAAACACTTGAGAAAAGTGGAAAAAAAAAGAGTTATAGGCATTGGATTGTGCTTAGGAAATTAGATGATCTTCGAGTTCTTTTTAAATTTTGTACATAGTAAATTATAACCTGAATTATTCATCAATATAACCTCGGTGTCAAGAGATTACATATATATAAATATATAATTACTTACAAAAAATATAATACAATCTTTTTTTTAATGTAGGTTGATATGTAAGAATATAACCGATGCAATGAAACGGCGTAGTAGTGTTAATTACGGAGGCTATAAAAATTTGAAAAGCTTTTTTTTTTTTATTAAAAGATTTCTGAAAGGGTAGGTTATGCTATTATTAACATTAGCTTAATGAGTATTAATATATACATTTGTATTTAATTGTCTTAAAAATAGAAAATTTTCGTGTCATTAAATATATTTTTTTTCCTCATAAACATCAGTATGAGATTGTAGAGTAATTGGTTAGTATACTTATATCTTAAATGAGAGGTCATGGGTTTGAAGCATATAACACACATTTTTATTGTTTAATATGTCATTTGATTGCATGGGGGAGGGGTGAGTACAAGTGACAGCATGAAATGTTTTTGCTTTGGGTTTTAGATATGTATATAGATTAGCATAGGAATCCATGGATTTCCACTCCACAAGCATATATTCATTTACTACGCTACTATTTGAAAAGGTTCATTTTTTTTTGCTTCCCCATTTTATTCTATAAATTGAGAGGACCGCTGAAGATGAAAACGCACCATAGCTAGCTAACACATACTACATACGTCATACGTGATACGTACAACAAAACACACAAATCTAGCCAAAAAATGAAAAGGTCATCTCAAGCTGTTCAGGTTGGAGGGCGAGTACCTCGAGACCCAAACTCTCCAGAGATCATTGAGATTGCTACTTGGGCAGTTCAGGAGAACAACAAGGAAAAAGTAGGTGAAATGGTTGTGTATTTTCATTATGAGTTTTGAGTTTTGAGTTTTGAGTTTTGAGTTTTGAGTTTTGAGTTTTTAATTTCTATTTTCTATTATAAACTATAGACAAGCTTTTGAAAACTAGAAAAACAGTTTCAAGTTTTTCGTTGTCAATTTTCAACTATAACTATATTTTTATGATTAATTAAGTAATTTCGAATTTACCATGCAGTTTATCCCATGTGACTTTAAAAACCTCAAACTAAAAATTGACAACAATTTTTCTAAGTTAAGGATTGTTTAAGGATGATTCACCCATTTTCCAAGTTAATACTCTCTCCGTTTTTAATTTTTAAATAGATGCTCCAATTTGGCTTGAACACTTACCAATGCACAATTTTGACAATTAATATTATCTCATTATCAATTACTAAAAAATTAATATTTTAAAAATATACGTCGTAACAAATTCAATAACATCTTGGATGCTAACACTGAGATTTATACATATGTCGAAAAATGTAGTCAAAGTAAAGTTTGTGAATAGTGCAAAAGTCAAAATGGAGAATCTATTAATATACAAAATGAGTAAAATATTGGAACCTATCAAAGCAGATTGTCCAAAGTTAGAACTGATATTATCAATATATATTTTATATTTATATATAATACTACGCCCTGTTTCAATGGGGGAAAAAAATCAATAATGTATGATCGGTCTTATTAATTTAATTTGAACGCTAATTATGTAATACTTGATTTTTTTTCAACCTGCAGGGGACATCCCTTAAATTTGTAAGGGCTTTCGAAGCAGAATCACAAGTGGTTGAAGGTACAATGTACTATATTGGCTTGGAGGCATCTGATGAACTTGAGCTTGTCCGCAACTATAAAGCACAAGTCTGGGACAAGCCATGGATTCAGTTTAGGGAACTCGAAGAGTTTAAGCCTTATTGGCAAAACAATGAACGTATCCCTGTTGCCAACTAGTGTGATACTCCAAGGTAACACACGTCCTATGCTCATATATCCTAATCCCGCATAACTAAGGAATGTAATACAACTTTCACATACCAAAATTTTTAAGGATGTGTCAAATTTTACCAAAGGATTCTCTACAATAGCTGAAATTACTTTCAGACCTTCATTGATTAACCTTAAAATAAAGGAATATATAAAAAAAACATCAATTATGAACTATGCAGATTTTTAAGAAATGTGACTTAATTGTCCAGATACATTCTAAAGTATATACCATAAACAACAAATCAATGAGTTTACGAAAAATAATTGATTACCGTATTTCTAAAGGGGCTCTTAACGTTTCTCTGTTTATGTATGTAGGGATGCTGAAGAATGAGGTGTGCCATGTATGACATGCACCATTTCTAATATGAAGAATTGTTTCATATTTCACTTTGTGTATGACTCTATGTAATACTAGTGGTCTACTACCACTACATAAATAAAAGGATTTTGCGGATCCTACGATAAATCAGCTTGTTGAATTTATGATTTGTGAATCAAATTCCAATGACATTGTTACAATAACTTTTCCAATTATGGATTCCTACCCATTCGATCAAAATAGCATGCGTTTCCTAAAAGTTGCAATAGATGTGAACTAGAATTCCTTCGAACCGTTGATTGGAGTAGCCCATCATCTCTTTCTTCAATGTGGGACAATCTTGTGGATTTTCTCTTAATAGTCCCCCAACATATGAATCCATCCCTTTCTCACAATTTGAAATACAACATCCTCGTCAGACAAGGTCAAATGGCTCCCTCTAAGGGCAATCAACTATTTTGCGTTCTTATAGATTTTTAAATCCTATCCATTTTGAAATACTCAAATTAATTGACCTTCTTTGTTTGGACTAATAAAGGAGTAGGATCTTCCATTCTGATACAATCAAAATTTTTCAATGAGATTGCACATGCATACACTCGTTGTAGGTTAGTCCAACACCACATATATACAAGTGTAGGTGAGGTTTCATTGTAGCATACTAAAACCAATTGTTAATAGGTAGATTTTCCACCAAACTTATATGTCCATCATTCCCCTTAGGTGAACACATTTGTGGGTTTTTTCACTTATCAAAAGTCAAGAACAATCAAGAATAACAAAGCACTGATCTAGAAAAAAAAATTGTTACCAGTGCCAATTAACGCTACGGACTCTATTAGCTTAATGTTGACCTAGCCGAGTAGCAGTACATAATACTTCATCAACCTAAGAGATCGATGATATTGAGACAAACTAGGAGCATGTTTGGTTCAAGTCATAGAATGAAAAGGGAATGAAACCAAATAAATGGGTGGAAAGGTAACAAAACTTATTCGGTGTTTGGTTAAAGCTTTGAAATGGAGAGAAAAAGGAAACTATTACCACCAACAGATGAATTTTTTTACTTAAGTGTGAAAGGAAGGTAACAAAATAAGGGAGTCTAATAGACTAATACCACTAAGTGATAGTAATGGATTGAACTAAATAAGAATAAAGGGAGTAGATATTTGATTTTATTTCTTAGAGCAGAAAATATTAAACCAAACGTATTCCAGTCTTCCAGATCTAATACAACAGACTCCTTATCCTCTTTCATTCTTTTATGTGGGAGTTTCCTTTTTGTTCTCCTTAAAATAAGAGAGTCTAATATACTAATACCACCAAGTAATAGTAATAGATTGAACTAAATAAAAATAGAGGGAGTAGATATTTGATTTTATTTCTTAGAGCCGAAAATATTAAACCAAACGTGTTCCAGTCTTCCAGATTTAAGACAACAGACTTCTTATCCTCTCACGCTCTTTTATGTGGGAGTGTTCCTTTTTGTTCCCCTTGGACACAAGATAATCTTTTCAAACAAAAACCTTATCATACATACTTGCCCCTTACCCCCCTCCCCATTACAAAATTTTATACATCATAATATAACCTTTAGATAATTTCATGTCCCACCGCCCATGGTTTCATAAAGATGACCACATCTTTGATAAAGACAAGCACACTAGATCTCATGCAATATGAACAACTTTACCAAATAAATATAAAAATTAATAAATGAAAAACTAAGGGTCCGTTCGGTATCACTGTCAGTTTTCAGTTTTTATGATTTTAGAACTATATGATATGAGTTGTATAATAAGGTTAAAATTAGTCATATTGATAGTAAACATGCTAATTTTGAAAACTTACAACAGAAAACTGAAAACTACTTTTTTCTGGTTTTCATATTTTTGTTTTTGGTTTTTAAAAAAACTTAAAATTGAAAACAAAAAACGATAACAAACGGACCCTAAATTACATTTTTTTGTGTGTTTAGAGAGCCACAAAGGTGTGGTGATGAGAATCAATCCCAGAATCTCCTGGAATTGGAAGGAAAGTTCTAACCAACTGATCTATTCCTCATTAAATTACATTAATAGATGTTTCTAGACCTTAAATTACACTTTGTTTGGTATTTTTTTAGTAAAGGAAGGGAAAAGAAAGGAAGAGAAAGGAAAAGAAAGGAAAAGAAGAGAAAAGAAGGTAGTTGTAGTTTCCAATGTTTGGTATAATTGGTGGATTTGAGAGGAATCACATGTTTGGTTGTCATTAGTAAAGGAACGGAAAGGAAGAAAATAAAGAAAACATAGGTAAAAACTTATTAGCTTTCTTTCTTGTCAAATTCCTCCGATTTTGGGAGGAAAGAAAAGCAAGGATTTAAAAGTATTCTTTTCCTTCCACTTCCTCTCCTTTCCAATCAAACCCCTCTTATTTTCTTTTACCAAACACGAGAAAGTTTGTTTTCACCTTTTCTTTCCTTTCTTTTCCATCCAAATCCTTCCTACCAAATAAACAGCAAAGGGAGAATGACGAAGGAATTGGTAGCTTAGCGACCAAGTAGTCAATCTCAATATGCCTAAATTAAGCAATTTATTGGTCCACTACACGGTTTCCCAGCCCCATTCTCTATATATTATATACTTCATGCATTTCATTTCTGTATCCATCACATCGTCATCAAATTCTCTGAGTTTTCTCTCTCCTCCTCCAATTTCTCCAGATTTAGAAGGAATATCATTTTATTAAAACAGAATTTTCTTTGTGATCTTACTATTCCGGTATTATTTGCGTAACCCTAAGTTTCGCGTTTTGAAATTTTCTCTGAAAAAGTTTAAAACAGAATTTCGTTTTTGGCTATGGCAGAAGGTGATTCTCAACTTGAGAAGAAACAAATGGTAAGATTTCGATTGCAGATTTTGTTTTTATAAGCGTTTTTCCAATGATAGTTGATTTTGCTTGTTCAATTGATTGAGGTTTTGATCATTTATGTTAGTTATGGCGTTTGTTTGATTTGATTTGATTCAAGAAATCGAGTTATTTTCTAGGGTTTCTTGATTATATGTTGTGAATTTGCTTGATCTTGTTGATTTCAATTTGATATGTGTTTAATTAGGTTTCCGGTTGTTCTATTATTTATCTCTCTGCTTTTTTAGTAAAATTTGGTAAGAGTTGTGGAGTAAGACTATCTTTGCTTTGGTAAATTTAAAGCTATTAATGATATTTTGCTGAAATGGAGATCTTTACTGGAAATTTCGTGAAAATTAGTATAATTTTGAAGCGTTTATTCATCTATTTTCTGAATTGAATCATTGATACCGCATGAAAAGCAGAGTTATTAAGAATTTCTGCTGATTTTGGAACTTATTGTTCTTACTTCTGTGCTATTATTAATTCACAAATTCCACCGCTTCTTTTGTAAAAGAAAAACTCAAATGGCATGAGATTCATGTCATTGTTTGTATAGACCATGTCATTCTTTGTATAGACCATGTCATTCTTGTTGAAATGTATGTCAACATGTTACACCCAAGATATTAATTTATTGAAATGATTATAACATCTCGAGTAATTTCGGTACTGATTGTAATTTCTTTGTTTTTGTGCTACAGATGAGTGGCGAAGAAGAGGAGAAATTGAAGTACTTTGAGTTTGTACAATCTGCTGCCTTTCAAGCCATTGTCTGCTTTTCTAACCTGTATGGTTACGCTAAGGACAAGGCTGGTCCCCTGAAGCCCGGTGTAGAGACTGTTGAGGGTACGGTGAAGACTGTGGTTCGTCCTGTTTATAATCGGTTTCACGACGTCCCTCTTGAACTCCTCAAGTTTGTTGATCGCAAGGTCAGTTGATTTGGGTTTGTACGTTTGTTTAGTGTAATATGTGATGGTTTATGCTGTAGTTTTGATATTATCAGCAATTACTACATTGGTAATGTTGTGCACATTCTTTGTTCAATCATTCAATGTGAATATTATGCATGCTTTGCGCTTTTCCTAGAGCACAGATAACTTTGAGGCTTTAGTAGTTACTGGATGCCATCATACATAGTTGTTGTTGATAAGGATGTATAATAGGAGGTATGTTCCATGTTGAAGAAATATTCCTGATTGAATAGAAGTATCTTGATTTTATCCGAAATGTCTTAAATATCTGTGACAAGACAAACAAAGTAGACCTAAGAGAATATATGTAATAATGTCCTAAATCCTAATATGCACTCAAAATGTCCTAAATGGCTAAATCTATACGGAAATGGAATCCTAATGACCTCTTAAAATGTGCATAATACACACTTATCAATTATATTCAGAGATCGAGTTATTTAACCTTACAGTCTGCCTAATAGTCGGTTATAAATGAGGGTAATGGTGTTGCCTAATATTTGTATTTGTGAAGGAATCTAATGTTGATGTTCATGGGGATGTTTTTTTTATCCCTTATTATTTGTTTGTCTTCGCACATTTCCATTTTTACTCAACACTATCTTGAAAGTGGTAATAGAAATTTGTAAATAAAGAAGGCAAAATTGCGGAAGAGATATTTGAGGATTGACAATTATGACCAAGGATATTGGGAATCTGGGACAAGACTTCCTTTACAAATTAAGTATAAATTCATTCTCTTTATCACCAGTTATTGCCAGCCTCATGTTGAATGCAGTGGTATTGTAGTTAAACAGCAATCGTCAACATATATGGAGTTAATTCTTTTACTTTTAAGATTCCATATAAATTGGAAACATATCCCTCATGTACTGGAGATATGGAAAAAGGTTCATATCCATAATAAAGCCTGTTTTCTGATTGTGTTCAACTATTGATGGCAGGTTGACGACACTGTGGTTAAGGTGCAGCATCGTGTTCCACCCATAATGAAGCATGTATCCTGCCAAGCTTATTCTGCTGCTCAAAAGGCCCCTGAGGTGGCTCGTGGTGTCGCTTCAGAAGTTCAACGTGTGGGTGTGGTGGATACTGCATCTGGAATCGCGAAAGATGTCTACACCAAATATGAGCCTACAGCTAAGGAGATGTATACCAAGTATGAACCCGTCGCAGAGCAGTATGCTGTTTCAGCTTGGCGATCACTCAACCGCCTTCCCCTCTTCCCCAAGGTGGCTGAGGTAGTTGTTCCCACAGCAGCCCTCTGCTCTGAGAAGTATAACCAAACTGTGAAAATAGGTGCTGAGAAGGGTTACAGAGTTGCAAACTATATGCCTCTGGTGCCAATTGAGAAGATCGCTAGGGTGTTCGATGCTCAGGAGGGCGAGACAGAGTCTGTTGCTGTTAGTGGAAATGGTACTGCTGTGCCTGTTGCTGCACACTGACCTTGAATATTACTTCTTTTGAACTTGCAAATTATGATAAAAAAGGGTTTGTTGTTCATAGTTTGAAACTTCTGCTAATAGAATGCAGTTTTGGTGGTTAATGGTTAGAATATGTTTTGTTTCCGCGCAATATGTATGTTTCTATGTTTAGTTATGGAGACCTATTGCTTTATTCTTCAGACTTTAGCTCATGTGATTGACTTGTAAAAATATGTTGTGGATGCTATTTTAAGAAGTGGACTTTATAAAATCGTCTCTTATAAAAGTAAACATTTCCATATTTTGTCGCCTTTGAGTGGCCCCTGCTAATCGTATTTAGACATCTCGGCTTTAATTCAACTAACTACACGCCCACTAGCCGTTATCACAATAGCGACCCACCTAGGATCTTGTGCAGCCTTTGAATATGTAACAAGCTCAGAAATAGCTTCAACCTTAGAAACAAAGACATGATGCTCCAAAGGTAAAGTAGAGAAAGCAACCAGGTTGCACCCATGACTAGTTAGGGAAGTGGAACCACTATAACCACAAATTGTAACAGGAGGAGGGTTAATACCTTGTAAAAGTAGTTAGTTAACCTGTCCTTAAAATAGGGGAGTTTGTTATAAAATTCTGTTAGTTCAGTTTTGGCAGGAAAATCAGTTTAAGTCTGATTTTCCTTAACTTTTCTTAGTTGTTCCTTGTAAATACAGCAATAATCTTCATTGTAATTCATTCAGAAATTTAATACAAACCCAGTTTCTTTACTTAGTTACTAGAGGTTGCCTCTATTCTATCTTTAGTTCTTTAGGAGGTTGCCTCCATTTTTCTATATTTTATTACTTAACAGAAGTCCATCTAAGCTTCTGTTACATTGGTATCAGAGCTTTTCCACGCTAAAACCTCCTGAGTATAGCAATTTGTAGGAGTTGCACTGAGGGTGTTTGATAAAATTCTTGAGAGAAAAAGTGAGGATACATTATGGCGCCTGCTGTGACAAGAAGAGTAGAAGTCATGGAAGAGCAGATTAATGTTCTCAATCGAAGATGGGAGGATCAGTAAAATCAGAACAAACAATGGGAGGAAAATGTCCAGAATGTGATGAAGGAGAATTTTCAGCTAATGATGCAAGAAACTATGACTAAAATTTCTCAATCCTTTGAAGATTTGAGTGGAAAAATGGAAGATAGGATGAAATCTTTAGAATCTTAGCCAAAGAAAGTTGAAGTTGGAGGAGATGAAACTCCAAGAAGAAATTCTGAGGGAAGTAGAAGAAATTCTGAGATTGGTGCCAATAATAGAACTTTCAGGTACAATCCTAAACTAGAATTTCCAAAATTTGATGGCAATAATCCAAGAATGTGGATAAAAAAATACACTAGATACTTTAATCTGTGCAATATAAGTGAAGAGCAGGAGGTTGATTTAGCTTGTTTACACATGGTGGATAAAGCTGAAATGTGGATGTCGAGTTATATAGCTGTTAGAAAAAATGTTGAATGGTCCGACTTTGTGATTGATTTAACATCAAGGTTTAAAGATGAAGTGGGAATTCATGTGGTTGAAAATTTCAACAAGTTACATCAGAATGGATCTTTAGAGTCTTACATAGATGACTTTGAAATCTAAGAGCTCTAATGCTGCAACAGAATCATTTCCTTCCTGATAATTACTTCATAGAAAGCTTCATTGGAGGCCTTAAAACAACTGTAAAACATTTTGTGAGAGCATTCAAACCTCAGACTGTAGCAGCAGCTGTAGAATATGCTAGATGTCAAGAGGCTAGTTTAGAGGCAAATAAAGGCTTTTCTAAAGCTTACAAATCTGCTAAAACATCTCTTCCATCTACATATCAAACCTCCTCTAAGCAAAACACACATCACAAATAAACTTCATTCCCTACACCACAAAATGCCTTAAACACATCCAATCCTTTCCCTAGACCACAAATAAACCTCGCTGCTGCTGAAAGAAAAGAACTCATAGATGAGTTGGCAGGATCTTAAGTATTTAGTAAGATTGACCTCAGGGCAGGGTACCATCAGTTAAGAGTTCATGCTGAGGATGTGTACAAAACAGCCTTTAAAACTCATAATGGTCATTATGAGTTCCTTGTGATGCCATTTGGGCTCAAAAATGCACCAGCTTCCTTTCAAAGCTGGATGAATCACATCTTTAAGCCACTTCTAAGGAAGTGTGTTCTTGTCTTTTTTGATGATATACTCATCTATAGTTCTTCCTTGGAGCAACATATTTAGCACTTACAGCTAGTATTTGAGTTGATGAGGTCTCATACATTGTATGGAAAGAAAAGCAAGTGCTCTTTTGCCATTACAAAGGTAGAATACTTGGGACACTTTATCTGTGGTCAAGGGGTGGAAACAGACCCTAATAAAATTACAGCTGTTCAGAAGTGGCCACAATCTAAAAATATTAAGGAGTTAAGGAGTTTTTTAGGTTTGGCAGGCTACTATAGGAAATTTGTCAGAAATTATACCATTATTAGCAAGCCACTTACTCAACTTTTGAAGAAAGGTGAATTTCAGTGGTCTCCTACTGCTAGTTTGGCATTTCAAGCACTCAAGGATGCTCTTAGTTCTGCTCCTGTATTGGCTCTCCCTGACTTTAACAAATCCTTTGAAGTGGAGACTGATGCTTCTAATGGTGGTATTGGGGCAGTATTAATGCGAGAAGGCCATCCCCTTGCTTTCCTCAGTAGAGCACTGGGTCCTAGGTGGCAGAAATTGTCTGTTTATGAGAAGGAATTGCTTGCTGTGGTTACTGATGTACAGAAGTGGGAACAATATTTGACTGGACAACATTTTGTTATTAGAACTGATCAAAAGAGTCTTAAATGGCTCCTTCAACAGAAAATTTCTACTCCCTTCCAACAATTTTGGTTGTCAAAATTGATGGGTTTCTCTTATGATATTCACTATAAGAGTGGAAGTGAGAATCTTGTTGCAGATGTTCTTTCCAGGGTTAGTGGCTCTGAAATTATGTTTCTAGCCTTGTCAGTCCTGGATTCTAATCTAGCTCAGTTAATTCAAGCTAGTTACAATATGGATATAAATACTCAAGGCATTTTGCAGCTATTGCAACAAGGACAACCAGTGGTTCACTACACTTTGCAAGATGGTTTATTAAGGCGCAAAGGCAAGATTGTTGTGGGACCAGATGACTCTCTCAAGATGGCAATCATGCAATGGCTTCATAGCTCTTACTAGGGGGGCACTCAGGCAGGGATGCCACTCTAGTCAGGGTGAAAGGGTTGTTTTATTGGAAAGGAATGACTGCATATGTGACTCAGTTTGTGAGAAATTGTGTCACTTGTCAGGCTAATAAACCAGAACATGTATCAAATCCTGGTTTATTACAACCTTTACCTGTTCCTCAAGAGATATGGGTGGATGTCTCTATGGATTTCATCTCAGGCTTGCCTAAGTCTAATGGCAAAGATGTTATCTTTGTGGTGGTCGATTGGTTGAGCAAATATGCCCATTTCATGGCCTTAGCTCACCCATACACTGCTGTGGAGGTTGCTCAAGCCTATCTTGACAGTGTGTTAGTTCAAGCTTCATGTTGGCCAAGGACAATAGTTAGTGACAGGGATGCATGCTGTATTTTTGAGTCACTTCTGGCAAGCCCTCTTCTCTTTGCAAGGGACTGAGTTACTTTTGTCATCTGCTTACCATCCTCAGACGGATGGACAAACAGAAAGGGTCAATAGATGTTTAGAAACATTTTTGAGGTGTATGGCTGGAGACCAACCTAAAGTATGGTGTTCTTGGTTGCCCTTGGCAGAATGGTGGTATAACACCACCTTTCATAGTTCAGCCAATACTATTCCTTATGAGTTGGTTTACTGCCAACCACCTCCTCTTCATCTGCCTTACCTTCCAGGAGAGTCTAAGGTGGAGGCTGTTGACAGGTCACTACAAAAAAGGGAAGCAATGATTAAGCTTCTTAAGTTTCATCTGAGACGAGCTCAGGATAGGATGAAAGTCCAAGCTGACAAACACAGAAGTGAAAGATGTTTTGACATAGGCACTTGGGTTTGGTTAAAATTGCAACCTTATAGGCAACAATCTATGCGAAGAGTATCTAATGAGAAGCTTTCTGCAAGGTACTATGGTCCTTTTCAGATTCAGGAGAGAGTGAGGGCAGTAGCATATAAGTTGAAACTTCCTCAGGAAGCTCAGATTCATCACACTTTCCATGTCTCTCAGTTAAAGAAGTTTAAAGGCTCACTTCCTGCTATAACCCATATTCCAACCTGGTTTCATGGGAGAGATGAAGAAGAACTTGTTGTTCCTAAAGCCATTGTTGACAGAAGGGTTGTCAAACATCATAATGTAGCTGTTGTACAATATTTAGTTAAATGGTTGGGTTTTTCTGATGCTGAAAACACATGGGAACTAGCTGAGGACTTTGAGAAGAGATTCCCTTCTTTTGTTATTGAAACTTGAGGGCAAGTTTTTCCTCAAGGGGGAAGGATTGTAACAGGAGGAGGGTTAATACCATTGTAAAAGTAGTTAGTTAACCTGTCCTTAAAATAGGGGAGTTTGTTATAAATTTATGTTAGTTCTGTTAGTTCAGTTTTGGCAGGAAAATCAGTTTAAGTCTAATTTTCCTTAACTTTTCTTAGCTGTTCCTTATAAATACAGCAATAATCTTCATTGTAATTCATTCAGAAATTTAATACAAACCCAGTTTCTTTACCTAGCTACTAGAGGTTGCCTCTATTATATCTTTAGTTCTTTAGGAGGTTGCCTCTATTTTTCTATATTTTAGTACTTAACAGAAGTCCATCTAAGCTTATGTTACACAAATATAGTCATTAAGATGACTGGGAGGTTTAAGAGTTCTGGCAGAAGTAGTACTAATGTCAACAATAGAATCTGAAGAGATTGTGTTCTGAACTTCTATTCGTCGCCCCAAAATTACTTAAAATCGCTCCAAAAAAAGTTGAAATTATATTTATAACATTTTCTTTCCTTTTCCTTAAACCCCCACCCCCACCACCATCCACCTCACTCCACCACCATCCACCTCCTGCCACCACCACCACCCCCCCACCATCACCAGTCCCCCACCCCTTCTGCAACCACCACGAGCAAGCCACAGAACCCAAAAAAAAAGTTCCAGGATGATCCAACGCGGAATGTGTGGCGTGGACGTTTCCGCCATGGTGGAAACGTCTGGCCTGAACGTTTCTACCATGGCGAAAACGTCCAGGCCGGACGTTCCGCGGTGGATCGCCCTGCTTTTTTTTCCTTTCTGCGGCTTGCTCGTGGTGGTTGTGCGTGGTTTAGTTGGTGGTGTACGTGGCCTCGGTGGTGGTTTGCGTGGTTTCAGTGGTGGTTGCGGGGATGGAGGTAGTGGTTGTGGAAAAGAAAAGAAAAAAAAGGAAGGGTAAAGTTGGAAATATTTGGTGGGATCGAGGTGATTTTAAGTAGTTTTGGGGCGATGTTTAATAATCCCCATTGTTTGAGCTGGAAGGAAGAGAAGAAAAATCAGAAGATGATGCAAGTAATTATTGTTTCACTTCCTCAGTTAATGTTCATTGGATTGTGGATAGTGGGGCAATCGATCATATGTGCCATAATTTGTCTTTGTTTGCTTCATACCATGTTGTGCCTATACCTGACTACATAACCATACCTGATGGTAATAAGGTTTTAATCACTCACAAAGGCACCGTTCATTTGAATGATAACATCAAGTTGCATAATGTCCTCTATATCCCTGATTTCAAGTTTAATCTTGTATCAATACCTAAATTGTGCAAAGACCTTGATTGTCATGCTATCTTCACTGACCATGAATGCTCTATACAGGGCCCTTCAATGAGGCCACAACATCTTGGTAACGCCATGGTTTATACTTCTTGGAGGATACACTAACACATGATGTTGGAGGTTCAGGTCACGACATTCCTTCACTGGCTCGCTCATACTGTTGCTGGTGATAATGGTAGTTATATAAATAAGGCTAAATTGTGGCATCTTAGGATGGGTCATATGCCTATGCATCAATTACATCATCTTCATTCCTTGTTTGAAAATAAATTCACACTTGATTGTGTATGCCAGATTTGTCCTGCTGCGAAGCAAACTAGACAATCTTTTCCTACAAGTTCTATCAAAACAGTTAGTCCTTTTGAGCTTTTACATCTAGATGTTTGGGGTCCTTATAAGGTAACTACATACAATGATTATAAATTTGACAATTGTTGATGATTTCACGAGAATGACTTGGGTGTTTTTGATGCATTATAAATCAGATGTTGTGCATATATTTCAGCATTTTGTTGAATATGTTAAAACTTAGTTTACATATGAAGTCAAAAGTGTGAGAACTGACAATGCACCTGAACTTTGTGAAGGAGAACTGAAAGTCTTCTATCTTAATAAGGGTATTATTCAACAATCTAGTTGTGTTGATACTCCACAACAAAATGGAGTGGTAGAGCGAAAACATAGACATCTTTTGGAAACTTATAGAGCTTAATTTTTCCAGTCTAAGCTGCCTGTTCAGATTTGGGGGAGTGTGTTTTGTGTGCTGTTCATATTATCAACGGAATGCCCTTATCAGCTATACATAATGTCAGTCCCTACGAGTGTTTAATAAACCTGCCAACCTTGATCATATGAAGGTTTTTGGTTGTTTATGCTTTGTATCCACTCCCAGACAACACCGAACAAAGTTCCAACCTAAGGCCACTCCTCATGTGTTTATTGGGTATCCCTCAGGTCAAAAGGGGTATAAGGTGCTAGATATGGAAACTCTTCATGTTCATGTATCTAGAGATGTTATTTTCCGTGGCAGCATTTTCCCTTTCACTTACATAATTCTTCTTCTATGCCTCAGTTCCAATTCTTTCTCCCACTCACTTCTGAATATACACCTTTTGTTTTTTATGCTATCCCCACCTATACACCTACTTCTCTTCCACCTTCTTACAATGATTCTTCTTCTTCTCTTACACATTCTCCTAATGATTCTTCTCCCTCTCTTCACTCACAACGTAACCACTTGAACAACTCTCACCGACAGATTTGTTGTAGGCATGTTCAGTGACCTTAATATCATCTTGTTTCTCTTGATTGAGCATACTCATATACTTTTGGTATTGATAATGTGATATAGTGATTGTGCCTGAAGTTTGAGTTTCATTGTTGTGATCTTCATATTGAGCAATAGCAACTGCTTTTCCTTTGTCATGTCTCTAGTTGTGAGGGTACCCAAATTTGTAACATCTATCCCTATTGTGTCCCGACATCTTGCAGTAATCACAATAGTAATGACTGAACCTCCTTGTATTTGCACCACTAGAAACATGTGTACCATTATTGGTGTAGCTAGATTAGTGTCCCTTGTATTTGTCTGAATAGTTTTCAGTAAACCTCCTTTTTGCTGTAAAAGCTATTGCCTCTTCCATCACAAGTTGTGACTGAGACAATTGTTTGTGTCTTTCCTCTTGCATCAGTAATCTGTATGCTTGAGATATGTGTGGCAATGGATTCATCATTAGAATACTTCCCCTGACTATCTCATAGCCATCTGCAAGTTTCATAAAAAATTCCACCAAACGCATATCCTGTTGAGATTTAAGTAACCTCCTTGTAACATCACAGTTACAATTCACACAGGTACAAGTAGGAACTGGAACAAGAGACTCAAGTTGGTCCCATAACATTTTGATGTTGGTATAGTAAGAAGAAATTCCATCTTGACCTTGTCTCACATTGTGTAAAGCTTGTTTCAGTGAAAACAACAGTGTTTCATAGACTTGACCATATTTCTTCGAAATTTAACCATATCTCTCTAGCTGTGTCAAAGTATAACACACTCCTTGCTATGTACTGGTCCAGAACTTCTAACAACCACGAGATCATCATACTGTTGCAACGATTCCATGCTTTGTACTCAACATCAGTTTTCGATGGTTTGATAATACTACCATCTACAAATCCCAACTTATTCTTCGCATAAAGGTTGATTAGCATAGAACGCTTCCAGTCATTGTAGTTATTGCCATCAAATTGAGTTGATATAAGTTTTGTACCAGGATAATCAGAAGGATGAATATAAAATGGTGAAATAGGATTTTGTGAATGATCTAGAGGTAATGGTTGACTACGTGAATTAGGTGTTTCATTATGAGGAAGATCTTCCATGATTGAAGTTAAGAAGATGAAGATTAACAAATCAATGAGCAAATTCAAGGTGAATTCAATCACCGAATAAGATGAAATCAAGGGATTGAACAACAAGAAATTAAGAATATTGATGAATCATAGAATCAGCGAGCGAATGAATCGATTGAGAAATCACGAAAAAGAAATCACGAAAAAATGATGTGAAGTAGTCAACAAGAGGATTGAGTCATCTAGAACAGAGGATGCAGCGGAAAAAATGAAATTAGGTTTGCATTTCAGCAATTTATCGCAAGAGAATAGAAAGGTGATCGAATTAACGATTCGCGAACAAGAAAATCAGTCAATCGCACATCAGATGCGAACAAATCAACAATTAAGAGAAAATGACGAACGATTTCACCAGTACCTCGTTGAATCAATGTGAGAATTCGCGAAAGAAGATGATGAACAATTTTCCAGATTTTCGAGCTTCAGCTCTGATACTATGTTACAATTTCTATAAATGAAATTGTGTGAAGAAACGCATCTAAATCACACTGAGATTTACTCCATCATCACCATTCAAAATTAGGGGCATCAGGACCTTATAACTACTTTTATTCATATGAAGTTTAGAGAGAGAAGACTACAGAGAACATATTACAAAGTACTTTTCTGAATAGAAAATAGTAGCTACCTACTTTTAGACTATTTATATCTAATCTATTATTATTACAAAAGAGAAAAGATGAGCTGGCACATTCTGTTACAACTAAGTGTTGTTGCTCCCTTTTTTTGACATGTGGTTGTGATGCTTCTCCACTTCTTGATGATCTTCTGTAATCTTAACAAGTGTCTTGCTCCTCTTGAATGAAGTTCAACTGTGTTTCTTTTTTGGATCATATACCCCGTTAATGAATACCACCCCTACAAAACTAACTCTGCTAATGAATTGTATGCTCAAATATGAAATTTAAGAAAGTTTAACTAAACCTTAATTGTAACATATTCCAATGTTCTAAGAAAAATTGAATAGACTTAAAATGAATATAAGATCCTCTTGCCAAACTTATGCAATTTCTTCTACACTTATTCTTTTGGTTATAATGAACGGCATGAAATAACTCACTATTTAAAATGAACCTAAGATCCTCTTGCTAAACTTATGCAATTTCTTCTACACTTATTCTTTTGGTTGTAAATTGTAATGAAGGGCATGCAATAACTCACTATTTGGTACTTGTCAGGTTCATGTGATTATTTGCCATGTTCCCTGCCTAAACTTGAAAGGGTTATGGTCTAAACATGTTCAGTTGACACTTTAACATCTGCATTCCCTAAGAATTGACACAGAAATTATGACTTATTAAGGGGAGAGTTAGTAAACCACCTTCCATGTTCCATAGGGCTTTCAAGTTCCAAAGAGGGTCCAACTCTGCTTCATCCATTTTAATGTTTCATGCCAACCACAATAAGGCTATATTATGATTTCATGATGTTTGAAGTTCCCTATATTTGCTTGCGACCAAACAAATACTTTTATATTTTATGATAATAAGTATAAATTTTATTTATTTCAGAAGATAAACAAGAAAATAAAAGTCTTCTCTCAAAACTATCTATCTAATCCAAGAAACACAAGAGATCTTATGATCTAAGAGGAGGTCGATAAACGATATCTTGTGTTATAAGAATATATTATTCTAGAAATGTCAAACAGTTAAGTTTCACAATTGACTTCTCCATAGAGATATATGCAAGTAGGGGGAAAATTGGGGATCCCTCCTTGCATGGGATGAGACTCGATCCCAGGATCTCCGGGATCGGAGGTGATGCCAACACCACGAGGCTATCACATGCTGCTCTTTTTTTTAATAAGGTAAGATGAAGTCCCATGTAAGTAGGGGGAAAATTGGGGATCTTAACTAGTGGTAAATTGCTTGCATTGAAAGCACTGCTCTATATTATACCTACAAGGCTACAACTAAGGTCCTAAATAAAAACAAGGGCCTCAAATAATAGGCCAACCATAAGATTAGCCCAACCTTAAGATTACCAACCATCAAAACTCTCAATCATCTCTAACTCTCACTCTCAGCAGATTAACCAGAAACTCAAAATTCCCCTCAAAAACTCCATTTTTGAACTACATCAAAAATAAACTTGCACAGAAAAAAGCTATGGCGAATTATTTGCAGGTACCTATGGCTTCTTGCTCAATATCATCCTCAGTTAATTCAGGAAGACGAAGTTTCACAACATTTTGCTCCATGAATCCCAGAAATAGTGTTAAAATGCCGATTCCCCCAATTAACCCTAAAGACCCGTTTCTGAAGAAACTCGCTTCGGTTGCTGCTAATTCTCCCGAAACGTTTCTTAATAGGCCTCTCGATTCCGATACTCCACCTTATTTAGATTTGTTCGATTCTCCTGTTCTCATGGCTACTCCTGCTCAGGTATTATTCTTCTTACCTAATTTGATTTAATTCTGTTTATTTCATTTTGTTGTTCTCCGTTACTTTCTTATTTGATTTCTATATGGTTGACTGTTGCAATTAATAACAAATGACACTGATTAAATTGGAGTTTTTTTGGTTGGTGTGGAAAAACGAAATTGATGTGTGTGTGTGTGGATTGAGTATTGAGGGTAGAGTAGTTTAATGTAAGGATTATCGTGACTGCGATAATGAGGTGGTATTGAGTGGTGATGGAGTTTGTTTGAAGGGATTGAAGTGTAGTTTATGATAAGAGTACCTTAGAAAAGGATTGTTCGAAGCGAGCTTCTGTTGTTAGCTAGTTGATTTGAAGAAGATTGCTGTTTCTGACTGTTACATAATGTAACTTTAGCCTTGCTGGAGGATTGTGAAGTTAGTGAACGCCAACTAGTACAACACTAAGTGAATACTGGGATCGGTTTGTTTATTAGGGCTATCGTGGTTATGAGAAGTTTTCGCACCTATAATGGAGATTGGTTAGTCCTGTCGCCTGGTTGGTTGCCCTATCCGCCCTTATGGCCTTTGGTAGCATGTAATTACATATGACACCGACTCTGAAAAGGAAATTATCTGGGAAAGGCCCCATGTTATACTCGAGATCTCCCTTCTAGACTTTGGTGGAAAACCTTGAAAAAAGCCTGTGGGGAAGAGGAGGGGGGGGTTCGGAAGAGATTTAAAGTTATTGGCAGTCCCTTCAAAGATTAGAAACTTGTACTCCGTCTATGTTACAAAATTTTCATTTCTGGTTTGGGGTGATTTATAAGGAATTTATTTCACAAAAATCGTAGACTGTGTTATTGGCCAGTGCCAGTGGAGATGGAGATTAATTGGTAAGCTTTATGCTTAGGTAATTCACTAGGAAGTTATTGCTGCTCCCCATGTTGCTCATTATTATAGTCGGATCTCTTAGTTGTTTGTTGGTGTAGTACACACACATAGATGTTCTGCTAATTCTCATGTCCTAGAACAGTCTTTTGTTTATGCACTGAAATGAGACTTCCAATGCAAAGACTTCTCTCCTATTAGTGCTCACCATCGATGCTTTTTTGGCATTTTGTTTCTTATATTGGGCATTTTGGAAATTAATAAAATAAGGTGCCTTTTGGCACAAGGGCTTCATGCGCATTGTTGAAATCAAGTGTCTGAAAACAGGTTTCATGCTTATTGTGAATATGTTATCTCCATTTATAAGTTAATTTCAGATGATATGTTGGCCATTTTTATCGTTGTATGGTCTTGTCTTCCTTATTTTAGCATAATGTTCAGTATCCGCTGGTTATGAAGAAATTGATGACTCATTAGGCTTCCTTGATTTTGAAATAGGTGGAAAGGTCTGTTTCTTACAATGAGCATAGGCCAAGGAGGCCTCCACCTGATTTGCCTTCCTTGCTGCTTCATGGGAGAATAATTTACATTGGGATGCCGGTATGTTTTCTTTTGCAATTATTTCTACTTATTTACTAGGGAAGTTAAGTTACTATGAAGTAGGTATTGTAGTGTACGATTTTGAGACAATGGTGTATGAATTTTAACTTTGAGACTTTGTATTGTGGGGTGGCTGTAGTCTGTAGTTTTGAGTTGTCCAATCTTACATTTGTTAATTCTTTCTTTTTCCAAACTTTCTATTAGTGTGGTTGCCGATGTTTGATTTTTCTTTTCTCTTCATCAATGATAACATTTAGTGTTGTACCCTATCCCTCCCTCCACCCAATTCAAAAAAAAGAAAAGAAGAGCCAATGCTGTCGTTCTATATGATTTCATCTTTAAATCAATTCAGTGGTTGGTGTGAAATCAAGAGACATATGTTTGAGGATCATGTTTGATTTGCTATAGGATCATTTTTTTTCATCATGTTAGGTAGTTCGTTTTCTCATATTAAAGTTTCTATGGTTTGTGATTTGTGAAAACCTGCTGGATTATAAGATTAGAAATGTATATATGACCCAAAAAATATACCTAGGATGCCCTCTCCCCTCTCTCTAGGTGTGTATGTGTAAACTCGTCTGTTTGCACTCCTATAGAAGTTCATGCAGATGTTGGTAATATTGATTTTGAAATGTGCTTGGTTGTCAGTTGGTTCCTGCTGTCACCGAGCTTGTGATTGCAGAATTGATGTACCTACAATGGATGGATGCCAAGGAGCCTATATATATCTATATAAATTCTACTGGTACTACCCGAGATGACGGTGAAACGGTAAGCTAATGACTGGTTTCCTTGTATTTGGAGAAATCTGTATTGGCTTATGAGGCTGTTTTGGTAGTATGTCCTAAATTAGGTGAATCAGATTACATCTTGATTATTGGGTGCTGTCATAGAGTCTTGTCAGAGATAATAGCATATGTTATAGGACATATCTTTGTAATATCTTTCTTTCTCACTGGGTATTATGAACAGATGAAAAAGAACAAACAGAATCTTCGTTTTGTATCTGTCTGTAATGACTTTATCAACAGCAAATAGGTGGGATTTCTGATTTGTTAATTCATCTAGGCCCTTCCTATGTAACAATCTTCCAGTGCCTTTCTGTCTGATCTTTGCGTCATATTTTATCTTCATTATAAAACTACACTAGTTGTCGTTTTCTCCTAGCTTTGTAATATGACATTATATTAGGGAATTATTGTTTGTCAGCAGTCAGCACACTAATTTATCGATTCTTCTTACTTCTTTCCTGCTTTCTGCTTGTTGTGCGAACATTTCCATGTTGATCATTTAGATATGAACAGTTAAATATCTTTGAGAGTCACCCCCTTAAGCATGATGATGAATAGAGAGGTCAAGTATATAAGTCTCTTGGCTTGAGATTCTTCATCTGGCTGGAAAATAAGAATGTGTGAACTTATGATAGTAATTATTTTGTAAAATGATTATAGTACCTGAGATTTAGTATGACAAGATTCAATATTCACTCTCTTTTTTTCTTTAATCTTTTGTACTTTAATCAAACCCCCTTCTCCTGTTACTGGGTTTGGGCACTAATAGACTTGATGGCCTTTTGTTATATATTTTGTGAGTGCATATAGCCTATGGTTTTTTCATTCTGAATCCCAGGTTGGTATGGAAACTGAAGGTTTTGCTATCTATGATGCGATGATGCAACTAAAAAATGAGGTAGGCTTTTTCTATTTGTTTGCTTCTGCTGGATGCCATCACTCTGCTCCTGTGTATCAGTATGCTCCTGTTTTTTTATGTAGTTTCTTGTTCTTCGTCATTTTTTTCATAGGAAAATTAAGTATCATCCTGAGAGCTTTCTGCTTGTTCTTAAATATGCATAATGTAAAAATGATGAGGGTTGCTATTGAGAATCAAACTTGTTTTAGCCTCATGTCAGGTGACAACTACTTTGACTTAGTCATTCACCTGCACTAACTTGACCTACAGTTTTGTCGTAACTCGTAAGCCATGTCAGGATTCCAAGTGATATTTACTCAACCAATACGAGAAATTATGGTGTCTACTTAGAGGAGAAGGCTACTGTTTTTGAGATATTTTGGTTCAGGGGATGCGTTGATGGATGTATTGTATCACTAGAAAAGACAGTATAAAGTTGAAGAGATAAGTTATCAGGGGTGGGCGACTTCTAGTGATGGGGGTATGATAAAGCAAGTATAATCCAAATTAGAAGCTACAGAGGACATGGGCCTTTGACAGGACTTTGGCTCCGTCCTTGATTTAGGTTTGAGGGGTTTATGTCCATCACAATTTACTCATATATTGATCAATTCTCATTAGCACCTATGGCTTTAATTTGCACCCTTTCTTGTAATTATACTAGTATTTACGTCTCCCCCTTTCTAAATATGCTTATTTTCCCTAGTGGAGTATAGGATGAAAAATGTGTAATAGTATTATGTGGCATAACTGGCATTTTGAGATACATGTTACTGAGTGCTGACTGGAAGTGGCGGTTCTGATAAATTAGGGTTTAGTTTTTATTTCGTCTCTCTCTCTCACACATTTGCCCATTATTCACCCTCCTCACTAAAATATGTGCTTCACCAGCTTAAGGGTGTGTTCTCTTCAACTGAACTTAACTTATTAGATCTTATTGGGCCATTTTAGCCTGATTCACCTTATGTTCACCACTCATTGGACTTAATCAGGCCTGAAACTTATTTTTTAGAGGTGAAGAAAAGACACCCTTATTTGTTTGTGTTACCCTTATTTTTATTTTAAGCCAGGTTGTGTGTTCCTGGTTGATTGTTATGAGATGGTGTCCATTCATAGGCCTAGGTGGAAAGAAGAGAAATTCAATGATGTTCTGATTCAATAAAAGAAAGATGAAAAGCTGAACAATGTTGTTCTCTCTAAATTCCTTAAAGATTACCCATGTTACTCAACAAAAACCAAGAAAAATGAGGGAGTTAGCGGAAAGTAGGTCATTACTGGTTAAGAGACAGAAATTTATTTATAAACATGGGTGTACTAAGTAGACCAAGTGGTATGAGGAATGGATCAAGGGGAAAAAAAGTGGAATAAGGCAAAACAGGAAGATAAATACTGTACTATTTAATATATTTTGAACTAGAATCTACTAACTGCAAAGATTCCGGACAAGAACATACTACATGAAGATCAGGCTTCCGCTTCCAGTTAAAGGAACAAGATTTCTATAAACTAGACTCGTGAGTAGCTAAGATACTACCGATCTCATATATGCGAATAAAGAAGGCTATAAGAATGGGTTATTATGTCTTTCTATTTAAAAGAAAATTGTAATGTTTAATTGCTAACAAAGCTGTGAAATGCTAAATATTCTGCAAAAGTGTTCATTTCACTCAAAAAATTTAAATACCCATGCTGAGAGGATTAAATTCCTTCAAAATTGATGATTTAATTGATCAAAATCATTACGTCCATGTGATGATTTGTACCCAACTCTAACTATCAACCCTTTGAAATAGTCAGTTGGGCAGAGTGATGGAATTGAAAAACCCTGCCAAAGTAATCACTCTTTTCATAATAGGCCTTTTTCTAGAAGACTGTAATAAGTGCTTCATAACATCATATTATATTAGGAGGAGGATTTCTATGATTTCATATTTATAGATTAGTTTTCCTAATTGTTTATATGATTTCTTTATGTTACCTTGATGTTATTAAAATTCATATTTGAATACTCTTTCACCACTCAACTTTAGTGTGATCTATAGCCTATTATACTCAGTTACTTGAGTGTCTATAAAAAGTACTTTGTCGAAAGAATCCTTTTTATCGGGTGTCCATACCATTATTTCATTAATTTGAAACAATAAGCACATGGCATGTTTGACTAGCTGGTTTTATTAGCAATTTGTATTGGAGGTTTGAATCTGATTCTAATCTTTACTATGTAAAAGGTTCTTTGGTATAATCATCTATTGGCTGTTCATATGCAAAATAAGTGACTTTTGGGCATAATAGCCGCTATAGTCTGTTATCAACACAAAGGGAACTTATCGTGACCTGCATAGATTGATTATAAATCCAAATTGCTAATAAGCCATATAAATCAAACAAATCAAAGAGCTATGATGTTTAATCATGGTATTTTTATTTTGACATGCCAATGATATAGCTGAACATCTGGCATTTAAATTAAGACCAATGAAAAGCCATTTACCAGATGTATGTTTTTTTTTTAGCTGTTTAGCTTTAACCTCATAGATTTGCCTCCAGAAATTTGATTATTATTGCTCATGGTCCTGCTTCTTTGACATCATTGAAAAAGTAGATACACACAGTTGCAGTAGGGGCCGCTATAGGTCAGGCTTGTCTGCTTCTTTCCGCCGGAACCAAGGGAAAGAGGTTTATGATGCCGCATGCTAAAGGTTGACTTCTATTAACGCCCTTTTTGTTCTGGCTATGAACTTTTCTTAGTATGCATGAGTTAGCCTCTTACTTGATTTGCTTAAACTTTTCTCAGCCATGATTCAACAACCTCGGGTACCATCATCGGGACTAATGCCAGCAAGTGATGTTGCAATCCGTGCAAAAGAGGTAAGTAATCATTTTACTTTTCTCACGGGAAATTTCTAACAAGACAAGTTCAGAAGTCATCGTTATTATTGGTGCTCTAGGCATGTTTTTAGTCACATTTAGATATGTTGTATCTGCTTCAAAATTTTGCTTGGGTGTGTTTGTTTGTTGATCTCGGGAGTAGCTATGCTCTGAAGCAGAAGTGCCCTTATAAAGTTAGACCTGAAATGATCTTTTTAATGTGAGGCTCTTATTATCCCAATACAACTGTTTCCTTCTGCTATTGCATTTCCCTAACATGACCCTGAGTTGTGGGAGCACAATTTTTTCACATTTTGAACATTGGAATAGTATTATACTGTGGAACATCCAGTCTTGAACTGGTTCTGGCATGCATCATGACTATGCCACCTGCTTGATATGTGGACAATGAACCATGAAGGATTATGGGAAAGAAAAAAGATGAAAGTGATTTGGGTGAGAGAAGATGAGGAATATACCAAGCCTTTTAAGACTCTAAATCGACCATGACTTATACTTCCATAGTCGCGATTTACCAAGTCAACTCATTGAAATTGAATTCATCAAAGTGTAACGGCTGGAACAGTTTTCAATTAGTTGGGCCATATGTGTCTTCTTTGAAGAAGAAAAAATTCAATTATTCTAGATGTGATTTTGGAGTCCTGCAAACATTGTAATCTGTATGATCCTAAAAGTGGCAGTGGTTATATTTTGGCAAGAGATAAGTATGATTATTCCACGGTGCATATTAGGACCAAGTCTAACATAGATTTGTCATCTTATAATAATTGATCAGTGTGTATCTGACTGTAGATTCAAGATGCAATATAAGTTCATGGAAAAAATTTGATACTTTGTCACATGCTTGAATGATTTCATTTTATGCCTGGAAGCTCCTATGGAATTCTGATCTCATTAAGCTGCAGGTAATTATAAACAGGGACACTCTCGTGAAGCTGTTGTCTAAGCACACAGAAAATGTAAGTATAGCATTTGAATCCCATGCTGAAACTACTTAAGTTGTTGGTGAGGCATAAATTCAATTATTTGGTTTGGTTCATTTGTTGTCAGTCTGAGGAAACTGTTGCTAGTGTGATGAGAAGACCATTTTATATGGATGCAACCACAGCCAAAGAATTTGGTGTCATAGACAAGGCAAATTTCTTCCTCACTCAAGATCTTCAATTTCTTGGTTGTATGATTTTGTCTATTTGCTACTTCAGTCACAAGGTCTTTCTCGTATCATTGTTATAGAAAGTATAAAGGTTGATTATTAGATGTGCTGTTACCCGTCACAGATTCTTTGGCGGGGTCAAGAGAAAGTTATGTCTGATGTTGCTGCTCCTGAGGACTGGGACAAGAATGCTGGAATCAAAGCTATTGATGCAATTTGAAGTTTTTATGGGCATTATCTATATTGTTTTGGTAAGTCTTTCATGTCATCAGTTTTTCTGTTCTTTGAGTGTTATTCAACAAAATTCGTCATTGTGGTAAGCTTCTTAATTTGTGAAGAACTTACATTTGGTTGTGGCCAAACAGACAGGAGATGGAAATTTTGTCACAGTGATGGTCAAGATCTTGACAAAATGAGTGATTCAGAAGGGAAACGTGTTTGTTGTGTTAAGGATTAGCTCTAAGCCTCTTTGCAAGTTTGCAAACAAGTAGCTTGAGTAGCTTTTTTTAGAGTTTTGACCGAGTCCAGACCTTACTAATGGGGAAAGAATGTATTGGGTAAAGTAGTGTTTAAGTCGCTGTTAGAAGCTGAGGTGTTTTGGAAAAGCTATTAAAACCATTTGGGTTAGACTTAGAGGTAGCTTTAGGAAGTACAAAATGGTTAATTTCAGTTTTTGCTTATTAATCCAACCATTATTTTTATGACTTTTGTTGAACACTAATTTCTTAAAATACTATCTTCAAAGCTAACTTCCAACCTAAGGGCTTGTTCTCTTCACCCTTTTTTTCTTTCTGCTTTTTATTAAAAACAAATAAGAAAAGTTACAGAAGAAAAAAAAAGAAATGTTCAGAAAAAAAAAAAAAAAGTTCAGAAGGAAAAAAAAGTAAAGTTCAGAAAATATAAGAAAAGTTCAGAAAAAAAATAAGGTGAAGAGAACAAGCCCTTAGCAGCTAGTACGGAAGCAAAGGGGGTACTTCCATATAGGCTCTTACTAGCAATCCTAACATCTTATGACATGAACAAGAGGATTTAGGGACAAGAAATTCCTGTCGAAATAATAGATTTGTGTTCAATTCTAGATGTAAAGAAAAAGCGGTCATATTTCTTAAGGAATGGAGTTGGCACTGGATCGACTCTATTACAAAGGATCTGTTAGTGAATTAATGGCATACAGTTGAGGGGTTAAAACAATATTGTAATTATTGTCAGACAGAGTTATAGACTTATAGTTGGTATTCACTAAGAGCTAATCCTGTTAGACTGATAAATCATTTTAGTTTCAGGTAATCATGCTATGTCCACTGACTTCAGAGAAGAAGCGTGTTATGTTATCTCCCAACGCGCTTAGAAGAACAATTGGATGTAGTATCTGTATACGAGTCATACAGATCATAACTTTTAGTGTAATTAGATCTGAAGTCTCCTCAGGTCCTCATGCTCATTATTCCCCTTCGATTTAATGTATTGTGTGATTTGAGTGCACATTTCAATTTAATAACTCAACTACAATTTACAGTTTAGGCTATTTATATTTCTTTTTAGTATTTGCACTTGATGTGGTCTATATTTTTTGTTGAAGGTAACTTTTTCATGGTCAGAATCTAGAGTATGTGTAACTAATATTATCGTCCATTGGGCTAACTGGAGGGATTTTCTTCTTTCATCACCTAGCATTTGTGTGCTTGGTTTCAGGTATCATCTGCATATAACATTGGCAGATCGTGACACATGAGACGATGGCTTGTGCTAGCAATGGGCTTGTATCTAGGGGGGTGAGTCTGAACAACCAAGATCCAATAATAGCGAAAAGCAACGAGATCACCTTGTAAAAGCCATACACTATTTATATTATGACGATGTCAATGACTATGTAAATTGCAGATTGATCTGAAGTTAAGCCATGATGGTGATAGTAAGTTGTTACAGTTTCAAACGTTGGGATTTTGGAACTTAGAGGTCATTACAAAGTTTATACTGAATTTGTAGATCATGAACAATTTGCACTATTGTGTATATGGTTAATGATACCTCTCAATGGCGTTAACGTTTATTCTGTTCTTTTTTCATTTACATTAATTTCATAGATTAAAAACCTTGTTTCAGCCTTTCAGGTTTGAATTAATTTGAATTTGGGTTGCTTTTGGGACATGTCGAACAATACTTGCTCATATTCGTCGAGTTTGGGATCATCCAACAGGTCAATATTTTTCATAATAGATTCCAATCATATGATCAACTAACCAACATTCTTGTTATAGAACAATAACATATTATTACATGAAATGCAGTGGCTTTTGTAGATTAGCTTAAAAGTTAAAACCTGTCAAATTAAAACTTGATTTGAAACTTATTGGTTGTGTTTCATATTGGGATTTGGAGACGTTCAACTATGACAATCACTAGTTACCTAAAAAGATTCATGGAATTCCTACACTTTTGCAAATTTCCCTTATTTTATGTGATGTTACTTTTTAGCATACTTGATGCATAATTTATGAAGTTTTAAGGCATATAAAGGAGTGTTTGGTATGTAGAATCGGGAGTGTCATGATTAGAGAGTGGAAGGAGGAGCATTGTTGGTGATTGGGAAGTTATTAACGTATTCTCATTACACTGTCTAGTCTGTAACGACTAGAGTGAGTAAGTTGATAATATATAGCAAAGTTAAAAAATACTTCTCTTTGTAACCTTCTTTTTCCTCTTTACTTCCATTAATAACAAAGTTGTCATCTGTTGTCAAAAAAAACAAAGTTGTCATCTTACTTCTTGTCCCAAATACTCTCCCCTCTGATAATAAAAAATCCGAATCGCTATTTACCGTCCGTATTTACTTGAAATCGTCCGTATTTTTTTCATTATATACCCCCCATGCCCCTCCCCCTTTCACCTCACTTTACCCTCTCCACTCTCACCAAACTTAAGCTCTCTCTCTCTCTACCATCAAGCACTAACACCACCACCACCTTCCGAACACCATCGCCGGCCGACCACCACCCACCACCGGAGCACCACCGACGCAAATGTCCGATGAAGGACCGTCAACGCCGCCGGAACGAAATGTGGTAAGTTGGAATTTTTTTTTTTTTAAGTTGCCGGAAAATTTTTTTTGGCCACCAGAGCAGGGGTAACGGATCGAAATTCCGTTACCCCAAAGGGAAGAAACGGATGTAAAACCCGTTGCTTCCACGTAACCAACGAACCAAAAATCCGTTGCCTCTGTGGAAGAAACGGAAAAGTGATCCGTTACCATGGTAACATATCACTTTTCCGGTACCACCACAGAGGTAACGTAGATCTGATCCGTTACCTCTGTGGTGGTAACGGAAAAGATATCCGTTACCAGAGGCGGTGGTAACGGATTTCCTATCCGTTGCCCCGCATTTTCGAAAAAAAAAAAATATCTTTTGTAGCCTCGTGTTTTCCGGCGAGGGGTTGGGGGGAGGGAGTTTGGGTTTTTTTTTTTTTTCTTTTTTTAAAATTTATGTTTTGTTTATGTTTGTAGTAATTTATGTTTTTTAATAACTATATATTTATGTTTATTTAAAATATTTTATATTTGTTCCTAATTTATTTATTTATTTATTAATAATTTCTGTTTGAATTAAAAATAATAATTTGTGTTTATTTGGGTTTTTATAATTTATGTGAATAGTTAATTTGAATATATTAATTAAATGTTAATAGTTAATATGTTCCATTTAGTTAATATTTGATTTTCCGTCATAATTAGTATTGATTTTGTAATTAGCGAATAATAGTACATCCGTTTATGTTAATTTTGTTAACGAATATTTAGTTAATATTTTTTGATATTGTTTTCAAATATGTGAATAATATTATTGATTATATGTTGTCTAATTGAAAAAATGCTAAACATTATAGGCTTATTTGCCGGACTTTGGGGGTGATTATATAGATTATAATCACATGTTTTATAATGAAACACTATGGGCCGAGAAAAAGGAACTACAAGATTGGGTTAAGAAAAGGGCAAATGAAATCGGGTTTGTGATGATTATTATGTCAAATCATAAACACGATCCTAGTGGACGAGAATATGTATATATGAAATGTAACCTAGGGCGCACCATATAGGGGTGAAGGTAGAGATCTTAGTGTAGCGAAACGGGTAGCTACAAAGACAAAAGCCTCGTGGGTCAGAGCGGGAGTTAAGGTTGAGTATTTGGAGTACCCGGATCGAACCGGATGGGTGATCAAAGCGAAACGGGGGATTAGGGGCATGCACAATCATGAGTTCATTCATTACCCCGAGGGCCATCGACCCATCGGCGGCCTTAGTCCGGCGGCAAAGGTATTCGCTCGCGATATGATAAAATCGCACGTTAAGCCCGCTAGTATAATGAAAGCCTGTGAATGAAAAATTTCCCGATGATCATCCAAATATGAGACACTTGTACAACCCGAAGGAAAAGGATAGAAGGGAAGCAATGGATGGTAGAGACGTGATGCAACACTTCCTTCACCTTGCTCGAGAGAGCGACTACCTTCACCTGGATTAGGCAAGACGAGGAGACAAATGCAATGACTGCAAGCATTCATGGTGCACCCTCGTTCGGCAAATATCCTCCGAACTTATCCACTTGTTGTTGGTATGGATGCAACATATAAAACCAACAAATATAACATGCCTTTTCTAGAGCTCATTGGGATGACGCCGTGCAACAAGAATTTTATGGTTGGGTATGCTCGATGGCCAACGAAACAAAGTGATAGTTATAATTGGGTGTTGGACAAGTTTAAGTTGCTTATTGGAGTGAATGTTGTCCCCTGTTACACTCATTACCGACCGTGATTTGGGCCTTATGAAAGCGATCCGGAAGTGTTTCCTAACTCTGCACATTTGCTATGTAGATGGCATATCAACAAAGACGTGCGAGGCTAGAGTGAGTAACATCATGGGCAACACCGATGCGGGTTCGAGATTCGTGAGCCGAACTTGGTATCGGATAGTCAACGCAACCGACGAGAGGAGTTATGAGGCCGAGGTTGATAATATGAGAGATGTGTACGTAAAGTGGCCTAAAATAATCCAATACGTTGAAACAACTTGGCTTGTGTACAAAGAGAAGTTTGTGCGGGCATGGACGGACAATGTACTTCACCTTGGGAACACGTGCACTAGCCGAGTTGAAAGTGCACACTCGCACCGAAGTCTTGGGTTTTTAGTAGCACAACTCGCCTTGGACTCCATCTTTTCTATTGCTCACAAGTGAGATAGAAAATCGGGTGAAGAAGGTTGAGAATGATTTGGAGGAAAGTCGGCGTCGGCACGGAATATTATACAAGACTCAGGCATTGTATCAATTAAATGGTCGAGTCTCGCATTACCGTTTAGAACTCACTATCGCATGAGGAAAATCGTATGCGGGAGTTAGGCTACGAGGTATATCGGCGTTGCGGTTGCTCGTTGAGAACCACACATGCAATCGCCCGTGCATGCGCCATACGGAGACGATTGGAGGCGAACGAGAGTCCGTACCGACGGACTTACATCCTTATTGGACTACTTTGATCATTGGTGATGGTGTCAACAACCCCGTGTTTGTATCCGAGGCAAAGACAAGATTCTCGGACTTCTTAGAGTTGGTTGAGCAGGTTCAAAGTAGTGATCCTGCCGTATTGCGGAGCGCTACCCGGGTTCTAGAGGAACATCTGCGTAATCCGGGCGATTCAGCTTTTGAGCCCGATATTGTCGAGAACCCCAAAGGGAGACCACGCCGAAAGAATCACCCAAGTACAAAACGAAAGAAGAGTGGCTTTGAGCACACATCCGGTTCGTCTTCAAAGAGAAGCGAGATCTTCGGTTCGGTTATGAGCTTGTCAACTTCTACAGGTAATATGTTTGTTAATTGTATGTATTGATTATTGATAACATTTATTTGATACGTCTTGATAAATTTTATGTTAATTAATTTGATTGTTGGAGGTCGGGAAAGCGTGGATGGACAAGAATGGTGTTGGTGGATTTCCATTTTACCGCAGGATTCCGGGATTCTTCGCCCATTCATTACTAGATGGACTAATGTCCAGGCGGACGAGAATCGTGGATTTCGAACCGTCAGTTGTTGTTTTTTAGGGAGTGAAGACCATTGGGGTTTTATCCGCCAAAATATGGCAAATGAGATTGCTGCTCATCGGGATGTTTACACACATATTTATTATGATGGGATAGACGCAAGCAATAAGGCGCATTATTTGGAATGGGGGGGCAAAGATTCGAGGCTCATTGGATGGTTACTTCGCAAGACTTGTTTCCTATTGCGCGAGATGTTCAATGCCGCAGCCATTTTAGTAGGACTTGGCCCGGAGGGACAACTATATCCGTGTATCACTTTGTCCTTCCTTGGCGTGCTTCGAATACACGGTGGGTCCAACTAACGAACTCGTAATTGAACATCTTGGTACCTTTCAGCATTATATTAGACTGGAGTTACTTCCCGGATCACCGGTACCACCTATTCATAACTTGTGGCATAACATGCATGAAGATAGTGTTGATGGTTGGGATCTGTTGTATGGTGTGCGACGCGCTTTATGGGATGAGTTACTCTCTTCTTAGTATATAGTACATAGTGCGATCTATTCATTGTAATATTTTATGTAATGTATTTGATAAATGCATTTGTAATTATTAATACTATTTGATAATTGAATTTGAGCCGAATAAGTAGTATTTGATATGATATTAATTTATAATGTTGGATCATATTAATTTATAATGTTGGATCATAATAAGTTGCAATGATTCAAATTGAAATAATAGGTTGCAATGATTCAAATTGAAACAATAGGTTGCAATGATTCAAATTGAAATAATAAATATCATCATAAAACCAAAGTCATATATACCTAACAAAGTAATATCATCAAAAAATGTAACTACATAATACACCCAAAGTAATATCATCAAAAAATGTAACTACATAATACACCCATACATAACTAATGGAATGAGAACACTGAAATGCAATGACTACATGTCATGATGATGCTCGTCCTCAGCAGCGTCCCGTGCCCGATCTAGACGCAATGCAAGCATCCCAATCCCGAGTGAGGTCGGCCAACATCTCATATGCCAAAGAAGTGTTGGGTCGCCGGGTCATTGTGCCGATCCTCCGTCAACGCTCTCGTGGCGTCAAAATGTCGGGCCACCCACTGCAAAAAGTCGATTAGTTATGTTATGTTATGTATCAATAATATAACATATAAAATAGTAAACAAATAAATGATTATATTGCGTACATAGTGGGTGTTTGAAGTGTTGGCCCGGGCGGAATATGCGTCCTATCTGCAAAGAATGAGGGTAGGATGGGAATATGTACAAAACCAATCCATGTACTCCCTCGAACACTCTCCGCGACGAGTAACCCGTCTCAAATGTGATACGTTGAGACCCCCAGCATATGGCGTGAACCGCTGCCATGCAGACTCAGCTACTGAGACCGAGAATTGAACCTCATACCTCTTCGGGTTGCTCGGTCTGTATGCGAAATCAGGCTGAATAGGAGGGGTAGGAATGACCTGAACAAAACCCAACTGTCGCAGTACACGATCTGGGTTGTACGGCTCAATGATACCTCGATAACGTATGAAACCGACATACAACGTCCTCGGAATCATGGCGGCACTGGTCATCCCCATATGGCGTCCGATCGACACGAAAACGGATAAATGTAATAATTTCATGTTACTAACGTAGTAGTAATATATGAGAACATAATAATATATATTTTACTAATGCATTAAATATTCGTACCTCTCGTAACCCGAAGGTTGTCCAAGCGTCTACGAATGGACTCCAGTCGGACGAAATCCTTGCCGACGATGTGATAATCCCACTTCCGTGCCCGGGGATCATGATCACTGAAGGCCAGCCCCTCTCGCTGTGGTCGGAAACACGGGAAGTACTCGTATATCCAGCACTGGAGGAGCGTCAGACACCCGGCAACCTGTTTGCTATCCGCTCTAGACGCAACCCCTAGCTGACGATATAGGTACGCCAAAGCAGCTGAGCCCCACGAGTAAGTATGAACTGAATCAAGGTCATCCCGACTCGGTTATGATCCGGGGCATGAGGCGGGAACCACTCTTATCGGTGAAGAGGGTACACCCAAGTGTCGGGAGGAACCATGCGCGAACCCGCACGTCGGCCGACGGCCCGATCCATGCAAAGGATCGAAAATCTTACGAACGGTAACGCCACCGTTCCTCCGCACCCGTGAGTCCTCACATAATAACTCCTCACGAGTCAAGCCGAGGAGCTCCTCAAACCGTACATACAACTTTGAAGTCGGCAAAACAGCACTAACAGTCCGACCCTCAATAGGAACACGTAGGATCTGCCAAACGTCATGTAACATGATCGTCATCTCTCCAAAAGGCATGTGAAACGTGTTCGTGTCGGGCTGCCAACGCTCTACAAACGCTGTAAGTAATGGAAAGTCAAGGTGCCCAAACATAATCCCTGGTAGCTGGGCAATACAAGATCTATCCAAGCGCTGCAACGACTGCTGCGGGAAACCCCAAGTCAGCAACGGATCAAATGCATTGGAGCGGTTATGGCACAGCATAACATCCCTAGCAGTCGTATCGTGGTATATACGGGAGCCGACGTGCCCCCGCCAACTAGGAATCAGGGTACCGTCAAGTGGGCCCCCAGGCATCGCCTCGGTAACTAACCACGAAGTATCCCTAGCAGCTCTAGCCCTGCTCGACAGCCTACTAGATCCGGAACTCGACCCCGAAACAAACCTCCCTCTACTACCCTTCCTCACAGGCACATGGGAGGCGGCTTCACCCACATCAGCTCCATCGTCATCTCTCATAGCATGATCTAACTCCTGCTCGTCCCCACTATCCCATCCAAAGACTATCGGCGCGTCCTCGAAATAGGCATCCGGCTAGCCCCGAGCATCGAGTCCTCGCCCTCCTACTAGATGCATCAACACCACGAGATCTAGTGTGTCGTGGCGTCGATCCCTCAGGACCATCAAGACCCTAATAATACATTATGTTAATTATTTATTATTTATTTAATGTCTACGTTATTATATTGTAATTACTACTAATCTATAACCATTGACACTCTAATAATTACTTAACTAAAATTATAAGGAAAACTAATACTAAGATGCATTAACATTGGTGATGGTGTTAACATAATATTATTAAAATATATTAACATGCGCAAAGTAAGTAAATTAGGGCATTATTATATAACTATTCACTTTCTAATAATTAAGTAACTAAAATTACAACAATAAATCATATTAACTTGCTAATATCATTAGTAAACATGCTAATAAAAACAAATACCATACATAAATTAACATGTTAATAAAAACAAATTAACATGCTAATATCATTACAATAAATAATCGTAATATGCTACTAATATAAAATAATAACATGCTAATATCATTGAAATATTTTAATAATATAATAACATGCTCAAATCAATATATTAACTTATTATATAATAACTATTAAAATTAAATAATACTATTATCACATGCTATTAAACAATTAAATAAATTAAATCAAATAAATTAAATAATACTACCATGTTACTAACATGCATTAACATAATAATAATAAAACCTAATTACCATATTATCACACAAATTAACATATTAACTATTCCAATTAAATTAATATATTCAAATAACTATTGACATTAATTATAAAAGCCCAAATAAACACAAATTATTATTTTTAATTCAAACGAAAATTATTAATACATAAATTACGAACAAACATAAATTATTTAAAATAAACATATAAACATAATTAGAAAAAAAACAGAAATTAATAAAACATAAACATAAATTTAAAAAAAAAAAAAAAAAAACCAAATCCCCCTCCCTCGCCGGAAAACACAAAGAACAAAAAAATTTTTTTTTTCCGTAAATGCGGGGCAACGGACGAGAAATCCGTTACCACCACACGGTGGTAACGGATTTCTCGTCCGTTGCCCCGCATTTACTGAAAAAAAAAAAAAAAATTTCCTCGTTTTTCCGGGCGACGAGTGGGGCAATTTTCCCAAGCAAGCCTACGTTGGTTTTGACCACAAATAACTACAAAACTAACCCGATTTGAAGATTCCCCGATTTCCTTTCCCTTCTTCCTTGGGCCCATTCTTTTTCCGGCGTGTTGTGGTGGTGGTCGGCGTCTGTGTCTTCTTCGTCCCTCGCTCCGGTGGTCGCCGTGCGCGCCTTCCTCGCCCGGTGGTGGTGGTTGCCGTGTGGTGGTGGTTGCCGTGTGGTGGTGGTGGCGGTGGTGGTGGTGGTGGCGGTGGTGGTGGTGGTGGCTTTGGGGGTGGTGGTGGCTTTGGTGGTGGTGGCTATGGTGGGAGTGAGGAGTGAGAGTGAGAGAGTGAGAGAGTGAGAGAGTGTTAGAGTGAGAGAGTGAGAGAGTGTGGGGGGTATGGGGTAGTATTTGTAGGGGGTAGTTTAGGAGTATTTTAAAAAAAATACGGGCGATTTCAAGTAAATACGGGCGGTATTTAGTAACCCTTAGTGCTTGGTTGAATGTAGGGAGTGCAAATTCTTTAAAAATTTATTTTTCTATGTAATTGTATTTCTTAGGAATTACTAAATGTTGTTTGGTGATTCATGAGAAGTGAAAATTCCCATGAGAATTTCCACCTACCTAAGCCCCTTAGTTAAGTACTTTTCTCCATTTTGTAGGAAGTGAAATTTTTTAGGAATTTCTACTTCCCATTAATTTATCAACCAAACAACACCAGTCCAATTCCTAGAAATTCTAACTTTCTATTCCTATGTTAAACAATGTCAACCAAACAACACAATCTTAATTCCATCCTCAGCTCCTTTTCCGACAAAACAAACATGAAAATCAAAACTCTTATCTCTTTCCCACTTTCTTTATATACCTTTTATAAAAATTCTCTATTATAACATCTAAATTGAAACGGAGAAAGTAATTTTATGCGAATTATGTAATTTCTTACTAGAGACAAGAAAATCCCGTTAAATAAAACAAAAAGAACAAGTGACAATGAAATCTTATACAATCATACCAGATTACCAGTATTGGCAGTTATATAAAATTAAACCCGGGAAAGAGAGGGAATAAAAAAAGCAGGAAGGAGAGAGAAAGGGCAAATATAGAAGAGGTCAAGAGGATAAGCCACACACTAACACAAATGAAGTTCCCCTCTCTCTCCTCCACAATCAAACTGGCGCTACTTTTTTCTCTCTCCTTCACTTCTACTTCTTCATTTTCTTCCTCTTTTTCATCAAACCCTAAATCATCATCTTCATCTTTACCATTTTCTCTCTCCTCTCGATTTCTTCCTTCACGAACTCACAAAGCTACGTTTGCAGACCTTCTCTCTCTCCTCGGTCCCAAAGATCAAGCTTCCAAGGTTAATTTTAATGAAGCTCGAGATATCTGGTCTTGCTTCAAATTCCTTGTTCCTTTTGATGCGAAATTAGAGGATGATGTTTTGGTCAAACGAAGGTCAATGATTGGTGGTGTTGGTCAAAGGAGAGAGAATGAAGAAAATGAGTTGATTTGGTGGCCGCCTACGCCGGTTTTGGAACTCGCTCGGCTTTCTGTTGATTCTGGTGGTGATCCTGGTGTTATTCATCGTGCTCTAGATCCGACGATTATACCTGTGAGTTTTTGCTTTTAACTATTATCTTTGTGAATTGCATGATGTATGATTTGTTTTTTTATTTCACAAAACAAAAGGAAATGAAGATGCAGAATTTAAGTTTTATGAACTCAAAGATGAGGACTTAGTTAATCGAATATTTATTAGGTTTCTATTCTTCGAGTGATTGTCAATTACAATCAATGTTACTTAGACACGGATTAAGTGTCTACTCGGATACGAGTGTCTAAGTGTCTGACTCGGCTATTTTGTAGAAAGAAGTCAAGTTTTTAGTTTGAAATGAAGTATCAACTATCAAGTAAAGTGTCGTATCGTCGCGCGACATGCAATTTTTGAGGTAAATGAAGGTGTCGAAGTAATATAGATTACAATTTACACATTTGATAGTAATCAGTTTCTGTGCTGGATTCAATAAATTGATTTGTGAGCTTGTGTTCTGTGTTGAGTAATGAGTATACAAAGTATCTTAGGTAGTGTTTGGGATCAAAGATTTCATTTCAACTCCAGGAATTGAAATCCCAATATTCAATTCCAACCAACTTGTTTGGCAAAAACTAAGAATTTTAAATCCATCACTTAAAATTTCTTGTGGTGATTGGAAAGTGAGTGGAATTTCAATTCCAAAGTTGGAAATTTTCAATTGGAACACTCAATGTCGATTGCCACCGTGGCCTGGAATGTTTATCCGGCGTTGCCACCGCCTTTGGAGTCTGAATTGGCGCATTTGAATTAGGCAATTGCGATTATTTCTTGTCCTTCGATCTTTCAACAACTGCTCCTCCCCTGATCGAGTGACTCAGACATTTGTTACTGCTCGTAACTTTATCATCTCCTCCATCACCGACGATATTCTTATGAAAATTAGGGAATTTGTTGCATCATCAACTATGTCGATTCGCTGCTCCACTCGGAAACGGCCATATATTTTCCATTGCCCATACAATACTACCTCTCTCCTCCACGTTTTTTTACTTTACTGCACACAACACCACCTCTCTCCTGTTGCCATAATATGCGTGTAAGTAACCAACTTAAAAGAATAGCTGCAGTATATATTTGGTAGTTGTCAACAAATTATACTAGTAAGTAAAACAAATTCCCTAAACTTTGCTTATTGGAATTTTTTTAATATAAATTCAAAAAACAATTTTTTTCATTTGAGTGTATTAATGCCAAGAACACCCTATCACTTGAGAATCAAAGTGCCTTAGGGGTATGCTCTCGGCACTTGGGGGTTTTAATCCTTTACAAAGGAATCTCACTAACGAATTTAAGACTGAATAAGAACAACTATTGGGGGCAAAACAATATATACACCATCGATGCATTGGACTCGAGGTGAACATGCGCACAAACTTTATTGAAAATGTTGAAAGAAATCAGGCTGGATATACGAGTACATGTGTAAAGTAACTCCATCACACAAGTTGCTCTTAGTGATGAACTCTAAACTCTACATAATGTTATGCTAGGCTATGTTATGTAAAGTAACTCCATCACACAAGTTGCTCTTAGTGATGAACTCCAAACACTACATTATGTTATGCTAGGCTATGCTACTGATAGATATCTAATTTAGGCTAAAATTGAACCCTGTATCTAATATTCTAAGTGTAATGGTCAATTGGTCATGGTCTTATGATAGGTGCCTGATGTTGAAGGATCGAAGGAATGTAGGTGCGAGCTCACTAGAACTCCTTATGGCTGGCACTTCATAAACGAGGTTTTGTACAAAGTGAACTACGTATCTTTCTTTTCTGACTACAGTTTCATTTGTTCTTCACATGTGAGATATTATTCAATTTGCAGGAGTTGAATGCCTACCTTGTTTTCTTATTTGAACTGATTGCTTCCCGCGGTCCAAGTGTGGGACTGAATGTTTCATTGAGTCGTTATGACTTTTTTCATGGTCACCTCTTTCTTGCCAAAGATACTGGAAGACTTGGAATATTGTAAGTTAAAGTCCTTACCCAACTATACAGCTCAAGAAATGAGCATAGTAGAAAAGGCAGCCTGTCCTGTCTCCAGTTTTTTTCACAGTGGACATATTGACCAAAGCTATAATTGGAGCTGCAGTGTGATTATGATTTTCGTGGAGCTAAAGAATAAGTTAATGTACACTTCTAACTGTTAATGACTTAGTGACTAGAAAATGGTTTCAACAGCTGATGGTAGTATATGTTTTAAGCAATTAGATCTCAACTCCCTATTACAAAACCAAACATCGTGATAATATAGAAATGATAATCGAATGATATTTAACAGAAGCTCTGCACATAGTTTAAATATTGAGCATAGAAATCATTCTATCAATTTTGATCGATATCTTCTCTGATTGTATATACTTTGGGGTTCACTTGATGGTCTGCTTAAATTTTATCTGAGTATTATAGTGTTATATGTATTGAGATTGCATATATGCTCTACATCTAGAAATTCATTATTATGACCCAAATTTGAGTTCCTGTGCAACGGCTTGGCTTCTCTAGAACCTCTGTTCACCTGACAAAATTGTGTAAGTGTATACAAAGAGCGAAGAGCTTTTAGGCTGAATGGAGGACGTGTTTTGGTTTGATCTGTTACTCCAAAATCAACATGGGATTTTTCACATTAGGTCTAACCATTAAGCATTAAAAATTTGAGAAATCTCCACTTCAGTTCAAGGAATGGTAAATGCTAATTAAGAGGCATGTAACATTCTTTAATGAATCGGCCTAGGGCGTTCTTGGTATTGCATAATTAGTTAGTTAGAAGTAGCTTGAGGAATAAGCAAGTAAGTTCTGTCTTCCTCCTCTTTTTTTCATTTTCTTTTAATTTCACAGATATAATAGTGGCTTTTGGTTTGCATTTCTGTTCATTAGTTTGTTGTTGAAACTTGAACTTCTGATCTTTTTATTGACAAAGTGGTTCTTGCTCACTTTTTGTTGTCTATATGTCAAAATGGGCAGGTTCCATGCCAAGGAATATCCAGCCTATGAGAAAAAAGTTTTCCCATTTAACATGGGGTACTGCCAAACAGGTCAGCTACTCTAGCAAACCACTCTTACCTGCAATCTCTTGTTTATACTATGATCGGAACTTCTCTCAGTCCTTGAGTAATTCCAACTGTGGGAAAGAGGGGTCAGCTAAAGAGGTTTGCAAGTTTGACAAAACAAAATTTATTGTATGCCTTTATTAGCTTTTCCAAGAGTTATCCAACACCTAAATTTTTTAAAAAATTATCACCTTTGTTGATTGATGAGGAAATGCTTATGATGCAAATATGCAATATAGACCTAGATGTTTCCTCCACTTATTTAAAGACTCATGTAATCTGGCTTTTAGGGTGTGTTTTGTTCAACTGATTTTGACATATATGAACTTAATAGAACTTGGCTTTATAATGTCTATCTGAACTTAATTTTTCTGAAATAAGTTAGTAATCTGAATAGTACTGTTTGTTCTCCCAATACTCAATGTAAATTGTCTGACATTATTAATTGAAGCATTTAGCTAAATTTCTATAAAAATAAATGGAACCATGTCTGTACCTAATTATAATGGTTTAAGTTCTCTAAAAGCACACTATCATTTGCAGGATCTGATTTAGCTTATGACAGTACAATGAATTTAAGGAATATTCTTTGGTTGGCTCCAATGCCAAGCAATTCGAGTAAAGCTTGGGTCGCGCCTGGTACATTCACATTCCTTCCTATTCCCGTATTTATTTTGAACCTTATCACATTAAGATTCATATTTCATACATGAGCTTCATTGTAAATCTAATATCATAGGATTGTGTAGTGATATACTCTATCCAAAACAGAAAATATTTACATATACTATCATGTGTTTTTTCTTGGAGCTTGTTATGGAGGTGGGTGGGGATATCTGGAAATTGAGATAGAATCACTATGCTAACTCTAAATTTTCCTGTTTCCCTGCATTGTTTGCAAACATTAATGATACAATGGAGGTCAACTACTATATCACTGTCTAGGTTTTAATTTTCTTTCCATTAGGTGTCTTGGTTGTTCTGGATGCTCGTCCAGATGGAATTATATACAGAGATCTCATACCTGATTACGTAAAAATTGCACGGACATTATATGAAGGTTTGGTTTTTTTTGTAACTGTCGCCTTCAACTCTCTTTTCCCAACGTAAAAGAATCGTATGATTATAAGTTTAATCTTAACAGAGTATTTTGGAGAAGTAGCTGTTGATGTCAACTACCTAGATGTGGGTGGCACATCCCCAGATTATCAGATCTTCCTTTGTTGATTGTCATCAAGGTAATTTCTCTTTCATGAACAAAAAAATTAAGCTTTCAGATGCAAATTCATCTATTTGGGACATTATGTTCATTGAGCTTGTGTAATATTAATCTCTGTAATTTGTACTGAAGGTGCTCGGTTGAGGCTCCTTTAGTTTTTTCTCTTGATTGTGCTAAAGACTAGGAAGCCTATATACATTTTATTGCCAGCTTTTATGTGTATCATCTTCAATAATTCATGTCACAATCTTTACAACTAAGAGTAACATTATTGCCTCTTTTTGCTGATAGTCTTGTTTACTAGATTGATTGCATCAGCACAAAGGGAATACAACTACACAAGCCTACTTGAAAGGTGGATTTCTGTAAACCTGCTGGCCCTGAAGTCTGAATATCCATGGGGGTTATAGCGTCTAGCCATCTATATATGTAGTGGTTTTTTTTGGGGGGGGATCGGTGCAAGTACAACCCAGATTTACAAAGGCCTGGACAATGCAGGTTTCGATTGGGGTTTCCAAATTCACCCAAACTGTCAGGTTCAAGCTCAATTATGGGCATGGAGTGGGCTTGTAACCATATGACGGGTTTCACATTTTGGTTATGGTGAAACCATGTAGGCAAAACAAGAAGGATCGGTAAATAGCCCGACCGAGTTTTTTGGATTACTCAATTTTGGCGTCTTTTGTCACAAACGGATTTAATCACTTTATATTACAACCCTATATTTTGGTACAGGAGTACTCCTGTTTTTTGTTTTGTTTACTCACTTCACTTAGTTTGGGGGAGAACCAAGGAGGAGGTCCAAAAGTATGAGAGAAAAACTAAAAAATGAGAGAGAAACTAAAATATGGGTTAAAATAATGAAGAGGGAATGATGTGTATAAAAAGAGGAGAAAGTAGATGGGATATGTTACCAATGATATAAAAAAACAATAGTGTGTGGATTAAAAAGAAATGGACCAAAAAGGAAAGTGTGTAGATTAAAAAGAAACGGAGGGAGTATATCTTTCTATGAATAGAACTCACCTTGACCTTCATTATCAACCCTAATTTCATTCCAATAACATACTATACAAAACTTTAACTTCAGCTCAATACTATATTAGATTATATGTGATGCATATCGTGCATTGCACGAGTCTATTTACATGAAATTTACCCCATTTTGCTAGACAAAAATTGAAATTTGGCTCGTAATTCATTTCTTCCCATTAAGTTGTTATGCATGTAAAAAGGCATACCTATTCTAACCCTAGTAATGCCAAACTCGGCCTAATGATACTGTCAAATCAGCTACGTGGCTAGCTCATGGTATTCTACTTCGGATATTGCGAAGTTTAAATTTAAGTGGATCTGAAAATTAAAATTCCACCAAAATTAGCTATCTTTGCATGGCAATTGTTACATTACGCTTTACCTATTTGCTTTCTTCCCCAGAGAAGAAAAGTAGTTTGGATCATATGTGCCTCATTTACCGTTGTCATCCTGAAACCATAGACCACTTGTTTTTAAATTGTTCAGCCATTGCTCATATTCGTCTTATTTTAAAACTCAACAGTGAAGTTTTATGTTAATGTGTCTAATTCGGAGCATCTATTTGATCAACACTATAAAAATAAACCTACTTTGACAAAGGTTATTTTTTTTTCCTTTAGAAAGAGAGGAATTATATTATTTTTGATATTTTACAAATTATCATAGGTCAATATATAGTAGCAAGGAATGAAATTTTTTTGTGTTCTATGTAAATGCAGTTACTTATGTTGGGCCTTCACCGCCCCAGAATTTCCAGTATGTAGATAATCAGGCCTTCTACAAATGGCTAATGGACCAAGAACTACAAAAAGGTACAACCTGACTCAATTGCAATCTACTTAAAGAAGGCAAGCACTTCAAGATTTGGGGTCCATCAGATATCAAGCTTAATCTACCCCCTTATGGAATCCCAATGTCCGTAGAAGATCATACAAGAATGGGTTACACAGACAGTGATGACGTCAGTATAGATCTACAGGGAAGAGATCCGTACGACCAAGCACTATAGCAACAGCAGATGAAACAAAGGACAACTGGTAGAATACAGCTCGGCAATCCAGCCGCCTAGTTTTGTCCTATTACGTAAACAGGAAGGATGAGTCATCCTTCTTTTCCTTTGGGGTTAATTGGCTAGAACAGCACAACCTTTGGCTCTAGTGCAAGAAACAGCACAACCTTTAACGGGTGCAAAGCGTAGCACCAACTTAAACACGTGGTGCAGAAAATAGCATAAATGATACCGGAGAACGGAGATTCCACCGGAGCTAGGGAATCTCCATTATTTTAGTATTTTCTTTCTATTTCTCTCTCCTCTTCTTCTTCTTCTCCATTTCTTTTCTATTTCTCTATCTTCTCTTCTTCTTCTTCTCCATTTCTTTTCTATTTCTCTCTCTTCTCTTCTTCTTCTCCATTTCTTTTCTATTTCTCTCTCTTCTTTTCTTCTTCTTCTCCAGTTGAACTGCCAACTTCCAACTTCCAACTTCAATCTCAAAAAATTGATCTCCTCTTTACTCTTCTTCGCTACTGTGCTACATCTTCATGACTTCACATCATCAACAAATTAACGTGTAACAATTGTGGCGGTTGATCTTAGTTTCTCCTAGCTCATTATTCCGAGGTCGCGCCATGGTCGCTCAAACTTCTTGGAACTCTTCTGTTTTGTGGTGAATTAGTATGGAGCGCCTGCTCCTGTGGACTGGAAGTAATCCGAGGCTGTGGTGGTGCTGCAGTGTTTGGGGCAGAGGATGACGTTGCTGGAGTGGAGGTGGTGTTTGGTGTGGTGAAGGAAGATGATGGTGTTGAGGGCAATTGTGGTGTTGTAGTGTTGTGGGGTAGGGAAGAGGGTGGTGGTGGTAATGCAGGCACGTGACTTTAAGGTTGTGTTGTTCCTTGCACTTGACCCAAAGGTTGTGCTGTTCTACCCAATAAACTCTAACAAAAAAGGGGAGGGATTAAAAGAAAATACTAAAATAATAGAGATTATCTAACTCCGGTGAAATCTCCGGTGTCATTTATGCTATTTTCTGCACCACGTGTTTAAGTTGGTGCTACACTTTGCACCCGTTAAAGGTTGTGCTGTTTCTTGCACTAGAGCCAAAGGTTGTGCTGTTCTAGCCAATTAACCCCAAAGGAAAAGAAGGATGACTCATCCTTCCTGTTTACGTAATAGGACAAAACTAGGCGGCTGGATTGCCGAGCTGTATTCTACCAGTTGTCCTTTGTTTCATCTGCTGTTGCTATAGTGCTTGGTCGTACGGATCTCTTCCCTGTAGATCTATACTGACGTCATCACTGTCTGTGTAACCCATTCTTGTATGATCTTCTACGGACATTGGGATTCCATAAGGGGGTAGATTAAGCTTGATATCTGATGGACCCCAAATCTTGAAGTGCTTGCCTTCTTTAAGTAGATTGCAATTGAGTCAGGTTGTACCTTTTTGTAGTTCTTGGTCCATTAGCCATTTGTAGAAGGCCTGATTCTCTACATACTGGAAATTCTAAAATCTTTTTTGCTATATGGTCTTGTAACTGTATTTTACCATTTCCTATTTCTAATCCTAGGAATTGGATATTTTTCTTAAATAATTCCATTTTGGATTCTGCTACTACTATACCATTATGTTCAATTATTTTGAACACTTCTTCTAGATGCTTGGTGTGTTCCTGCAAAAGACCTGGAAGCAACCAAGATGTCATCAATATAAACTAAACAAAAATTAAGTTTTCCAAATAAATTATCCATAAACCTTTGGAAAACTGCTGGTGCATTCTTTAATCCAAAGGACAATACCTTCCATTGGAAGTGTCCTTCGCTGCATATAAAAGCTGTCCATGGCTTAAAGCCATCTGCTAGTTTTAGCTGATTATATCCTGATTTTAAGTCAAACTTACTAAAGATTGACTTGTCTTGAATTAAGTTAATTAGAGTGTCTTTATTGGGTATACAATACCCATCATCTACAATATTGTCATTAAGTCTTTTGTAATTATAGACTATTCGAGCCTTTCTTCGTTTAAGCTCATTGTGGTTTTGAACTAAGAAAGCTGCACTTCTGTGAGGGCTATGTGATTTTTCAATCAACCCTGCATCTATTAGTTCCTGAATTTGTTTCTTAAATTCCTCTTTTTCTCTAGGGGAATAATTTATATTAGCTGTAGTTATAGTAATGTCTGGATTTCTTATTTTCTGATCCACTATATGCTTGACTTTACATTTACTGATATTATTGGCAATTAAGCCTTTTGTTCTAAGTTTCTGAACTATAGGATAAAGGGGTAATTTATTATGTGTTATTCCCTTTTCTAATTCTCTAAATTCTTCATTCTGAAAAGTATTTAATGCTTCTGTCTCTAGTTGTTGTTGATTTTCTTCGCCTAAGAATTCAAGTTCTTTATTTCCTAGTCCACCACGCTTCCGTAGTAACTCTGACTTTTGCTGATAATAACGGGTAGGGATGTGATATATGTTTTTGCTAATAGTGATACTATTCTGGGTAATTGTTATACTACCCTGTTGTGAAGTGATAAAGTTTAAGCCTAGTAAAAATTGAACTCGTTCATTATATGTAGGGGATATATTAACCTGAGGAATATCATACTTCTGGCTATATCCTCCTGCAAAGTTCCTAAATTGTATGGCTAGTGGCTTTGTATAATAATCTATTTTTGTGGTTTTACCATCTGCTAAAATGGTTGTAATTATATCTTTATGTTTTATCTTAAACTGTTTCGGTACTAGTTTATGAGTTATTTGACTCTTTGTACATCCTGTATCTACTATAGCATATAATTCTATATGATCTGATTATTAAACCATATCTTACATGCTACTTGTAATCCTTGACTGTTATATACTGGTGTTTTAGTTAAATATACTTCCTCTGTATTTTGTAGAGTGTGTTCTTATTCTACTTCTTCCATTGGTTTCTTCAGTTCTTTTTCTTCCAAGAGTCTTAAGTCTTTTCATTATTTCTAAATTCTGTTCTTCGAGTAGTTCTATCCTGTTTATGATTTTAGTATTGCTGGTTTATGGTAAGGCTATTTTTGTTTCTAAATATTCTTCCTCAATGGGTTTTTCTAGACAAAAACGACAGGCTTCTATGAAGCATAAATTACACTTAAATCTATGTTGGATGGCTGGATACCATTTACATAAGTAACATGGTTTATCCTCCATTCCTTTTCTGTGTACCCAATTATGGTCACACTCTGTATTTGTCATAAGATATTCTATTATGTTTTCATCTTCTTCTATGAAGCTATATACTGACTCGTCATCTGAGTCTGCATCTTGTAAATTGTCTATTCCTATTTTTTCGGCTTCTTCTACTAAGTAAGCTTTTTCTGTATTTCTTCCTTTCTTAGGACATTTATTAGCATAGTGTCCTTCTCCACAAATAAAACATGCACATTTTCTGTTCTTAGGTCTGCTATAATGATGACCTTTCTGTGGCTTTTTACCCTTTTTATACCATTTTGACTTTCTAAAATTCTTTTTAAACTTGGGTTTGTATCCATAATTCTGTGGTGTAAATATAGCTCTTCTACAAAATGCGTATGACTGTCTCTTAACCTCTTGGTTGGCCATTTCTTCAGTACATTTTTCTTGTAAATATTTAAATGTGAAAGCTACTCTAGGTCCTATACCTAGATCTGTAAATTGTCCATAACTAGTAGTCCATGCATCATGGATCTGCTTACCTAATGTTCCTGGTAATTTTTGAAAATACTTATTTGCTAAAGAATCATCTAAAGCTCTATTGGTTAATGCTATGTTTCTCATGAATTCTCTGGAATATTCATTTATATAATCGAAATTAGAAATAGTAAGTTGTTCTAGATTTCTAATGGCTTGGTCCTGTTGAAACGTTGTATCTGTTTCAGGGCTTGTTCCTATAATTATAAGTTTAATTAAATTTGTAAAGTTATTTGGATTTCCTCCTAAGGCTTTAATTCCATTAAGTTTCTGTGGATATTTGGTTTTATATGCCATATATAGACCATAAGCTGTTTCTCCTAAGAATGTTTCTAAATAAGCAAACATATATGTTTCTTCTTTATTGGCTAATTTTGCCCATTCTTGTATAACTAGCTGTTCCCAATTTTGTATTAGGCTATTATATTGCTGGGGTGTAACATATTCTAAATTTAAAAGTCTGGGGTTATATGGGATGTTTTGGTATGGCTTACCATATGTTTTAGTATCCCTATAATCTGTATTGTATTCTCTAGATGTTTTCCATAATAGTCTGTCTGTTGGTCCTGTAGTGTACTCTACTGATGGAGTCCATATTTGGGATGATTCTCCCATGTCACTATCTGCCATTAGAGTTGTTTCATTTGGTGTTTTTCTATGTATGCTATCTATACCTAATCTTCCTTCTTTTATTAAGTCTATTTTTTCTACACAGAACTTCTGTTGTATTTTTTTACTAGCTTCCTGGAATGACATTCCTAAGTCATTCATTAATTCTATTGTAATATCATCTAGTACTTCTGTGACATTACACGTCTGGAAATCTTTGCTAAATATTTCTCCTCTAGACTTAGCTTGTATTTGACTAATCATTCCTTCCTCTTGTCCTTCATAATCTTCATTAATTCTGGAAATATAATTTATATTTAATATTTCTAGTTCTTCTTCACTGTCACTTTGATCATAGGTTGGCGGCTCATTCTCATTAAACAGTGCTAATTCATTTTTCTTTTCTTCTAATTTTTGTTCTAAAGCTGCTATTTCTCTCATCTTTTTTCCTTCTTTTATAAATAACATGCTAATACTATCTCTGTGGCATCCTGCAAAGGTTATATAGTTTAATCTTCTACTAATTCTTTCTTTTTCCTCTTTTGCTATTTCTATTGCAACTCTTATTTCTTTTAGTTCCTTTAATTCTTTTTCTAAATTGGCTAGACTATATTCATTTTCTTCGTCTTCAGATTCATGAAGGTCTGGTTTATCTTCGAATTCTCCAAACCTAACTGATATTCTTCCTTGTTGATCTTTATACATATAACTGCTCTTTGGGACTAAAGTATTGGTCTTATTTTTGAATAATTCTGAGAGTTTCCATTCTTCTCCTGCTAAAATCTCTTTGTCTATAATCTTTGGTTCTATCATTTTAAATCCTTTAGATGTGATCGCCTTGATGACTTTTTGTGTCTGTAATTTGTAATTAGTTATTGTTGATTTACTAAGCTTGGCTATTGTTCCTATAGTTACTGACAGGTTATCCCCATTGTAACCTTCAAAACCTCTTGTTTTTATTATGATACTTTTTTAATATCATTGACTGATTTTAACAAATCCGGTGTGCAATAAAATAATCCTCTATTGGATGATCAGTCTAATTCCATTCCTGAAATTATAGCCTTTTTTGGATCATTGACCCAACTATTATCTACTAATAATAATAAAGCCTTAGTACCTGTTTCTAATCTGATTAGTCCTTTTACTCCTATAATTACTAATCCTAAGTGGCAATATTGGTGTCCATGGATTAAGCTTTTAATGGTTTGTGGTGAAACTAGATCTATTTTTTCTGATCCATTAATCACACTAATTATGTCTTCCCTATAAGTTCTAAAGACTTTAGTAGATGTTTCCCACATTCCTTGTTTATACAAAGTTTTGGGGTTTAATAACTGTGCTCTGTTGTTTTTAAAATTTTCTAAACTTTGTTCTATATCTACTAATTCTTCTAGTTGTACTATTGGTGCTTTCTTTTTTATCCATCTAGATAAAGGGTTTAAATTTTTACTAGTATTTACTTCTTCATTGCTTTGTGCTATGCTAAGAGTTCTACTTATTCCTGGGAATCCACTCATTTTTCCTGTTTTCTAACTGGTTTTGGTACAAAGTACTTATATTCAGTAATAGGCTTTGTCTTTTTAATTATATCGTCTGGTGAGACGCTTAAATTTTTAAAGGCCTTAATTAGACTGTCTTCTTCTGATGATGAAGTCTGTCCTTTAATTTCCCTAATTTGGTCTTTTAGTTCTACTATTTGTTGGGCTTGTTCTAACACAAGTTCTACTAAGATATTCAAGTATGATACTTGGATCTGATCTGTTTTGGCTTGGGGCCAATAGGTCTGATAGTCTGATGGTATAGCTATTAGCTTTTTGGCCTTTTCAACCGCTTCTGAATACTTATTAATATTATTTCTATCTGTCATTAACTTAAGATAATCTTTTTTACTTCGTGAAGTAAGGACTCAACCTGTTCTATTTTTTCCGAAGTCTGTTGTAATAAATTTCTAGTTTCTACTTCTATTACTTTAGGCTTGTTTTGTTGTAGATTTACACTTAAATTATTAATTTCTTCTTTAGTAGGTATCTTTTCTTTAAACGACTTAATATTAGGGGCGTTCATTTCGGATATCAGAAAATTTCGGATCGGGAAAAATGCAACCCGAATCCGATCCGGAAAATTTCGGATCGGACCGGATATCCGGAATTTCAAATCATGCCATCGGGTATCCGAAAACTAAAAAAATTGAAATTTTCAAAGGAAAAGTTCATAAAACATGTTTTCAGATCGGATCGGATCATCAGATATTTAGGATATCCGACCTTGAAAACGGATGTTTCGATCGGATATCCGAAATATCCGGGAAAAATCGAAAAAGTTTTCATGCTTCGGATACTTCCGGATATCCGAAAATAAAAAATTCAATACGTATCCGGTCTGAAATTTTCGGATATCCGATCCGAAATATCTGAAAACAAAAAAGCGGATCGGATATCCGAAAAATCGGATCGGATCGCCCAAATCGGATATTTATGAACACCCCTACTTAATATCCTTACTAAGACTATTAAGCTGTGATTTTAAAAAGTCTTCGTTTGAATTAACTTCTTTAATTAGCTTTCTATTTTCAAATAGGGCTTTCGTTAGTTTTTCTAAAATATCGTGGTAACTATGTTTTTCTAAAATATCGTGGTAACTATGTTGTTCTAAATTTTCTGCTAGACTTATAAGCAAATCTGTTAAAGTATTTAAGTGAGACTGCTCACTATGTAACTTATGTTTAAACGTGTTATTAAAGCGACAAACAAACTTATATTTATCTAAGGATATAATATTTTTGTCTTTGAAATTATACGCAAGATCTAAATAAGCAATAGTTTTGAAATTTTCTTCAATAATTTGAAAACTTATAGCTTTTCAAATCTTTACTTATCTCCTTGTCCTAAATATAATCAAACGTTTTTACCATAAAAACAAGAAATTAGAAAATATAATCTGAGATTTTGTTTTACAAAAAACTTTACCTGTGGGAAGAACCTACTGCATGGAATTGTTCCGGCGACGTACTTTTCCTTTTCCGTCTTTAACAGCACTCAGAGGCCTCGTATTCTTCTTTAAGGTGTAATTCTTTAATAATTAATCTAAGATTAAAGCTCTAAATCTAGCTCTGATACCAAGTAAATCGGTTGATAAAAACCGATTCGGATCTTCAGTGAATCGGTTAATGAAAACCTATTCGGATCTTCCTTTTTTTTGTTGCAGATATCACTACCTTCAAATCTTCAATATACCACCTCCCACGTTCCCACTCATCACTAGGTTTTGGTTTCGTGGCAATTTTTTACCTAGGTTTTTGTAAAACTCAACTTTGATGGTTTTTCCAATGCAAACTTCACTGCTGCTGGCTTTCTTTTGCGAGGGTCGAATGGTGCCTTCATAGCTGGTGCATTTATAATTTGGATACTCCTAGTTACTCCTTTGATAGCAGAAGCTATTACTCTTTGAAATGACTACTTGTTTGCTTTACAATGAGGTTTTTATTAAGTAGAGTTGGAAGGTGACAATCGTCTTGTCGAGAACTCTGTATGCCAAGTACTCTCAGTGATAATCCTAAGGTGATTTATTTGAAGAAAATTTCGTAAATATGTCGTTATTGTGAGTGGCAATTCTTTTAATGAAATCGTTGTTATAAGAGCATCACTAATAATGAACCCAAAAAAAAGGTTCATCATTCTCTCTCCTCCACATCATTTTCACAAACCATTTCCAATTTCACTCTTAACCATGAACCCAAAAATAATGGTTCATCACTCTCTCTCATCCTTTTTTCCTACCCCACCACATTTTCTATCTCTTCAAATAATTATCACAAGTTGTATTGATTTAATGTAAAACCAATTAACGCTAATTAATTGTAATTAACTCTTATAATTATTAATTCATAATTAGTTATTTGTATTATATAATAATTATCGATGACTAATTAATTATCGTAATCTCATTAATTTTTTTTTTTTGAAATTAATTAATATTAGTTGACAAAAAGTAAAAAAGATGCATCCATTCAAAACATATTACATATATCAAATGAAAACAAGACATGGAAATTAAATGCAACAATAAAATAAAAAACTAAAATTGATAAAATTCCATTATTTTAGTTCTCGATCCTACCGTACTTTGCCCATATATGTTCGATCAAATCGTTTTTCAAAGATAAATGAGTTTGTTGATCTTCGATTTGTGCTTTGTGCTGCAAATATGTGTTGATGTCGACAATTCGCTCGTTATGATATTCAAAGCGACCTTCTTGCTCTTCATTGTTTCTGAGCAGAACGACATCGAGATCTCCCTACATCTAACTCGTTCATCTTCAACTATCATGTTGTGCATAATTATGCACGCCAACATAATCTTATGAAGTATTTCGACATCCCAAGCAAGGGATGACATCCGAATAATAGCAAATCGAGCTTGTAGTACTCCAAATGCTCGTTTCACGTCTTTCCTTGCTGCTTCTTGATGTTTTGCAAAGAGTTTGTCTTTAGGAGATTGTGGACTCGTTATGGACTTCACAAAAGTAGCCCATTTCGGATAGATACCATCAGTAAGGTAATATCCTTTGTTATATTGATGCCCATTTACAACGAAATTAACAAATTTGAGCTCGACCTTCTAAAACATCTTCAAACACAGGAGATCTATGAAGCACGTTCAGATCGTTGCAACTTCCCGGCATTCCGAAAAAAGAATGCCAAATCCACAAGTCCCTATCAGCTACGGCTTCAAGCACAAGTGTAGCAACCCCTGCCCTTCCTTGATATTGTCCTTTCCATGCTGTTGGACAATTTTTCCACTCCCAATGCATACAATCGATGCTACCAATCATGCCAGGAAATCCACGTTCTTCTCCAATTCGTAACAGCCTCCTCAGATCGACTTCATTCGGTCGTTTTAAGTACACATTAAAGAATTGATTGATGACACCGTCAACGAATCTCTAAAGCGCCAATCTTGCCGTACTTTCACTAATACGTATGTACTCATCGCAAGCGTCAGAAGCACACCCATAAGCTAATTGTCGTATTGCTGTGGTACACTTTTGCAGTGGCGACAAGCCAAAACGACCGGTGCAATCCCTCTTTTGTTCGAACCAGTCATCATTCCTCACGACTTCATTCATGATACGCTCACAAACATGTTTTTGCATACAAAATCTACGTCGAAACAACCTATTTGAGTAAATTGGATTTTCTGCAAAATAGTCATTGTATAATCTTAAATGACCTTCTTCTCGACCCCTATCAGCCCGAGGTCCAGTACGCCCACCCGGTCTCATTTTAGGAGTGACCGCCGACACAAGGATAGGGAGGTAAGTATGAGTGACATTGTCGATCATGTCATCTACTTCTTGGTTCTCGATATCCTCTTCTAAATCATCGGAAGAAGAAGAAGAAGTTGAACTTATACTAAATTTGTAGGAATTCATTTTAGGTTTGATTTTGGTAGAGGAGATTGTTGTAGAGAATTGTAGGATATCTGATTTTGGTAGAGGAGATTGTTGTAGAGAATTGTGGAACTCTGAACCTGAAATTGTAAGCTAAAGCAAAATTATGTGAAAAGAAATGATAATGGGAAGAGAAGAGAAAACTGAAATTGTGATAAAAGTATAGCAAAATTGGTGTCTATTTATAGAGAATGAAAAAATATGAATTTTGGTATTTTTTATTTTTTTGAATTGTATTTTTTGAAATATTAACGTTACAAAATTTGTAACGTTAATAATCAAAGGGCGAATAGAAACGCGACAAATGGCAGCTTGCAAGGGGACCGCAGCACGCGTCAGTGCCACGTCGCCACGCGTCAGCTGCTGCTCCCCTTTTTGTCGTTTTTCGCGCTTCTCCAGCAAATCCCAGCGCGACACGTGGCGATCCTTTTTTTTTTTTTCGATTTCCTTCTCCTGCAGCTCGCCAACGTGGATTGTTTTTTTGCCATGAATTTGGCTCACGAACCATTCGGAATTCCGAATGGTTTTGCCTCGATTCATGTCTGAACCTTTATCCCATTCATCATTAAGACAAAAATTAATGGTTCAAGCTTATGAACCATTATTTTGTTCATCATTAACAATGCTCTAAGTAGCAACTTTGCTTAGGTAAATCGTTACTCCCCGTAGTGATTTCTAACTTGATGTTACTACTTTTGGTTGCAACTTTTTTTTTAACCAAAAAAAATATGCAAAGTCTTACCCAAGCCTAAATGGTCAATAATATCGTAAATAAGTTTCATTCCAATGCATTACATAAAAAAAAAAAAATTCCAATGCAGATGGATTCAATTTATTTTATTTATTCAAGAAAATTTCGTCAAAGTACCATCTACCATGACAAATTTCGAAAAAAAAACAAAAACAAAAATCAGAAATCAGTGACCATTTGACCAACCCACAAGATGCTTTTCTTGCGGGCCCCACCAACCTTTATACCAACTTTCCCTTATCCAAATTCATTATCGTGCGCACGACTCAACCATCTCTCCCTGCGCAAATTAGCACACTTGCACATCATTCTTTCCTCGGACACCCTAAACCCTCGAACTCCCCTTCTTCTCTCCGTCGCTCTTTCTTTCTCTCTCCTCCTAAACTTTCAAACTCACTTTCTCTCTCCTCTTTCTGCACTAAAATGGTGGGAAATCAATACCAGTATCACCATTGGATTGACAGAGGAGATCTTTTAAAGGCCAATGCTCGCTTCTTGCAGCTTCAGCTCCGTCAACGCTTCCGCGTCGCCGTCGATCGCCATTTTTATCGTCGCCGCGATTCTCTCTCCTCAGCCGTCGATGGCCGCGTTTCTTCCGTCGTTAAGCGTTGGTTCCACCGGATTCGCGATTTCCGTCGCCAATCTCTCACTTCTTCTACCTCCGATTCTACATCTTCCGCATTCTCCCGCTTAAAACGAGGTAACCTACTTTTTGTAACTCGAAAAATCTTTCAACGTTCCGATTTTCTGAGATCATGTATGCATCAATGTCAAGATAGTTCCATTGTATTATAATGGCGGTGAATTGATGTTAATTTATAAGCGGATCATTTTTCTAGTTGATGCTTTTATCTTTTTTGTTATAACGTTAATTCGCATGGAATTGTTGCTGTTGATGATCTATAAAGTAAATTATTGCGTAATTGCGCGCGTAACGTATAATTAACTAGAGTGCTTCAATTCATGTAATCCTTTCAATATATGAGATGCGTTTATGGAAGATTTATGAGTTGAGGTAATATATTGAATGATACTTATTTGATGATCCAGTACAAGTAGATGAGTGTTGTCTTGATTCTTGTTTTTTTCAAAAAAAAAGTTTTGTTGTAATGTTGCCGTTGATGATCTATGAAGTGAAATGTAACTCGTATTACGCGCATAATGCAACAATTAGTCATTAGATGCTTTTAATCATGTAGTACTATTAGTTGTTGTATAAAGTTAATACCGTTTATGAGTTAGATTATGTATAGATTTATGGGGTGAGGTAATAAATTGAATCATACTGGTATGTGATTCTGGAGACCTAGATTGCTTAATGAATTACTCCTGTTTGTAGGTAGATAATGTGTTGATCCCGAGTGAACCTCCTAATTGTATGTTTAGCAACCGTTAAGTTACTAATTTTCTAGTCTGTTTTTTTGGGGGGGGGGGGATAATTGATTGCAGATATGAGATTGGGGATGGATGTTATTTATATGTAATGGATGTTAATTTTGTGAAACTTTTCAATTTATGCAGTTAAGAGGGATATATATGCTGAAGAAGAGTCAGCTATCACCCGCATGCTTCAAGCTGTGGCAGTACCTGTTCTTGGGAATGTTTGCCATGTATTTATGCATGGACTCAACCGTGTCCAGGTATTTGAGCTAACCTGGATCATGATTGTGTTTTATGTTCTTCTGTTCATTGAAAATTGATCCCTTTTCAATTAACAGGTTTATGGTGCAGAAAAGTTACTTAATGCTGTGCAGCATAAATCTAAAGACAAGCCTTTAATAACAGTGAGTACTTTATGCCTATTCTCTCTTTACTGCGTTGTCTATTTTCCGCCATCATGTGAGTGTTTCTCCATGAGTGGCATCTGTGACATTGTTTCTGAGGTGGTTGTATGTTATAGATGTGTGCGTTTGTTTGCATTATGGTCTTTTATTTAGGTTGATTTAGTTGATTTGATTTTCTATGAAGATATACTTTTCTAGGACAAACTTTGCACTTGGATATAGGGTTGTTTCTCTCCCATTCAGGGTTTTAAACTGTTGTATTGCCTAGATCATGGTATTGCGGTGTCGTGAAAGGCTACTATTTCCGTGACATGTATTCTATATCTATTGCATCAGCCTGTCATTGGCCCATGGTGGTTTTATATTGATTGTACTCAGTGTACTTGCTCTGGCTTGGTTTTATAAGTCTATCAGTTGATTGGTAAGTCACATACGATTCAGAAAAGTTTGGCTTGGTAGGCTGAAAAATCTATATTTACACCGCGCATCAGCCGCGAGTAAAAGTATGCATTCTACCTTGTTTGTTAGTGCACATAAAGATTTGTTCAAGCAAGATAATGGTATATACTCTCATAGTGGGATAGGGCTCATTATGAATGGGAAAAAAAATCCTACATGCTATGGCCTTAAACTGCTTGTCTGCTTGTGCATTGCAGGTTAGTAATCATGTTGCTTCAATGGATGATCCACTTGTTATTGCGTCATTACTCCCTCCACATGTTCTCATGGATGCTCAAAACTTAAGATGGACCCTTTGTGCAACTGATCGATGTTTTAAAAATCCTGTCACTTCTGCATTCTTCCGGTCTCTAAAGGTTTTGCCTGTCTCACGGGGTGATGGGATTTATCAGAAGGTATGCCAGATTCGTAATAGTAACTTATTTAGTAACTATGATGTACATTGTATGAGTAATATTGATATGCCAGATTCATAGTAACTTATTTGGTAACTATGATGTACATTGTATGAGTAATATTGATATGCCATCATGCTTCAACTGTTGTCTCATTGTATCTTGTGGCCTTGCCTGCTTCAGGGGCTGGACATGGCTATTTCTAAACTAAATAATGGCGGTTGGGTCCACATCTTCCCTGAAGGTAGCCGTTCACGAAATGGTGGCAGAACTATTGGGACCGCCAAGAGGGGTGTTGGAAGGTAAGATGCTTATGGCACTTGTTTATATAGTTTAGATATTCTGATGCATATTGCTGTGAGAAATCTTCAATTTACCCCCCTCCCTCAAGACGAAAAGGCAATTGTAAGAAAGTAGTTTACAAACATATAACAAAGTAGAAAAGACTTTGGTCACTAGTTAGGAAGAAAGATCAGAGAGAAGTGGAGAAGCATGATGACTAAACATCGGGAGATAATAAAATTTGTTTTTCTAAACTTAAGAGGCATAATTCATCTTGCTCTCGTCGCTTTTTTATGTTTTCTTATTCCACTCTTTTTTATAGAGATGGGGGCGTTTGGTTGAGAGAGTTTTGGGGTAAAAAGAGAGGTTTGAGATGAATAGTGAGGTCTGAGTAGTCCAAACCTCTAATGGGAGAGTGTTTGATTGAGAGAGGTTTGAGCCCAAAAGGCTAATGTTGAGAAAGCTACTAGTAGGAGCTTTTTAGAAGAGAGGTTTATGAATTTAGTTGTGTAATGTCTAATATATCCTAAAGTTGGCCAAATTTACTATCCTTTACCAAAAAAAACCTCCACCAATAAATTATTCCAATATTCTTATGGGTCATTTCACCTAATAAAGTACCAATCAACTAACAACTACTCCCTCCGGTCTTTATTAGTTTACCTGTATTCCTTTTTGGGATGTCTCTTATTAGTTTACCCATTTCTTTTGTTTCTATTTTTGGGATGGGACCACTAACTTTCCATTACACATACATTCAACTTTAATATAAAATAATAGTTTTTCTTTCTTTCTATGTCCCACAACATTGTTTCTCCTAAAACTCTATGCAAAATAAACGGGTAAACTAATAAAGACCGGAGGGAGTATTTACCAAACACTTTACACAAACTGCTAATCAAACAAGCTTAAAGCTAACAGCTAACCTTTAATTGCCAAAAAAGGCCATACTCTTTTGTTTTGGGCTCGAATAAGGATGTGCTTTTTATACATAATACTTTTGAGCGCCTTCCTTCTTCAGGTTTTTCACTAGTATGTTTCCGTGCTTTTGTGTGTGTTCATACGTTTTTGCTTTGCCTTTACAGGTTAGTCCTGGATGCCGACAAAACTCCGATTGTGGTCCCATTTGTGCATACTGGAATGCAAGAAATTATGCCTCTTGGAGCCAGCTTCCCGAGGATTGGCAAGACAGTAAGTCAAAACTTTACATCTTCTCAGTTTCTGGCATGCATTACTTAGGATGCTATTTAGCCACTGCTTTTACACAAAATAATAATATTTCTTTGATGGTTAAGGTATTAAACTACCACTGTATATGTTACCTCGTGCCGAAAATTTATGCAACTGATGGAGTGCAATCTCATCACCTCAAGGCGTTGATTTTATGCAACTGACTTTTTGCTAATCTTTCTGCTGACGTTTATATTTTCGACACATGGAATTTGTAGGTGACAGTACTTATTGGTGATCCTGTGGAGTTTGAGGATCTGCTCAACTCTGAAGGAACAGGGCTTGCGTCGAGGGGAAACTTATATGATGCTGTGTCTGCACGAGTAGGTCAGCGACTGAACGAGTTAAAAGTCCAGGTAGACGAGTTGGCTCTCGAGAAACCGAGTAAAATGAAAGAATATGCCTTAAAGGGCATTGACCGAGCTGCTGAGATCTTACAGCAGCTTGATTGGGAATCATTTGGCATGAGTAATTATATAACATATCCTGATGACTCTCATATATCTGAATCAGAAAGGCAAAATGAAGAAGTGGTTCTCTCACATCAAGTGGAGTCTGTTACAAATTGTAGCAATAGGACAGGGATTACTGATGGTATTTTGTCAAGAATCCAGAGCTTCATGAATTCCTCGGAGTGTATGGGTTTTGCAGCAAGAGGCGCATTGCTGAATCAGTTAAATCATGGACCCAGAGATTATCGGCAGTTGAATCCCTTGAGGGCATGGAAACAGTATCTGGAAGCTAGTTATGGTGCGAGAGTGCATTTATGCTAGCACTATGTAGTTTAAGTCGAATCTAACAGCATCTGTCTTCAGCAATGGCAATTTTTTCTTTGAGCTGGCTTGGCCCTCTCTTCAAAAGGGTGTTACATCATCAGAGTGTCTTATAAGCCTAAAAAAATGTACAGAGAAAGGATATTCACTAATGTTGTATGATAAATGTATATATGAACTAATTACTTTCATTCTTGAGAGCAATGGTTGTCCAAGTTGGTGAAAAGAATCGATGTTGAAAATTCTCAAAGCAAAACTCTGTTTCTCCTCCAGTTCTTTGTCTGGGGACACAACACAAAATTCGGACAGTTAAAAGAAACTGGGCGGCGGTTATAGACACAATTGTGCGATGGTGGCACAAGCTTCTGTTGCAGTGCTCAATTGGCAGAGGATATGGTTATACTCGTGCTGTCGTGCGACAGTGTTACTTTAAGCTGGGATTGCAGTTGGCTCAAATGGTGAGAGGGTATAGCCGTATAGGTATAAAACTCATGTGGATGGGAGATGGAGTAGGCGAAAAAACGAGAGGGAAATGACGGAATTGGATTTTGTAAATGAACCAAACACATAAGGAAACTAGGAAAGTGAAGGGATTTTGGTTCAAAAATTAAACAAAAATCTAAATGATAATGTAAATGAAATCATACATCTCAATTGCACACAATTCTTTTAATCTCAAAGCTAAACAAAAATAAAATTATTTTACACTTTATTTTAATAAAATTAATCTCGGTATATGAAATGATTTGAGAAATCTCCATGACAAATAACATATCTTTTCTCCATGACAATGTCAACTGTCTTCCCCCAATATTAAGGTTCGACACACTTTAGTTGTGCATAGTCCGAGGTGACAAACGGATCATACGGGTTGGGTACGAGACGGGCCATAATCGGATCAACTTTAAGCCCAATCTACTTTCGGGTACGGGTCAGCCTTGGGTCCATTAAATTTCGAGCCCCATCGGTTCGGGCTAAATCAGTTCGTGATAGGTCGGGTCGGATTTAAATCGGGTTTAAAATCTAGCAAATAAATAAAACACGTATAAGACTAATAAAACTAAGTGAAATGATTAATGGAAAGTGGCTAAGTCATACTCCCTCCGGTCTTTATTAGTTTACCCGTATTTCTTTTTGGAATGTCCCTTATTAGTTTACCCGTTTCTTTTGTTACCACTAACTTTTCATGACACATACATTCAACTCTAATATAAATTAATCTTCTCACTTTCTTTCTATGTCCCACAACATTATTTCTCCTAAAACTTTGTGCAAAAGAAACGGGTAAACTAATAAAGACCGGAGGGAGTATATAGTATTTCATGACAATTTTTGTCCTTATATTTGTTTAAAAATTAACTAATATGACAACTTTTCGGGTCGGGTCATCATTATCGGGTCGGTCACTTTCGCTTCGGTTATGATCGGTTTATTTCCCTGTCGTGTTGTTTCGGGTTTCAGTTACATATGGAGTCATTATTTTCGGGGTGGGTGCGGGTCTCGATTCTGGTATTCGGTTCGGCCAACGGGAACATGTCTGTTTGCCAGCTATACGCATAGTTACCAACACACTTTGACAATTAATATTTTTTCATTATCCAAAAGCAAAAACTATAAAAAAAATTGATATTTTGTATACACGGATTAAGACTAATCCAACAATATTTTTTTTATAATAACAATTTTTATTACATAAATACAATGTGGTCAAAGAAAGTATATGGATAGTAAGAAAAAAAATCAAAGTGTGAACTATTATGGAATGGAAGGAGTAACATATACAATTGGGAGAATGTATTTTTTTCACTAAACTACATAACAAATATATATATAGAAAGATGAAATTAACAACAAATTTACCATTGTTTTTACAATTCAAACTATACTTCAAAATAACATTCATATATCATATGCTTATATTTGTTTGTTCATTTAGTTTAAAGTATTATCAAATTTGAAATAATTAAATAAATTATTAGTAGGAGTAACCTTCATAAGACATTAGACTATTAGAGAATGAGTTTTACTCCTACCTGATTTAAAACTCCATCATTTGAAGTTTTCAACTTGTCAATACACAACTTTAACAAAAGAAATCTGTAACTAATATTTCTAGTAAAATAACTAATTAATTAATATTTGAAAAAATTGATTATAATAATCCACCCTTTAGGCGGTTTGATGAACTTAATCCCACCTATTGATTATTATTTAATTAGATAAGTTTCTTGTTCTAAGTCGTTCTATTTAATTAATCAATTTTAATTCTAATTAACTTAACTAAAACTAATTTCACTGATTAACCACCAACCACAACACCACCACTGCCAACCACCATTTCGCCCCACACAACCACCACCACCAACAACCACCCCAAACAACCACACTACTACCGACCACTATCAAACCTCTCCACAATTTGATCCCCACCACTTCAACTACCCCCAAATATTCACAACCACCGACCCCATCATAACACTACCCTACCCCACCACTGCAACCACCACTATTTACCCACAACTGAAATCACTACCAAAACCACGTACGACCCACAATCCCACCCATAACCCACGCACAACCACCCTAACAACGACAACTACCCACCTAAGACGACCACACAAATACACAATAATCACGAGAACCACAACAACCCCCCACTCACGACCACAACGACCAATCCAGCAACCACAACCCAAACCACGACCTACACAACCCACATTTAGGTAAGAGAGAAAAAGGTAGGAGGAGAGATGATAAAGGAAGGAAGAGATGATTAGAGAAGGAAGACAAAAAGAAGTAAGAGAAAGAAAAAAGGAAAAAAAATAACAAAACAAAATAATATAACTTGAGTAGGTTACCGTTCTCACGGATCAAAATGACAGCAGGTCATGCTAAAAGGTTGAATTATTAAAATATAATCAATAGATGGGATTAAGTTTAAGTTCAACGAACCAGTCAAATGTTGAATTAGTAGAATTAATTTTTCCTTACTATTTTAAATGTACATATCAAATAAATCTAACAAATTGCACACGACTATATTTTCCCTTGCCATTGACATCACAAAAGATGGATAAAGAATAGTGGGTTGAATTCGAATACTATAAACGTCCAAAATCCAAACAATGCAATAAATGAAATCTTAGTTTTCATTAATTTCCAAAATAGAATGTTACTACTAAATTTCAAAATTGAAACGGACAAAACGAAGACCCATCCTAGTTGACGCAATAATTAAAAAGTTTCCTATAGAGTGTCGCTAATTCTGCGCTGAAATCATTTCAAACCACGTTACCTTCCCTTGAACACACAGAGCCTTCAAAAACTTCAAACCAACGACACCTTCTAAATTTGGAGAGAGAAAATTCGAGAAGAGAGAGAAATAAACCACAACTTCCATGGCAGACGATGAAGAAGTTTCATCAGAAGCAGAGCAACTTAGCGATAAGCAGAAGATTGAAATTGCTAAATGGTTTCTCTTGAATTCTCCCGCCGGCGAAATTCAATACGTTTTCAAAGGTTTCAATTTACTTTTTTCGCATTTTCTCTCTCCAATTTTGGCGTCGTTTCTTCTTTTTCTTCGTTGTTTTTTCGACATTTGTTTAAACTAATTTGCATTTTTTCAATTTTGCATTGTGTTTTGTTATACTCAACAGATTTGAGGACGATTTTGAAGGATGATAATGTGCATAATTTGGCTGCTTTGGAGGCGTTTCCTCAGTACAATAAATCTCATATGATTTGTCTTGAACTTCCTGATAGAAGTAGTGATGTAAGTTTCTTCTCGACGTTTTTGAGCTATGAACTTTATTTATGATATCATGGATGAAATATGTGTTGATTTTAGGGTTTATGAGTAATAATGTGGAGCGTTATGTCTGCATTGTGGAGAATGCGCCAAATTTGTGGTGTTATGGCATGGTGTTGCTAAATTTAACAATTTTACACAAACACAAACGCTAGTTCTTACTTTAATTGGTTAGATTGAAAGTGATTTACAACACAGGACCACTCATCTTAGAGGGTCCAAAAATTAGAAGTCCATCAGATTTGATATTGTCTAACTTCAATACTTTAGGTGTTGGAAAAAAACAATCTTAATATGATAACATTATTGAATAGACTTATTTTAAGGTCCCAATTTTATATTTATGGTAGGGATACAATATGTTTAAGACGACCCTGGTTCAATTAAATTGACTTTTGATTTGCTGAGTGACATTTTGTGTCATGAATGTGAAATGTTGTACTAGGTAACAAATTGGATCAACATTATTAAACTATTTCCTTTTTTATTGATTGTTCCAATCTTTCCTTTTTAGTGCTTTTTCAGATGAAGATGTTACTTCTTACTTAGTCTAGGCTATGATACTTGTATATGTACAATGCCTAGTAATGGTCTTCGAAAGTTAACTAGATATTGGAAGATTTAATGTATTGATATGAGATGCGCGCTTGTCATGTGTATGAATTATGACCTCTTGATTTTGTTTCAGGTGATAATTACTTCATTCAGTGAGGTTGCTGAGAATGAGTATCTTGATCCTAGGACGGCCCAAGTTGCTATAGTGGATCATGTCAAACAAGTGAGTCTTTTCTGTCTTTGGCTATTCCTTTTTTGTCTCTGCTTTGAATATACAGTCTATATAATTATATATACAGGTCTTGATGGTTTTTGTCTAATAAAATCTTTATATTTTATGCCTTACATTTAAGAGTAAGGATCAAGAAAGAAAATTCATATCTCTAGTAGGAACTGCTTGGACATTTTGGGGGTCATCTATTGTCAGTTTCCTCTGTATCTGTAAATGATGAAACTTTGACAAGAATTAAGTACTTGCTCTCTATCTATTATACCTTCATCTGTTCTGTAACTGGCTAGCTTGCTGAAATATTTTTCTATTTGCTTTATGGTTTACTATGACCATGCCTTGTGAAACTTTTCGCTTGTTTATGACTATTAGGACCCTCCCTTCTTCTCTTACTTTTTTTTGGTTGAAAGAGAGGGGGGGGAAGGTTTTGTGATTGGGCTATATCATAATCCAATCTGAAGTAGTCTTCAATATCACAAGACTGGATATTATTTTCATATATGTTGAGATTTGTAAATTTGGGATCATCATATTGACTTGCTAATCTAAATTGATTCAGGCTTGTACAGAGGCGAGACCGGCTAGTGATGAGGAACTTCCATCTTCCTACATTGAGGAATTCAGGTGGGTTTATGCTTTGGTAGTTTATGATGATGTGCTCTGGAGTATAAATTTTTACTTAAATCTAGAACTCTGTTATTAGTTTAACCGTTGGTGATCAAAGTAGTCTTCTGTTATTGGTTTAATTTCTTATTATATCATTGTTTTTAGACTAATGCTACTTGCCACCTCCTGAAACTTCCATTTTAGCTAAATCTGATGAATAAGCTGTAAGCATGATTGATTTGCTTAACTTGATTTTTCCTTTCGTGTGCAAGATAATATATTGTAGATTGTTCTTGTGCGGACTAAGTTCATTATCTGATGTTCTATTCTCAATTTCAGTTTTGACAACTATGACAAGCAAGAGTTGCTTTTCCTGATTTCTGGTTTGGTTAATGTGTATTGTACAACACCTCTCATTATTGCTCTCTTATATCCAGTGCTCTTGATCTGTGGTTCAATCTTGTGTTGCAGATGTGCTTTGGATGCTGATATTATGAAATATGTTAGTGAAGCTTATCCAAAAGGTGTATGTGCAGTTTATTGTGTAAAGGGAAAAGATGTGGAAGAGCCTGGATCTGATTTTGAGTTTGTTGTTGTGATTTCTGCCTCCAGGCTGAGTCCCCAAAATTTCTGGTGAGTTCTTCCGCACTTACTGTCGTGAAGAGCTACTATTCTCAGTCTGCATGTCAGGCTTTACTCATTTATTATCCTATTTACTACTCCGTCCTAATCTTTTTAATGGTTACACTTTGAGTTTGACACTATTCACAAATTTATGTCTGACTATCATTTGTGATTAATGGGTAAAGAAAAATATAGTCATGTGAGATCTTGTTTGATTTGTCTCGATATGTAATTTTAGAAATATCAACTTTTTATAATTTTTACAAATGTAAATTTAGAAATATTAATGTTCAAACATTTACATTGGCAAGCGTGAAAAGGTTAAGTGTAACTATTAAAAGGAAACGGAGGAAGTAGTTGCTAACTGCAACACCACTACATGTAGAGCATACTGACTCTATGCTAAGTTCATGGTTGGAACTTGGACATGTATGCAAGCATATAACTATATATATAGAGCATGTATCATGCTCTACCCTGTTAAGATTCTTTTAAAGATAAACATCAATTTGTGTATCGTGTGAAATGACATTTTCTTTATCTTTAATGTGTGCAAAGCCATTATCGACCTTGCTCTTGAAGTTCATTTTACACTCCCCCTTGTGTATCAGATAGCTTGTAACACCCTTGTTACTCAGCATCCCCTGTCAATCACTAAATAATTGAACCCAATTGATCATTATTACTTCCTAAAGAAGAAGTCAACTTGCATAATGGAGAAGTTATTTAGTTCGGCAAAGATTTATTTTGCATTATAGATAGGCTGGGATGAGAAGTCTTCTGCAAGTTTTTTTATTTTTTTTATTTTGTGATTCATATTTGCTTATGAGGAATGATTATGTTAGACTTGTTCCAAGGTGTTCAATATTTTTCAAAAATTTATCTCTATCAATGGTGATCATGTCGGAACTTGATAGAATATGGCTGCCAATGTTTTTCCTAGTGTACAAAATTAGGTTGGATGAAGACTACTAATACCCATTTTAGTTAGGTGATCATTTGCTAATCAATAGTAACCAGTGTGGTTTGTACATGTTTAGGCTTGTTATGCACTTATACTTTTATGTTAGGGACAAAGCCTCACAAGGTCTAACTATAGTATTATGGGTTCAAACACTCCTATTGAATCCACCTAAAGCATACCAATAGAGTATTACTTATTAGGGATTGCATGCCACAATAGTAGATGCCATCTAGATAGGAGAGAAATGTTTCTCTCCATATGAATCATGAACTCCGCTAATAGTTTATTTGAAACCTTGGTACAACAATTCTATTCTATATACTGTAATAACCATGTGATGAGGACTCGTATCTTTGTCTTGAGATTAGCATATGATACAATGGTCTAGAATTTGGATTACAGACTATAAATGGTAGCCATAATTACTAATTGGTAGAAACCACCATATATCTGTATGGTCACATGACTTAGTTAATTGGTCTTCCCTCCCTTTTCTGGGAAGAAGGTTATAGTTGGTTCAAATAGGATTGAAAGCCTAATTCTTGTAAATTCTAGCTGCGCATCCTTATGTGGCTGCCTGATCCTATAATTACTTAATCTGCACATATTCACTAGATGAAATGTAGTTACATGATTAATGAAACTAAGACTTCCCCACCCTGGATCGGTTCCCATAAGTTTACTGGATTGTTTTTGTTTTAATTGTTTATGTTTTTCATATATGGTAAACGCTAAACAATTGTAGGAACAAGAGGACTTTATAAATTCGTAAACTTTTTTTATTTAAGTAAACAAGCTAGGAGGAGAAAGTCAGTTTGTAAACATTGTTAGCTCAAGATTCAAGAAGATAGTTTTATCGAGAATGTACTCTTTATTTACACTTCTTTCATGTAATTTTAGGAGGGTTATAGACAAGGTAAATAGAAAAATCAATTTAAATGCTTTAAAGACTTGATGATCAAATTACTTTTCTTACAAGTGTTTAGATTATTCTTACTCAATTCGTCTATTTGCTTTGTCTATCATCCTCCTAAAACTGCGTACCAAGGAGCTTGGTTGCAAATATTTTGAAGTTGAGGAAGTATAATTCATACGTCAAAATGACCTATAATATAGTTTGTTGATTTAAAAAATTAAGAATAATATTACCCCTAAATACAAGTGTAGAATCACTCAATTGAGATTTGTTAACAATTTTAAGCGTTTACTATTCAGAATTTGCTAAAGTCAGAGTGCTTGAAATGTTGCCATAATTTGGCCCAAAATAAAGTGTCGAAGTGTGAATTCCCATGTCAGAGTGTCTAAAATTCGACTCAGGTACTTGAGGTAAAATGATTAAATGAAGAGTCCGAGTAACACAGGATGGATGAGAAATCGACATTCTTAAATGGTACTTATATTACAAGAGCAAGTTTATTTTTAAGCAGCCACTAAACTTTGCGAGGACAAGAGATTGAAACAAGCTTGAATTAAAGGCACTTATCTTAGTAATTTTGGAACATTATTCTTTAAAATACCTTATGCTGTTGAGCACTTAGTCGATGGTTGTTAAGACTTGTTTCTAGTTTATAGCATTACACCATTATAAAAGCAATACTTTGATGTAAGGAAAATATTTGCCCAGTTGCCCCTAAAAGATTACCCCATTTTCCATCTTGGTTTGTCCTTGTAATTTTTTCCATTTCCTTTTAATATGTTTCCGGTTGCCCACACAATCTCTTTCTACTTTTCTCCTTCCCCGCATGCCAAAGAATAAAATTGCCTACCTACCCAATACAAATTGAAAGAATAGTAATGGGACAATCTTCTAGGGATGGAGGGAGTACATGGAATAATTGTATGATTGGAAATAAGGAGTTGTCTATAATATGTAGATGAATCAGTGTAAAAAAAGTCTATTTTGGGTACATATGTTTGTGATTTGTAATGCTTTGGTCTATCACGAAATTTGTTAAGCATGAACTCTCAAAGAAAAGGTACAAAGTTCATATAAAGTAGAAAATTTGCAACATAAAAGAATGGCATGTTAATTTTCTCTCTTCACACAAGAACTTCCATCAATTTATGGGATATGGTTGTGGCATGTTCTGTCTAGTCGTTACAAGTTAGAACTTGCCTTGAAGTTACTGAACAAAAATAAATGCTGTAGGACTTCCTTGAGCCCATATGAAGGGTGTATTTCCTGGTAAGAATCATTGAAACTCCCTTCAACTTGGGCAATCTAGACAAGCTAAGTGATCATTGGCACTATTAACTTGGCACGGATTTCAATGATGGTTTCTGAAACGGATTTAGATAGGCGTGATATTACAGAGAATCGGAGGAAACGTTTTTTTGGAATACTTGAGCAATAATGGGATTTATCAGTCATTCTAGGTATGAGGGCTTGTTATGTTTAAACCTCCCTTATAAATCCTCTGTGCAAGATATAAAGATCAAATAACTTTATGGGAGTAGCGACTTGTTATTGTGCTAGTTTCTGCTACATATAATTGTATCCTGGGTTGCTCGACTCTTTACTTGGTCCTTTACTGAAATCGGATTTATTTATATAACTTGTTTTCTCCAGCTGATCTCATCTTTTTCTAAATTTCTCATGTATTACCCAGCAATGGAAGTTGGAGATCAATATGGAATATTGAGTTCAATGATGAGGATCAAATGGTGGAAATTAAAGGCAGATTACAGGTAGGTTGCAGTGATCAGATATGTGATTTTGGAAAATTTTGATTATGCTCTGTTATATGGAAGAACAATTCGAAAGGGAAATCTTGAAGTCTGTTCACCTTTTGGGTTCTTTCTATTCATACATTTCCTTAACTTGTATAGGTGGGGGCACATTACTTTGAGGAGGGAAATGTGCAGTTAGATGCAAATCATGAATGCAGAGATTCAACTCTACTTCAGGTGCATAAAGTCTAAACTAAAGAAATTTATAACTTTTTATCGCATAATGTAATAATATCTTGCCAAGGCAATTTTGTTTTGTGCTTAGCCAGGTAAATGGTGTTCTTGTCATTTGTGGATGAGAATCTTCACAATCTAGGATTCTTGCTAATGATCTTTTTTTCAGTTTAACAGAAGCTGCCCACAACATGACGGGTTTACACTTCCCTTAAAAGTTTATTAACTTGTTTGGTTGTCCCGTTTGCAACTTTATAACTGATGAGATGATTTAGCTAAGTTACACTCTTAGTTCTATCCTGTTGAGCAATCTCCCTAGTAAGAATTGCTTTGTATTACTTCTTTGTAATGAATGTGTGATCTTAGTTGCGACATATTAGTCTTGGTCAAAATACACTACTAAAAAGTTAGGAACTCAATTTAGTTAAGTATACTATAAAAAAGAATTTGCTGGCAGTTTACCATTGCATTTGGAAAATTATCTTTTCCGATCTGTCAACTTTGACAAGTGTATGCAGACCATGGTTTTAAATCTTGGATTCTGTTGAGATCGTGGTAACAGTTCAGAACCATTTTCGCCAGCAATGTGAAAGTTTTGCAGCTATTGGAGCCTAATATCTGGGTCAGGATAAGCTCAAAACCTCTAAAATGTGGCCGTGATGTGATGATGCGGCCGAGATTTAATACCATGAAGCATGGAAACTGAAATAGAAATTGTTGCTGAAGATTTTAGGTGCTCAACACTAACAGCGTGTTTGGTATTTAAGATGATTGAGAAAGATAACAACCGTAGGGAAAAGAAAGAGAAGGAATGAGCAGCTTCATGATTTCATCATTTGGTAGGGAAAAAAGAGAAGGAATGAGCAGCTTCGTGATTTCGTTTTGGTTTATTGAGTTGGAATCGAGTGGCATCTTTTTTTCGAATAGCTGGTTAGAACTGATTTGAGAGGCATCTTTTTTCCGATTAGCTGGTTAGAACCTATGTTACTCATACATGGATTAAGTGTTTACTCGGATATGGGTGTCTAAGCGTCCGACTCGACTATTTTGTAGAAAAAAGTCAAGTTTTCAGTTTAACATAAAGTATCCAAGTGAAGTATCGTGTCAGACACGACACGGCACCCAGTTTTTGAGGTAAATGAAAGTGTCGGAGTAACATAGGTTAGAACGAGGCATCGTTCTTCCGATTAGCTGGCTAGAAGCCTAGAACTGATTTGAGAGGCATTCATGTCATTGCTTCTTTTCCATCCCAAATTTACTGATTTGGTTGTATATTAAAGTAGCATGTGCTTAAAGAAACCTGTCCTGTCAATGCCATTTTATTCCTGCCCAGTCCTATGCTCAAATTTGAACAAAATTGGGGATCCTTTTCCTGTCATTTTCTTTTCTTTCCTACTAAATGCTGTTATTTGAACCACCTATAAAGATCTGCCTCTTTTCAATAGTTTGTCATAATTATGGCTTGTCTTTGGTCGGCAGCCTTTCCACATAGTTATTCAGCAAGGAAACCAGTTTTATGGTACAACAAGATTACAGAGTTTACAGGTTGTTTGAACTTAGTAGGGTTGTCTTTTGTGACAACTAAGGTGCTATGCTCATGTTTTCCCCTTTTTTCTAAACTTTTTATCATTAATAGAGGCTGAATTCTGCAATGTAAATTATGCATATCTCCATCATATATTCTGTACATTTCATATTCTTCATAAACTTACACCAGCAGTATAAAGGAGTCTTTGCCCAGCACTAACTGTTATTCTGCTTGTTTCCCACATGGGCATTCATGAGTGGAGTTGGCTGCATAGGTTGTGTGTACAAATCGTTTCCTCTCCCTTTTCCTTCGCAAGAAGTAACAAGTCTATTCTGAGAATATATGCAACCATAGTTTATCTATTTGATCTATTACTCCTCAACGCTTCCATTAAACTGTTTTGTCCTGGGTAATTGTTGTTTATGTTTCAGAACCCAGAAGATTCAGCCTTAGCCATAACCAACATCATTCGGCAGCAGGAAACAGAGTACTTAGCATCTCTTGAGGTACTGCTTAATTGATTATAGTATATTGTAATTTACAACATTGAGCATCTGGATGAAAGTAGAATGTGAAAGGGAGGAAGATATATTTGTATAACCAGATGATAGTAAAGGGGAGAATGGTTCCTATTCTTTCAGACGTCTTCAAATCTTTAGCGATTTAAGTCTCTTTTCATTGCTCTCCTGCTGTCCTTGCTATAGCAATGAAATCAGAATTCCTCTCTTTCCATACCACTTTTGTAATAATTATCGACTTGAGGTAAATTTTGGTTGACTTATGTATAGTTTCTGATTTTCTGTATCCTCTGTCGATTACTTTCCATTTGCAGGCTTCCTACTCAAAGCTGCCAGACACCACTTTTAAGGTACTTTCTATCCAAGGCTCTTGCTGTTATTGGTTCGCTAATTATCTACTCTAGCAAATTTTGAAACATCTTGATACTAGCTTAAAACTGTATTTTCGCAGTAATCAGCCCTTCAAATCAGAAATTAAATCATGACAAATAGTTTAAAGAATGATCCACAGAAGTTCAGAGATGTACTTGAAAAAGTAATATATATTTCCAATGTAAAATGTTTGATGTGATCTTAATGTCATGGTGATGGGAGGACCTTTGAGGAAAATAAGTCATGCCTAAAAGTTCAAAACACGGTCCATAAAGTTTCAGAGATATACTTCAAAAAGTCAAAAATATATTTTCAATGTAAGACTTTTGATGTGATCTTGATATCATGGTGATGGCAGGATCTTCGAAGAAAACTACCTGTTACTCGTACTTTGTTTCCTTGGCACAGCACTATGCAATTCAGCCTAACAAGAGATATCGCAAAGGAACTTACCATTCGGAAGTGAGCAATGCCAAGGCTGTCCCAGTATATAATTCCTCGGTCTTTGTGAATGAGTTTGAGCTTTTAGAGTTAGATTTCCCTCCCTCTGTAACCTAATTTTTCACTCTTAAGGTTCATCAATTGTTTGATGACACTACATTTACTTGTTTCAATTTTGGTTTTGATGTAAAAGTGTATAGTTGATAGATTGAATGCCATATGTTTATGCGAAAAGAGTGAAACTTGTGTATGCTTGGCAAAACATTCAATATGAAGGTAGACGGCTCAAGGAAGAAACTTGTTCCTAAAATCTGTAAAAGTCTAGGTGATCTGTGTAAATCCTCAGTTGCTGAGAAGTTAAATCTGAGATAATTGTGACTTCTTAACGTCTCTATTTCGATCTCATTCTAAGTCTACCTAATAAGCAAATATATCTTTTAGTTTTACGTCTTTTTTAATACTTCCTTTGTTTTTTTTATGCAATATTTGCCTTTTTGATTAATGGATCAAAATAATCAAATGTTGTACTTATCTAGAAAAACAGAGGTAGTAGTGCAACTTTGTAAAGTTGGGTTGTATTTTTTAAAACTAGGAGTATAATGCAATTGTAAGAATACATATAAAAATCTTCTTAATATAGGAATACAAGTGTTTTATGTAGGTAATAGTATATCAACTTTTCAACAAGCTTAGCTTGACTCGCTTGGTAGGAATTCCACCTCATGACCTCAAAGTTAGGGGCACTTGGAGGAGAATTCCCCTTACAACTCCCCCTCATTCCAAGTGCGCGGCCCCTGGGCTGAGCCCCCGTTGGCGCAGTGCGAGCGGCTGTAGGTTATTCAATCTTACCAAATCAAAAAAAAAAAAAAGTATATCAACTTTTTACTTTTCAGTAATTGAGGAGTTATACCGTTGGGCTTTGGTAAACATTTATTGAAATGAATTTAATAAGATCTTATATGATAACATTCTCTTATTAAGTGATAGTTGAACCCTATCTTAAAAATCATGTATGTAGTCTACGAGAATGTAAATCAATAAGTGTTTTATTCAACTTATATTTGCTCATCTGAACTTATCATAACTTATATGAACTTAGCTGAACTAATCTGAACTTATTAGACCTTATTAGTCCTTTTTAAATCTACTCTAAAGTTATCTAAACTTATATGAACTTATTAGTCCTTGTTAGGCCTAATATGAACTTATTAGACCTTATTTTGTAAAAGTGTCCGACCTTATTTTTGTTTATTTTTGCCGAACTGGACTTATCTGAACTTATTAGAACTTATTAGTCTTTTATTAGAACTTATCTAAACAAAACTGAACTTATCTTTTCTTACAAGGACGAAAATTAAGTTCAACAGAATAGGGCCAAAGAGTTGCTCAAACTTCATCGGAGGTTTTGCATTCAAGCCCAAGTAACGCAATACCAATCAAAGCAAAAACTCTCTTCCACTCCGGATTTGTCTTTACTCATATCCAAATAAATCAAAATCTAATAGTCCCTAGATTATTAGTTAGAGCCTTAGAGGTATCCAAATTCATAGAGAAGTTTACCATATTCCTCATAATTTACCCAAATTCAACACCACATTGGTAAATTAGCAGTTACTCCAAAAGAAACCCTAACCTAAATTGGTCACGTGGTCAGCCGTTCTCCTATATTTATTATTTACCTCATCAGTTATCCCTCCATTTTCCAATTCTTGCGCTAATTAGGTTTTCAAATCTTCGTTTCTCATTTTTCGTTCTTCGATGAATGCTGGTATTCCTGCTGCAATGGTGGAAAGCTGAGTTTCATTAACAAATCAGCTATGGCATTTTCTTCTCAAAGATTCATGTCTTTCGCGAAACAATCCAGGTACCCCCATTTCTCTCTCTTTTCATTGTTCCCATTTTCTCAATTTTCCACCATTGAAGAAGCTTCCTGTAACTTTAAACAACAAGAAAAACAAGAAAATTTCTCTTTCAATAGTAATATTCAACATCCAACGTTTCCCAATTCTCTCCACGAATCTAAGGTTCTCGCTGAGCTCTCAAATCTTTTACCAGTTCACCGAACAATTTCAATCCCCAAAAATTTATATTCTCCCAGTTCAGAAGAAACCCTAATTGAAAAGGAACCCCTAGTTAGGGTGACTCCTGATGGATTTTTGCCGTTAGAAGATAAATTACGAGGCGTTTTTGTTCAGAAATTGAAGGGCAAAGCGTCGATAGAAAATGCCTTTAATACAGCTTTAGGTGATGCGCAACTAACTGCTGATGTTGTTTCTAGGGTTTTAGATAGAGGAAACTTAGGGGGTGAAGCTATGGTTTTGTTTTTTAAGTGGGCAATTAAGCAACCTAGTATTGGTAGAGATATAGGGTTATATCATGTGATTCTTAAGGCGTTAGGGAGGAGGAAGTTGTTTGATTTTATGGCGGATATGTATCGGGAAATGTATGTAGAAGGGATTAGTATTACTTGTGAGACACTCGAAATTGTGTTGGATAGTTTTATTAGGGCTCGGTGCATATCTAGGGCGGTGGAGGTATTTAGGAACTTGGAAGAGTTTGGGGTGAAGTGTGATACTAAGCAACTCAATGTGCTATTGAGTTGCTTGTGTAAGCGATCTCATGCGGGGACGGCAAATTCACTGCTGAATTCAATGAGGGGGAAAATGGTGTTTGATTGTGTGACTTACAATTTGGTGATTGGTGGGTGGGCGAGGTTAGGTAGGGTTAGTGAAATGGAGAAGTGTCTGAAAGAGATGGTGGAAGATGGGTTTTGTCCAGATTGTATGACGTATAGTTGTCTTATTGAAGGTTTGGGTAGAGCTGGTCAGGTTGATGATGCTGTTAGGATATTTAAAAACATGGAGGATCAAGGGTGTCAACCTAATATAGGGGTTTATAATGCTTTAATTGCAAACTATGTCTCTGTGGGTAATTTTGACGAATGCATGAAGTACTATAAAGAAATGTCAAGTAATAACTGTTCACCGGACGTAGACACTTACGCAAAATTAATTAGTGGTTTACTAAAGGCTCGAAAAGTGGCTGATGCACTTGAATTGTTTGACGAGATGTTATGTCGAGGAGTTAATCCTTCCACGGGGATGGTAACCTCTTTCATTGAGCCCTTGTGTAGTTATGGTCCGCCCCACGCTGCCATGATGATTTACAAAAGTGCCAGAAAACGTGGATGTGTAATATCATTGACTGCATACAAGTTATTGTTTATGAGGCTTTCCCGTTTTGGTAAATGTGGAATGCTTCTGGAGTTGTGGGATGAGATGCAACAGAGCGGACATTCCTCTGACATGGATGTTTATGAGCATGTTGTTAATGGGTTGTGCAATAATGGACAACTTGACACTGCTCTTTGTGTTATGGAGGAGGCTCTACGTAAGGGGTTTTGTCCAAGTAGGCTCACGTATAGCAAATTGAATAAGAAACTAATGGCCTTTGATAAAGTAGAGAAGGCATATAAGCTTTTCCTGAAAGTAAAACAAGCTCGTGCTAATGAAAACGCAAGGAGATATTGGCGTTCGAAAGGCTGGCACTTTTGAGCTGGTTATTTGTGAAGTATGATCTTTTATGGCGATACAAAAATGATTGGCATCCAAAGATGCTCAAAGTTGCAAATCACAATGTTGGAGGCCTGTTAAGATAAGGGGCTCTTGTACTCATTATCCAAGGATTGGGCTTGGATTTAAAGATACTTGTATATTCTCCATACGTGCTTCATTCAATCTCATACAGGTAAGGTTAAGGTTGTCCTAATGTACTCATCACTCTCTCATACTGTCATACATCATACTAAGTTATTATGAAGCTCACTCTTTCTTTTGCTGCCAGTGACTAGTTGGCCCTATTTCTGGATGCTGTATGTATTTTGGAGCAGTTTTTCCCATTTTCCCATATTAAAAAATTTTGATGTAGAAATGGGCCATTTTTTTGTAAAGGTCCCCCATAAAAAATCGAAATAAATATGGTCATCACTCACCCCCTAAGATAATTTTCTGGTTCCTTCCTGCTTCTTGATATCTTATATACCAAGTCTTATCATTTGTTATGTTTGCCCTCCTTCGATTTTGCTGGAATGATGCAATTTAGCCAAATCTGACACGGATGTGCTCCTTGTGGCATTTTCTTCTAAGATCATTACCTTGCCATCCTAAGTCACACTAGTGACCTCCTTTGTGCACTGGCTGGTCTTATGAGATGTCATGAGTTGTAGCGTATCTGTGTGATTGATAACTTTTGGAGATCGGTTTACATGCTGACCAGATAGCTTCCCTGGGCTCATTGTGTACGTTACTGTAGATGATAATATTCTGGAGGTTGTTTGTTATATGATTATGCTTGTGCTTTCGTCATTGAGCAAGTTTTTTGTCAACTGCTCTTACCAGCGCTTTTTTGTCAAAAGTGGTTTAAGCTCCTTCCTTTTCACACCTAGAGTGAAACCTTTCTGTTGAGAAGTGCTCATGAGTCATGACTTTCTTCTATTGTTTAAAACTGATGATCTATTCTTTTATTCGTCACGTGGTTTTTTCCTGAGGGTAAATATGCTTTATGCTGTCGCTGAACCCACATCCTTGAAGATGTAGTTAGTGAGCATTTTATGAGCTTCAATCAACGGTGCTTTGCAGGGTGGGAACATAAGGAAGAGTTGTCCATGAACAACATAATGGAAAGGCCTACATAAGCAGTTAAGCACAGGTAGGTAACCTTGTAAATGCTAATGTAATGATTGTTTATGTGCGCCCTTGGTTTCTTCCCCTAAAATTTATCAAGTACCCTGATGACAATGTTTTGTTCGTAATTAGACTTCTAGTGAGCCATTTTCATTTTCCTGTTGCTTTACGCATTAAGTTACAGTTCCTGTACATTACAACTTTATACAATTTCGAATTTTCTGAATTCTGGATTACCAGGTGAGGTGAAGCAGTACCAGATCATACACCTTCATGTAGCAGAGCAGTGACTGCAACTGAGCTCCTGCGCGGCAACCCAATTACTGAGATTTATGTCAAGCTCCAGCAAATGAGTCCAGTTTTTTTCTTTTAGAGTGAATTTTGGTTATACTTACAAGTCAATTGTATAATTCTCATGCATTTGTCAAAGAGAGAATAGAAATTTTCTTCGATCTTGACACTACTTAGCTCTAGTCATCTCAGACGATATGCTGCTCTCGATGAAAGCTGTCTAGCTTTGGCTATTTGCGACAAGAGATCTCTTCCCTCTATTACCCGGAAACTTCCCTCTATAAGTTTGTCTTTATAGGTGAATGTTCATAGACTTAAAAATTAATTGTTCATTGAATGAAATAATGTTAAGTATGCATGTAAAAGAGACATTGAAATAGGAGAAGATGGTTATTGTTTGCTTTCACTATAACCCAAGGTTCAGAAATTCAAGTGGACACACACATCAACACAATTTCCCCTTTGTATTTTACTTGGATGCTTATCTCTTTCAGAGTAATTGGTAGTTGCTTTCATGCCCTTCAATTTTAGTAAAGAAGAAATTTCTCAGAAGGTGCCCAAGAAAATATCCACTTCACAACAATTAAAGGAAAGAATACAAAATTAAGTGTGCAACTTATGTCGGCTTATGTAATCCATCATCTCCAAGGAAGGGGCTTATACTTTCATCTCCTTTCACAATAGTTGCTTCCTCTAAAATACTCGTGTTTTTTTCTATAGGGGAAAAGAACGAAGTGATATAGTGCTTAATGGGTGAGATAGACTTTAGTTCGTCTATGTTAAATTAGTTTGATAAACTCCAAATTCATTACATTATCTTTCTCACTTCACTTATTCAAAATATTGAATATACCACATGATATACAACATCTTTCGATATGACAATCTTTGCTGTAAATTTTTTTTGAATATATTTGACACCAACGATACTAATTATAGCCCTATTACCGATTAATTTAGAAATATTCCCAAATTTAGAAGTATCTTGTTGATAGCGTTGCATAAGTTAGAGAAGGGTCATGTTCGACGTAGCCTTTTAATGTCTTTCGTTCGGAGGTTTTTTAGGTTTTTTCTCTTCAATAAACCTCATGTTTGCACCCTGTGTTATAACCCCTAGCTTGTATAATATCATCAAACATAATAACTTTATGAGACATTATGGCAAAGAAAACCATTGTTACCCCCTTCTTCTTTAATTATTTTTTAAAAAAACTCACCCTTAAAATTTTAGGATTTTTTAACTACAATAATACAAACTTTTGCTCGTTCTCTCGCAATAATACAAACTTTTGATAATTTTAAATAATACAAATTTTTGCCCAAAACTCCTCTAGTAGGGCAATGTGACCTTTAAACCTGTAAAACAGGTAAAAAAACCCAAAATCTCTTTCTCTCTCCTCCCCTCCCCCTACCAACTGAAACCCCACCACGAAACCACCGGCAACACCAAAAAACACCACTGCTCCCCTCCCCTACCCCCGAAAACACCACGTCTCCCTTCCCCCACCCCCCGAAAACCACCCCCACCACTCGTTCACCCCCGAAAACCACCCCCTCCACTCCTTCACCCGGAAAACCACCAAACCCAGACCATCTCACCCCCGAAAACCACCAATCCCAGCCACCCCAGCCACGAAAACCACCCCCCTCCACTCCCTCACCCTCGAAATACACAAAACCCAGCCACAACCACCATGAACCCCACCCACCAAATCCTATCAACACCACACTCACCACCACGAACCCCAAATCACCCACAAAATAAAACCCCAAACCACTCCAATAAACCGCCAAAGCAAAACATCACCACCATTATTTCCGGGTGGGGTTGATTTCGGGGTAGGGCAGTGGGTTTTAGGTAGGAGGCTAATTTCTTGTGGGTGAAGGGTTGTTTCGGGGGGTGGGTGGTGGGTAATGGGTAGGGGTCTGATTTCGGGTAGGTGAGGGGTTGTTTTGGGTGTTGCGGTTGTTTATAGGTGGGTGAGGGGTTGTTTCGAGGGTGGAGGGGAGCTGATTCGACTGGGTGAGGTGCGATTTTGGTGTTGGTGGTGGTGAAAAGGTAGGTGGCAGTGGGGGGAGGGGAGCTGATTCGACTTGGTGAGGTGCGATTTTGGTGTTGGTGGTGGTGAAAGGGTAGGTGGCAGTGGGGGGTGGGGAGCTGATTCGGGTGAGGTGCGATTTTGGTGTTGGTGGTGGTCAAAGGGTAGGTGGCAGTGGGGGGAGCAGTAGAGAAGAATGAAATGAAGAAAAATGGAGGAAGAAGAACCAAAGCAAACAAGGAAGAAGAAGTAAGTGCCACGTAAGCAATTTACCCGTACCAACAAAGCCACTAACAGGTCAATGCCCTACCTGGAGGAATTTTGGGCAAAGTTTGTATTATTTAAAAATAATCAAAAGTTTGTATTATTGCGAAGCAAAAAAGTTTGTATTATTGTAGTTAAAAAGTCCAAAATTTTATACGTTACTCCAATAACACAATTATGCCTATATTATATAGATGAAAATTTGAAAAGGAATTATAGGATTGGGGTAATAACTCATTGACATTGTCGAGGAAATTATTATTAAGTTTAATGACGTTCTACAACTTAGCAATTACTATAAAATAAAGTAAACATGAGATTATTTAAGAATAATACCTCCTCAAGTCAAAATCAATGTTTTAGGATAAATTTTGAGTTCTTTTTAAGAAATTGACAACAGGAGTAAATCCTCTAACTTTATCACCTTGATTTGCAATTTACTAGGCTATCACGTGCTGCATCTACTAGGCTATCACGTGCTGCTCTTGTCACCTTGATATAGTAAAGAATGATAGCATATGCATATGCATATGCATATGCATCTACTAGGCTATCACGTGCTACTCTTGTCACCTTGATAACTCGACCTAGCCTAATTTCTTATACTCATCTCAAAAACCTCCTTATATTCCCCCAACTTTCTTCCCAAAATCACTCATTATAATACGGTATAACAGTTAGGAATACTATTCTCCTCGACACCTCCAACTTAAGACATGCACTCAGCACTCTTGGTAAGCTGAAACCTGAAATCTGCTAATTTGCAACTCGGGTGAGGGAGAGAAGCAGCAGAGAAGGTTGAGGTTGGCACAATGAGTGGATTATTCCAGAGAGAAGAACAGCCCAAGGAGCAAACTCTAGCTGTCATGGATGAAGAAATGGAAACTAAAACAGGAGGAATAAGAGGTGTTGATGATGCAAACGCAGAGGTAGCTCCCCCTGAGAATTCCAACCAGAAGAAACGCATTGATTCTCTTGACATTTTTAGAGGCTTCACTGTTGCTGTAAATTCACTTATTCCTCTTTACCCTTTTCATTTCTCTACTTGTCTTTACCTTTGTTTCTCATAATTAGCTTCAAAGTTGGAAAATATGTTAAAAGATGATAATCTTAGTAATTGCATTAAAAAGAGGAGAACTTTTATTAAACTCATTGTTGAACTAGTTAGGATTAATGAAATAATACTTGTCAAGTAGCTAGTTTTGGTCAATATAAGACAAAAGTTAATCCAGCTTATTGAATTTTATAGAAGTTAGTTTAGCTCAATTTCAGCTGCTTATTCAGTGCAATTGAGCAAAAAAAAGAGCTACTGTAACTGTAATAAGTGCAAAAAAAATGTTATTGGGAATTCTTCAAGAACTTTCTATTAGGTATGATATGAAGATATCTTTGTTGAAATTTATCTTAGAAAAAAGGAGAAAAATAGCGTATTATTACCTTATCTTCTCAAAAGCTACATGATGTCATGCTACTAACATGGAGGAATTTAGGATGCCCTTGCTATTTGAGCTGTATGCCCACTGGTTCAGAGGAACAGTGTCAGTCTGCTATTGTCAAAATCATTCTTTGATCTTTACTTGGATATTAATGATCTCTTAGTAATCGTTTTCTTGAATGTGGGCAGGGTGATGGGGTGGGCTACATTAAGGCCCCGTTCTTATGGACAGAGAGGAACTGAACTGAAGTGAAATAAACTAAACTAAACTGAACTGAGAGAAACTGAATTGCACTGAACTGAATTGAACTGAAAATAAGTCCAAAAGAACAGGGCCTAAATACGGAAGAAAGAGAGAGTTTAAACATTTGTGTACACAATATTGATTGAAGTTGAATAATTGTTTGTTTATATACCATCAATTGTTAGCCCATATTGACTTAGAACCACCATTGATTGTAGCTGATGATTTTGGTAGATGATGCTGGAGGAGAATGGCCAATGATTTCACATGCACCATGGAATGGCTGCAACCTAGCTGATTTCGTTATGCCTTTCTTTTTGTTCATCGTTGGCATGGCAATTCCTTTAGCTCTGAAGGTTTCTCATGATTTCTAGTTTTCTACTAATTTGGTTCAACTTCTGTGTGCTTCGTGTGGGCATTCAGAGAGTATATACACATTATTTGCTTGTGTTTCTTATGTTCTTTTCTTTTAGAGGATACCGAACAAGAGTATGGCTAGCCAAAAAGTAATCTTCAGGACCCTCAAACTTCTATTTTGGGGCATCCTCTTGCAAGGTTAGTTTGTTTTTCCTCCTTTCATACGCTACATAATACATAAGCATTAAGCATGTGACTCTTACATAGTTACATATTCAAGGGACACTACGTATTTTTCCTGCATTTCATCTTCACTATCTAATGATTTAAAGTTTAAACGTGTGCATGATTAGTATATATTTGTTATTAGATCATTAAGAAATATTATGAGTAAGAATGCTAAACAAGAAGAATTTCATTGATCTGAAGGAGGGTACTCTCATGCTCCTGACAAGCTGACATATGGAGTTGACATGAAAAGAATAAGATGGTGTGGAATTCTTCAGGTAATGTAACCAGTAACTCACATTTTCAGATAAAAAAATCCTGATAAAGTGGAGATTTGGAGTTGATGAGCCATTCTTGTCATTTTTCAGAGAATTGCACTGTCGTATCTGGTTGTAGCCTTGCTGGAGATTGCAACTAAAACCTCTCAAGCCACAACCCAGTTAGATAGCCGTTTCTCCGTATTTAAGCTATACTGCTGGCAGTGGTGCGCAAAATTTATCAATCAATTTTAAAGTGGCCTTGGTGATCTTCTGCTTGCAGACTTGCATTGTCCTAACATAGATATTATGTTATTGTTCTTGACTTTCTAGGGTGATTGGAGCATGCATTCTTGTTATTTACTTATCGGTGCTCTATGGAGTATATGTCCCAGATTGGCAGTTCAGCGTTCAGACTTCAGAGAGCCCTGATTATGGAAGACATTTCACTGTTAGTCATTCCCTGCTCACACTTCTTGTAACTTATCCAAGCTATATATTTAAGGAAAAAGAAAGGAATTTATTGTCTTAGTATTGTAGTCTCCTCCAGGTTATTGGGCTTTCATAGAAATTTTTTAGATAAATAATAATAATAATAATAAATTGTGGTTTAGTATTCTCAAAAGTTTACCTTTCATAGTTTCATTCCACTAACTCTTTAGATTTAGAAGACTCTGACTAGAATCAAGACATAATATCTTGCCTTGTTCTCATGTTATTAACTTCGCTGAACTTTTAAAATGTTATGGAACTCACTACTTTTGGTAACAGAACAGCTATACTATCACAGGTGTCCTGTGGTGTGAGAGGAAAATTAAATCCTCCTTGTAATGCAGTTGGATATGTTGATAGAAAGTTGCTGGGTATTAATCATGTGTATCAGCATCCAGCATGGAGGAGATCTAAGGTGAGTGATGAAACTGTGGATAAGTTTAGGTATAAGAATAGAAACAAAGATTAAATTAGCTAAAAGACTATATTAGTCTATGTTACTTGGACTCGGGTGCTTAATTATATTACAAAAAATTTCCTACTTTTGGTCCACAATAATACTTCAAGTGTTCATACCAGATTATCATTGTCAGAGTGTCTAGGATCTGACATAGGTACTTGTTGTGAAATGGAGGGTCCATGGAACATAGTTATTAGTTCTACAAAACTACAGTTTGATTATGTACTGTCATAGAGTTGCATCTAGATCTTTAATGAGAGATTATCTTTATGGTGTGCTTGTCGGAAATACTGCAGGCTTGCACAGCAAACTCTCCGTTTGAGGGGGCTCTTCTAGAAAATGCTCCATCCTGGTGTCATGCACCATTTGAACCAGAAGGGATTTTGAGGTTTGTACTTCATTTTAACTCTATATTTAGGAGGTTATGTTCCTTTTTGTGGTTGATGACTAATTGACAGATGAAACATAACTGAATGATGGGAATCTGACTTGTTATTAGGTCTAAATACATGATATTTGCCTATTTGGTACTGCAAAATTTTGTTCCTAATGCCTTCTGAAGCTTCTGAAGGTTAAAGCAGCATGGCGCAGCTCTCCAATAATCTGAGTTTTCTTCTTGGATCGATGATTTACTCACAAAAATCCCTTTACATGCACGTTCAGGCCTTTTGCATCGAATAACTGGTTTATCTTATGTGTTCAGAGAACTGCCAGAACTTACGATCTACTACCTTTGTACTTACCCTAACCAGATTATCCTTGCCATTGCTCGTGAAATGACGATTTCCCCCTCGTTATGGATATAAGAGATTAAGAGATTTCTGATAAGATTTATTTTGTAAGTTCATGTGTGATAGGTGTAGGATTCAGCTCTTTAATTTGCAGGTTACTAATAATACAATAGAAATGTAACAAATCAATGGTTTGGTGATGAGTGACAACACCAAGGTATAGGTCATATCAGAGTGTACAATGGGGCTCTCCAATAGGCTGTCCAACTAGTACTCCAAGGAGAGAGAAAATGGAGAGCTAGTTCTACCCCAATAATGGGACTCTTGGGGGGTTCTTCATAGTCTCTCCATGGAGATACTTATTGCAAAGTATCTCCATAGAGATACCTTGAAAATAAATAGAGAGCCTTCACATTTTTTACGAGCATGACATATGTCCTTATCTTTTTGCCATGGGACCACGAGAGTATGGAGAGCTTGTTGGAGAGCCAAATACCATTGTTCATATTTTATTTAATATGGATCGTGAAAGAGATAGAATAAGGAGAGAGAGTGGAGAGACCCTTGGAGTTTCATTTACCATTGCACATGCTCTCATGCAAAGAACGTCTGCAATGCACTCATGGGTCTTTGATATGATATGACACAAAGGATTCCTTTTTTTTATTGTTGTTGTTGCTATCTTTTACCTCTGTCTGCTTACACCTTACTATAATCTCCAAGAAGTTCCACCGGTTTTAGCAGTTGAGAGATATGTGCTCATGGATTTGCAGCTCAATATCCGCCATACTTTCAACAATAGTTGGAGTACATTTTGGCCATGTGCTTATTCATATAAAGGTTGGCCCTAATACGAACATAATGCTTGTATGACATGAATGATACTTTTCCACTTCCAAATGCAAACTGATTTTTTGTTTCAATAAAATTACAGAATCACACTGACAGGCTGAAGCATTGGGTCTCAATGGGTCTTGCGCTCCTTATCGTGGGATTCTTGCTTCATTTCACCAACGGTAAAATCAAGAACTCTGGGGGATGCCGGACGGGGGTGGGATATTCAGTTGATCAATTGACATTTTGTTTACAAGGATTTAAATATTCTCTTTGCTTATGTACACAGCAATCCCTTTGAACAAGCAACTATATACATTCAGCTATGTGTGTGTGACATCTGGTGCAGCAGCCTTTGTATTTTCGGCCTTCTATTTGCTGGTACACAACCTTAACAAAAGTTTATGCAGTTTGTTAGGGATAAACATAATCATGACCATCTCGTCTGTATCAGCCCTACATTTTTTCCACCTCTCCTTTCAACTTTTGTTTATATATCATGGCAGGTTGACATTATAGATGTGAAATTCTTGTTTCTCCCATTCAAGTGGATTGGCATGAACGCTATGCTTGTCTTTGTCATGGCTGCTGAGGGTATTTTTGCAGGATTCATAAATGGGTGGTACTATCATGATCCTCATAATACACTGGTATGCTAATATCACTATTATTTTTTTAACTTCCCCTTTTCTTGGTAAGGATGGGGGAGGGGTTGAGCTTTTTACCTCGAGTCGCTCCATGCCTCTATATCTCTTTGCTGAAATAGTTGAAACATTTTAAAGTTTGTTCATTGTGTGATATCCGGCATGGGCGAAGCCACATGGGGGCTGGCCCCCCCTGCAGCCCACCCCCACGGCCCATATACTTTTTGTTAAGCCCCTGCAGATATTTTATCAAATGAGGCCTTTATAGACTTGAAGGAGATTGTTGGTTTGGTGGTTAATGACTTGGTGAAAAGTTTGAGTGGTTAGGAGATAGATGGTAGAAACCAAATGTAATTAGCAAGAATCTAAACAGAGAAGAACAAATAAAACAGAACCAAGGATAATTAGTTGTATTGATAATAACCAGAGTAGCCAATATCAATTACAACCCTCACTCTTCGAGAGGCAAGGACTCTCCAATGTTGTCTCACTTTCTATTACAAAATTCTGATGATTTGCATTTCTCACCTCAGCTCTTATTTATAGTTCCCACTCACAGAAATTCTGTAATTTTGTACAATAACTAAAATGGCAGTGGTGACAGTAAATCACCCCACTACCCTGTAGAATATTCCTGACCCTTAACTAATTGTGACGTTGCATTGGTGAGGTGGCTGAAAGTTGTGCCTTGTCCTTTTTACCCCTTCTGACGTACGTAATCAAGGGTTTACTGGTGCCTTCATTCTGATTCCTTGATTACCTCGCTCCCAAAGAGCCACCTTGTCCTCAAGGTGGAGGGAGGGGAATCTGGAATTAACAGTGGTGAAGTCCTCCCAAGTAGCTTCGTATGCGGGCAAGTGCTGCCATTTAATGAGTACTTGAGGGATTGGTGAATTGGAATCACCTGTAGCCCTGATATCCAGAAGAGATTCAGGTTGAACTTCCATCACAAGATCAGGGGTGATCTGTGGAGGTATAGTAGGTGAACTAGGAAGTGGGCCTACTGATTTTTTTGAGCTGAGAAACGTGAAAAACCGGATGTATCCTCGAGTCTGAGGGTAACTGAAGTTTGTAGGCAACTGAACCAATTCTCTGGATGACCAAGAAGGATCCATAATAGCGGGGTGACAGTTTCTCATTGTTGTGATGAGAGAGAGAGCGCTGTCTATAGGGTTGTAACTTGAGATAGACATGATCCCCCACTGAAAATTCCACTTCACGCCGCTTCCCATCAGCATACAATTTCATTTTGTGTTGAGCCCGAAGTAGGTGAGTTTTGAGGTCATCCAACACTGCATCTCTTTCAATCATTTGCTCCTCCAAGGACGAAATAACCGTCTGACCACGCACAAATCTAATGAGGTGGGGAGGGTCCCGCCCATAAAGAGCCTTGAAGGGTGTACATTGTGTTGAAGAGTGGAAGCTAATGTTATACCAAAACTCGGCCCAATGGAGCCATTGTGACCAAGAGCTAGATCTGCCATTAACAAAGCATCTCAAATATGATTCCACACTCTTATTCACCACTTCGGTTTGACCATCCGATTGTGGATGGTATGTCGTGCTACGTTGCAACGAGGTTCCTTGTAGTCTGAACAATTCCTTCCAAAAGGAGCTGAGAAAAACTTTGTCTCTATCGGAGACAATCGAGGAGGACATCCCATGTAACTTAACTATCTCTTTGACGAAAAGTGCTGCCACGTATGGTGCAGAGAAAGGGTGCTTGAGGCATAGAAAATGGTCGTACTTCGTGAGCCTATCGACCACAACTAGGATGACATCGAAACCTTTGGACTTGGCAGCCCCTCCACAAAGTCAAGACTAATATCTTCACATACCTTGTCGGGGATGGGTAAAGGTTGCAGCAAACCTCCTGGGCTCAGAGATGAATGTTTGTTTTGTTGACATGTATGACAGGCTAGAACATAGCGGGCAACATCTCTTCTCATCCCGGGCCAATACCACTCACTAGCAAGTCTTTGATACGTCTTTAAATCCCCCGAGTGTCCCCCTACCAGAGAATCATGGTACTCTTTCAACAATTTGTGTACCAATGACGAACCTTTGGGAATAACCAGCCGCCCCTTGTAGAAAAGAGTTCCATGTAGGATAGTGTAACCTTTAGGAACCTGTTTACCCTCTTGTATGTCTTGGGTGGGTGGTCTGAGTAATAAATGGATCTTGCTTAATTTGTGATTGGAGCTGTTCCCACGGAACTTGACATGTAGTGAGGAGAGCCCCCAACTCAGCAGCCGAGTGGTCCTGCCTTGACAAGGCGTCAGCCACTATATTCGTAGAATCTGACCTGTAAATGATGTCGAACGTGAAGCCCATGAGCTTACTAACCCACCGTTGGTACTCCGGTCCGATTTCACGCTGTTCCATTAGAAACTTTAGGCTTTGTTGATCGGTTTTTATGAGAAACCGACGCCCAAGAAGGTAGTATCTCCATTTCAACACGGCCAAAACAATTGCCATTAACTCTTTTTCATAAATTGACTTGAGTTTAGCACGTTGCCCCAAGGTTTGGCTAAAGAAAGCCACAGGATGATCATCTTGGGAAAGTACAGCACCAATCCCAAAACTCGAAGCATCAGTTTCGACGATGAATACCTTGTTGAAATCCGGTAGAACCAAGGTAGGAACCGTAGTCATTGCATGCTTGAGGGCGTCAAACGCGGCTGTAGCCTCCTCGTTCCATAAGAAACAATCCATCTTCAACTGATGAGTAAGAGGTGCTGCTATTTTGGCATACGCGGCAACAAATTTCCGGTAATACCCTGTGAGGCCCAAAAAACCCCTGAGAGACTTGAGATTCTGTGGCACAGGCCAAGATAACATGGCCTTGATTTAATCTTGGTCAACAGAGACACCCGCTGCTGTTATAACATGCCCCAAGTAGGCGATTTCTTTTTTACCAAACTCACATTTACTCGGGTTAGCAAAGAGATGATGTTGGTGAAGTTGGTTGAGAACAAGGGAGAGGTGTTTTTGGTGAAGGTATGTGTTTGGGCTATAGATTAGGATATCGTCTCAAAAGACTAAGACGAATTTGCGGAGGAATGGCTTAAAAACATCGTTCATCAAGGATTGGAAAGTAGCGGGGGCATTAGTAAGCCCAAAGGGCATTACTAAGAATTCATAATGACCTTGATGGGTACGAAAAGCCGTTTTGTGCTCATCCCCGGCTCTCATTCGAATTTGATGGTACCCGGACTTGAGGTCCAATTTGGTGGAAACCGAAGCACCCTTAAGCTCATCAAGAAGTTCATCTATTATGGGTATAGGGTATTTGTCGGGAACGGTAGCTTTGTTCAAAGCTCTATAATCGACGCCAAAGCGCCATGAACCATCTTTCTTTTTTACTATAAAACCGGACTTGAAAACGGGCTTGTGGATGGCCTGATGATGCCGGCCTGAAGCATGTCATCAATGAGACGTTCGATCTCTATCTTTTTGTATCTGAGGGTAACGGTAGGGACGGACACTTATGGGATCAGTGCCATCCTTAAGAATTATGGGGTGCTCATGGCCACGGTTAGGAGGTAATCCGATGGGAAGTGAGAAAAGGTGGTGATAAGAGGAAATAGTGGGATGTAGGAAGTCAGGGGCATGGCTGAGAGTTTCCAGATTTTCTTGTAGGGGCAAGGTCTCCATTCGGTTCAGTTCCACTAAATACCCGCCACCCTCTCTGGCTAAAGTTCTCATCATTGCCTTAAGTGAGATTAAGGACCTGCCCAAAGAAGGGTCACCCTTCAAGGTAACCGATTCGCTGCCAATATTAAATTTCAACACCTGTGTTTTCCAATTTGCAGACATAGTACCAAGTTTAGCTAGCCATTGAATACCCAAAATGAGATCAGAATTACCTAGGCTTAGGGGCAAGTAATCTTTAATGACATCGAGCCCTTGTAATCGAAGGTGGACGGATTTGCATTCACCCTGACCCATGACCGCCTCTCCGGTGCCGAGAGTAACTCCAAACCCCTGGGTGGGTGTGATTGGGATGCCTAATTTTTGAACAGTGGTGAGAGAGATAAAGTTATGGGTGGCTCCCATGTCCACCATAACCACCACGTCCTGGCTGTGGACTCGCCCCCTGAGTTTGAGCATTTGCGGCGTATCAAAACCCATTACGGAGTTCAAGGAAATCTCCGTTTGGATGTCTGCTGGTGGTGCGTCTTCCACTTCGTGCGTCGCATAAGGCGCGCCTTCCAACTCCACACAGTTGTCCCCCTCTTCACAAGTAAGGGGAACACTCAGTTCCTTTTTCCGACAACGGTGCCCAGGATGCCACTTATCATCGCATCGAAAGCACAGCCCCTTTTCACGCTTGTGCTGGAGCTCTGACTCGCTGAGTCGACGGAGTTCGCCTACTGGTTTGGCGATGGGAACTGGTTGTGTGACTGGGTTTGGATAATTCGCGTGGGAGAAAAATTTGGTGGGTTGGGCGTGGTATTGTGTGGAGGAGAGAGAGGGTTTTGGGTACTAATGGGTGGGATTTTTGAGTAGGGGCTGGTGGGTTGGGTATTTTTGTGGGTGGGGTAAGCATTTGAGTGGTTGGGCTTAAATGGGTTAAAAACTGACCCAAGGGCCTTGAGTTGATCCAACTTTTCCTCTGTCCTAAGGGCTATTTCCATGACAGCCTCCAGGGTTCTGGGCTTATGTAAACGAACTTCGGCCTGTAACTCCTCCCTGAGCCAATTAGGAATTGGCCCTTTGCAATCTCTTCTGGAACGCCTGATAAGGGGGCCATCAATTGGATGAAGCTTCGACGGTAATCCACCACGCTATCATTCCCTTGCCTAAGAGCCAACCACTGTTCATGGAGGGTTCCTTGCCCTGAAGGTCGAAACTGGTGGAGGAGTAACCCCTTCAATTCCTTCCACCGGTGCACCGGTCTCCTCCCATGATCCCATTGGAACTATAGCAACGCGTCCCCGTCAAACGCCACCACTGCTGCCTTCATTTTATCAGCGGGTTCAAGCCGGTAAAACGAAAAAAATCACTCCGCCCTCAAAATCCACCCGTCTGGGTTGGTACCATCGAAGATCGGTAAATCCAGCCGTTTGTGCCTCCATTTGTCGGTGGGTCTCCCTCCTACCAACGGGTTTTCATTCCCTCCCAGTAGCGGGTTTTCTTGGAACCCTTCTCCGTCTTCCGCCTCTTCGCTGTGCATCTCCCCTGCTCCATTCCTCCTCACGGAAAACCAGAGTGAGTCGAGGGGGTGGAGTTTTTTAATGCCAGCAAGGTTTCTCTCATCTCATCCTAAAACTTTCGTTGATCCTCTCTCATCTGAGCGATCAACGCGTCCTGGTTCTCACGCGCGCGAGTCACCCTCCCTTCCAGCCTTTGCGAGGCTTCCTCCAGGTTGGATGCCAGTTTCTCAACCATCACTTGCTGGGTGGTAGTTAACTCATTAACAGAAGTTTGGATTCCGGCGAGGCCTTCTTCCAGAGCTTCTAATCCTTGCTGGTGAGTCGGTGGCATTTTCTTTTCTTCCTGTCCTCAACCTTGCTCTGATACCAAGTTGGTAGAAACCAAATGTAATCAGCAAGAATCTAAACAGAGAAGAACAAATAAAACAGAACCAAGGATAATTAGTTGTATTGATAATAACCAGAGTAGCCAATATCAATTACAACCTTCACTCTTCGAGAGGCAAGGACTCTCCAATGTTGTCTCACTTTCTATTACAAAATTCTGATGATTTGCATTTCTCACCTCAGCTCTTATTTATAGTTCCCACTCACAGAAATTTTGTAATTCTGTACAATAACTAAAATGGCAGTGGTGACAGTAAATCACCCCACTACCCTGTAGAATATTCCTGACCCTTAACTAATTGTGACGTTGCATTGGTGAGGTGGCTGAAAGTTGTGCCTTGTCCTTTTTACCCCTTCTGACGTACGTAATCAAGGGTTACTGGTGCCCCCATTCTGATTCCTTGCAATAGAGTCCTCTTGACAACAAAAATTCTACTCACTATCTTTTTTTTTATTTTTCATTTCCTCCATATGTTTTATTTAAAAAGTAACGACCATCTAGCCCCCGCAACTATAAATTCATGGTTTCACCCCCGGAAATTCGAGGCTTATTGCTTGACTCGGTTTTCTTTTCTTAACTGGCGAGACATCGATAGTAAATAGTGAGATTATGTGAAAAAACAAATTCTTGTTATTGGGTGATTACATTATCATATACTCCCTCTGTCCCTAAATAGAGTGCCCATTTCTTTTGGGCACAAGTATTAAGAAGAAATCATGTGTGGGACCTTAGTTGTATTAAATCAGAATTAAATATAGAAGTTGGTACACTTAATAAGAATTGTTTAGAGAGAATGTGGGCCAATTATGGGGAAGTGAGTGATATTATAAAAATTGAAAGTAAAATAATACTTTAATTGGTGGACCCATACCAAATAAGGAAATGCGAAATCTATTTGGGACATACATAAATAGAAAAATTGGGCACTCTATTTAGGGACGGAGGGAGTATATTACTACAAATCGATCCTTAATTGTACGTAAGTTCTTAAAGAGGCTCAAGATAAGAATCAATGTTTCATACTAAGTATTGTTGGATGACAAATTTTGCAGGTATATTGGATTCAAAAACATGTTTTCATAGGAGTGTGGCATTCCAAAAGAGTTGGCATCTTATTGTATGTGATCTTTGCTGAAATCCTGTTTTGGGTTGTTGTTACTGGCATTTTGCACCGGCTCAAGATATACTGGAAGCTCTAGTCTACTTCCTTCACCATTGTTAGTCTATTAGTCTTGCTTTCTGTTATTATATAGAAGTACTCCTACACGATTGAAAATGAGATCAACCAAATCTGGGTAATAGGTTTGATTGTTGCAATGTTAAAAAAAATCTTCCTTTTTCTATATAGTGTAGCTGAAAATTATACCCATTATGTGCTCTATAACATTTTTTTAGTAAACTTTTGCTGAAATACTCCTCTTCTAAATAAAATGAAATAATCCTCTATCTTTGTTCATCACATCAGCAAACATTTCTATCGCTTGACCGTGCCAAAATGCAACATAAAGCTATTTGGAAACGATGGGTGGAGTGTTTGTTTTGTTTGATTGTTGAATATAAACGCACACCTTGATTGAAAAATAATAAATGGAAAAATTATTACTAATACAATTTCATTTTCAACTTTCCTTATTATGTTCTTTACTCAAAACCTAGGATTAAATTTCATCGACATCAGCGACATTGATAGCTCTCTAATCTCTATACACTAAAACATCAAGTTATCGAATATCAAAAGTGTGATATTTACTTTGTATATTTTCCTTCATCACTTTGAACTTGTTGGATCATGATAGTGTGCTAGTAATGATTTTTTATAGAAGAAAATGATTGCATATTATGTTAGTCATCGCTTCAACTATCGAGAGTGTGATGTTATAATTCTCCCCTTAAACTTATAGTTTGACAATTTATTTTTCATCTAGTGGACGTAAACTATATCGAAAGGATTCATGGTATTCAAAAGTACAAAACTATAAAAATTCAACATAGTAAAAGCTTGGATCCTAGAACGTCACTTTAGATTAACGTTCTTTCAAAGGCTTGATCTAAATCAATGGGTTGAGGATAAGGACTAAAACCAATGAGTTGGCGACAAGGACTAACCACTTTCCGACTTCTACCTTAAATAACCGATCCTACATAACCCGCATACAAATCTAAAATAATCCAAACTCGACTTGGCTGCTTTAGTTTGAAGAATGCGGACCTCTTCGTAGAATCTTGATCTAATTTTTGATATTTTGGGTCCATCTAAAAAATACTTCCTCCTATTTATTTACTTGCACCAGTGCACCACAAGTTGATATAAGAAATTAGGAGAGAGATAGAGAGAGATTAAAAAATAAAAAAAGGGGACCTCATTGTTGTGATTTAGAAACTAAGTGTTAACTAGATTGTGCAATAATCAACAATAATCAAGAAGAATTGAGAAATTGAAACAACAACCAAGTAATGCAAAGAGGAATGAAAACAAGAAAGAACACACCAAGATTAACGTGGGAAACCCGAGCTCCGGGAGAAAAACCCACAAACTTGCACTATGGAATCAATGGAGAATCAATGGTGAACATACAATCTCTCACAAACTCACTCTCTCTCCTAAAATCCTAGAAAAGATGAGGCTCCAAGTTTGAACTTTCAGATATGTGTGCTACACCTCTAAAACCAGAAAATAGGCTATTTATACTCATAGGACTAAACGCAATCCAAGGGCCACGATTAAATCTTAAATCGCGAAAAAACACGAGCAGACTGGATTGCCCGGGCGGGTCCGAAGAATCACCCGCCCGGGCCCAAGACCAGCCCGCCCGGGCCCACACGTCCGCCCGGGCCGAAAGGAAGCCCGCCCGGTGCAGGGTATGAGCTCACTTTCTGCCTTCGAGGCAGAACTGCTGCAACAGGATCAGCCCGCCCGAGCTGGGCATGGCCCGCCCGGCCCATGACGCCCCGTCCGGCCGGGCTTGGTGCTTCGCACTCCTTCGCTCGCCTCTTCTCCGTCCTGGACCTTGCTTGCTTCATCTCCACCAAACCCAACAATCTCCCACCTGGAGATCGGTTTAGCAAGAGAACATCCTACCATAAATACCCGATACCATCACCATCACCATCACCTCTCCATACATTGGCCATAGCCAACCCCGCTTCCCCTTCACCAAAGGAAACGACACCGAGGTCTCAACCAACCCCGATCCAACATCTCTCCATACCCATCACGATCATGCTCCCACCTTGATGCAAACCCGAGCATTACCACCATGCTCCCACCTAGACTAAGCACCCCCATGATAAAACCCATCTCCTCTACACCAAGGAAATGACATTGAAGTTTGCACCAACTCCAATACAAAGAAATCAAAGTCAACACCGACTTTGATTCTCAACAACAACACCTCCAAAACATTGTAACATCCCTACACAAACCTACACACCCTCCTAACCCCGGAGGTCGGTTCATCTAAGAGACACCTACACCAAGGAAGACCATTGAGGTCCAATCCAACCCCAACAATTAATCATCACCTAAGCCAAAGAAGCTTCTCATTGTTCTAAGAGCAAACTCACATTGCTCCCACCCGAACAAAACACCCTTTGCTCCACTTAGGATTTCCGGCACAACATGCTTGTGTGCCGCCCTTCACCTTGTGCGTTTACCGGTCAATTTGCCACCGGGATACCGCTTCACCACGGTTCTCATCCCTTGGCCCACTATCGATAGGTTTCCGACCGAACGACACCTTACATGAAGTTCCCACCCCAATTCTGGGCCCCTTCCTTGTGCCCCCCATGGTGTAGAGTGTTCCGCTTCTTGTCCGCCGAGCTATAACCATAGCTCCCTTGACAATCTTCCAAGAACCACCATCAAACACAACCTTGTGACCCAATGTAGCAATTTGGTTCACCGATATCAAGCTTTTCTTCAACCTTGGGATGAACTTGACATCCTTCAACTCCAACGAGCCACCATGAGTGAGTTTCAAACTCACATCACCTTGCCCCATGACTTGCACTACCTTGCCATCCGCAAGATAGACTTTTCCAAGCTTTTCGGATTTGAAATTCCGAAACAACTCCTTGCATGGTGAGGAATGGTGAGAAGAACCCGAATCCAAGACCCATGATCCCGAGCACCCAACCAACTCTTCCGGTTCTTCCATGCTTACCATCAAAACATCGGAATCGTACTCCGAAATCACGTTAGTTGATGCATCTTCTTCATCACTTTCTTGAACCTTTTTCTTCCCTTTCCCATTCCCTCTCTTTGGACAATCCCTCTTCAAATGCCCTTCATCACCACAACCCCAACACACCACATGAGCTCCCCCATTCGGTTTACCATGCCCCCTTGACTTCGATCTTCCATATTTACCATCCCTTTGTTGATTCCTTCTCCCCCTACTTTCACTACTATATGCACCACCCAATGATTCACCGGACTCTCTCCTTCGAATGCTCTCACTCAAAATCAAGTCCCTCACATCATCATATTTCAACTTCTCTTTGCTTGGGAGGAGTTGCTAATGGCGGTCACCATAGTTTCCCATGACAAAGGTAAAGAAGACAACAAAATCAATGCCTTCACTTCATCCTCAAATTTGATATCCACCGAAGACAATTGACCCAAAACCGAATTGATCTCATTAATGTGTTCGGCGGCCGAACTCCCATCAACCATCTCCATGTCAAACAAACGACGCATCAAGTATACTTTGTTGATAGCCGATGGTTTCTCATACATACTTGACAAAGTTTCCATCAAACCCGCCGTTGTTTTCGCATCCTTGACATTGAAAGCCACACTCCGGGCTAATGTCAATCTCACAACTCCAAGTGCTTTTCTATTAAGAACTTTCCATTCATCCTCAAGCATACCACTTGGTCTCTTTCCCTCAAGAGGCAAGTAAAGATTCTTTTGATACAAAAGATCCTCCATTTGCATTTTCCAAAATCCGAAATCTTTACCATCAAACCTCTCAATCCTCAATTTCCCTTCTTCCATTGTTAAGTTTACCCAAAAATTCAAAATTTGATTTTTCAACACCAAAAAATCCAAACTTTGATTTTTCAACCACAAATCCTAGTTTACCAACACAACACTAAATCACTTTCCCCCAAGTTAAAACCTTAGCTCTTGATACCAATTGTTGTAATTTAGAAACTAAGTGTTAACTAGATTGTGCAATAATCAACAATAATCAAGAAGAATTGAGAAATTGAAACAACAACCAAGTAATGCAAAGAGGAATGAAAACAAGAAAGAACACACCAAGATTAACGTGGGAAACCCGAGCTCCGGGAGAAAAACCCACAAACTTGCACTATGGAATCAATGGAGAATCAATGGTGAATATACAATCTCTCACAAACTCACTCTCTCTCCTAAAACCCTAGAAAAGATGAGGCTCCAAGTTTGAACTTTGAGATATGTGTGCTATACCTCTAAAACCAGAAAATAGGCTATTTATACTCATAGGACTAAACGCAATCCAAGGGCCACGATTAAATCTTAAATCGCGAAAAAACACGAGCAGATCGGATTGCCGGGCGGGCCCGAAGAATCGCCCGCCCGGGCCCATCTGCCCGCCCGGGCCCATCTGCCCGCCCGGGCCCATCTGCCCGCCCGGGCCCACACGCCCGCCCGGGCCGAAAGGAAGCCCGCCCGATGCAGGGTATGAGCTCACTTTCTGCCTTCGAGGCAGAACTGCTGCAACAGGATCAACCCCGCCCGAGCTGGGCATGGCCCGCCCGGGCTCCCTGGCCCGCCCGGGCCCATGAGCAGCCCGCCCGGACTGCTGGGTGCTGCACTCCTTCGCTCGCCTCTTCTCCGTCCTGGACCTTGCTTGCTTCATCTCCACCAAACCCAACACTCATGTACTAAGTGTATGTTCTCCCCAGCTTATTTTCAGTTCAATTCAGTTCGGTTCAGTTCAATTCAGTTCAGTTCAGTTCTTAAATGATAATCATTACTATTAATTAGTTATAATTTAATTCATTTCAGTTCAGTTGTTTTATGCCGAAGAGAACAGGCCCTAAGAGGAACTGAGGAATAGAGAATATATTGCCAAAAATGGATATGGTGCAAGTAATATGCAATTTTTCAAAATGGAAAATGGTGCAAGTAAATAAAAAGAGGAAGTATGTTGTAGTATGAGTCCATTCATAATACACCCGGCATGCTCATGGTACACCAGGGACAATTTTGTAACAAATTCGCCAAATGAGTAGAATCTTACTCATTCTAATCACTTATTTCTCTCCCTTCTTTACTTGATCTTCTTCTACATTATTTCTCTTACCTCCAATCTTCTCTCTCCCCCATTGTTTATCTTACTTCTAAATTTCTCTCTCCTCCATTGATTCTCATCTCCAAATTTTTCTTTCCTTAATCGTTTTCCTTCTCCAATTTCTTCTCCTACATTATTCATCTCTCTCCTCCAAATGCAACCTTTATTCAAATCAATGAATGGCAAAAACAAATATCTGAGCTCCGGATTTCATTAATGGCGGAATTATTTTTAAATTTGAAAATTAAAATTAGAGCTTTTGACATTCTTCAATAGAGGATTTAATGATCGATAATGTAAAAGATGATTTGAGAATCAACACTAGTTTAGGTTTCTCTTACCTCCATTGTTTCTCTTATCCCAAATTTTCTCTCTCCTCCATTGTTTCTCACCTCCAAATTTCTCTCTCCTCCATGGTTTCTCTCTCATCGTGGTCAATTAAATTGATGGAGTATAAAATATGATTTGAGAAAGTTGGGGTTCACCAATAGCAAAAACAAAAATTGAAGATTCAAATATCAATCAATGGTGGACTAATTATAAGTTTCACAATTGAAATCAATATGACTGTTTCAAAATGAGCCAACACTTATGCTAATTTTAGAAAATGAGCTAAAAGGTTTGTTCATTTTGGGCAAATTAGCAGAAGTGATTAGAAATTATTAGAAATTTAGAATTTTGCTCATCTAGAGCATATCAAATGAGCAATGACGTAATATTGGATGTACCATGAGCATGGTACACCTAGGTTTACTATGAATCTTCTGGTTGTAATATTATTACCAAAGTCTTAAAGCATCCATAACCAATGAACACAAAAATGGTTCGTGACGGATGACCCAATTATTTTGAGCTTAATCATTAACCAAAGAATGGTTCATATCATGAATGTTCAATTATCTGGACTTTTTGTGATTTTGGTTCATCATTAACATGCGTCGTCTAATAATAATAATAAGTTATGTCAAATTCCAAAACACTTCGTCTTAGTGAATCTTGGAAGCAAAAGGGATAAAACGCAATGTTTTGTCTCTCTGTCAGGCAAAAAGATATTTTAAAAAACATGTTGTTTTGACACGTGTCAGATGTCTGACGCATATTACCCTTAATGCAACACGTGTCGCATTTTTTCAATTTCTAAAACATTTGTATCTCGAAATAAATACCAAATTTTATATTTTTTCATTCTCTATAAATTGACATCTAGTTTGGCAATTTTTTCTTCACATTTTCATTTTTTCAACTCTTGGAGCATATTTATTCCTCAACAATGAACAATTAGATTGTTCGTGGGGATAAAGAAAATATGTTTCCTTAATCATGAACCTACAAAAGTTCATCCATATTCATGAACCTTTTCGTTCGAAAATCCAAACAATTCAAGAAATTGGTTGAGCATTCATCTAAGTATTCTTCTCTCTTTTCCGGATTTCCCAGATGCTTCTCTTAATAGTGCCAAAATCAAATCCACCAAACATTTCATATAGAATCACTCCCAAACTAAAGATGTTTTGATCTTGGGTAAACGACATTTCCGCTTTTAAATCTAGATTAACATAGAGATACTCTAACAATATATATGTTTATTGTCAATACATCATATTTTAAAACCATAAATGAGACAAGAACATATAGGCTAGTGTTTAGAATTACCCATTTAAATCTGCAATTGAATTATAAACATTCAATTGTTGACTTGCCTAAGCCAAAGTCACCAATTTTGACATTGTCTGCTTCGACAATGAATATGTTTGTTGGCTTTAAATGTCCATGTCTAATTCCTTTTGCATGGATGTGATGCAATCCTTGTACGATGTGCTTACAATTTTTCCAAACTTGTTCAAACTCCATGTTTTTTGGCTTGAGAAATTTGTCTAAAGAAGTGGAACAAAGCTCATGCTGAATGAACAAGCATGCGCAATTAATTCTAAAGAGCAGAGCTTTCGTTTTCATCAAATCCCTCCTCAAAACCAGTAGGAAATTCATATGCACCATGAGATTTAGTTGGAAATTCATGCACCAGCATCTCAGATTTGAACTAGAGGTGATCATTTGCGGGCTTGGGCGAGTTGCAGACCGAGCCTAATCTTAAAATTTTGTCCAACGGCTCTATCATGCCTAGTCCAAGCTCTTTTATGCGGGCTTAACTACTTGTCCATGACCCGCCCTAATAAACGGCGGGCTTGGCCACAGGCCTAACGGCCCTATTTATACTTTTATTTTTTCAAATTACTCTAGTTAATTTCCTTTAATATTTGTAGATCAAAAAAATAATTTTGGTTAAAATAGATAAAGTTGATAATCACAACGTAAGATAAAGAGAAAGTTAAAAAAATTCGTAACAAAAATGTTAGAGGACAACAAATTAAGTTGTAAAGGTAAGAATAAAGATAATTATATGTTACCCAAAGCTATATCAGTGCAAATAAACTGTATATTCTAAAAGATAAATCAACACTAAATTAGTAAGATTAAAAAATTAAATTTCATAGAAAATAGACATTATGATAAACGGGCCGGGTAGGCTTGACCGCGGTATATTTGAGGTTGTCCATATCCGCCCATTAATATTAGCGGGATGGGCTTGGCCCGCCCATTTAGAAATATTTTTCAAAGTTTGTTGTCCAAGCCCGCAACTTTAGCGGGTCGTCCCGTCCATGAACAACTCTAATTTGAACCAAGTCAATAATACCAAACCACGTTCTCACGAGAAATCACGACCAAACAGAAAACCTCGCCGTACAAGATATACTAGATGCTCTAACCTCACTTCCTTCACCGTATAGTCATGCTTTGTGTTATTATGTACTGCTTCTATACAATTGGAAATGATCGGCCAAATCTGTGTAATAGGTTTGATTGTTGTAATGTTCAGCGGACATCAATAGTATACATTTTTGCATATTTTTCGTCACCATTGGACTTATTGAATTTTGATAGTGTGCTACTAATGATTTTTCATAAATTTATTATAAATTGCATATTATATTAGTCTTGTTTAATTGTATCTTGTTTTTCTTTAATACCTATTGTAGATGCCGTTTGACCTTCAATTAATGAAATTTCTCTTTCAAAAAAAAAATAACTTCAACTATTGAGCGTATTGTATTATAATTTCTCCTCAACCTTATTGTTTGACCTTTTATTGTTCAACTAATGGACGCAAACTATATTAGATTTTTTGGTTTTCAAAAATACAAAACTATAAAAAATTCAACATAGTAAAGTAAAGCTTCGATCATATAACATCACTTTTGTTAAAATTTCTATCAACTCGTTAAAGGTGATCCAAACCAATGGGTTGATAAAGACTAACCACTTTCCGTCCTCTTACCTCAAATGACCGATCCGACATAACTTGGACACAAATCTAACCTAATCCATACTCCGCTTGACAACTCTAGTTTGAAGTATTTGGACCTCTTAGTGGAACCTTGATCTAACTTTTGATTGGATTCATCTGAAAAAAAGATACTTTTATGTTGTAATTTTATTTTAGAAAAATTGACATTGTCTGTCTCAACTCTGGCGAGTCCAAAATAAAAAGCTTCCAACTCTTTGGAGTATCTTTCCAAAACGATCCTTTTAGCTCAATTAAACTACTAAATAAGTTATTTGAAATACATGACACTCATCCGCTAACCATTTTTTAATCAATTGAAATCAATGAAGAATCTAATATACTTCTTCCGTTCCATAATAAGTGAAATATAGGAATAATAATCACTTTTAAAAGCCAAAAAGTCATAAATACCCTTTACATTATCAAAAGGAGAGAGAAAAGAAATCACACAAGTTTAATTTGTGATAGTACTTTGTCACTTTTTTTTCCATTTAAGGTATGTTTTTACTTATTTTAAAACGTTTTAAAATAAGTAAGTGTTTCTTATTATGAAACGGAGGAAGTATCAGAATGGACCAATTTAGATATTTTATTAAGTTGATGGACCATTTTAAAAAGAGACCATCTAATATTGAGATCGATGTAAGATAATCAAAAGGTATGAACTTTGAAAATAAGACTCGTATAATGTCAATTTTCTTCTTCTTTCGGGCTTCATACTACTAGTACCAATTTTGTGTTGTTTTCTTGAGCAACACAACACTCTCTTTCTCTCTGAGTCTGCGCTCGCTGTCTTCTCTCTCCGTCGCCTGCCAACTCTGCTCTACTTGCTTAGCTTCAATGGCTTCCGCGATGGTTGAAGATCCACAGGAAGAAGACCAGCTTGCGAATCTCACCACAGAAGACATCGTTAGGGCTACTCGCATCCTCGATAACGAGATTCGCATTAAAAAGGTTCACTTTCCTTTCCTCTTTTTCTTTGTTTATATCATATTCGGAGCTCAAAAAATGGCGGAATTTTGACTTAGGGTTTGATGTTTCTGTGATTAAACTGAATCATATTTTTTGCCATTTTTTATTGTTTTGTAGGAGGATGTGCAGAGGACAACTTTAGAATTGGATTCATATAAGGAGAAAATTAAGGAGAATCAAGAGAAAATCAAGCTTAATAAGCAGCTTCCTTACCTCGTCGGCAATATTGTTGAGGTACAACTTTTTTCGATTTGTGTTGGATACTAAAATGTCTAAAATTACTAATCGTGATTATTGCATTTCATAGAATTTTATCTAGTATTTGCTAGTTGCTTCCTTCTTTATGCAAATTTGATTGTTGAACTTCGGTCTATTACAATTAAGATTTCGGTTACTGGAAATGGAAAACTATTGATTTTATCAGATTTGAATTTTAATGCAATTGATGTCTTCTGATTTTATTGTGCTTGCGATTATAATCAAGTTAATCGAGGGTATTTGAGAAGCAAGACGAGTTACTGAGTTTTGGTGCTTTTCTGGCAATCAATTCTCTGCTGGAATTACGTTGGTGTAGTTTGTATCTTAAAGTTGGTGGTTGTCGAAGTACCGTTAGGGCTGTGCTACCTCCTTATTTTATATGGCTTGTGGAAACAATAAATTAAGGTGGTTTTTATTTTTGTAGGGTTGAATTTTAAAAAATTTGATATCAGATGTGTTAGCTATCAGTTTAATTCACTGCTGTTAAGATTGTAAATAAGAATGTGTTGTCCCTCTATTGCTTGACCTAATGCGGGAAAAGAATTGACATCATTGGCTTCTGATTGTAATGCATTGTTCATATATATTAGTTACCACATCACTACTTCTTTGGAAGTTGGAAGTGTGTGTATAGTGTTCTGTTTACAGCATCTATTGTTGCAGCTGCTCTGTCATGTCGACTTAAATATTAACATTTGACGCAAATGCAAGTGTCCGTTCCAGTGACTTAGATTTCTGAATGGTTTGCATGTTTTTGATCTAATTTGAGAAACCGGAAACAATTCGTAAATAACTGATATCTAAAATTATGATTTTTATGTTGAAATGAAGAGTCCATAGAACAATGCTTATGTTAATTAGGCGTATAAGGGTATTAATCAGTTTGAGTCGTTACCACATATTATTTTAATTATGAATATTTCATGTTTGTCTTAGTATATGTATTCAGTTTGTGCTGCTACAGTAAGGATTGAAATTAACTAGCTGGAATCTTGATTCCATTTTACTAGATGTGAGTTGGGATTGATGAAATATATAGAGATTGGAATGTGTTATGTATGCTCTTCTAGAAGTGGATGGCTCATTTTTTTTCTTACTTCTCTTTACGTTCACAGATTTTGGAAATGAATCCAGAAGATGAAGCTGAAGAAGATGGTGCTAATATTGATCTTGACTCTCAAAGAAAAGGGAAGTGTGTTGTGCTCAAAACATCGACCAGACAGGTGTGCTATTGAGTTGGGTTCCATTCTATTAGACTAGGTGATTTCTTTGTCCTTTCAGATTGTTTTGTTCCTTAGGATTTTGGACCTTTCATTATCTAATAAAAGAAGTAGATACATTGTCAATGAAAACTATTGTGTAAGAAATTGCTCATACTTGTCTGGTTGAGGTCACTTCGGACTGAACAAGTACTCTGCTACTATCTGCCCTTGTCTTCAGGTTGTGTTGATACTAAAGAATTATTGGGCTTTGCTTTCTTTTTTTTTCTCTATCATATATAGGTTTTAACTTGGTGGAACAAAACTCAGCATTGATTCTTTTTATTGTTCGCAGACCATATTTCTGCCTGTTGTTGGACTTGTTGATCCTGATGAGCTGAAGCCCGGGGATTTAGTTGGGGTTAACAAAGATAGTTATTTGATCCTGGACACACTGCCATCAGAATATGATTCTCGAGTAAAGGCTATGGAGGTTGACGAGAAACCAACTGAGGATTACAGTGATATTGGAGGCCTAGAAAAACAGGCAATTTTTTCTCTGCTCTTCTATCAACCATGAGTAGAGCCTGTAGCTTTTTTTTAATTAATTTTTTGGCTTCTACAGATCCAAGAGCTTGTTGAAGCTATAGTTTTGCCAATGACGCACAAAGAACGATTCCAGACAATAGGTATCCGTCCACCTAAAGGAGTTCTTCTTTATGGTCCTCCTGGAACTGGGAAAACTCTCATGGCACGAGCATGTGCAGCGCAAACAAATGCCACTTTTCTGAAGTTAGCTGGCCCTCAGCTTGTCCAGGTATGTTCATACTTCATAGTGATGCTTTTGGAGATTAGATGCTGGCATATGAGGTTTTACGAGTTTAGTAGTTTTCTGAATGGTTGGTTTAGGACTATGCTTCAGATCAAAATTTGGTGGGATCATGATTAGAATATGAGCAAAATGAAATTTGCTGATCTATTAGGTCTTCCTTGAAAGTGTTTTATCTTGTTGAGCTTGGCGTGGTGGTAAACACTTCCTGGGGATTATCAGATGGTTTGTTGTAGGCTATGTTGTGTAGATTTTAGATGATTAATCAGGCCTGAATAGTTCGTGGTAGCACTTGGATAGTTGGGTCTGAATAGCTTGGTTAGGAATGTGTAGTGCCTATTCTGTGTACTCACCTGGAATGTAACTTCTTCCCCCCTTTTGCCTATTTTGAGAACGCATACCTTATCATTGATCTGATTAACTTTGATTAGTTGGAAGTGCTTGGTGAGGGATGTCTAGTGTGTAAGTACCTAAAATATAACTTCTTTATCCTCTCTTTCACCTGTTTTGAGAATCCCATACCAAATATTGACCTTTCCATATCCACTAGCCGAACAATATTTCTAGATGGATCACAGAGTGCTGTGATAATGCTTAAGGTTATGTTGAATCCATTATAGAAATTTCTATGCAGGAGAGGTGCCTATTGTTGGATGATTGGTAGGAGACTAGGAGTCTATAGATCAGGAACTTTACCTGCTTCATTGGTCTTTCGGATCTGGGATTTATTTTGGTGTGAAGTCATTAGTCCCAAGTCCTGGCCCCATTCACTGGTTTTATCTATTTATAAGCATCTGCCATTGTATCTTCATCGTAGTCTTTCTCGTGGAGTTTCTTATTTCTGTCCTTGTCATCTCTTTTGGCCCTATGAGACTAGGCCAGTATTATTAAGGCGGTTGTTTAGTGCTTTAAGACATCAAGTCGTTTTTGCCAGCGATAAGAATAGGGATTAAAATAAAGTGGGATTTGAGGATTTTGGTCATTGAGGTGCTTCCAAGAGTTTGAACTAGAAGATTATTTTGGTTAGAAAAGCTTTTGATTGCTTTTACTGCTGAATGGCTAGCCTAACATTTGTGCTTTTCTACCTTCATTCTTCTTAAAATTCTACTGTATAATTATTGTGATTGTGGAGTGGGAACTCAGCAATGTAAGACTGCAGAGAGAAAAAGGATTGAAGGTTTGTGAGTGCATGAGGAATGGAATTTGGATAAAAAAAAAATTGTGTCTAGTTTATGTAGCTGTGGGAGAATGCCAGTTTGCTAAATGCTAAGTAATTATTTCTGGATATGGGGACACTTCAAGAATTTCTTGCTTGCTAGCTGATCTGATTATTAATCTTGTTGTTGTAGCAAAAAGTTGAAGTTGCTTTGTAGAACTTGTTATGCATGATGCATCTAATTACTAAGTAGGCGGGTTATAAATACAAGGCGTGGTCTGAATTTCTTATTTTCGATTATTTAGATGTTCATTGGTGATGGAGCGAAGCTTGTACGTGATGCTTTTCAACTTGCAAAAGAGAAGGCGCCTTGCATCATATTTATTGATGAAATTGATGCCATTGGAACCAAACGATTTGACAGGTGATCAGATGTGTGACCATTATGTAATCAATTTGCTGCACTGCTGGTTCTGTATTGTCTAGCCTACTTGGTGCAAGTGAAAACTGTGTTCTCTTTAGACATCTTTGGTATTAAGGTGCTTTATGATAATCGTTTGCTTCTTCTGCAGTGAAGTGAGTGGTGACAGGGAAGTGCAACGAACAATGTTGGAGTTGTTAAATCAGCTTGATGGTTTTAGTAGTGATGATAGGATTAAGGTATTGTTAGTTCTTAATCACCATTCTCCCTCCCCTTCCCCCTACCTGACAAAATAAATTCTCTGGGTTCAGACTTCAGATGTCATTTATCTAGCACATTAAAAATTATATTCTACTGGCAATTTTTATAATGTAACACTTGTAGATAGAATTACAATTTTATTCTCAATTTATATATTCCAGGTCATTGCAGCTACCAACAGGGCAGATATTCTGGATCCAGCCCTCATGCGTTCTGGTCGACTGGACCGTAAAATTGAATTTCCTCACCCTACTGAAGAGGCTAGAGCTCGAATTTTGCAGGTATGCATTCCAGAGATATCAAATTATTAATTCATCCTTGAATGGTTCATGGGGAATCTGGCTCTAACGGTCCGTTTGGTAGTCGTAAATAAATTGCGGTAATGGGAATGAATTTTAAGTGTAAGGTTACAAGGGAAGCACCCTTAAGATCTCCACAGGGAGACAATAAGCTTGTGTTTTTTTCTCCAAGGGGAAGCAATTTTAATTACCACCTACAAGATGGTATTGGATGAGAATGAAAATTCAAGAAGAAATATACACTTTAGGACAAATTAGCATTACAATGGGAATGAACAATGATTTTCTTCACAAATTTACATACAAATTCATTCCCATTACACCATTTATAACCAACTACCAAATGGGCCGTAAATACTAAGCTCTTTGTTCTATTTATTGATTGTTTTGGATCTTTGTTGCAGATTCATTCAAGAAAGATGAATGTTCACCCAGATGTGAACTTTGAAGAATTAGCTCGGTCAACAGATGATTTCAATGGTGCACAACTGAAGGCTGTCTGTGTAGAGGCGGGCATGTTGGCTCTTCGCCGAGATGCCACTGAGGTCTCTCTCTCTCTCTCTCTCTCTCTCTCCCTCCCCCTTCCCCTCTCCCTCTCCCTCTCCCTCTCTCTCTACCCCCCCTCCCTTTGAGAGGTACCTGCTAAAATTGATTCGTGTTTTTCCAGGTGAACCATGAGGACTTCAATGAAGGCATTATTCAAGTTCAAGCTAAGAAGAAATCAAGCTTGAACTATTATGCTTAGTAATCTTTTTTCTTCTGTATTCTGAAATTTTAGTTGTTTTGCAAATAGGTTTTTGTTGGCAGCGTTAAGGTTGTGCCTTAATAGATGATAAATTTGCGGTCTTTTTTAATTCACTTGCGCGATTTCTTGCTTTACCTATACGTAAAAGGTTTAATATTCAGTATCTCACTACACTCTTGAGAGTATTTACTACTAGATATTAGTCATGATATCTCCATTCCACTATATCCACAAGTTTCTGGACTTCTTAACACAGGATATTCTTGATTACTATGTTTATGTAATGCAAAAAAACCTACCTCTTGGTAGCTTTGGAATTTGATCGTTCTTCCTGTCCCTCTTGACCATGAGCTCATGTGTTTCTTGGGCGCTAGATGAGTAGATATAGTATTCTAAATGATAGCTCCCGGAAGAAATATGAAACACGTATACGTTGGGACTTGGAAACCTCTGAGAAGAATGGTCGGTCTGTCTTGAAGTTAGTGCTACTAACAGTAACAAGCAACAGGGATCAAGCTGCTGGTATGAGCTCTTTGATGTTCATACCATTGACTTTAGACTCTTAGCGATGGTAGTTTAACCCCTTTTGGATACACATCTCTATATCCTTTCTTTCATTTGATTAAGAAATGCAAAATCTTTTTGTGAAAGGAAAATTGGAAGTATTTGGCTGGCTAATTATTGTATGAATTAGGTCTAATGCTCATTTTTGAAGACCAAGTTATAGCTAAAAAAAAATGAAACGATAAAGATATCAAAAGTACTTTATCATGTTGCTACAAAACTGCACTTTCGGAAGTACTATTTTAAACTTTATAATTATGAGAAATAGTAATCAATTATTCGTATACCTACTGTGACAGTTCATATGTGATAATGTAAGGTGCCATTAATTTCTCAAAATTTTCAGAGGCTCGTGTTTAAGCTACTTTTTCGAGATGAAAGAGGTTCTTTTTTGTATTCGTATCATTACACATCCGTTTAACACCACCAAATTTGTAACCCAATTCTCTCAGGAGTAAATATAACTTTGTTGTAAGAAAACTACTTACCCAAAATTTAATGTCCTCATCTTCGTTTCTTGTATGTAAAATGGTGGAAAATAGCTTTTTCTTTCTTTCTTTTTTCCCTATAACATCAAATTATATATTTCCTCTACAAAAAATATTCAATTAAAACATTTTCCACTCAAATATCAAATATTGAGTAAAGAACTATTCTCTAAACAAAAAGTGACGAGTACTTTCGATTCCCACTCTAGCTCCATAGGAATATGTTCTCCAATTAACCTTTTAGTAAACCCATTCAAGAAATACCACAGCATCTACACGAACAAATAAAGAGTCGAGTTTATCCACAATTTCACTACAAATGTCTTCACTGAAAATTACTGCAATGCTTACCCCAACTCAAAACAACTCAGAGTAACATCGATGGATGGCATTACACTATAGTCACATTCACTTAACTCAAAACACAACTCGAGTAACATCGGTGGAGGGCATTACTCTACAGTCACATTCACATGAGCTTAACTCATAAGTTGAACATCCATAGAAAATTGGTTGTATAATATAAATAGATATCTCATACTCAAATGGGAGTGTATATGAATATGATATATCGAGAATTCTCAATAAAACAAAATGTAACACACAGAGGAAGGCCAACCAATGTCAACATTCCACATTGTTAAAACATAAAAAAAAAAAAAGAAAAAAAGTCTCAAACACCAAAATTACCAAATTAAAATAGCTTAACCTAGAAAGCTAAAAATACAACACCACCTTAAGAGGTGGATTGCACAAACTCATGCTCTTAGCACTTAACTTCCTTTAGACCATGAGCAAAGTACAAGAAAGTTGGGTCAGTAGCACCTTCCTTGTAGTAAGCAAAGACAAATCCAGCATCATCACCCATGCTCTCACCCACGAAACTGCACACACAATCAGAGAATCATCGTTAGCAAATTCCAAAACACAACGAAAACATTCAAGTTATGAATTCTCAACATCCCGTCTCAACCCACCATTACCAAAAAAAAAAAAAAAAATTCAACAAAGAAAACACAAAATACACTCCTAACATGAACTGGCAGCAAGGTAAAACCAGATTTGATCAATGCAACCCTACTTCTATGTCGTTAAAGAACAAAAAGGCTGATTTCTTTTTCCACAGTTAACTTTCAATTATCTTTCTCCCCTTCCTCCCATCCTCTCTCTCTCTCTCCCAATTCCACTTTTTCTACCCTCTCCAACTTTCCTTGCATAAACTTACCAAAGGAAAATGGATCTATAGTTCTATTTTCAAGATGACTGGCAAATCCAAAAATTACAATTCCAAGACAATGCACAAGTATGCAAAAATATCCTCACTCACACCACCATTACCAAACATATATTTCAACGAAGTAATAAAATTAGCTCCTAACGTAGATTGGCTGAATTAATCGTATCCAGATCAAATTTAAGAAACTCCTACTGTGTGGCCAGGTAACACCATATTAATCGCATCCTACCCTAGCTCTAATGTCAACAAAGAACAAAAAGCGCAATCTAATAAAACTACTATGGTGGGATATAAATGTCAAATCATTGTTTTCACATATTAAATTCACCAAGTAACAAGAACATACAATTGAAGGTCGCTGAGCTTTGACATGAGAAACTTGGTCGCCGGTTCAATATTCTTCTTAAACTCTTCAGCCTTCTCAGCGTCCAACTTTGCAGTCAGGAGCTTGATGTATTTCTTCACCCAGCCAACAAATTCCTTCTTAGTGAAGGCAGGTTGCTCCTGTAAAGACAAATGTCAGTGCCCTGCAAAATAATAGGGAAATTTGCCTGATGCCACATAACAACAGCAGCAGCACCAATGCCGTATAGCATACCTGAAGCCTAAAGGTATCAACAATGTCAACAATCTTGACAGCCTGGTCATCGACAGCTTCTTCCCCATCACCTCCTTCAGCAGAAGGATTAGCACCAATGTCAAAATCCACCGCTCCTTTAACAACCCACTGTAACATAGAGGAAAAAGTTAGTACCAAATCAACTTAGTTTTCAACCACAGCACAAAATCCATGAACAACTTCTAAAAATACATAAGGATTCTTACCTTTCCGTCTACCTCCCAAAGGCATCCATTAAAGAGTTCCTTGTAGGGGAAAGAGTCGGACAAAAGCTCATCACCTAGGAAAATTCCCAACAATACATTAGAAGAGCCGTCAAAAGATCAACACAACTCTTTCGTAAGGTTCAACTATAATCAATCATCTCCTAGAAAAATCACCTAGTTTTGCAGTACTTCAAAAACTCTTAAGCTTTAGCATGTAATGCGCAATCAACAAAAGTAGAAAATTTTGCATCAAAGAATTATCATAGACTTCAATGATCATAGTCAATCTAAATTCCACCATGAGAGGAACATAATTCACATAAAAAATCACAAGCAAAATATAAATCTCAATTTGACCATAATACTTATAGACATAAGTACATAACCGGAAAAAAAAAAAGACAATCACGGATACAATTTCGGGAAGAAAACAACAATATGAAGTTTTTCTAATCTAAACCAAACGAAATCAGATCTTTTAAACTGAAATATTAAGCAAATCAACTCAAAATTAAACAAAAATCATCGACCTAATCTCATCAAATTCGAACTAATCGAATAAAGCCCTAAACATAAACCCTAGAAATCAAATCAAGTCTCATAGATCTTATCATCAACATTAAACGGGAATAATCAATGAACTTTGTTACGCACTAAAAAAACAAACTTCAATCAATCTAGATCAACCATACTAAAAATTAAAAAAAAAAATCCAAACTTTCCAAAAAAAAAAAAAAAAAAAAGGGGGAAATAGTTACCGGTAAGAAGGTCTTGGTAGAGAAGCATGGTTGCAGACTTTTTCTCTCTCTCCTCTCGCTTGGATTGTGTGAGATTCTTACGCAAACTCGAGAATCAAGAAAGAGAGAAAAAGGCTGTGAACGAAAGAGGGTCAATAATGGTTGCACCACCTCTGTATATATAGATCTAGGGTTTTAGCATATTATCTCTCCGACTCAGAATAATACTCGCTTTTCCCAAACCTTTACGATTTTGGACACCTCTCCCGATTGTAATTACTAATCCCTCCAGTTTTACTTTATTTGTTTCCTGGTAGATGTATGATGTATCATATTGACTGAACTTATTTGCCGATGCACGTCTTTGACTTCAATATCTTCAATTATATGTTATTAAAAATTAGGATTTTTTAACAAGGATAATACAAACTTTTGGTCATTCTCTAGCAATAATACAAACTTTTGATTATTTTTAAATAATACAAACTTTACATTAAAATTACTCCAGTAGGTCAAGTTGATCGTTAACCTGTAAAACAGGTAATTTTTTTTTTAAAACTCCAAAATTTCTTCCTCCTCCCCTCTAGCCAACCAACTGAAAATCGAAACCCCACCCCCTCCCCCTCCCCCCCACCCTCACCTCTACCCCCACCTCCACCCCCACGGATGAAACCACCCTCACCACCCCCTCCCCACCAACCGAAACCACCCCCGCCTTGCCCCACCTCCAACCCCACCCCCTCCCCCACCAGGAAACCACCCTCTCGGCCTTGAACCTCTCCCCCGAACCGAGACCAAAGTCGATGCCACCACCCAACCAGCATCCCACCATCATCCCACCACCAAAAAATCTCCCCAGAAACCCAACCCACAACCACAAACTACACAACCACAACCACAAATCGCTCTGACCCAACTCGCAGCCACCGCAAACCCACCCCGTAACCACCCTCTCACCACCACTAGCCAAGATCTAAAACCCCACCATAACCACCCAAAACCCATTCCACCCAACTTGCAGCCACCGCAAACCCACCCCGTAACCACCCTCTCACCACCACTAGCCAAGATCCAAAACCCCACCATAACCACCCAAAACCCATTCCACCCAACTTGCAGCCACCGCAAACCCACCCCGTAAGGACCGCAAACCAGTGAAGTCACACCCCTCTCTCTCTCTCTCCTCCACTGTAAAAGTGTAAACCCCTCTTTCTCCCTCTCTCTCCTGTAAACCATTAAAGTCACATCCCATTTCCAATTTCCACGCCAATTTCAACAACCACCACAACCACCTCTACAACAACAACAAAAGTCCGATTTTCGCGTTGGAACAACGCAAACACCGAGAAATTCAAGCGAAATCGCCGAACTCAACAACAAATTGAAGACGACCTCTACCGTCTTAGCCGCTTCGAATCTGCCCTAAGGGTTGCGAAACGCGCGAAATTACCCGGGAAAAACGAAATGGGTGTTGGGGGAGAAACGGATATTAGGGTTGGAGAAAACGGGGTACCGTATGTGGTGCCAGGGGCTCCGTTTCGGGATGGGGGAGGGGCTTATGTGGAGGTCTTGGGGGGACGAAGAGAGAAGGTTGGGCAGGGTCAGGGGTGGGTGAGGGAGAAAGAAAAAAAAATTGTTTTTCAAATTTAAATAAAAATTTAAAAAATAAACTAATAAGCAAGCGACACGTGTCCTAGGGAGTGCCATGTATGCATTTTACCTGCACCAACAAGTTAGGAACCGGTCATGACCTACTGGAGGAATTTTGGCCTAAAGTTTGTATTATTAAAAAATAATCAAAAGTTTGTATTATTGCGAGAGAACGGGCCAAAGTTTGTATTATTCCAGTTAAAAAATCCTAAAAATTATAGAAAATAATATTTTCAAACATTGAGATTCATCCATCAACATTTTAAAGTATGATGACATTTATCTTTATAAATTAGTAATTAAAGATAGTCAAAATACATATCCAAATATCGTAAAAGTTAATATGATGTTTCTATTTAAGAAATGATGAAGTATTAGTTTATCCACTTTCCTTTTCGGATTGTCATTTATTATTACCACTTTTCTCCATATTTGGAGTGGTCCTACTTTTGTTCACTAAAAAACATTTGGAGGAAAAAAAATCACTAAAACTAAGACAAATTTTAACAATAATGAATATAATATCTTTAAGATAAGGCATCTTCCTACTTTTGTTGAAAAGGAAATAAGTCATGATTCGATCTACTGAATATTAGAGAATTAGATATAAACAATTTATTCCTTTTATTCTTTTTTTTTTACCTTAGAAAAAAACATCTCTCAAGTGGACGGCACGTGATGAAGGGGTGTCATGCGTTGAACTTGTAGGAGCACGATGATGCTATTGCGGCCTACTGCTTTCTATAAGGTACCTACAAGTCCACAACAAGTATATTGTCATGCTAATGTGTAATGTCTAACTCAATCTAAGATGAATAACTCCCTCGTAAAAATATAGAAAAATACTTTTAGTAAATAAAAATTGATAAAGAAAAATCCACTTTTTATGGTGATAAATAAACTCTAAACATGACTTCCACAAGATATGGTGTGTGCTCCTTGGGAAGAATATATGAAAGAGCTAGTGAATTATAACCTTCAAATTTGACAATCTTGTGATGATTTATGGAATTTTCTAGATCTAGTGATGTTTCAAAAGTCTGCATGTCTTGGGAAACTCAGGGATAATTATCGAGTGGTTGAAAGCCTCTATATTGCTTTAAAATGCTTTCTACAACTTGTTTTTTAGATCTTTCATTTAACCCCAAAGTCGTCCAAACACCACCATATATTCGTTCTTATATATGTGTATGATCTCGAATGGTTTCCTATGCCACTAGGATGCATCTGATGGGGTCTATTACCTCAATCTTCAAAATGTCCAAAAGCGTGAATTATATTACCTCAATTTTGGCTATTTTGTGCTATTTCAGACATTTTTGTACTCGACAACGTTCTCGGGTACTTTCCAGCGGGTCTCGAGAGCCTTTGGGATGACTATTGGGTGTTTGAGAGTTGAGACCTTCTACGTTGACTTAAAAACCTTTTCCAATATGTTTTTTTTTATATTCACCATTCAATTCCAAAATATTTTAGAAGGTTACCTTTATGAGTTATGACCATCACTATGCGTGAATATTCTTTTAAACAGTCTCATATGACCCATGGGGTTCATTGCACTAGGTTCCCGGAATATCTCAAAGCGTGAATTACACCCTTCAAATTTCGTTATTTTAAGGGTATTTTTGACATTTTTGAACCCAAGGATATTTTACTTTTAGAGTCGTTGCGAGGGTCTTTGGAGGTCATATGATGAGTCTCGAATATATAGTTGGGATTCTCTGCATTGCCTTCAATTTTCTTCACAACTTGTTTTGTATATCTCTCATGCATTCAACCTCAAAATAGCACAACTTGCCACCATATATTCAAACTTATTCATGGATATATATGATTTCAAATGGCCTTACATGATCTTAAAATGCATCTAATAGGTTCCCCCCCCCCTAATCATGAATTATAACAATAGCATTCAAATTTAGTTATTTTGGGATACTGGTAAACTTTTCAAGACCTTGAGTTGTATTATGTCTCTTTTCGAGTGTATGGGGAGGGCTTAGGATGATTGTTGGATGCATAGAAGCATCTACATAATGCATTCTACACACAACTTGTGTTGTATATCTTCTTCTCAACCATGGAATAGCTCTAAAGGCCACCTTGTACTCTTTCTTAAGCATTGATTAACTTTCAAATGGTCTCATATGCCCTTAATCTACATCCCATATAGTCCGGGCCCTAGGATAGTTCAAAAGCGTGAATTATTGCCTTCAAATTGACTATTTTGGGATCTTCTTAAGAGTTTTGCCGGCTAAATAATATTTTTTTGCTTGAGACCTTCTCAAGGAAATCGAGAGGCATTGAGATGACTTTAAGATGGCTGAGCCATTTACATTGCCTTAAAACAACTTAAAACCATATACAACTTGTTTCTTATATACAGTTCGACTCTAAAATAGTTTCATAACCACCATGTGCTCATTTGTAAGCGTAGATCAGCTTTGAAATGACTTCATATGACTCGAAGATGCATCCATGAGATTTGTGACCCACGCCTTCGAAAAAGTTCTAATGAGTGAGTTTTGGCCTTAAGATATTGCTATTTTAGAGGAATTTATGGAGTGTTTTCGACCCGTTGACGTTCTTAGTCGAGGACCTTCCCGAGGGTATTGGGAGGCATGAGATAATTATGGGGTGTTGAGATCCACTACATTGCCTTAAAATGGCTTCTTATAATTGGTTTTTATATTCTTTGTTCGAACCCGAAACAACACTGAAGATCACCATATGCCCGTTTTTAGGCATGGATCACTAGTAGAATTTTTGCTTATTGATGCGGTGGTATTGCTGCGGTTTTACCCGTACACAGCAATAAACCACGAAAAAAAAAGGAAAAATCGGAATTATACATATTGCTGAGGTTGTGGCTAGAAACCGCAGCAATATGTGTCAATGGGAAATTTTTTCAAATTTCGTTGACTGTTTGACCAGACCTATTGCTGCGGTTTCCACCCAGAACCGCAATAATAGATTAAAATATTTTAATCTATTGATGCGGTTCCTAGGAGAAACCGCAGCAATAGACTTTTAAAATTATTAATAAAAGGCCCCAGCTAGGGTTTCCTTGTCATTAGCGCCGTTTTCACTCATTCTTCACCCTCCTCACTCATTCCTTCTCCTCATTCTTCAGACTCCCTCTCACGCCTGTCATCCTCTCTCCTCTTTCAGATCTCATCTCTCGATCTCTTTCGTCCTTCTCTCGTCCTCACCACCACCACCTCTTTCGTCCTTCTCTACCACCACCTCTTTCGTCCTCACCACCACCTCTTTCGTCCTTCCTTCCAAACAACGAGAAACACGACAAACTATGGCGGTGATCCATCTTCGTTCAACGAGAAATGCGCTCCGACGAGTTTATCGTCATTGCTGAAGACGAGTTTGCCGACGAGAAACGCGACAAATTTCGTCTCTCGCCGTAGGCCTTGCCGGTCTTGCTGAAGACGAGTTTGTTCGACGAATTGGGAATTATTTTGATTCTAGGTTTACGAAACTCGGGGCTCCGACTACGGATAGGGCTTCTTCTTCTGCTGCTTCTTCTTTCGTCGGCGAAATCAGGGGAATACGATCGTCGACGTCGAACCTCCGGCGAATATCTGGCGTATGATGGGATGTGGTTTCGACGGCGACAATAACGGTCGCCGGAATCATCGGAATTTGGTGAGTTTCGGCGGTGTCGGGGCTCTGGGATTTCGATTGCGGATGAGGGTCGACCCATACTTTAGGGAAGATTGGTATGTGCGTAAAATGAATGCGAAATACGAGTTGTGAATTAGGATTTTGAATTTTTTTTTATCTTTTCTCGATTCAGCAATTTCAGTAGATTTGATTTTTTTTTTCGTTTTTTTGGGTGAAGGTAGATCTGGGTTTTTTATTGGATTTTTTTTTATTTTTTTAGAATTAATATAATGTTAGATTTTTTTATTTTTGGTCTTTTTTTTGTATATTTTTCCTTTATATCTCTTTCTTTTGTATGAGTTGAATATTTTTTGTAAGAGCACATCTAAAAGTTCTTTATCATTACTTTGAATTTGTTGTGTTTTATTTTCTTTCAATATTTTTATCTTTCAAATTTGATGGCAAAAAAGCAAAAAAAAATTTTTTTTTTTTACCTGTACTAGGACCTATTGCTGCGGTTTTGGCTAGGAATCGCAGCAATATGTGTAATATATTGTTGCGGTTTTGGCCAGGAACCGCAACAATAGCTTGGCCTATTGTTGCGGTAAAAAACCGTTGCAATAGCTTGACCTATTACTGCTGTCAAAAACCGCAACAATAGGTTAATCACCTATTGTTGCGCCCTTAATTGCTGCGCGGCTAAAACCGTCGTAATAGGCCACTTAATGACCGCAACAATAAGCAATTATTCTACTAGTGGATACAATTACAAATGGTGTTGTATGACCTTAAGATACATTCCATGAGATATGTTGTTCAGAACCTGGGGGTTTACGGAAGTGTGAATTATAACCTTCAAATTTGGCTGTTTTTTAGGACTTTTCAGGACTTGACAATCTTATTTTTTCGGGACCTCCATCAGGCCTTGAAAGAACTCTCCAATGGTAGGAAACGTCTACATTGCCTTAAAATATATTCTACAACTTGTTTTGTATCTCATTCTATGTACAAATACCTCTGATGGCGGCCATATGCCATTTCTAAAACGTGGATATGATTTTAAATGGTTTCTATGATCCTAGGATGCATCTCATGCAATCTATTACTAAGAACTCGCGAACTCTTTAAAGTGTAAACTAATAGCCTTCAATTTGACTCTTTTGGGACCATAATTTACCCCGCATTAATTTTTTCTCAAGAACTTTTTAAAGGTCTTCCAAGCCTACTCTTAGGTGGTTGGATCCTCTACACTGCCTTAAAATCCCTTCTAAAATTGTTTTATATATTTCTAATTCAATACTAAAATAGCTCATATGGCACCATATGTCCGTTCTAAAGCTTGAATATGATATCAAATAATGGTCTTCGATGATCCTAAGATACATCCTATTGAGGCTTGTTTCCCAGGCTTTGTGAATTTTCAAAAGCGTGAAAGTATACCCTTCAAATCTAGCTATTTTGGGACTTTAACTTATAGGATTCAATGATATTTTTTGTCCAGGATATTCTCGAGAGCCTCGCGGGGGTTGGGGGTGTCTTTCGGGTGGTTGTAAACTTCTAACTCTCTACATTGCTTGGAATCCGTCTACAACTTATCGTAAGAAAATAATAATAATCGTAACTTAACATATACCCGTAGGCCGTAAGCACACATTTCACAAATCGTTCACTAAAAAGTTTTTTTTGTTTGAATAATAGGTTCATTAAAAGGTTTTAGGCCTAAAGTTATTATCCTTAACTTTTGTAGAATTTCCTAAGACCTAACCTTGCTGGATGGAACTAACAACCAAGGTAACAAAAAGTATTCAAAAGGTAGTCACAGGAGGAACAATGTTATGGAGTATCAATTTCGATGTTATGAAAATGGCTTGTGAATTTTGGATGATAAGGGGTGATTTAACACGACCCACTTAAGTATATTCTCCATTATGTTCCTTCTCTCAATAGTTCAATACTAGTTCAGTGTGAAAAATGGCTCGAGATTTACTTACTATTCTAGTTAGTACGGTAGCTTCAGAGTCCGCATTTAGAATTGGAGGAAAGATAATCTCCCCTAATCGTAGCTCTTTGAAGCCCAAAACTGTTCAAGCATTAGTTTGTGTTCAAGATTGGCGTCGTGAAGAGCATGGCATTGCTCTTGATTTGGATCATGATTCAAACTCTTGTGATGTGGCGATAAATGAAGGCGAGGATGATGAGAGTGATGTGACTAGCTTCTTTGATTAGGTAATACTACCTCCGGTCTTTATTAGTTTACCCGTATTCCTTTTTGGGATGTCCCTTATTAGTTTACCCATTTCTTTTGTTTTTATTTTTGGAATAAGACCACTAACTTTCCATCACACATACATTCAACTTTAATATAAATAATAGTTTCTCTTTCTTTTTATGTCCCACAACATTATTTCTCCTAAAACTCTGTGCAAAAGAAACGGGTAAACTAATAAAGGCCGCAGGGAGTATATTTTTAGTACATTATTTTGTTTGTTTTGAGTATATGCTCCTTTATACAAGTCTAAGTTGTAGTGACATGGTGAGCTTGTTACTTGCTTATTGCTTAGTTGCATGGATTATTACAAGATAAAAAATAGTAGAATGAGTATATGTTTGTTTTGAGACTGACCCTTGTGCTACTGTTGGTCTCCTTTGTATTGCTTGGTGTTGGCCTGGGTATATAGTTCAAGGCTAATCATAGGTGCATTTAGCTTCGCCAATGGAACACTTTCAAGATGTAACCATGATATTATGTATGGATTATGGAGTATTTACATATATATTGTTGCTGTCTTAATGTTTTTCCCCTGGCAGGATATAAAATGGTTGGTACTTAGTATATATGATAATATGACTTGAGTTACTCTTGCTAATAGATTATTAGCGTGTAGTCCAACTAAATAAAAAGTATGTCTTATGCTTCTTAGTTCTTATGGATTGAATAATTAATAATAATTCTGGATGAACAACTCCACTCTTGGCATTTAAATTCATATGTTTACTTAGCTTGGTCTTCTATTTGCAGCGTACCTACTGTTGTAATTGGGGATATTGCAAAATATGGCACCGAAATATTCCAGAAAGAGGCTGCTTCAGGTTCTGAACAAGCTTGTGTTCAGTAAATTCGATGCTGCAGAAAATCTATACAAATATATTAAAAGTTGTGCTTGAAAAAGTCTATGTGCCACGTGACACTCTCCTCAAACTTCTGATGCAAATGCCTTATGTCTTTAGTGTAATGTTTGAAAAAAAAAAAAAATGTTTGCGTAATTGCAAGGTCTCGAACACGTGACCTTTGAAATGAAAAGTAAGAGTTTAACCATCAATACACTATGACTTTAGTGTCTAATGTTTGAAATAAAATATGATAAAGCCTATAATAAATATTCTTGACTAAAAAGACTTAAACAAGTATATACATCTCTAACACTCTTATTACGTAACTAACAAGAGACTATTGATGTCATATTCTCTTACCACAATTCCTTTTAAGCTATTATTTTCAAACTTAAATCTTTCAAATCTTTTTACTTATCACGTCATGAGTCATAACGTAAATTTCTCAATTTATTAATGGACAAAAAATACAAAAAGTGGCAAAATAAATTATGAAATTTAAACATATTTGTTTATTGTAACTGACCCGAGGCATCGCCCGGGTGAAAATACTAGTTATGCATAATTTTGTTCCTGCTTTTTAGTAGCTCCTCAAAAAGACTGTTGGGATGTTTTTATTTGTACTAGGTTTTTGACCCGTGCAGGATTTTTTTTGTATATAAATTTATGATTTTAGGACGATGAATCTCCTAAAATCATGGTGTGAATATTAGCTCGTGATTTAAAATTTTCAGAGTCATATTGTTTATTAGGAATATATTTTAAATTGGTTTGTAACTCGTGCATTCAATGACCAATATAGTCAATGACCAATATAGTTAATATAGTTAAAAAAATTAGAAGTTGACTGAAAAAGTCTTTGCTCTGCCCATTGCTTCACTTTGAGGATCAAATAAAATCATAATTCGCTCCACTACTGGACTCAATCTTGCAACCACTTCTTCTCCCACTTCCCGCAGTCCTTCTCACCCCTTCTGTCGTGTTGTCTTGCACCACCACTGCATTGCACCAGGCCACCTCCCACCTGCAAATTTATAGAAACTTTTCATCATAATTTTAGTCATCTTATACATTATGCGATTTTTCATTTTGTGTTCATTATGTTCTCTGGTTATAGATTTTTATTTTTTAAACATATTGCTTGTTTCACATAACTTGATATCTCATAAACATATGCTAATGTTTAACATTGTCACTTTCCATCAAAAAAGTAATTGTCACTGAAAAATCTAATAAATAAATTAAACACTATTTGTGATCATAAGATTTTATAATCGTCTAGGTTTTTGACCCCTGCAAAAATGCACGGGAAGTTTAATGTAGATATGTTTTGATAGATTTTCTCATCAAATCATATAATACAGATATAAAATGCTGAAATGGTGCAATTCATGTAAAGATCAATAAACTGACAATAAGAACGGATCCATCAGATTGAATAAAGAACACAGATAAGTAAATAAATTTGACTATGAATGACATATATGGTAATAAAATAAATGAAATAGTTAAGTAGATTAATATTATGATTATGGTTGCCCCAACATTACAGTTGACTGATTTGATCGTAACATTATTTGTGAAATGTAACTATTTGTGATCACAACATTACACATTATGAAATGTAACTTATGGCTGCCCCAGCATTACAGTTGACTCTGATCGTGCTGGGAAACACGCCTATATAATGATTTAGCAGTTAAAATTAAAAGTGATGACATTTTTTTCTAATTTATACTTCTTCCCTTTAAAAATACTTAATACTGGTTAACTTTTTCACTATTCACCAATTTCCTTTGACTGTATTTTGTGATTTTTAGGTAAAGAAAAATTAAAGTCATGTGATCTGATTAGACTCGTCCTGGAATGTAAGTTCAGCATATCTTTTCATGATGTTGAGTTATAGCGAATAAGAGATATTAATAATTTAAAATATGCATTCGCAAGTGCGTCAAGAGAAGTGGATATCCATTATTGACCCGTGCAAGTTGCACGGGAAATGTTGTTTAGTCAGTAGATTTTATTTGAACATTATTTAGTACATATTCATATTCAATCGCTAACATAAAAGTTACTAAATTATATGGTAATAAATTTTTAGATTTTATCATATTTTCCCTAAAGTCACGGTGTGTAGAAATAAATAATTAATCAATGAGCTATTATTTACACATAAAATTAGTTACACAATAACTTAGTATATTTACTAATGTGATGGAATAAAACAGAAGATGATATATGTTATCCATTTGATGGACCCATCTATGAATAGACAATATATTTGTATTTGTATGTTGATTTACACTTAACTACTCCTTAATAATTGAGGTCAAAATCTCGAGTACCAAGTCAAAAACTTTCACATTACTGCAAATTGTTGCTTATTGTGTGATAAAACAAAATAGCTTCATCAATTTATATTTATATATTTAAAATGAACTTTTTTGTAATGTAAAAAACACTCTCACTTTATGAGTATAGAAAATGCTCCAATTAAAACCCTTATAGCATATGAAAATTGGTATCAACAATGGCTAGCTGCATGCAATTATCAGTGTTTTAATATCAGTGTTTTAACTCTGCCGTTACCAAACTCTATTGGAATTTACTTCATATGTCAACTATTACCCCTAGTTATTCCTAAATAATTCAGATGAATGGGAAAAAAGAATTACATCTTATGTTTATATATATCCAAAGTGCACTGACGAACTAACACATGCTTAGATCAATTGGTAAGGGAGTTGTTCTAGCTTAACCAGAGGTCTCGGGTTCGAGCTCTGGGAACACAGCAGTGTATGTTGGGAGAGCTTTCCCCCAATTGGGGCCTGACCCGGCTTGAATCCGGATTAGTCGGACCCAAAAATGGATTTCGGAAACCAGATATGGTTCACCAAAAAAAAAAGTGCACTGACGAAGCTGACATGATTGACCTTATTGCACCTTGCTCAGTAACCACCATTGAAAAGCTACCACGGTGGAAGTAGGTCACTACTGCCTCGGAAATTATCTCATGATTTTCATTGCGGTGTGCAGATAACAATAGAAGATAAATGCTTGACAGGAAGATAGGAGCCTTGAAATGTGGAAGCGAATAGATTTTTAATGAAGCAGCACAAGCTATAGCAGCTGTGAACTTCCATGATCTTAGAAAAAATTAATTTTCATGTGATGATATAATGTTATACCAATCTATTATATATGGTAGCAACGAATCAATTTTGGCAGCCATATACATAAATAAATCTTCTAATCGTGGCGTTTTTGGAGTGGAATTGATTTGATTCCCCATAAATTATTATAATTGATTGACTTTCCTTAACTGTGGCATAATACACTCGGTGAAGGGAGAAAAACTTGGATGAAGGAGAGCATAGGAAGGTCAATATTAGAAGAACATCGTGCCACGTGGTATAAGCAAAGAAAAGGCTGAAAAATCTTGGATGAAGGAGAGTAGAGGAAGGAGGATGTCTTGACACGTAGGACTGAAGTTTTCTTGCTTTAATATTATATATGATTCAGTATATCTTGTTTTATGCTTTTAGTACATGTTTTGGGGTTTGTATGACTTGCTATAGGTAAATTGAAGTTTTAACATGTAGGAACTGTGATGGCTTTGGAGTTTGGAGTGCTTGTGTAGTCTGATCCCTAGTCATACAATAGTAGTCGATGATTTAAGCTTTTACAATTATACGATGTGAGAATTAAATGGGTTGGGCTATTAACTTATTGGATAATATAAAAATTTCGAAAAGTAGTTAAATGGGTCGGGCCGGGCATAAAGGACCCTGATCCAGTCCGACTCGTTTAATTTATGCATAGGGCCCGGCCCGACCCAACAAAGTTAGACGCGAACCCGACCCGTTGGGCATACCTACCCGTAAACATGCCAATGCACAAGTTTGGCCATTAATTCTCTAATTATATATTGATAATAATCGTAAAAAGTTAATATGCTGAAAATATACATTGAGTTGAATCTTTGAACATATTATATACTAGCATTTGTTTTTTTATACAAATTCAAAATCACGGGTAAATTGACACATGTGAATAATATAAAAGTCAAACGGTTGCAACTAATATGAGTCGAAGGTAGTAATAATATACACTAGAACTATTACTTTGCCATTTTAAGATGCCACTTTTATATTTTTTAAAAACAACCTATTGCCTTCTATTTTTTGAGAAGAAGGCAAAGTGATCCACATCCAATAGCGAGGAAGTACTTGAGATTCATCATTTATGAGGCACTATCACAAAATCAATAAAAGAACATAAAATAAAGTACAAAAGATCGTTCCAATTGATGTCCATGCTAGTACAATATTTAAAACTTTCATGATTTCAATAGTACTAGGAAATTTAAATACCAAGCTAAGCTTGGTCTAGTGGTAAGAAAGAACCTTCCAATCTCAAGGTTGGGGTCTGATTTCCACTAGGGGCACTTTGGGAGAAGGATTCCCATTACCATCCCCCACTCTCAAAGTGTTAACCTGTAAGAGGTTCTGGTCTGGCAGGACACTTCATCTTACAATGGAGTTCCCCACTGGGGACCCCCCAAAAAAAACTAGAAAATTTAAATACCAATCTATGTTACAACCTAGAGCTTATCAAGGTCGACTCGGCCTGTTCTGAAAAATGCCTAGATTTGGGTATATTTTGTAGGCTCGATTTTTACTTTTTGGGACGGATATCTTAGGCACCTCAAAAGTGAATATCCAGTTCAAAATTTTACTAGGACCGATTTTAGCCTGAAAAGTACGGACGATTTGCTGGCTATAGTTCGGCCCGAACTCGGTCCGACTGGTTATCGATCACCTCTATTGTAACTAGGGATGACAATGGGTAGGGTGTGGGTAGGGTAAGGCTCTAGCCTTACCCATACCCTAATTTTTGGATGTAGACCCATACCCTACCCATACACATAGGATAAATTTTTTAGGACCCTTACCCGTACCCGTAAGGTTCGATAGGGTATGGGTAGGGTTTAGGGTCCAGAATGGGTCCAATGCAAAAAAAATTCCACTCATATTTTCACGTGTATATATAATTGTTAAACACAATTCAACTTATAAAGCTGTCAATTATCACACAATATATTATATTACATATATATACATAGTTTTTCCACATCCTAAGAGTCTCATACATCCAAATATGAATAAAGAAAATAGTTTAGAGCGAGAGAGTGAGATACTGGTAAGATGAGACTGTGAGAGTGCGCTAAGGTAAGGGATTAAGAGTTTTATTTTGACTGGAATAGTTTCTTATATCTGTTATATATTAAATATATATGTAATTATTTTAAATTAAAAAATATAAAAGATATATATTTTAGTTTAGGAGGGTCTATGAGTAGGGTATGGGTAGAGTCTGAGTATTTGAGAAGTGAACCCTTACCTTACCTTTATCAGATAGTATCAAGACCCATACCATACCCTTATTCATAGGATCCAAAAAATTAAGACCCATACCCTCCAATTAGGGTAGGATATAGGCGGATCAGGTTAGGATACTAGACCCATTGCCATCTCTAATTGCAACCTCACCAAATTGTTAGTGGATCCACAATCCACATAGAGCACTAAAAAAATGAAAGTAAACAAGCAAAGAATATAATCAAAATGTTGACATAACCAAAATGTTGACATAATACTAGATTAATTGAAAACGAAGAATTAAGATAGTGAGTAGTATTAATTATTTGACGGTCCAAAAAACTGAAGGGTCCCTCAGTCACGAAGTCCCCCAGTTTTCCGATAATCTATGTCCTCTTTATTTTCTCTCTCCTCCATCTTCCCTCCTTCCAACACCACCCCACTGCTTCACCACACATTCCCCATTAAAGCCCTAATTCCCTAATTTTATTTCCCATCAAAACCCTCCTTTTGGTTCTCAATTAAAGTTACGCAACAACAATTCACAACCTTAAGGAATTGCTGCTGAATATAATTTTATTTTTAATTAACTTTTTTTGGTGGGTAATCGAATCTTACTGAAAATCGAATTAGGGTTTTTTTCAAATAAATTTCGTAAAGAACTAAGTTAAAAAAGATATGGGATTAGATGAATCCGATAATATTGACGATGGTGATGGTGGAGGTAAATCCTTGAGTTCATCAAACGTTTCCTGCTCAATTTGTCTCGAATTTGTCACCGATAATGGTGATAGATCTTGGGCTAAGCTTCAATGCGGTCACGAATTTCATCTGGGTATGTGTTTTTGTGAAGTAATTTGAGATCTGGGTTTTTAGCTTTACTTTTTTTGTTGCGTGTTTGATGCAAAATTGTGCTGATTTCCATGATTTTTTTTTGTAAGTATCTGTTTTGATGAATGATGATGCTTCTTATCAATGTGAAAAAAATTATTAGAGTTGAGCACATTCGTTAGGTTTTACTTGGAAATTGGTGGTTGGTGATGCATGATTTGATCGGAGAATTAACGAAGTTGGATTGTTGAGAACTGAAAAGGATGATCACCCCATCAAAAATTGAGTTGGAAGTTGTGCATGGATGGAATTAGCTAGAGAGATGGTAGTTAATGCTGTAACCAAAATATTTGAGCAAGAGAATATTCTGTTAGGTATTGATGAAAACCTGTCTGCAAAGTCGTGGTTCATATGCGTTGTAAGGTTATTGTCCTCTCCCGGCGTAGTAGTTCCGCAATTACTATTGTGGTTGTTGCCAGAGGGAACCCCCAATTTCGAAAGGTTGATACCATGACTTCCTAGAGATTGGATGGCAGCAGAATTTTTCTAAGATATGTTAGATCTCGTGACCTTTTGGAAATTTACCCTTACTCTTCAACGTATGTTGATATGCGAGAGTGCGGCTCCTGCTTGCTCTGTTGGCACAATTTGGATAAGTATGCTCATCAGAATTACCACTTAGTGGAGATTAGTCACTTGCCTATTCCATCTCTAGGGCTTGTTAGGTCTACAAGGTAATTGTTTAATTGGAAGTCTTAGGATATGCCATTGAGAATTTGAGATTACCTTCTTCTTTGTTTTTTGCCAAAACTTGACAGAGGTGGGTTAGGTTGATTTTTCTTCTTATTATACCCTGTTTAGTTTACTTTTTCGTTTTTTTTTCTCAGTATATGTTGATGTTGCCATGTCAAAAGGTGCATATAATCTCTTGTTTATAGGTACTAGATTTGATGGCATTTGCATCTCAAAGGCTAAAGCGTGTGAACAAATGGGTTGTGTTTAGTCTTTAGTATGTCTCTTCTAAATCTAGGTACTAGACCCACTTTAAGGTTTCTACATACCCTGTTTAGGCTGCTGAAGCCCGTCTTCATTTGCTTGTACATCTTGCAGTATGCACTGCCTTTATTGCTTATCATGATATTGATCGAAGTCTAGTACTTTTTCATGTCTGTAGAGTGTAGACTACAAGCTATATCATTTAAGCTTTTACGATCAGCTCCTAAGTGTCCTTTTTTACTCAGTGTTTCAGCCCAGGGCTTAACTTATCTACATCGTCAAGCATCATAATTAGAAAACAAGAGTGAAGCTGGCCTAAGATTAATCAATATGTTTGTGTTTGAAGTTATCAAAACCTTCTGCAAAAATAGATGCAGAGAAATCTATGCTTGCACCGCTTCATGTGCCAAAACTTGAGTGTATACATGTCTTTAGCATATTACCATATCATAACCGATAACGTACCTCAGCATGAGCTTATTCAATGAGTATCGCCTTTTTTAAGTGTAAACCTGGATTGTGCAGTTGACACTTGATTGGGAAATGCTAATACTCTATTTATGACAACCTTTTGGAAGCATCACCGACTCACTAACGACTTCTCACTATACCCCTTTAGCTTAATTGCTGTTTTCCTCACCTTGTTTCTTAAGATCCACTTATTTCGACTAGAGGGGATCCCCTTTTTATTTATTTCTTTGTAGGTATTACTAGTTATGTCACCTTTTATCACTTTATCTAAACCCAAATCCCCTCTAAGTTTTGTCACAACTATTGAGCTTGATATATATTATTAAAATGAGAAGGGTGAGGAGGACTCGTGTCGTGTGCTTTCATTTTAAAACTAAGTATGCAGCTTTTCTGAATAGGATGTGCAACTTTTATGAACTGTAGCACATGCTTTTTTCTAAACTGAGCCTGCACATTTTTATTCATGGAGTTTCGGTTTATTTTTTTATTTATAAAATATACATTGAATCCAAAAGAATCAACTACACATGCAGTTACAAATAAATGTATATTCCTTCGAAAAGGTTTAGTTCCTCTGCTTTTCTTTTGACATTCAAGTAATCCATAAATAAACTTGTTATCCAATAGAGAGATAGGTTTAGCAACCCAACATACATTCAAGCAACATTTAGTGGAGCCACACACCTTTTGTGTTTTGATTTTATAATGAGGAATTACAGCTTTTATTTAGGTTAATATTTAATCCATACAAATAAAGGTTGATGTGTTAAAGTACTAAGTACTAAGTACTAACTACTCATTCTGCATTAATATGATTTTACCATGCACGTACTGGCATGATGAGTTGATGACAGTTAGAACTTCGGATGAGATCACGAGACAATGCAGGATTCAGTGCCATGGTCTATGCCATATGTTGACTTCATTGTTTGGAACTCTGGATGAGATCACCGAGGCAATTTGAGGTTCAGCGCCACGGTCCAACTATCAGTCAACCTCATTGTTTTGGTAGATGTGACTAAAGAAGGCGAAGGTGACAAGTTAGAACTTTGGAGAGATATCCTAGCGTCGAAATATTTCAAGTTCAATACAACTATGACAAAGTACTTGAAACATAAATTTGTAGAAAGCAAGGGTTGCTTTGATGGAATAGGTTTTTTAGGAGTTTTATGCAATAAAAAAACCCAACCAATCTCAAGGGAATTTCCATCAATGGTATTTAGGTCAGCAATGCTGAATTAGACACTGTTGGCACTTGGCAATTGAGAAATCTCAAGCTAAGAAAAGATGAGGACGCTCCATTAGTTTGCAGCCAGTTAGAAGAGATACAATAAGGAATTTAGTGATATGAGATAGAGTTAGTTGTAAGTATTGATGGGAAGATGTGGGGAATAAGACCTGGGAAGTTTGGAGTTTGGATTTATTATGAGGAAGCATCATGCTGCTCCTGTTAGGAGATATGAATGGATTGTCCCGAGGGGCTGTATGAGAAGAAGAGGTAGACTGAAGAAGAATTGAGATGAGGTAGTGAAAGATCTCTTTCTTTCTCCTTTACCCTTGTGATTAGATTTTGTGTATGAGTATTCAAGCTTAAGTTTGAGCTTTTTTCTCCTCTAATGCTATTACCTGTTTAGTGTTCTTCTGGTCCTTTTTGTTTTTATTTTATGAACGCCACCACTATTATTATTAGTGTTTGTTATTGGTATTTTCTGCATTTGTTGGCCAATTATGATATTTTATCTATATCTTCAAACATTTTTACAATCTTTTCCCCTTTTGTTTCATTTGTCTATGATACTTTATGAATTTTAACTTAACACTCTTACTACTTACTCCCAAAAATAGAAGTTATGGGTCCCTCATAAAAAGTTATTGTAATGTTTTATGACTAGTTAGAACTTAGAAATAAGGTTATGCAGATCTAAAATTCTCTTGGCTAACTCTGGTGGGATTAAGATTGGATAGTTGAGTTGAGTTTGCCTGTCTTCATGTTAATGATTCTACTGGGTAGACTAGATATCATCCTGATGGACAGATAAGATGGGATTGGTCAAAGAGTGTATCATACAAAATGTGCAGTGGATAAAGTAGACTCAGAATTAAGCCTCTCCACCTTGGAACCTGCTAGTTGGGCTGTGTTCTCTTTGATGAATGCTTCAGTGAAGCCAGGTAATACTTATCCTACGCATCTACCAGATGGAGTATATGGGATTTTGATGATAACATACAACATACATCTGGTGAGAGAGCTTTTCAAACGGAGATGAGAATCTGATAACATCTTGCCATGGGTAATTGTTTATGCTCCGTTTCGGCAAGGAGCCAGATTCCTCTGTTGTGCATTACCTTGTGAGAACTGAGATTGATTTGTGTAGGAATCTGGATTATCACTGCCTTCTCTGATGGTGTATTGTACTCATTATGTCTGCTGCTGATGCTTGGTTGAAGATGATCAATTAGTGGAGAGTTGGATAGCAATGTTTTTTCGTTGAATTTTTGTTGTCTTAGAAAGAAACCAAGCGGCTTTTTTTTTCCAAAAGTAGATTAGATTACGAAGCTCACTTGCATGGCAAGCTTAGAGCAGCATGTTTACATGGCTTCAAATTGGGGATCAGCTCAGCCGTTTTGATTAGATGCATTGTATGAATTCGTCTCAATAATTTAATCTTTTGTAGTGATATCAACTGATATGAGCTTTTGGTGTCAATATTAGAGCTGTTTGATTAAGGAGTTGGTGTGGAAGATTGCAGAGCACCTAAACTTCTGTTTTTCTATGCCTTCTTTAGGGGTAATTTTTTTGTAGAAGTAACACTTATTATATTTCTTCAATTTTGAGTTGTTGGTGGGGCTTTCTAGTGTTAGAAATGTGGAAAAGTAGATTTTGCATGAATTACTTCATTCATTGCCATGCCCTTTGTTGTATTCGTCTTTGCTGATACCTGATAATATTTGGTCCTCTACTTATAAGTCATGGTGCTCTACAGATTGCATTGGTTCTGCTTTCAATATCAAGGGAGCAATGCAATGCCCGAACTGTCGGAAGATTGAGAAAGGCCAATGGCTTTATGCCACTGGTTGTCGTTCATTTACGGATATTATGGATGACTGGAACCACGATGAGGATCTTTATGACCTAAGCTACTCTGAGATGGTAATATATACAGTTATATTGATCAATCTAAGACTTTTGACAGTCATAATCATGGTTTGAAGTTTCTGTTCGTTTGTTTTTACGAGCTACTCAATTATGTTCCTGTATCTTATTTCAAGTTGAGTCGAGCTTGGTTCATCTTTCCTGAACACCAGTCTGGCTTTCTCATGTGCAAGGAAAACATATCTTTATGGCTGGTGCTTGGCTGATTGTATCTGTAATTTGGTGAACCAGATCTTGCCAATGCATTAAAATTAATTCTTAAAAAAGTTATGTGATTATCCTTCAGTCGTGGCTCTAATGTCTAATCACTTCTTCCTCCCCCTCCTTCCAAAATCGGAAGAAATAGTAGAGAGCGGGGAGGAACCAGACTATCACCAACTGAGTCTACATTTTACTAAGTCTACTCTGGAGTATTTGTGATCTATGAGTAACCGTGTTATAATTTTCTTCTGGTATATTTTCTTGAAAGTTTCATAGTTTTCAATGTAATACATTCGTTTCGCTTGGTGGAAGAAATATATATAGCATAATAGGTGATTGTTTATTGCTTGAGAACTCTTATTGTCTTTGCTTCTATGAAGCTGACCTGCTTTCCTTGTTGTGCGTCACGTCACTTGATGTCCCTCTTATAACACCAATTTGCTAAGAATTAGAAATCTTAGCAATGGAAATTGATAAGAAATTCACACGTAATTATCAGCTTATAATAGTTGTATTGAATGCAATCGCTCAAATACAACCCCTAACATTCGAGAGGTTAAGTATTTTGTAGCCCGCTTTTCTGATTGATATTCTCTCTATACATCGGCCTCTATTTATTACATTATTCTATTTGTCTCTCTCTTATGTTAACATGCCCCCACTAGCTCATCAACTTTTTGTTTTGTAAATGTCAGAATATTCTTCCAGCTCAGAGTCTCATAACTAACTGGTGTATTAAGTTACTTCTTTTCCCTTGCTATTCTGCTGCTGCTTCTTCCTAGCATACGTGTGTAAGAGTGGGGTGTAGGTAAGGTCTTAGCAGTATGCTTGTGTGCACATACGTTTGTCAACTGTTGTACTGTGGCAAAAGTAGTTCAGATGTTTCAGAAATGAATGCTTTGAGAAGTTTCATTTTTGCATGTGTGTGTGTGTGTGTGTGTGTGGGGGGGGTTATGAAATACGTTGACAAGTTAATTAAATATGTACAGTACTTAAATTGTGGTTTCATGAAATTTTTTCTTATCGACATTTATATGATAAGTAACGAGTTAGATTATAAGATATATCCAAGCATGCATATGTTTGTAGGATTATGTGAAAACCATGTTTCCTTTGAGAACCACAAGAGCCAACATGAGGTGTATGATTATTCCATACGAATGAGTGATGACCAAAACTGTGTCTTTTTAATGGCTTAGTTGAAAATTTACAGATCTTTCTTAAATCAAAGCAGAGTGAAGTTTAGAGGTTGATTGTGCACTCTCCTCACCACCTAGATTCCCCCCTCTATATCCTTCTTATATCGAGTGTGAGCTTTGGCCTTGTGCTTCATCTCCATTTCATTTCATCAGTGGCAACCATATATAGCCTAGATTTTTAGCCACTTCCTGCCTTCTCCTCTTTCCTCCAGTTCCTTATTTGATTCTTACCTTTATGTCTTTTTGATACCATATTAACCTTGCTGAGGTGCCAAAGATCTCTTAGCCAACAGTCCTAGCCATTGATGCTAAAATCTTGTGCTGCTGTACTATTGGTATCGGCTACTACCAAAAATAAAAACAATGAGTAGATATAAGTAGTGGAAGCACCTTGAAATGATACGCCAACTTTCTCCTCCTCCCCTCCCTCTCCCGGTCTTTCAGTCGATGGTGACACTTTTCTCTCGGCTTCGGTGGCCATCACGAAGATGGGTGTAAAATAGCTAAAACAAAGGCCATGAATATCAAACAGGATGATGAAGTGGGGAGGCGCTAAGGGCCCCATGTAGGTAGAGAGAGGAACGTAGTAGAGCTGGGTATTGACATGGTAGCCCGATGGGCTTAAGATATTGGGTCAATGTAAAAGTTGGAACTTATTGGACTTTTCAAGGAACTCTTAATGGAATTAGTAAAACCCTAATGATGGGTTATCCAGACATGCATCGAAAGGGAGTAGGAAACTGCGCTTTTTATACACGTGAATTGTGATTGCATAATTGTTCATATGCTGACACACCAGCTCAGTTGTGGAGTTTGAGCCGTCAATCACCAGAAAATGTTGGATGCTCTCTTTGCTGATCAATGTCAATCTTGTATTCAATCTTAGCAAAAGTCAGTAAAGACTTCATACTCCAGTCAAGTAAAGAAACTGTTATTTAGTACTTGCTTTAGTTCCTCCTCTCAATTTTATCTTGATAGATGAACAGGATAAGAGATGCTTCAGTGGTTTATGAAAGGATTATTTATGGCTAATTTCTTCCCCCTCTCTTCAAATTTTGAAAAAGGTACAACTGGTCTGAGATTTGGGTCCTGAACTATTGTGCCTCCTTACTGAAGGTTCCATAGTGGGAGTGACGAGTGAGGCATCTTGGGACCCCAGAATCTTCTTTGTTGGATCTTTGGAAGCTGCTGAATGTTATGGACGTATATACATTCTTATTTGTTCTTTGCTGTCACATACTTTATAGTTTCTCTGAATTTAGGCCAATGTATTTGGGTGTGGAAATTGAGTCTTTTTTAGTCCACCTCAGGGTGTTAAAGTTCTATATACAATTGCTTCTTTGCTTGTCGTGAATAACCTGCATTTCTCTTTATGTTCCTTAAAGTGCCATTATTACGTGCTTTTGTATCTGCTAATGCCGGGGGATGTCGAGGATGCATGTTTGCGTGTGTCTTCATGAGCTTTTATGGAATTATGACGTTCTTCTTTGCATCCTTGAAGAAGGTTTGCTGTATTCCTTCTGTTCATTCTGCAAAAAATTAGTTTCAACTGGTGATCTCTCCATAATATACTGAGACAATTTGTCTGCGGCTATTTTAATATTGAAACTTGAATATCAGATTAATCTGCTATCTGAAATATTCACTATGATTTTAATTTTATTCTTTTGCAGTTTGGAGTTCAATGGTGTCCACTGCCTGCGTTTTCACGGATTCCCTCTTATGAGTAAGCATGGTTTCACATATTAGGTTTTTGCATATATTTGATGTGTCCTGGATTCCTGAATTTTAAAGGTCATGTAGTATTGTAGTTTTTATTTTTTCTTGTTAATTTGCCTGTGATTCAACTTCTTCCCCAACCTTGCTTGCAATTATACAACTATGTAGTGTAGTGCTACTTATCAAGCTTGAGTCGTGCTTGCTATATAGCAGCTATAGGCTATAGCTCATGATTAGTGACCAGATTTGCAGGTTGGTTTACTAGGCTCACCCTTCCCTTTCGAAAAAAAGGGCTCACCTCTTGAAACAATCACCTTCTACCTATGAACTGGACTAGTTCTGGTTGGTTTTCAGGTTTTCAAGTTGGGTTGCTTAAGCTGTGACAGGAATTCACATATGAAGACGTCAATTTTTGTATTATGTCACCCAAAAGATGATTCGAATCATAGATTTGCTGTGTACAATACCCAGATTCTCTATTCTATTTCAAACTACTAGTGTCCTGTCCATGTTATACTCAGTTTTCATATGAACCTTGGACACTTCATAGTGAACAGACTATTCCCTAACAGTCTCTAGTGTGTTCAAATTCCCTATGAACTTTACATATATCTTTCCTTTTGACCGGGGATCTTCACTTTGTATCTTTCTTGATAAAGGCTCTCGACTGAGCTTTTCAATTTTTCTATTGCTAATCTCTGATTGCTTCCTGACAAGCGACTTTTCCTATCATTGCAGGGAAGGGGAGTTCCCATCTACTGCATGTAAGTTCTGTTATTATTGGTTTTATAGTTATACAATATATCCGTTCACTCATGGTATATATATTTCTTGTGCTTTTGCAGATCATGATTTTTTGGGTCAACAGGCTGTCTTTGCTGAACATACGGCAATTTCATCTTCTACAAATCAATGCCCCTATGTGGCATATTATGGACCAGTTCATTCCTCATCCTCAAATTCTATTGGAAGTGTATCTGATGGCTCTAATTTTAGCAATCGCTGGGGTGGTCCATCCGGACCCAGTGAAATCCCATCTTCCTACACCTTTGCTGCCATGGACCCCCATTATCATGGTTGGGAGCATCATTCCGTGAGCTTCTCCGCCAATGGAAATCGATTGGGTGGTTCTGATCAACCTCCGGTTCCATATTTGACCCCAAGATCCTCTAGAGTCAATTCTGATTTACCAAGATTAGGGTCATTTGTCCATCCTTTTGTCATAAGTCACAGGTATGTGTTCATAGCCATACTATCTGTCTTTTTTTCTGTAGGAGTATATCTTCAAGCCGTCCATCCTCACTTTTAGGGCCTTGATGGGGTTGGTCCAACTGGTAAAGAATATACACCTTTTGTCCTACATTAGTTTGAAGTTTGAATTCCTACCAGAGTACATAGTTATAGGAGATAAGCTGTTGGATTATCAGTTTATCACATAAAATTCAATGGAAAAATCAATATGTTGGAGATAGTGTGGGACCTAAAAAGTAGAAGTGGTGGTCCAAAGAAGTTAGAGAAAATAGTGGGCCTTTTCCAAATTGGAAGTGTTCAAACAAATTTACAGTGGCTCCTGAATATAGCCAACTTGCTAGTGATGTGGAAAAAAATAGGATTTTGGAAGAGCTGCTCTTAGATATAATAGAACTTCATATCGAAAGATTTTTATAGGGGCGGTGCGCAGGTTCAATAACTTGGCATTAGGATCTGCATGTTCAAGTTGTGTTCTGGCGTTCATTTTGGCATCATAGAGTTAGCTCCTACTTGAAATTTGTTTTATTCTTGATTCGTTTGTGTTTAAAGAAGGTTATCTTTGACCTAGATTTTCGTCTTTATTTCCTTTTTGAATCTTGAAAGCAAGTTTAGAGAGGTCCTGAAATCCTTTTTTCAAACCCTTTGAAATTATTGACTTATCCCCCCGGAAGGATAACATATGATGTTTATCTAAATATTGTATATGGAGTTTCCTCTCTGTGGTCTCTCTTTCTCTATTTCTGTATTGTGCAATGGGCACGTTCTCTCCCCCCTCTTTTTGGGAGTAGGGCAGACTGCTTCTTTTCGGGGTCAAGCTCAATTACAGTATGAGGTGGCCATTATATATATATAACTCATTTGACCATCAAGGTCATCGTGTCTTGAGAACTTTTCAGGCAATATGGTATGAATTTTTTTGATTCCTTGCATATGTAATGTGTATATCGCATCACCTCTCCCCTTTTGTTGGTCACTACTATTGCTGTTGAATTATAGGCTTGGTGGATGGAGGTCCATGTTACAGGAATTGCCATAACTGTTGGAGTTTGATTGTATTCTGTAACTGATGGATACTTTTTTTCCTCGTGAATATGTGATCGTGATCATCCTATACTGCCAATTCTGTGTTTCATCTACTTCTGTCTTCTTTTCATTTAATGCCATTTACTGTATAATCTGTATTATCACAGTTCTGGCGGTAGGGTTGGAAGCTCAGTCACCTCATCAATGATTCCACCTTATCCAGGCAGTGCTGCTCGTGCTCGTGATCGCGTACAAGCTCTTCAGGCATATTTTCAGCCACCTAGCACTTCTCCGCCTATGCGTGCACCCATCATGTCTAGTTCAAGAAGATCCAGTGGTCATCGGGGCTTATCACAAGGGCCCCCACAGCCCTCATCTTCTGATCAAACAGCCGGTGGCTTCTATGTGTTTCCATCAAATGCTTCCACTCGGAGCTTTCCTGAAGCAGAGAATCCAATATCTAACAGATACCATGGGTGGGAAAGGGACCATTTGGGTTCTTTCCCATTAAGTCAGGGTGACAGAGATTCCAGCTGGCTTCCCCATCAAGTTATTGGTGGGTCCAGCGGTTCCCGCCAACGGCATGGATCTGAAAGGACGCCATCTCAAAACCGGTCATGAACACCACCCTTTGTCTATCTTTTATTTTTTCGTATTTTGGGTGAAAGCGGAAAAAAACATATTGCAAAATATTACAACTGCGGAAACCAAAGAAGTATGTAATGTGTGAAACGATGCAGAACAGTTTTTAATTGGTGTTTCGCTAGGACAAGCGAGACTCCTAGATGCCATAGAGTCATGAGTGGGACCCGAAATGGTCGTTTCTGGCAGTGGCTTCATTGCCTTTGAGCATAAGAAAATTAAGACATCGAATTTTGGATGAGCTATGGTTTATGGAGAAGTGCCTTATGCCTTGGAAGTGAATTGGAGTTGTTTTGCTAGAATGCCGGAGGGTTTGTGAGAAGGGGGGAATTGAATTATGTCGCCTTAACTTTATCCCCGTATATTTGTGCTATTTTGTACCCCGTATATTTGTGCTATTTTGTATGAAAATATGTAAGAAGTTTTGAACATATTTCCTGCCATGTCGCATTCTTTCTTGGTTACTAACTGCTAAAACGAGACCTGTGTTGTGCGTTTGTAATAACTAAGAAGGGCTAAATGCAGGTTGGACTTTGCCATTTAAATTATGGTTGACAAAAAAATTTATTCACCAAATACCCTTACTTTTTCAAAATTCACCAGATACCCCTGACCTTTAAAAAAATTCATCAGATACCCCTGACCTTTAAAAAAATTACTCAAAATGCCCTTTTGGCTAACGGATGTTAGTTCTCCGTTAACTAATTAACCCTAAAAAATTCTAATTAACCCTAAAAAACTCTAATTAATCTTAAAAACCTAATTAATCCTAAAAACTATAGTTAACCCTAAAAACCTAAGTAACCCTAACCCCGCCCCCCACCCAAACCCCCGACCCCCCATCCCCTCCCCCACCGGCCACCGCCGCCCTCACGTAACCCCCGCGCCTCCCCCTCCATCCTCGCCGGCGTGCTCGTCCCCCTCCCCTCCCCGCGCAGCGCCCACGCAACCACCGCACCCACCAACACTAACCACCTTCTCGCCATCCTCCAGCGTGCGCTGTCGCCACTGAACGCCGTGTCCAGCATCCGCGCACCATCATCACCCGTCGCCGGCGTCAGTGTCCAGCATCCGCGCACCTCCCTCTTTTCTCCGCGCCTTCTCCTCCTCTTCGCGTCTGCTAACACGCCCAGATTCAAAAATTCAACACCCACATAACAAAAACAAAACCCAGATGAAGAAGATGAAGTTGAAAAATCAAATTGGGATTCGCGATTTTGCGGCGGGGGAAGGGGAGGGGGAGGGGGAGCGATTGAGGGGGTGAGGGGCTTGGGATTCGAAGGGGTGGGGGAAGGAGAGGGGGATTACGGTTGGGGGTGGTGGGGAGGAGGAGACGCGGGGGGAGGGGGAGCCGCAGGGGACGGGGAGGGGGGAGGCTGGGGGGAGGGGCCGGTGGTCGGTGTCTTTGGGGTTGTTGAGGGGGTGTGTGGTAGGGTTAGGGTTGGGGGTGGGTTAGGAAGAGAGTTAGGTTGACTTAGGGCTAATTAGGTTGATTTAAGGCTAATTAGGTTGACTTATGGCAAACTTGTAAAAAAATGCTATCGGAGGATTAACGTCCGGCAACAAAAGGGCATTTGGTAATTTTTTTTAAAGGTCAGGGATATCTGGTGAATTTTGAAAAAAGTGGGGGTATTGGGTGAATAAATTTTTTTGTCAGGGGTATTTGGTGAAATAACCGTTTAAATTAAGATCTTATGCAAGTAGCATCCCCTTGGCTTCACATAACATTATCAAGGCTAGTTGACATTTAGAGAGAACGGACAACATAAATTAAAGTTTCTAATAAAGGCTCTCAAATTTTTGGGGAATTCAGTTCAATGGCTAGCCAACATTTTCAAATGACATTAAGCTCCCGTTCTTTTGGAATGAGAAACCGAACCGAGTTGAGAGAAACTGAATTGCAAGGAGTAACTGAACTGAAAATAAGTCCCAAAAAACCGGGCCTGAACCCTTGGATCGTCCGTCAGCCCTAATTTATGCACCAGTCTTGAATATCGAGAGAATTATACTCTGTCCCAAAACACACAAAGGTTTAAGGAGTCATTTACGCATCATAAATGGACCTTTTTTTTTACATGATTCATGAAGTACGATTCAACGTAGTTGTCAATGTAGCTGCTCAACATAGACCGACTGACTTGATGAAGTATGAAGTTGAGAAACGCAATAGACCCACTCACATAGTTTACTAATAGATTTAACGGTCACCATATACCCCTGACAAATTTTTTTTTGCACCATATACCCCTTCGAGTTTCCAAATTCACCATATACCCTCGACGTTTTAAAAAATACATCAACCTACCCTTATGACTAACAGAAGTCTAACACCGTTAGTCATTAACCCCTAATCCCCACTCTAACCCTAATTAACTAACCTAAACTAAACCAAACTCTAACCCTAATCCTAATCTAATACCCTAACCCTAACCACCCACCCATCACTCCTCCACCCCACCCCACCCATTTCCCCCACCACCCACCCCACCCATCCACCACTCCTCCTCCCACCCACCCACCCACACACCAGCCCCTTCCCCCACCACCCACCCACCACCCCTTTCCCCCCCAGCCCCCCACCCCATATAGCCCCACTCCCCCCCTCCCTCCCCTCCCCTCCCCGCAGCCGCCCAACTCCCTCCCCTTCCCAACCGCCGCAGCAGCCCCCTCCCCTTCCCCTGCAACCGCCGCACAACCCCCTCCCCTCCCCTTACCCCGAAATGAAAAAAAAGAATCGAAAACATCCAAAATTAGAAAATTCGAATAATCGAACCAAGCGAGGGTGGGTTTCAAGGGTACGCGACTGCAGAGGGCGGGCGACGGTTGCGAGGGAATGGAAGGGGAGGGGGGCTACGCGACTGCAGGGGAAGGGGAGGGAGGCCGCACGACCTGGGGGGAAGGGGAAGGGGGGGGGGGGGGCTGCGCGGCCCGGTGGGGAAGGGGATGGTGGGGGCGCTGCGGGGGGGGGGGTTCGGGGGTGGTGGGGCGTGGGGGGAAGAGGGTAGGGGATGGGGGAGGGGGTGGTTGTTGGGTGGTTAGGGTTAGGGTTAGGGTTAGGGTTAGGGTTTGACTTAGGTTTAGGTTAGTTAATTAGGGTTAGAATATTAGATTAGGGGTTAAGGTTAGGGTTTGACTTAGGTTTAGGTTAATTAATTAGGGTTAGGGGGAATTAGGGGTTAATGACTAACGGAAGTCTAACGTCTTTAGTCAAAAGGGTAGTTTGATGTATTTTTTCAAAAGTGGGGGGTATATGGTGAATTTCAAAAGTTGAAAGGGTATATGGTGCAAAAAAAAAATTTGTCAGGGGTATATGGTGAAAAAACCATAGAACTAATAATTTCAAGATCCAATTTAGATCCTGAATTTGATACACCCCAAGAATAAGTCTAAATAAAGTCATGTTTCTTTTGAAAACTATGTATAGGGCGCCTAGATCTACGTTTTAATCATTTGTGATGTGTACTCTCTCAACTCAAGAGAGAGGTATTATAAATTTGACCAATAGATAGAGGTACATATGATATGCCGGTGATTCACAAGGATAATCTACATTAAGCCAAAGTGTCATTATGAAAAACACTTTGCAAGCGTACTCGTAATAAAATGCCATCTAGAATTAAGTTATTATAATAGAAATTTGATTTCACTCAGTACCACCGCTTATGAAGGGGGGCGTCGCTGGTCAGTGCTTGTGATGGTGGATTTGAACCTCGGAATGCTGATGGAAGTGGTAGAGGAAGCGAATGACGTTCATGATCCGGACAACGAACAACTAACGACGAGCGTCACTTCTCGTCGCATGAGCAATCCCAGTGCAATCTGCTATCGCTTGGGATTCTGGGCTCATGATCTTTTGAGGAGTCACATTCCATTGTGACTCATTACTCTCGCTCGAGAGTATTTCAGGTTTCTCCATGAGGTAGGAGAAACGCAGATGAGTGGGCATGCTGAAAACCTCCAGATACAACTGGGGTGCCGCCTTCAGATTTGAAGTTTTCAAGGCAAGGATCCTTAAGATCAATGCCGAGCTAAAAAGAGAGCCAAATAATTTGAGCTCTCGAACACACCTCCGGTTTTGCAAACCGGAAAACAAACGTCCCAACCATGAAAAACAATCATCGCCTCGTCCTTGTTCACGAAATTCTTGAGTCATCTTGTCCCTCAGCACATATTCCCAAAAACCGACATATAGTACTGTAATAACCTTCAACCACCAAACTTGACCTAACTGACAAACACTTGTCGATGGCCACAACCAACCACAAACATCTTTAACAACTCGGAAACAACGTACTCCTATTATTCGGAGATTTAACACACGTTTTAAGAAAAAACCTGACATAACTAATTTGAAATTCCAACAACCAAGGGGGAGGGGAAGGGGAAGCCCGACACTAACAGGGGGAATGGAGAAGGGGAAGCCCGACACTAACTCGGGGAAGGGGATAGGGGAGCCCGAGACAAAACCAGGGGAGGGGAAGGGGAAGCCCAAAACAACCATAAAAACGAAATAAGGGACGGTGCTTACCGGACACGAGGACGACGGCGGGGACGGGGACCATTCACGCATACAAACCGACAACGGGGGGAGGGGGGTAAACCGACCCAACGCAAAAGCCGAGAATCGAAGGTAACGGGGAGGGGGAAACACAGGGAAACCACCCCGAAGACGAAAAAACCGGGGAGGGGGGAGTGGTGCGGCGACGAAAACAAACAGGGAGGAAACCGGGGAAGGGGAAAACGCGACCTATCCTACGGGAATAACAAGACGCGGAGGAAGACGGAGGGACGGGGGTTTGGGGGCGGGGGACACGCGGGGGATGAACGACGCAGAGGAGGGACAACTACAAGACGCGATGGAAAACACGAACTAAAGGGGGTGGGGGAAGGGACACCGACGAAAGACGAAGAAGAAGACCGGAGGCAGGCTCGCCGGCGCCTCTACGACCACCAGCGAGCCTGCTGGGCGGCGGGTGACTGTTGGTTCTTTAGGGTTTGTGTCTTGGGGGCTAACTTTGAGCGAGAAAACGTTTGAGGCTATCCTCAAGTTCTACATTTGTTTAGTAAGGTAAGTAAAAATGTCTTATTAATAGGAACCGGTGCACGAGTTGAACAAGCCCATCCTTGGAAGTTTTTGTCGAACATCAATATTGGTCACATTGCTCTTGTGTTATTAAAAATATACCAATAGTTGTTCTCTCGTTAAATTTTCATTTATGTTTTTTATTACAAAGATGTTTTATGCATTGTTCATTCCAGGAATTTTGTTATAAAGTGAAAAAATTATGGTTAAAATGATGTCCAAGTACAATTATAGATAATTTGGCCATATCGTAAAGAACCTTCTTTTTGAGTCATTATACTCTTTTACCGAGTTTATTTCAAACTCAATTGTATTTAAAATTTGGCCATATAGTACGCCTTGATGTAGAGAGCTTTATGTACATTCAAGGCCAATTGTGCATGTATTTTTTCAAATACATTTTTTACAAATGAGTACGTCAAATGAGCATAATATTATAGAAGCTTAATTAGAGTTTTGGCCTGGAAGCCTACAACAATCCGATAATAATAGGTTCATACAATCATTAGGGATTTGGGAAACCACCCTAACAACATTTAGGTGCAACAAATGCAAAAATGCTTCTTACTTTCCCGAGCTAAATGATCCGCTACTTTGTTCTTCTCACGCCTCACGAATATGGATTTAACTTCCTTAAACTCCTTTTTGCATTCCCTATTTTTTTTAGAACATTACAATACGAGTCATTATGGATTACGGGGTTGTTTGGCAATCGGCTGTTGGCTTTTGGCTGGTTTAGTTGACTTATTTGACCTATTGGAGACATTAGTCAGTATGTATTGACTTTTTAAGTTGGTTGCTTTTCAACTTGTTTGCAAAAAGTGTTTGGCAAAAATTAATTGTGTGTTATGTACATTTATTAGAGAGTTTGTGGGCCAACAAGCCCAATCCAAAAAGCTAACTCCGGCAAGCTTTTTTCATTTTGGCTTAAAAGCGTCTTTTCAACCCAACCAAAAAGCCAATAACCAAACACTTTTTTTGGCTGTTTGACCAAATTAAAAAGCCAAAAGCCAATGAAAAAGTCATTTACCAAACATGGCCTACATCTTTGAAAACTAACTCAATGGCCTTCATGTTATCAGATACATTAGTATTGTTTCAGCTGTGAAGTCTTTTTTCAAGGAGAAGATATTATGTGAAGCTATGTGTGGAACAATGGACCCTTCTGATGACTTAGACGGTCTAATAACATGACTCTTCACTGACTCTTCCTTCGCTCTACCATCTTTATCTTGCAAAGGATTTAGATTTAATCTTAATAGTTGGTTCCGAAATGAACATTTGATGATTGGGCATGGGTTGGGCCGACATAGGAGATAAAGTGGTCGGCCATTCATGCTCATTATTTTCGAATTCGGCCCAAGTATGAAAGACCGCCTTTTTGTTTCCCCACTCAACTTTCAACAAATAAGAAAAATATACTATTAGCAAGGGCCCACTGGCATGAGTGCACAAGGATCGTCCTTCTTCTTGCAATTAGTATATCATCGAGTCGGGTCTATATACGGGTCCATGTACTTCTTATATGGACCCTCTTTCTCTCCCATATAATTACTATATAAAAAACCACGATTGCTTGGTGGAGGTGGTGGGGAACTCACCTTGTGATCGAGCCCCACTACCTACTTGTATTTGGGAGTAGGGATTCTCTTAATCCCCCCTTACTCTCAAGCGTTGACCAGAGAATGGGCTGAATGACCATGCGATAGGCTTGATCCAAGAGGCCCTTCTCACTAGGGTTCCTAACAGGGCTCAAAAATAAAAAATTACTATATAAATACCAATAACCACCATAAAATCCAAAAAAACTCCCAAAATCTCTCTCATCCATTTTTCACTATCCTTAAACGGCAACCCCCCCAAAAAAATCTCTCTCATCTATTTTTCTCTCTCCTAAAAAACCTCAAAACCTCCCTAAAAACCATTAAAACAGCCCAGACTAGCAAAATACAGAAAAATTAAAGTAGAAAATAAGATAGATATCAACTAAATCTTCACATTCGCAAATTAAACATTTGATCATGAAAAACACACAAACAAGAAGAAAAAAAAGGTAATTTCAAGTATCAAATTGCAAATTTATGAATATTTTCAACAAAAATAGTTGCATTTATATTTTTACTAAGAAATTTGCTTAAATATTGTAGATCTCGTATTCTTACTAGCAAAATTCGAAGTGTAGCCTTGAATTTTCGCAAGTTACAACAAATGTGTTTGATTGGTTTGAATATTTACAAAATAATTGAAAAATGAAGCAAATGTTCAACTTAAAATGTTATTGCATCTGTTCAATTGTATATGAAGATATTCAACTTAACAAACTGAATATTCACTTTATATATGGAAGTGCTCAATGGCATATGAATACCATTTGTTAACTAGTTTTTGGGTAATCCGATTTCGGATAATTGAACACTATTATAGGTACATCTAACATGTATTTTGATATCTAACTAATGCTGGAAAGTACTTAGATAATGAAGCAAATGTTCAACTGACAACAACAAATGTTCAACTTAAGACAATAAATATTAAATTGAATATGGAAATGTTCAACTTAGTTATTTGCTTGAATTTACTAATAAATTTTCTTGAATTTTGTAGACCCGAAAAATATCCCGAAAAAATATTGAAAATTCAACTGAAGGAGATAGTTCGAGATGGAAAGGAAAGTAAAAACTCAAATCTACTTTGTATAAGGAAATGTCCAACTGCATCTCTTCGGTTTAACATGCAAATATTCAATCTGACAAACAAAATATTCACTTTGTATATGAAAATATTTGCAAATGTTCAAATATTGACACAAAATATTCAAACTAAAATAACCAAATGTTTAAATGCAAATAACCAATGTTCATCTAGTAATAGATGATTCACAAATGTTTTCATTTATAAACCACATATTCAAATTTTAACATCAAATATTCAAATATTGACACAAAAATTATTCAAACTGAAAACAAATCTTCAAATGCAAAAGTTCCAATATTCATGTAGTAAAACATAATTCATAAGTGTTCACATTTATAAATCAAATATTCAAATGTTAACATCAAATGTTCAAACGTAAAAAAAAAAAGTTCAAACGCTTCATCTATAACATCAAATATTCAGGTTGAATTGTGAAATATTCACTTTCTTTCCATAAATATTCAACAATATAGACCATCAAATGTTCAACTGAGTTTCTCTACCAAAGAATCCAAGAGGAAAATTATCTTTTCTATTCCTGTAGATTTTTTATGTAGTAGTGTCAATCCAACACAAATCTTTTCTTATATATTTCACTTTTTCCACTTGAATGTCAAAATCGATATTGTATAAATTGTATTTCTCTTTATAATATTAGAATATTCTATTCGATAATTCTATTAATATTAAAGAAAATTGAAATATTAAAAAAGAAATTCAAAAATATTTTTTTGAATATTCATATTGACAAGAGTATATTGAACAAATATAATTCAATTTTGAAGTAAAAATAAATAAATAAAAAAATCAAATCGTTTATTTATGTCTTCCGCCCAATAAATCATTTTTTTTTTCAAGGATTCGTTTCATTTTTTTTGCGATAAAGAATTTGGATCCAAAAAATGGATAATATTTGGTCTAGAAATGTATTTTATCTAAGAATTTTTCGTATTGTCATATGATCTCTTTAATTTGCTTTTATGTTCGGAATCAATTAGAAAACTTTGTTTTGATTTCTTGCTAATTCAAAGTTTTAATTCCAATCCATTTTTTTTTTATTTTGATTGTATCTACATAATATATCTATTTTTGGGGTTGCTAACTCAACGGTAGAGTACTCGACTTTTAAGTGCTGCTAGAATCTTTTACATATTTGGATGAAGAATGACTCTGGTTATCAAATGATTGAACAACCGGGAGCAATTTACTTGCGACACTTAGTTGACATTCATAAAAAGTATCTAATGAATTATGAGTTCAATACATCTTGTTTAGCAGAAAGACGAGTATTCCTTGCTCATTATCAGACAATCACTTATTCACAAACTTCGTGTGAGGCTAATAGTTTTCATTTCCCATCTCATGGAAAACTCTTTATATTTAATTTTCAATCGTGTAGATAGAGTTGCCCAAATTTGTTACGTTGATATCGAACGCATATTAGATAAAAGATTCACAAAACCCAATCATTTATCTTTCATCACCAAATCTCACCCCCCCCCAAAAAAAAAGATTGTTTTCTCTCTCTTAATTAGGGTCTATCAAACTCGCCACCGCCAGAGCCAGTGACATCGATTCCTTCTACATGGTGCTGCAATTGTCGTCGCAGTAGCAGAAGCCGAGGCGTCACTCAAGGAGAGAGCGAGAAAGTGGATGCAACTCCATTCCAAGCGTTATGGTGGATGTAGTGGTGGTGGTGCGAGTGAGGAGATGGTTGGAGATGATGAAGGTGGTGGTGGTGGTGCGAGTGAGGAGATGGTCGGAGAGGATGAAGGTGGTGGTGGTTGGACAGGAGGATGTTCGCGTAGTTGGTGCGAAAGTGTGTCAGGTTGGAGTTGGTGGAGGTGGTGGTGATTGAACATTTTCATATACAAAGTGAATATTTAGAGGGATCCGAGTCCATATAATAATTTGCGCCTCTTCTTGAGGATGATATTCTATCTCTTGCTTTTAAAATGATTTTCTTACAAATTATAAGCATTGGTCTTGTCATTAGATTTAGATCAGTCAAAAAAAGAAATAAGAAATGTGATTGATGCAAATATAAATAATAAGACTGAAAAGGCTTTAAGGGATAGATGAGTTAACAAAAACTTAAGCCTTTGAGGGATAGAGGAGTTAACAAAAAATTAAGTAAAAAATAAATTGCTTATGACCCTTAATATATCCTTTGAAGATTGTAACTTCAAACGATTAGACTTATCTTGAAAAGTACATTGAAACAATAGAATACTTATAACTTATAAGATTACAATATAAAAACTCATGTGATTCTTTCATCTCCTAAGCTACATTCAGATTACTTAAATAATTATACAACTTTTTTCTTAATCAACGAGCTAAACTGAGTTTGATATAAATAGAATTTTCATTATTTTAGAAAATGATTATGACAAATTAGAGACTGATCACTGATGGGTTTTCACAATACTAGGTTTGTTTGAAGGTTATATCACACCATCATTTTTTAGGTCAGAATAATTAGGAAAATGTTGTCCAATTACAATTATCACATCATGTAAAAAACCTTCTTTTTGAGTCATAATACATTTATACTCTTTTACCGAGTTTATTTCAAACTCAATTGTATTTAAAATTTGGCCATATCGTACGCCTTGATGTAGAGAGCTTTATGTACATCCAAGGCCAATTGTGCATGTACTTTTTCAAATACATTTTTTACAAATGAGTACGTCAAATGAGCATAATATTTTCGCAATGAGTAAGTCACTTGAGAATTTTATACTCAACAATAAATCAAATCTTTAAAAAATAAAATATATGTATGTATAATATTTCAGATAACCGAGAGTTGTATTGTAATAGATTACTTAAAAATGTGATACTCATGACTTGAAAAAAAAGAAAGCATGCACCTTTCCAAACACCCTTAAATAGTTTTGTTAGTTTCAGTGTAACCATGAGTACTTTGTATTAGCGAACCTAGCCCCAATTCCACAAAAAAGAAAGAGTTTATAACAAAATAAAATGGAGGAATTGTCCAATTTATGTAATTTATTATCACACTTAATGATCGATATATAAACATAACTTTACCATATTAAAAATAAGCTGTGTTGCACAGGCTCAAAAAACTAGTAATATGATATAATATATAAAAACGAGTCTTATTTGGAAGTATGTTTCGGCCCGCATTTATAAATTAGAAGTTCTAGAATTGTACAACTAAAGTTACAATCAATCAATCAATCAATATATATAAATAAAGGAAGAACTTTTCGGGAGCATAGAGAGCTCCTCAAGATTTATTTTTGTTACAAAAATAGAGTTATTAATAGATTTAAATACATATAAGGAGCTTTGGATAAGCCAAAATTAGAGTTTGGTTTTGAATGAACAACCTAAATTATTATATTATGTAAATTGTGTATAACTTTTGGTACGTAATTCGGAATATTATAATTTTTGTACCATTGGATAGTGCTCGAAATTTGCTTCGAAATAAGATCCATTTACAATATAGTTCTACAAGTTATGAAATAGAGAGCGCGACGTAGGATTGCCATGTAATTAATTTTTATTTTTAATATTTTTAGAAAATAGAGTTCTACATTATGTAAATACCAAAAGGAGTTTTGGACAGGGAAAAATTAAAGTTTCGTTTTGAATAAACAACATAAATTATTATATTATGAAACTTGAATATAACTTTTACTACCTAATTCAAAACATTATAATTTTTTTATCATTGGAGAGTGCTTGAAATATGCTTCAAAGTAAGATCCATTTACAATATAGTTTTACAAATCATGAAAATATATTTAATTAGATGAATCATGAATGGTAAGGCATTATTTAGTCTTTCTTTTAGATAAATATAATAATAGCTATAAGTATAGTGTATTTATGTGATTATAGCATTCGATCATAGGTCCAATTTACAAGATTAAACATATTATCTTTTAAAATCTCACCCACTGAACCAAAATAATTTAGTATTGCAACAAAATTTATTAACAAAACTTTGTTGTTATAACTAAAACTAAAATCTATAGCGATAAAGTAACATATATATATATATATATATATATATATATATATATATATATATATATATATATATATATATATATATATATATATATATATATATATATATATATATTAGAGTTATGTATGATAAAAAAATTAGAGTTTGATTTTGAAAAACAACATTAGAATATTATAGAGAGCTCTAAGTATGTCACATCATTCTTTTTATTTTTATTTTCTTAAAAAAATAGTGTTCAACATAGATATAAATACATATAAGATGTTTTATATAAGTGAAGATTACAGATCGATTTTAAATAAACAACCTAAATTATTATACTATGTAAATTGAATATAACTTTTGCTACATAATTTACAGTATTATAATTCTTTTTACGGTCGGAGAATGCTCGAAATATGCTTCAAATAAGTTCCATATACAATATAGTTTTACAACTTATGAAAATATATTTATTTAGATGAACAATAACGTATTATTTATTCTTTATTTTAAATACGAGATAAAAATAACTATAAAATAGCGTATTATATGTGACAATAATAATTATATCTTTCAAAATCATACTTTTAAAAATTGAGTTATATAAAGATAAAAAATACATATCTATAGTTTTGAACCTATAGCATACCATGATGACATTACATGAAAAATCAAATGAAAGTTTGTCAACGACATTGCAGAGGTATTATGCAATTGACTATTTATTTTATTTCTAGAATATTTATTGTATGCATAATTATTTATGTTTTTCTTTTCCATATATCTATATGTCAGATCTTATTTTTTTATCCATGAACTTAATTGTACTAAAACTAATTGGGAAATCAATGTTCGCGATTTTAGACTTATTGAGGTCACGAATCATAAAAAAGGGAGAAGTTTGATAAATTTTGATATGGTCATGATTGATGAAGAAGTATTTTTTTCTCTGAAATAGTATTTTCGATTATTAGTAGAGGTTAGTTTTATATTTGATTAATTTTATTCATGATACCATCATTATGATCTTCTTTTTGGCTTTCCCATCTTCCATTCTATATGCATTAGAGTTTATGTGCTATATTAAAAGTTGAAGTTGTAGTTACTCATGTTTTTCTCTATTCTTCAGCGTCTATTAAATTATGGGAAATGTTATTTGCACCCTTTAGGGCTACATATAAGTATTAAATACATTTCCTGAAATAGTATTATTTGAAGAATTAAGGACACAATCACATGTCAATAGATAGAACTAATATGCTTATTTATTGCTTAATATTTCCATTTTTAACTTCTTATATGTAGCTCTAAGGGCTATATATAACATTTCCTTTAAATTATTACCATCTACTTTCTTAAAGTATCATTCGAGTATATTTCATGTTAAAATTGTATTAGCCATTATTAGTCATATCAATTATTGGGATACCATTTAACAATAGACTTAGCTACAATATTCAATTAAATATTAAAAAATATAGAATTTATATATCCCAATAACAAATTTAGAAATTAGAGTATAATGACAAATACTTTCTCCGTTCTTTTTCCGCTGCAACAATGGATTTGGGCATGGTTTTTAAGGAAATAAAAAAATGGGTAGTTTAGCATAGAGGTACCCCTCTAATTAACTAGAGTATGGAATAATTAAATCCTTAATAAAATAAACACACCTTTATGAGGTAATTTGAGTAATTAATGATGGTTTTGTTAACATAAAGTAAAAGCAATATTGTCAACTATAGTTGCTTTTTTATTTACCCAAAAGTGGAGTGGTCTCAATAGATGAAACTAGCCAAAGTGGTAATTTTTGCAATATAAAAAGAACGGAGGAAGTATGTAAATACAATGATGTTGAAAAATTTCATTTCCCAGCAACACAAAATCAACAATAATGTAAACAAAAATTTGCAAAAAATAAAATAAACAACAAACCCGTGCAACGCACGGGCTTCAAAATTAGTTAATTTATAAAATAGGACAATAACCTTCATTATTGATTTATCCAAAACTCTATCTACTTAAGTTTATTATTAGAAAGAGTTATACGCGTATATCTTTTGGTATTATTGTTATGAGATACTAAGTCTTGAAGGTTACGTTTCTTACCTTATAGGCTTATAGTGTTTTGGTTGGTTTAGGCGGTTTGGTGTAATATATATACTATACTGTTAGTTGTTCATTATGAAAATACATGTCAATTTCGCCAAATATTTCACAAGTATCTTAAAGTTTTGTTAGTTTGTTGGTTGAACGAAGCTATTATTGAATCATGGGTTCATCGAGTTTAGGAGAAGCGGAAATAATCCAAGAAGTTGAAGAACGTATTTTCATACGGTTGGAGGAAGGAACAGAAGCACATATTGAAGACATAATGTTGTTTAAGTATCCGGAGAATAATGAGATCCCTCCCCTTGATGAAGAAGTAGAGGTACTGTTGTTATTAAAGATTAATTCCACCATTCATCCTATCCATACAAATACGTTCATACTTCTCCATCCCGATGATGAAACCGTAGAGTATAATCTTGCTGTCGACATAATGGAAGCTACCAACTGGTTTGACATTGACGTTGCCTTAGATTTAGGAAGGAAGATACGTGATTACTTGAGGAATCGTTACAAATATGATACCATATATTACGGATTTGATACGAATAATAATGTAGAGCAAAACAAGATGGGTTGTTCTTTGGTAATTCTTGCCAAGATAAATTTGAGGCCGAGGCTTAGTATCAATGACAATGAAGGTGATAGTACTGCGACTGCGACTGATGCATCTGATCATGATCTGTGTGATATTATTGAGCATGTTACGTTGTGGAGAGGAAACCATCACCATGGGTGGCTGATGGAAGTAAAACCGTTACTAAAATTAGAGAAGATGAATTTAAAGATGATGGAGGAAGATGATATATGTTCTGTTTGTCTAGTAGGCTTCTCGGAGGAACCTTGTTGTTCGAGTTCTATTATCAGGCTGAGTTGTTGTAACCATAGGTTCCATGAAGGATGTATCTTTGAGTGGTTGGCTCAAAATCCCACTTGCCCTCTTTGCCGCTCCCATACTATCGTCAATGTTGCACGAGTCTAAACCAACTCCATCTAAGCTAAGTATTCTAATTCTTTCTTTACTTATTATTACTTACGTTATGTTATGTTATTCATATGATGTCTTCGTACGTATTTCCTTTGTCTTTGATTAATTTCTTTTCCTTACATCTTGTTTCTGCTGTATATGATTTCATCATTATCAGTATGTTCATTGATGAGCGTGTAGGTAGAATTTGATCTCCTTCGTCTTTGATTAAGTTCTTTTCCTTACCTCTTGTTTCTGCTGAATTTGTTTTTAGCTTATAGATTTCATCAATTGTCATGTGTTAGCTAGGTTATCTCGTAGTAAGTTCTTCAATGTTGTTATGTTACTCTTCTTGTTTATCATCGTGTCTTTGTTAGCTAGGTTATCTACGTTATTATGATCTTTGTCTTTGATTTGATTTTTTTTTTCATTTCTTTACTTTACATCTTGTTTCTACTAAATTTGTTGTCAGTTTATTGTTGGTTTCATCATTATTTAGGTCATTAGGTTTGTTTGCTAGCTTCTTTTAATAAATGGAGAATGCGCTGTTTGGGAGTCAACCCAAAATTAGAGTAATGTTTTTTCTATATTTTCTACTTCTCGGAGTTTTTGGTACATTTAGGTTTTTATTAAGTGGATGGAGAATGCGCTGTTTGGGAGTCAACCCAAAATTAGAGTAATGTTTTTTTTCTATATCTTCTGCTTCTCGGAGCTTTTGGTACATTTAGGTTTTTATTAAGTGGATGGAGAATGCGCTGTTTGGGAGTCAACCCAAAATTAGAGTAATTTTTTTTTTCTATATCTTATGCTTCTCGAAGCTTTTGGTACATTTAGGCTTCACCTGAATTTGTGGGTGGATTAGTTAATTAGTAGTTATTTTTGGATGAGAATCAATAAGGTTTAGGAATTTAAAGGACTATAAGTTAGTTATAATATAAGTTAGTTATATTATAAGGTAAATTTGGGAGAAGCTAATACACGTGGGAGGACTGATAAGGTTTGCCAATTTCCAAGGATCAATTAGCTATTGTGACACGATATTGAAGTTTAAGAGGACTAATAAGCTTTTGCTAGAGGATTAATAAAGGTGAGGGAAGGGAAGCCGTCAAAAAAAAAAATTTAAGCTTTTGAGGTGACTAATACGTCTAATAAGTTAATCGATTGTTTTGTAGTAGTAAAGTTTTTGTGGGAAGCTAGTAATGAGTTATTTTAAAGACAAATAAAGTTTTGGAGGAATGAATGATGAATGATGAATGATGAATGATGAATGATGAATGATGAATGATGAATGATGAGTACTTTGGGGATAAATAAAGCTTTTGTGGAATGACTAATAATTAAGCAATTTTTGGAGGATTGATAAGGTTTTGGAGGACAAATAAAAAGTTTCTCTAAGAGTATGTTTTAATAAGATTTTTACATATTCAAGCTTTTAGTTGATTTGAGGACTCGATATATTTTTGTGGGAGGACTAGTAAGTATTCCTTGGAGGTATAATAAGATTTTTAATCTTTACTTAATTATATGTTTGTTTTGTTTTCTATGTTTTGTGTACTTCTAATATTTCAGGTTCTCGAGATTTGAAGAGAAAGACTTGACGCGAGGCTAACTGCAATGAGGTAATGTGTTGTTTGGGTAGAAACCCAAAATCAGATATGTGTTCTTCTACCCTCTTCTTTTCACACTTTTCCTACATTTTTTTAAAGTTTTAGTATATCTGCCTATTATTTAGAATGTTTTTTTTTTGTCTTCAATCCTTTTTTCTTTTCTTTTTAAAATAGCCTAGAATTCTATTTTTTTCGAAATTAAGTTAAATTTCTTTATTTCAAGCTGTTCCTTTTCTGTAGGTTAAGTCTTAAATGTTATCCATATGCTACTTAGCTTGTAGAGCGAGTGAACATTTTCCAAAAAAGTTTATTCCTTGTGATTTCTATCTCTTGGATGGAGGTAATTTTTTAAGCTCAATTGTGTATTTGTCTTTAGTCTAAAAAAAAGCTCGACTTCTCTACATTTATAGGTTTCTTGTCTTTGAACAATTTTTGCCTTAAAGTGTAGAGGAGAAGACACTATTTTTTCACAACTTTTTTTTTTTCGAAATCACTTGGTTTTAAGCTTCATATTTTTAACAAGTAGAACGTCACTGTGTGATTTTTGTCTTTATTGTCATTTTTTTAACCTTAAAAGATGAATTTATGACGTATTCTTTTTGATCTTTTTTTTTTTTGGTGAAAAAAAAGGAGTAAGCCGCATATTATATAGTCATATTAGCATGAGTTTTACAATCCGCAATATAAGCTGTGTTACAACAACTTTATTTATCCTTCATGCTTAAATTCTTGTCTCTTTTTTATTTTTATTTTTATTTTTATTTTTTATCATTCATTACTGGCAGTAAGTTTCTAGTTTTGCAATATAAGTATAGGAACATTGCAGGGACAGAACCAAAAATTTCATGATTACATCCAAGCCATAAGTTGTTGTCTTTATTATCTGTAACATTACCTTCAATTTCAGAATGGCCATATAGATAGTGCAAACCTTTGGCAGTGTGGTCAATATAATATTCACAGTCTCTTTTATTTGAATTTTAGGGAATTAGTTGTCAAATATCTGTAACAATCCTTGCTTAATCTACTAATAAGCTCACAAGTAATCTAACACACACGCATTAATGTTGACTCTAAATGTTGCGGTATGCCTTGGAAGATGCTGAGATTTCTTACCAAGTACCTCCACTTCCATGGTGACTTTCGCTATTGTTGGTTACTGGAGAAATACCTGAACTTGTTGGCTAAAAAAAAAAAAAAAAAAAAATTGAAGAAACTGCAAGTATAGTACCTTCTGTATACTATAAAAACGAATAATGGGAATTACTTGCACTTATTCAGTATATTAAAAAACAAAACCGACAATGCTTGGATCAACTGGGTGGGGGTTGTTCTAGCTTAACCGATAAGGGAATGCAGCAGCATTGGTAGGGAGAGCTGACCCCCCGATTTGGGGCCCGTCCTTATAGCTCGATCGGATTAGTCGGAGTCTAGTAGGCTCCGGATGCCGAATGTCAGCAAGGAAAAGTACTCCTTTGAGACCAAGAGTAGAGTATGCAATGAACATCCGAAAGTATGAGCCAAGCATAATGTACGGTAAAAATAAAAATGCCTGTTATGCCGGAAGTGGTAGGAAAAAAGTGGAATGAATTAGTTGTCAAACTTGGTGTCCCAATGTTGACGAGTCAACTACTTGCAAATATGCACAGCACCAATGTAAACTTGTAAGCGGAAGAACAATAATGTAAGGTGTGAATTTGAATTTGATGACTAATTCTATATATATTCATCATCTTTTAATCTATGGATATTACATTGAATAACAAGCTGCCTTAGGTTTGCACAAGATATGAAGAAAAGTTTTTAACTCCGCCAATGATGTATTTGCTACTCATTGCCGGTCCCAAGCCCGGATAAAAGGAGGAGGGTTTCGCCATTCACTGTTTGATATCCTTAATGAGTTACGTGATAGGAGAACTCACAATTGCATTTTGTTTGCTAGTGTTCTATAGCCACCTAGAAATCTAAATTAATATTCTGTGTGTTGCTACATTTCTTTCTAATGTACTTGTCTTTCAACACCCTGAGTGTACTTGATCAACAATCTCGCTTTGTGATTGGCAAATGCTGCTTGCATCTCACCAGACCCACTTTGGCAGGGGATTAATCATTTGCTCAATCTCTCATAAGTTTTAATATCTTTTATAGGGAAATTCAGGAGGTGGCCTCTTGTTAATATGGATGGTGAGGTGGTTGGTGTCAATAACATGAAAGTGCTAATTGCTGATGGATTGAGCTTTTCTGTGTCAATCGACTCTGATGGATGATGTGCCGCTGAATTTGCTGATGGTGCAGGAGAGTTGTTCGTCCTTGGCTTGGACTCAAAATGATTGATCTCAATGAGATGATCATAGCTCAGCTTAAAGAGAGAGATCCAGCATTTCCTATTGTTGATAGAGGTGTTTTAGTCCCAATGGTAGGTTCATAGTTTCTCTTTCTGAAGCATTATATTTGCTTCATTGATTTACTTTTGGAACATAAGAAAACACATGTTCAGCAGTTCAGGGGATGAATTCACCTCATCCTGATGTATGCATTTCCTAAGGTTATAGAGGTTTTTAGTCCCAATGGTTGGTTCACAGTTTCTTGTTAATTTTGTATCTGATTGATTGGTTTATTTTTGGAACCTAACACATCCTTGTAGATTCAAGGGTTTAGTTTGATGTTGATAGAGGTTCTTTAGTCTCAATTGTATTTTCATGGTTCCGTTGCCAGTAGCTTTATATTCACTTCTTTGGTTTACTGTTGAAACATAATCACATATTTGTAGATTCAGGGCATCAATTCACCTCATGCTGGTGCATGTGCATCCCTTAAATTTTTTTCTCTGAGCTGGTAGTAAAGTTACACGCGTGCAACATTTGCAAATTTGGGAGATGTTTTAATGAGTAGAATTGCAGTTAGCTTGGCTAGGCCGATCATGGATGAGGGTTATAGTTTGGTCACCTAATATTGTATTATTGACCATAGACAATTTTAATGTAGAAGATGCTCAGGCTTAGAGACAGTAGGAACTTTTGAAATAATCCATTTTGCCTTAGTACTTTTCATAGATATGCTTGTGTTTTAATACCTCATATGCTTGGTAAATGGAACTGCGCAGAATTGCGGTCACTATCGCTAGTAGATGTATATTACAACTTACGCTTGGTGAGCTTAAAGTATTTATCAGCAGCTATCCATGTAGAGATAAATTCAGTTATTGGAGTTCTTTATCTTTGAAATATTACCACTGCTGTAGGAATAATCAAAGTCTGATGCTGAGAAGCTCCTGCTGATGTAACTGGTCTGGTAACTAGTCACATTCGTCGTCACTCGTCAGAACTCATAAGGAGATGGTCTGTGTCTGTGCCTGACTCTTTCATATCTGTGTTTACCTGCAGAAATCAAAATATAGCATTATGCAACTTTCATGAATCTTTTAATGTAGTTGCCAGAAGCATAGTGAAACGCCCTCGGCCCTCCTACTTGTAATTCTGTAGCAAGACTGCAAGAGCCTAGGGGCCTTAGCTTAAGCTATATGTATTGCATTGTAGACTATAAACTGCAGGAAAGCTCTGTTCTGATGTGGTATTATCAGCGCAGAAAGCAAAATTATTGAATACGAACAAGTAAGATTCAGAATATTTGGGTCTAACACAATTTATTAGGAAGGAATTTGCAGTCATTATGTTACTTATAAGCAGTGGATGTTACTTCTATGTTTTCAGGTAAAGAGTTGGGAGTAACCTTGAGAAAGGTAGGAAGTGTGCAAAAGTTAACAAGGATGGAAGGTACACGAGAAAGGGGCTTTGTTCTCTTGATCACTTGAAACCCTTTATATGAACTTCTGAACTCATTATCAGCAACAGTAGTAAAATGAACTTTAACCTTAATTTTCCTAAAATTCTCTATTTGTAAGCTGAAACTCTTCAGGTTTTATAGTAAGGAAAACATAAAAAGAATAGAAATGCATTGTCCTTTCTATACGTTTGAATGCTCGGAACAATCAAGCAAAACAGACAGCTATCACTCCGTTTCTGATATTAGTGAGATGATTGATCTGATTTGTAATATTCTTGTTTCATGCTTCCTGTAGTGTTAATTAGGTCACTCAAATCTGACAGAGAAAAATGTGAATTTGAAGAGTATATGGAAACTATACTAACATAATGAGCAAAATACTAGTTCTTTTGGAGGAAGATAAACAAGTACTAGAATTTTTGACAATTGGCTAACTGAAAGTTATGTTGGACCACAGAAAGTTTTGGTTGGTGGCTGTTAATAATTCAGTAGCTACTAATCATACTTACTTTGCCTTTACTTTTGTATTTACAGAAAGCAGACGAGATGACAAGTATGCCATTGGACTATGACCTAGTGCAGATTGGCTTGATGAAGAATAGAAATATATATCACGTTAGTGCTCTAGTGACCTTTAATTATAAAAATTATCTTTGTTTCCCCTTAACTAATTAATACTATTTTCATAATCATGTTGCATTTCCCACCCATAATCGATGTTATTTGGAGCTATCACAGTTAGTATTCTTTGAATTTGGATTGATATGGACTACATTTAAGTGGCTAATTATAATAGTCTTGATTTTTTTTTTTTTATTGACTTTCAGGGTGTTTTGGAGTAGAAATTTATTGTTATTAATCTCCTTGTTAGGATAAGGCCGCGTAATTTGACCCTCCTATCCACCTTGGGCAGGAGTATTTTTGTAAATATATTGGTTAGTGTTGACGCTGATGTTTATGCCAATGTGTTTTTACCACTTACAGTGTATTGTATTCAAAAAATTGTTGGGTGAAATGAATATATAGGGTTGAAAATTGTTCATGACATTGTCACAGCAAACACGAGAGTATGCTTCTTTTGCAGATAATTTTCCTTTTTCTGACATGGCTTCTACTTGCTTTTCCATGTCTAGTACAAGCCTCATTCTTACAGTCACAACCAGCCACCATGCTCACTGCTGCCAATACTACACTGCCTGGATGCCCACGTGTGTGCGGAAATGTGACCATCCCCTACCCTTTTGGCATTGGGAGAGGCTGCTCCTTGGGGGATAACTATGCTATAGTCTGTGACGTCCAAAAGAATTTCTCTGTACCTAGATTTCCCGGTAGACAGATTCTTGATATATCTGAGACCCAGTTGACGGTAACAGGTCATCCTACTGCTTCTTCTTGCGACTCTGTAGAAACAGGATCAGGTGAACACAACACCTGGAATACGATTGATCTGACAGCCCTGCCTTATTCAGTGTCATCCACCTCCAACAAGTTTGTGGTCACTGGTTGCCATCACTATGGATTGATTGAGGCACAAACAATGACTGGCCCGGAAGTTGTTAGCTGTGTTGCCTTGTGTACTAGAGAAGAGGATATAAATGATGAGATGTGCTCTGGCATTGGTTGTTGCGAAGCTCCTATTCCAGAGGGCTTACGTGCCTGGAATAGTAGCCTAGAAAAGATATATTACAACACAACTGTTTCATACGGAAATTGCAGCTATGCCTTCATAGTTAAAAAATCAAGTGTCAGAATTCGGGGATTTCAGGATGCTGGGCTTCTGAAAAGTGTGCCTGTGGTGATTGACTGGTTTATTCCCAACGAGTTCTGTAAGGATGCTCAGAGGAACTCAACTACCTATGTGGTGTCAACAGAATACAATTTGCGTTGATATTGATTAGGTTCTGAGTGTTGTAGGATATCGATGTAAATGTCTTCATGGGTATGAGGGAAACCCTTATCTTAGCTCGGGCTGCACAGGTTAGTATGTTGATCACCCTCTTCACTTACATGTAATTGTTTTCTTTTGGCAGCTTACAAATCAAGATTATATCCTGTAACCCAATATAACTATTTGTATCTCATTTCCCAGAAATTGATGAGTGTGCAAAGGCAAATAATCCTTGTTCCGGCACTTGTCTCAACACTCCAGGTAGCTATGAATGTCACTGTTCAACTGGCTATTATGGTGATGGCAGGAAAAATGGAACTGGATGTCATTCTAAGAGCTTGAAATTGGTTTACAGTCTTGGTAAAGTTGTTTTCTAACGCAGTAATTATTGTTAAGATAGATCATATATGAAACAGAGTTGGCCAAAGTAGTTATGTATATTACTTCTTAACCTAGAATGAAAAACTTGAAACATTAGTTTGGAATGAAAATAAGAGAATCCCTTGTTGTAAAGATCTTTTTTTCCTGAACAAGTTGTGTAATAATTCTCAACATTTGGAAGTAAGAAGTGTAGAGAGAGAATAGAGAGATTTCATTTCATTTTGTAAGTGTTTGAATGAATTACATAATGAACTAATCAAGGTATATATAGACCTTGTTATTACAAGTAATTATGATGTAATAAACCTCTCTAACTAATATAACTAACTTCCTAGAAATCAGGAAGCTGTTAGAAGACCCTCAACTGACTTAGGACACATCAACATAAGAGCATAGGTGAGCTTAAGCTGAGCTAATGAGCTGGAGCTAGCTGCTAAGTAGTAGTAGCATCTTCTGGTGCTGCAGCTATATCTTCAATACCCCCCCTCAAGCAAGGGGTGGATGTAGGAGACATTCCTAGCTTGGACATTAACTTAGAGAGCTGAGGAGAAGGTAATGTCTTGGTTATAATGTCAGTAAGTTGCTCACCTGTACGAATGTAAGCAAGTTCCAAGAGCCCTTCTATCACCTTGTCTCTTGTAAAATGAATGTCAAGTTCTATATGCTTAGTTCTCTCATGCTGAACTGGATTTTTGCCCAAGTGAATAGTTGATTGATTATCACAGCTAAGTTTCACAGGACTAAGATCTGGAACACCCAGTTCAGTAAGCAATCTAACAAGCCATGTAATCTCAGAGGCTGCTGCTGCCATAGCTCTATATTCAGCTTCAGAGGAGGACTTAGAAACAGTTGTTTGTTTCTTTGATTTCCAAGAAATGGGACTATTACCCAACAACATGATATAACCAGTGACTGACCTTCTGGTATTGGGACAAGCTGCCCAGTCTGAATCAGAGTAACCTTGCAAAGTTAACTGCTTTGATGCTTGTAGAAATATGCCTTGACCAATTGTCCCAGCAATATACCTTAGCAGATGGTGCAGAGCTTGAACATGATGAGGCAATTTCTAGTATAATTTTGTTGCTTTTTTTTTTTTTTGAAAAAGAAAATTAAACTTGTTTATTTATCATATGTTTATTATTAATTCTGGACAAAATATAAAATTAAGTGATTTATGCAGTAGAAGAATTCATCGTTGCTACGTGCAATGGCGGTTGCTGCTTTTGGTTCTGGGGTTTTATATAGAAACGCTGTTTCTGACTCTAATTCCAGTTGAGTTTTTTTCTTCCCATTTTTTTTTTCATGTATTTGTGTTCTTTTTGTTGAAATAATTCAATAATAATGTTGCATAGGGTTTTTTTAATTGTATCATATGTTATTGTATTCTGAAAATTTGTGATTTTGTGATTGATATCTCTCCATTTTGGTGTTTGTTTGGTTGACGTGAAAAAACATGGGGAGTAGTTGTAAGTAAGTGGAGAAATGTGGAGTTGTTTGGTTGACGGTTTTCGAGAAAGTTCTACTTCCTACAATATGGAGGAAGTTATCAACTTAGGTTGCCTAGGTCATTGGAACTTCTCATGTTAAGACGACCACATAGTTTGAAGTTCGAACTGTAAAAGTTATTAAATGTCATGTAGGTTCTAGGCTTATAGTTGTAGGAGGGAGAGTTTGTTTAAGTGAGTTTTTTTACACTCTTGAGTTAGTTGAATTTGTGTTTGGTCATTTGTGGAGATGTAAGTTGTAATTTGTTACTTCCCTGTAGTTGAGTTATCGAATTCTGGATGCATTGCAGTGAAATCAGGTCGTTTTCCTTTTTAAAATATCTGAAGATATTTGTTTTTAAATTGGTTTGAAGCCAATTCCAGACTTATGATTGCTAGTGTAAGCCCAAGGCGACGCATTGTAGGTAGCCGAACCCACTTAGTTGCTAATTGCTTGATTTGACAATGACTCTTAGAATTCAGAAGGTTTTGGGATCTCAAAAGTGTCGGTTTCCAGTAAAGGAATATGATATGATCTGGAAGAATGTAGTATTCCATCTAAGCTGATGAGTGTTTGAATGCCCTGAAGTTTTATATAATGATTAGAGGGATGTTTGGTTGGTAGTAGTTGAGTTGTATGTGTATACCCTTTCCTGGATGTGATAACCATATCAGGATCAGCGTGGTTTGGTAGTAGTGTCTTTGGGATGTATTATGTATTATATTTGCTTCATTGATTTACTTTTGGAACATAAGAAAACACATGTTCAGCAGTTCAGGGGATGAATTCACCTCATCCTGATGTATGCATCCATGTATGCATTTCCTAAGGTTATAGAGGTTTTTAGTCCCAATGGTTGGTTCACAGTTTCTTGTTAGTTTTGTATCCGCTTGATTGGTTTATTTTTGGAACCTAACACATCCTTGTAGATTCAAATTCAAGGGTTTAGTTTGATGTTGATAGAGGTTCTTTAGTCTCAATTGTAGTTTTTATTTTTGGAACCTAACACATCCTTGTAGATAGGGCTGTTCAGTGAGTTGGGTCGGACCGGAATTTGGACCGGACCGGACCTGAATTTGGACCGGACCGGACCTGATTTTGGACCGGACCGGACCGGACCTGAATTTCCGGTCCGGTCCGGAGATTCCGGTCCGGTCCCCGGTCCATAAAAAATGGTGATTCCGGGTTTCCGGTCCGGTCCGGTCCGGTCCAAACCCGGAAAATTGCGGTCCGGACCGGAAACCCGGAATCATCATATTTTTTTAAAAAAAAAAAAACTGTCGCCTTTAGTCCTGTCCTTTACTAACTTTACTCAACTCAACAACATTTTCACTCTCCCTCATCCCATTCCTAATGAAAGTATGAAACCCTAAATCACTAACTCACTCACTCACTGTTTCTCTCTCACCATCTCACGCCGTCGCGACTCACGCGAGCCACCACTCACGCCGACGCAGGTCCGCAGCCACCACTCACGCAGCGACGCCAACTCCTCACCGGTAAGTTCTTTGATTTCTTCCCTTTATCTTCTATTTTCAGTTTTTTTTTTTTTTTCTGTTTAAATGTGTAATTTTCGTTTATACTTATAATTTTTGTTTTTGGTTTTGTGAATCTGAGATTTCCATTCGTTTATCTTTATGTTTTCATTTTATTTTTCAGTTTAAATTATGCAAATTAGTTAGTTTCTGCGAATTAGGTGTGCGGTGGTGCGCGTAGGGGGGGAGGGGGAATGGATGGCGCCGGGCGCGCCGGTGATGCTGGCGATTCTCACCGGTGGTGGTCGAGTAGTGGAGTAGTGGTGGTGGTGATTTGGAGGAATGGTGGTGGATTGGGTTTCGGGAAAAAAAAAACAGAGGATTAAAATCCCAAAAAAAAAAAATTGAAAATCAGGTCCAACAGGCCCGGACCGGGGACCGGACCTGATTTTTCCGGTCCGGTCCCCGGTCCGAAGAATCCCACAATTCCGGTCCATCGGTCCAGGCAGGTCGTCCGGTCCGGTCCTGGACCGGTGAACAGCCCTACTTGTAGATGCTCAGGCTTAGAGACAGTAGGAACTTTTGAAATAATCCATTTTGCCTTTGTACTTTTTATATATAGGCTTGTGTTTTAATACCTCATATGCTTGGTAAATGGAACTGCGCAGAATTGCGGTCACTATTGCTAGTAGATGTATATTACAACAACTTACGCTTGGTGAGCTAAAAGTATTTAGCTGAGCTAGGATAATAATTTGACACTCATTAGAATTCTGAAACTGCCATTTTCCTAAAAGTACTCAACACTAACTCTTAATGGTTTCAGAGAGAGTTTCTAGCATATCCCCTCCACCCCTTCTTCTTTGGGAGGGATATTTATGAATTAGGGGCAAAAGTCGACAGGGTTGTGTTGGCCATATTCAGCTTCTATTAATGCAAGGACAGATTATTCAGTGAAGTTTTTTAGAGAAATTCAGATGCTATTTTGTAGTAGTGTCAAACTCTATTGCGATTTCTGTTATTGACAAGAATTTTCAAATTCAATTAAAAGAAATAATGACATTTGACTATCTTACCTGTGCATCTCCATTCTATTGCGATAAAGGCTTTGTCATTTTTGTATCACTAGTTGTTGGCCCGCACGCTAACGCGTGCGGCCCCCCAAGATCGGTATAATCTGTTTGGTATTAATCTGAAGGCATTAAATCCTTGATAATGTAATTTTGGTTTTGTGTTTGTAACAACAAATGTAATTATTACTTTCATTAACTGCTCCATCTCCAATCTAATATTGCATTAGCCAACATGCATAAACGCACCCAAATGATCAATTAACCAAATCTCAATAGTCTAGGATCCAAGGGAAAAACTGAACACTAATGGCTTGTTGGGGATAGCTAAAGATATATTAGTGGGTAGTTGGGACAATACCCCATCTCCAATCCTATGTCTATCTCTAGTGCATATACAATTAAAATTTGGGAAATTCTCTCTGGTAGCCCCCAGGTTTTGGGTTTTCTCAGTGGTAGCATTTCTTGTTTTTTTTTTCTCATTGGTAGGCCTCAACTTTAATTTATTTTCTTCCTCGTAGCATTTCCGTTAAGTTTGCGTTAGTTTTGCTCTGCTTTAGTTTGACACGCAAAACGATACGTTTTTAATACGCAAAATGAGGTATTTGACCCGATTTGCATGCCTAGGAAAAATACTCTATCTAGGATTTGTGGGGTCAATTTGTCCATGAGTTAAGAGTCTCCTTTAATGCTGCAAATTTCACATCATGCTATAACATAAAATTCTAGGAACTCGGATGGCAAAAGTAAGTTCAATTAATCAGCTTAGCATGAGCCTTACATGATATTACTTGCAATAATTGCTTTGTTATTTTTCCCTTTCGTAATGTCACATAAATTCAGCAAGTCACGAATAACTATCACCAAAAACCTGTTCTACAAAATGAGAAACAAAATGGAACATGAAAACTATTTTCTAAGCTCATAACAGAATGGGCGACACTGAACAGGGTTAAAAGTTCAAATTCAAAATTGCAGATCAAATGAAATGATGAGATCCAAAAACAAGATAGAATACCTGTTCTTCTATCATTGATCCAGATATTGATCCTACTGCCCAACACAAGGTATCCAAATTGTTCCATGACCAATCTTCACCATTAAGTTGCTTGTTTAATTTTTTAAGCATCTGTGATGAAACACAGGACGTTAGGACAAAGGTGACTACTAATCATTAGCTATAGACTGCAGATTTTAAGCAAATTATCAGGAAAGCTAAGCTGCCAGTAACACTACAAGATCACAGAGAATAGGAGGAGATGCGACTACACACCAACCGCACAATACAGACTACTCAAATATTAAGCATAAACTCGATTATCTACCATCATAATCAATGAAAACCATGAGATTTGGACAAGCTGCAGGTAATAACTGGAAAGATCGGGACTCTTGACCTGACCAGTAGTCAAGTTTGCACATAAACCATCTACAAACAGACAAACAATAAAGACTCTGCAGAGTTTTAATATATTAATACACATCATGGTCAAGATGTGTCAAATTTGCAGTACCAAGCCCCTGAGATCAATTATTCCAAGTATTTGTTCTTGGCCTTCTAGGAGCTTACTCAAAGCTTTCTCAATCTGGAACACACATAGTTTCTCGTCGTTATCCTGCATATGTAATTAGTCCATTATGCACACATTATCAGATGGGCCTGTGTGGATAGCAAAGGCAAGGGAACAAGATAAGTATGACTTTCAGACATTCCATACTCAAATTAATAAATTAAAACCCTAGAACATGTCTTAAGAAAAACTTACGCAAAGAGTTTCAAGAAATAACTACGCAGGTAATGGGTGAAGTTGCGTATGCATATATATACACTGCAATCACAGGTAGTATGCCCAACAATTAGATTTCATAGGAAAAATATAATTCTTATCACTCCCAACATAATTTCAACATCTCCACTATAATTTGGATTAACGGAGACTACAAAAAATAAATACAGATGGAATTAGTATTCATAAGGCTTTATAAAACCCAATCCTTAACCATCTAAAAATGAAGATGACATACAAATCTCGGGAGGGAACGAACAATTTACCGGTGCTCGAAACCACAGGTTGCCAAAATTGTACATGTTGAAAGTCTGGCAATTTCTTTGAATGCATCTACGCCTACATTAAAAAGAGGTAAAAGAATGAGAAGCTAATATCGGGGACAAAAACCATCTACTCCATCTAGGATGGCATCCCCTTCAGAAAGCAACACTAATATAAAGATGCTGACATGAAAATAATATTTTAGGTCACACCTGCTCAACAAGTATTCAATTGATGTAGCAAGATGCATGGTTTCGTATTCGCTTCGAGTCACTGACTGTAAAAGCAGCAAAAATGTTTTTTAGTAAACACAATTGATACAAGAACTGTTTTGTAAACCAAAAAGATGTAGATCTCTTTCCTGTCGGAAGAGATTTAGTGGCAGCATTTAAGCAATCAATTAAAACACAGCAGTCTACCAATTTTACACTCTTACCCACCTCTTCCCTTCAGTTTTTTTCTACAGATTAATGCCTTCGAAACATCGAACAATGTTGTCAAATTCAGAATCGCGTATATCAGAACAGTCTAGGAACTATATTCCTCTGCAAGCTAATATTTTGGAGGTACATACACTTTAACTTTTTTTTATTACTAATATGTTCAGGAAATGATAACACCTTTTATGTATGTCATCTCCATCTCCATCTATCCCCCTCTCCGTCTCCATCTCCATCTCCATCTCCCTCTCCCTCTCCCTCTCCCTCTCTCTCTCTGTACAAGCATAAAGTACCAAAACACATATAAGCTTACTACAAGCATTTAAGACAACAAGATCACATTCCATCATCTAAGCTTCTAATATTAATAAGCAAAATGTTATTTTCAAAGAATAAAATTCTGTTTTCAACAAAGATCAAAACAAACAACGAAAGAGAAAAAAAGACCTCGTTGTTATAATATATTCGGCGAACTCGAAACGACTTAGGAGGGATGAAATTAGCAGCAGAGCTCAAATTCCTCGCCCTAATTACCATTTGCCTGCACATTATAATCCGATTTTAAAAAGTAATCCACATAAAAGTAACACAAGTCACCAAATATTAGCAATAAAAAAGCATCCCTGAAATCAAAGAAGAAGAAAATTACCCTTCTTTGACGATCTTGCCATCAGGGTTTAGGAAGGTGCGCATGAGTTTAGAAACGAAGTAACGAAGAACACCAATGAGAACAAGAGAAGTGCGCACGCATTCAATAGCAAAATCGCGATCCTCCAGAGTTCCTCTCCTCTATAACTCGATAACTTTCTTCCAATAAGAAAAAACCAAAATCAATAAAAAAATCGCAAAGAAAACCTAAGCTGTTAATGTTAATATATTCAATAGACAAATACCAATTCTGCACAAAATGCAATGAAAGCCAATGCAGATAAAAAACGAAACCAGAAAACAATAAACTAACCATGAAGATGATACTCCATGGTACCATTTGGAACAAACTCGTAAACCAGCAACCTATGTGACCTAGTGATGCAATATCCAACCAATGAGACAAGATGTTTGTGATGGACACGACTAATAATTTCAACTTCCGCCCGAAACTCGCGCTAAGGGACTTAACAACAACTTCTTTACCATTTGGAAGGACATCTTTGTGAACATACCCAAATCCACCTTGACCCAAGAGGTTAGCTTCCGAGAACCCATCCATTGCCATTGCTAGCTCGTCATAAGAGAACGGGCTCTTCACAAGTCCAAGAGACAGTCCTGGTGAAGGTGGTGGAATCGGGTTTTCAGAACCAAAGCTTGATCCAAAACCCCCACCACTGCTCATAAACTGTGCAGGAGGTGGTGGCGGGGGTTGGGGTTGGGGTTGGGGTTGGGGTGAAGGAGATCTAGGTGGCCATGTTGGAGCTGCTGGCGGAGGAGGCGGCTTCGGCACCTGATAATGCTTTGCGCGGTGGCGGGTAATTCTGCTGCCACCTGCTTGTGCTTGAACACCATATGGCCCATCTAGAATTAACAAACCAACATCATAATCAATATAAATCAATATAAATGAGCAAACATATCAACATGGAAACACTTGAAATCAAACAATGTCATCCAGATCTAATCTTCCAATCATCAACCATAATATCAAGTGACATATCTCATGATCAATGCAGATGCATGCTCACAATATTTGACCCAGTTTGTGCGCCATTATGGATTTGGGTTTTCCATAAATTTTTACTCACATACTCGATGTAACATACTCACAAGTACCTTAAATAATCTTCATTAACAACCAGCCATCAAATGGCAAACAGGAAATCACTCACAAGAAATTCAAGTCAAATAAAAAAAAGCTTTTCCTGGGTTGTGATTCGGGAGGTAATTTAGGAGTTAGTACAAGGATGATGACAACCAGCTTTATGAGCATGATCTAGAGAGTAATTGGCAATAAATCCAAGGAGGAGAGACAATGGATTGGGGGCCATAGAAATACGACATATTATCCAAAAACAGCGTTACCAGCTTTAAAATACTGGGTTTTGATCAAGATCCATACATGAGACATCATATTTAGCAGTTTAGCAAACACCATACTGGAAGGGAAAATAAATAGGGAATCGCCACCATCTCTCGTAGATAATAGTAAAAAACTCTTAAAGAATAGAAATTATGTTCATGGAGTACTTCATGGAGTAGATTAAACTTCGAGAAAGCCAATGTCCTCCAGCTTAAAGTTTCATACCACTGATAGCTGGCAGGCACTAACAATGAAGTGAATCAGTATATAAGGAAAGAGCAAGATCACCAATGAATAAGACATAGTAAGCCACTCAAAGAAGAGATTGAGAGAAATATCCACTATACAAAAATTAGGAACAAAAGCAAGTTTTGACCTTTTTCTTCATCAAACAAAGGGATGTAACTGAGGAGCTAGCACAACGAAGCTCAATTTACAGAATAGTCTGCCCTGCTTTTTCCTCTTCAGATTCTTACTGATCTTCTATATATTCAAGTGCATGAAATAATATAACTAAAAGAAGATTGTGATTTGCAACCACTCCATGGAATTTGTGCATGAAATTTCTAGCATTAACATCTACACTATTTGACTCCATCTTACCAAATAAGCTCCTAGTCCCAAAACTATACTTCTCAAGCAACTAAATCACAGTTAAAACATCAACTTGAGCAAAAAATGGTTACTTTACACCATTAAACAGAAAATAAAGAACATTGCAGAAATTGGTATGAATGTAAGATTCTAACCATAACAGAAGCTTAATGGACCTCACCACATAGTGATAGTGATAACTTCAGTTAGACACACAATCTAAGAGTAAAAAAAGTTTCTCCAATTGGTTAAGCAAATCAATATCCAAATTTAGATTAAACCCATAAAACTTTACAATATCAATATCACAAAATCCACTACATCAATCACAAAAGTAACAAATACCCAGATAATAATTTGACCTCAAAATCCATTAAAAAAAGTAGCCATATACTAAAAATTCAAAATTTACCTCAGTTTTAGGAGGAGGGGAGGATTAAGATCTCCAAACAGATACTTTAAAAACCCTCTAAGATTAAGGCCAGACTTATGGAACACAATTAAGCTTACATACAGAGTGGAGAAGTGCGGCAGAGTGGAAAAGTGCCGAGGTTTCGTGAAGGTTGACATTGACGACTGTTGATAGCTTCTTGGCTCCACTGGTCAAGCCTTTATCTGTGCTTGGCTTGACATATGCCTGTAATTTAGAAGTAGGAGCACCCACAACTTCAGGTGATGTTGAGAAACCCCTCCTTCTCAAGTATTCCTGTATGACAGTTTTGCCTGTTTCCTTGCCAATAATGTTCTGCAGTCATCACAACAGCAAGAAATTTAAGACAGGAGTCTATGCATTTGCATGAACCAAGTATATTGATTTCAACATTAGAGATATCTTGTTATGAGTATTAGCAATGACTCATTCTCTATTTTGATGGCAAATCAGAGCTTCAATTGTTTAAACATTTGAGGGGTGCCGCTGTTATTATTCAACTTTGGAGCTTCAATTGCTCTCTCTTTGTTGTGGTGAGAAATCCTATTGATAAGGAAATCCTGGTAAAGCAAATGAATGGCGTGGAGGAAAACCAGGGAGAAAGGAAAAAAAAAGGAGAAGAAACAATCAGCTGGAGAGGACTGAGGGAGGATGAAGATGGAGGGTGCAGACTGCAGAGGAAATTCGGGAGGGAGGGAAACAATCAAATCCAAGAGCAAAGAAGATAGAAGGGTATTTTCGTAATAACAGGTGGAAAATGAGGGCAAAAAAGTCCGAACACTGCTGATAAGGAACAGTGTTCATGTATTTATTGTTCAAAATCAGAAGAAGGGTGATAAAGCGCTCATTGTGAGCGAATTTACCTGTCCACTCACAGGGGTGTATTGGTCCATTAACTAGGTTGAGTGTCATTATGTTACCTTCTAAACACACGAGAGTAGTGAGTTGGGAAGGGACATATGGTGGGAATGGAGAGCGATCGGGCACATCTTTTGCCTGCCACAAAAATGAGAGAAGAGTGTTCCCCCTTGTGAGCACCATCTTAGCATTTGCATGATATGCGCAGTGACCTTGCTTGATTGTCTTTCTCAGTGAATGGTCGTTGGCTTGATATAAAGGATTGATGATGATGCATGCCTTCTTGATTGATTTTTGAGTCTACTAATACTTTCGAACTGCATTTTCTATGGGGTGAAACAATTATATCTTGTAACTCATTTGTGTGGTTTTGCTTAGGGACAAGCAAGAGGTTAGCTTGGGGGATTTTGATGTATCAATTTTATATACTTACCATTATAGATGAAACACTTACCTCCGCTCTAAATTAAATGAAACACTTACCATTATAGATCGTTCCAAAATAAATAAAACGTTACCTTATTTGGTATTCAATTTTCTCTATCTCTCTCCTCATCAGATGGGTCCCTCTTTTTCTTTCTCTCTATCTCTCTCCTCTCCTAAATCCCTGTGCCAAGGTCCTACGTTTCATTTAAAACAGAACGGAGTAAGTAGATTATTTAGCTCAATTCCCATAGCTTTGATAGTTGATTTGAGCTCTTTGGAGCTCGATTTTTGTGTGATTTGATATGTTTGAACTTGTTTCCGTGTGTTAGATTTTTTTGTGTGCAGATTAAGCGTTTAACACCTTCATTTGAGTTGCGGAACGGAAGTCCAACGGACCACATATAGCCCATAGAAGATCCAAGAGATTGCACAAGTGATTCAGACAAGATTACACCAAAAAGGGCGAGAAGAGACCAAAATCTGCTTGCGCGCCCGACCGGGCGGCTCTGCCCGGTCGACCTGGCGGAATTTCCTTTTTGTCGTAGTTTCAGAACAACGTCGTCCGACCAGGCGGTTTTGCCCGGTCGACCGTGCGGTTTTTCCGGAAGGTTACTTTTTGCCTTTTTTAGCCGGTTTTGTAAAAACTATAAATAGGGCTTTAGTAATTTCGATTATCTATCTTATTTTTTGCGTTTTTTGCTTTAAAACACTTAGTCTTTTTCTCTCTAAGCTTGGTATTAACTCTTGCCCTTGAAGATTATAAAGATCATCGATTTTGGTTTTCATTGTTCTTCAATAATTTGGTATTCTTCTTTACTTTGCTTATTTTAATGAATTCTTATATTTGCATTATGTTTATTGAGTTTATTATTATCATCAGTGAGTAGTCTATTTCTAGGGTTTAGAGAGGGAAGCCATGTTTATACCTATTTGATTGTGGTTTAAGGTTCTTCGATATTCGGATTGAATTAGAGTAATTCCCTATCGATTTGTTATGCTTGTTTAATTCATGTAATTGCGCAATATCATGGGTTATGTTTAGCTAATAGGAGTTAGAATCGAAAAATCATACTCATTAGAGGCTTGTTACAATAGGTAGATCTGATTATGTTGAGTGACCGTACTGGCATATGTTGATCTAAGAGTTGTTAAGGCCCGACCGTAGGATTAACGAAATACTCTAATTATTCGAACCTCAATCCAAGTATTGTTGAACTATATTTTAGCGATTAAATTGGTATAAGCATGGTGGACCGATCGATTGCCCTAGGTTTTTAATTATTTGATAAACTTCCATCTTTTTTGTGTTCTAGCTTATTGTAGTTTAGTTGTTAACTATTCAATCAAATTTCTTTCTTGAAGTAGTTAAATAATTGAGCACAAATCTATATAACTCCTCTCCCTGTGGATTGACCCGTATTTGCTAGTTTCTGCTAACAACGGACACCGTGCACTTGCGGTATATATTTAAAACTCATCAGCTGCTGTGGCTTGGCGCCTTCCCATCTGCGTCGCATGGTAGGCAGGGTCCGACGCAGATGGCTAATCAACTGCGTCGCTTCGTTGTCCGACGCAGATCCTGTATCTTGATCTGCGTCGAGACTTGTGCCGTCGGACCCATGTCCGACGCAAATGGGCGCATCGCATCCGACACAAATCGTCCATTCTGTACTAGTGTAAGTGTTCACATTTATAAATCAAATATTCAAATGTTAACATTAAATGTTCAAACGTAAAAAAAAAGTTCAAACGCTTCATCTATAACATCCAATATTCAGGTTGAATTGTGAAATATTCACTTTCTTTCCATAAATATTCAACAATATAGACCATCAAATGTTCAGCTGAGTTGCTCTACCAAAGAATCCAAGAGGAAAATTACCTTTTCTATTCCTGTAGATTTTTTATGTAGTGTCAATCCAACACAAATCTTTTCTTATATATTTCACATTTTCTACTTGAATGTCAAAATCGATATTGTATACTACCTCCGTTTCATATTAATCTACACACTTACACTTTTCACGCATGCCGATGCACTACTTTGAGCCTTCATATCTCTAATTTTGTATTTGTAAAAAATATAAAAAGTCGATATTCTAAAACTACATATCGAGACGAATCAAACAAGACCCCATATGACTATATTTTCTCTTAACCATAATTCACAAATGATAGTCAAAGGGAAATTTGTGAATAGTGTCAAAAGTGAAAGTGTAACTATTAATATGAAATGGAGGTAGTATATTGTATTTCTCTTTCTGATATTATAATATTCTATTCGATAATTCTATTAATATTAGAGAAAATTGAAATATTTGGATATTCATATTGACAAGAGTATATTGAACAAATATAATTCAATTTTGAAGTAAAAATAAATAAATAAAAAAATTAAATCGTTTATCTCTGTCTTCCGCCCAATAAATCGGTTTTTTATTCAAGGATTCGTTTCATTTTTTTGCGATAAAGAATTTGGATCCAAAAAATGGATAATATTTGGTCTAGAAATTAAATGTATTTTATCTAAGAATTTTTCGTATTGTCATCTGATCTCTTTAATTTGTTTTTATGTTCGGAATCAATTAGAAAACTTTGTTTTGATTTCTTGCTAATTCAAAGTTTTGATTCCAATCCATTTTTTTATTTTGATTATATCTACATAACATATCTATTTTTGGGGTTGCTAACTCAACGGAAGAGTACTCGACTTTTAAGTGCGGCTAGAATCTTTTACATATTTGGATGAAGAATGACTCTGGTTATCAAATGATTGAACAACCGGGAGCAATTTACTTACGATACTTAGTTGACATTCATAAAAAGTATCTAATGAATTATGAATTGAATACATCTTGTTTAGCAGAAAGACGAGTATTCCCTGCTCATTAACAGACAATTTCTTATTCACAAACCTCGTGTGAGGCTAATAGTTTTCATTTTCCATCTCATGAAAAACTCTTTATATCTAATTTTCAATCGTGTAGATAGAGTTGTCCAATTACAATTATCACATCATGTAAAAAATCTTCTTTTTGAGTCATTATACTCTTTTACCGAGTTTATTTCAAACTCAATTGTATTTAAAATTTGGCCATATCGTACGCCTTGATGTAGAGAGCTTTATGTACATCCAAGGCCAATTGTGCATGTATTTTTTCAAATACATTATACTCTTGCGCCAGCCTTCACTCACACAGTCACACTGTTCAACCTTGACTCACCGCCATTAACGTTCCTTCCGATTTTCTAACAAATCCTTTTTGTTTCCTTTGATGGTGCACATCTAAAGTGCGCTTAGATACTCTACAAAGGCCGATTAACAGAGGAATCCTTTTGAAGGTTGTGCTTTGGAATTAGGGCCTCTATTTTTTGTGCGGAAGGATGGCCAATTCAACTGCTTCTGGAGCAGATTTACGCGATTGTTCAATCAATTATCGATGTTCCAGCCGTTGATGCAACTGTCAAAATATCTTTAAATACAACTAGAACAAGTACATACACTGTTTCAATCCTGTAGGACTTGTGTTGTACCTTGGAAAACGCTCCTCATCGGTTTCTTAAGCAATTCCTGGTAATCCTGCGTTTTGGACCCTTTTAAAAAGCTGCTTAGCTATGTGTTTCTGCTGTTCTTTTACAAATATGCTATGGCCTATGCTTGCAAATGTGCTTGCTTTTCAACTGTTATGCTTGTGGTCTTGCTATATTGTCGCACCATGCTTTGTATTGTGTTGTTATATGATGCTTTGTGAATTTGTTCTGCCCTCTTTGGTTCCTGAATTTCTGAATTTGTGAATTTGATCTGCACATGTCCACAGTAGGATTATTGGTTGATCTGCACATGTCCACAGTAGGAATATACGGCTACAATACTTCGCCTTATTGTTTATATTGACATGCTATGAAGTCTAGGACATCTTACCCGAATTGTCTATATTGACATGCTATGAAGTCTTTACCTCTTCTTTGCTAATCAGCCATCAATTATATATATCATTTCTGCACTTTTTTTTAAAAATAATACGTACATTTGTTCGCTCTCCACTGCACATATAGCACAAAGAAACACAACCTTCCCCCTCTCTTTACAAACAAGTTTTTTTCAGGGTTTTCCCTTGCAACAAGCATGGCAACCATGTTCCACCGGAACCCAGCTGGAGAAAGAGCGGATGCGCTTCGCAAATGGTACGTGTAGACGCTAGAGCGTATCCTCATAATTAGTTGCCAAAGGAAATGACTAAACACCATCTATCCTAATCCTCGCCTCGCATGCAGGGCTGTAGAGAAGCGCGAAGTTGTGGCTGATCGCATGGCGCGTGTTGTTGCAGTGAGGAATCCACCTGATAACATAGGCATCCTGACACTAGAAGAGATTAAGAAGAAGAAGGTAATATACACATTTCTACACCCTACTGTGATGCACCAACTTATACGTACATCTCTGCTTATAAGTTATAATCTTACATAGCTAAATCTTACCTTGTGTGTAGTCATAAATCCTGAATCTGTACTTTGAAACTCATATTTAATTATGCCAGCTTCACATACAAGTTATAAGTACACATGTTGTTGCGCTTTTGAACCACTACTTCCTATCAACCGCCAAAGAAGCACCTTATATGCACTGTTTACTTTACATTGCAGCCAGAAAATACACTCCAAGAAGAAAAACACTGGATCCGAGTTATTATCCCTGAACCTGACCGATCTAAAATCGTTCCATATGCTGGGTGCAACAATTGTGGCAAGCGGGTTGAATCAGAATGTGGTGAATCATACACTTGCAAGTTCTATTCCAGAGAAATGTGCATCGCAACGCCAAGGTAAATAGGCACACAAACCACCACTAACAAAGGAAGGAAAACCACTTCTACCACCCGTTTATCTTATCCAAAACCTTACTAACTATTAATATACTTATGAAACAGGATCACATTCAAGTTCGATGCTTGTGATGATACTGATGAAATGACATTCACAGCCTTTACTCAAGAATGTGAGGTTTTGTTCAAACAACCAGCAATAGAAATATATTCACAGATTTCCAGTGCAAATCTACACTACACACTAGATGATTAGCCTGCCATTATACTATGATGCATCAGCTAATAGTTTCCAAAATCCACAACTATAAATAATCGAACAACAAAAAACCATGTCAAAACATTTTTTGCTCGCTTCTTTCCCCATTCACTACACCATCCACTGTTCCTAAGCAACCAAACAATCCAAGCCACCCATCACTCATTCACTCTTAATCACACAATTATACTTCTCCTTTCGTCTGTCCTCTCCTCTTTCTCTGTCTCTGCATACTGTTTTCCTTTCACATAACAGCAACTTCTCTCTCCTCTTTCTCTTTTGTTGTTCCTTACAGTTTAAGTTTCTAACTATACATTAGACTATAATTAAAATCATCAATCCATTTGTTCACGATTTAAAGTTGTGCTTTGGTTTGTTCTGAGGTTTACTTTTACTTTGAGTTTTACAAATTCAACATTATGAAAGACCATTGATGGTATAATAATGATATTTACTCTTGCTTAGGAGTAATTTTAAGCTGAAATCTATGAAAAATACCAAACCTGTAGCAAATAATAGATGGCAACCAATATCTTTTGCGCACTCGATGTATCAGTTGGACTATTTATATCGTACTTATTATAACGAAAGGCGAATTAAATAGCCATGATTTCCCGCTGCAATTGCCCACATCAAAGTAACAGTATCCTTTGTTCCATTTCAGGGAACCTTCAATTTTGATGCCATTGCTAAAGGGCTAAGCACAAACCACTTCTTATTTGGCCCTGCAACTTCTCTTGCAAGAAGTAGAATCCTCAGCTGGGTCCCTAAGTCAATCCGTTGGGAGTGACTCATTAGTTGTCATCCAAGCTGCCTTTTGTTTTTTTGTGGGCTTCTAATAGGAACACCGCCCTTTTGGTGCTGTTTATAACAGTAAAGTTGTGTGTTCCTATGGGACACCCCAAACACTTGCCATCTTAACATTATTTCTTGGTTTACTAGGGCAATGCTTAGCTAATCTACTAAACATCACTTAGTGTGTTATTTATGCTACTGGTGCTGTGCACTATGCCTTGATGAACACTAGCACAGAACACTACAGTTTGTAATAGACCTCCCTACAATTATGCTATTAATCTACTGGTAATGCTTGCCTTGCACTAACCTCGTGGAATCTGTATTCCTCCTAATTGTGCTGCTTATGTTATCAACTTGCTACTTATTTTGTGCCGCAAATTTACAGTCCCTATCTTTCAATTAACACAATGAAATTACGGCTTACCCCCTAAATACAAGGAATAAATAAATCGTATTTGCACTTCCTACAGCTTACGTTTCAATTCCTGTTACTACTAAAAGTTGCTAGATTAGCGGTTAGAATTGCACTTCAAATAACCTTAATTACGTATTTTGTTTCCAAATGTAATGGAGTAAATAAATCGTATTTGCACACCGACCTTTCTTGGTTTAACTAATGAAAGTCAAACAACAAGTGTACTATTTTGATTCTCATTGTACTATTTTGACTTGTGCCCATGTGGTAGTCGACTTTCAGGGTATGAGAGCTTCATCAAAAGGGAAGGTGAGCTATCTCTTACTTCCCTCCTTTCTAAAGTCTGTATAATCGGTCTGGTATGTGTTTCTTTTTGTAAATATGCAAGGGATAATTTACGCTGGTTGGTTTACAGTTTCTAGGCAATTTATTATAAACTATAGTTGAATATTGTACTTTTAGATGCTTGTTTACAATTACCATTTGGCTTGGATTTTTATCGCTTTTTTACCTGGTTACATACTTCCATCTTGAGTCTTATGTGCGTTCAGTTGTAGGTTAGACTGGATGAAGTATCCCCGCTCCTCCCTAAAATATATGGGGACTAGCTTTTACCTATGATTTGTAACCTCTGTTTTGTCTTTTGACATATCACCAGAGTCTCTCACGTGAATTTTGGGTTCATAACTGTAGTTTCTGTTGCGCTAATTATTGTTATATGCTGCTTTTGTCAATTTCAAATCTCTCTGTAGTCATCTTGGAAGTTGATGTGTATGGAGGTAGTTTAGAGGTTTAGCTATTAGTTGTCAAATTAGAATTAAAATTTGGTAAGAGATCTTGTCCTTCGTCGAAAAACCTTGAAAAGTTGATTTTGCTCATGTTTGCAACTCATTCAATTAATGCAAGTAAGTTTTAAAGGGAACCTTCTTAAAAAAACTTGGAAGTATTCTCATTTAAAATCATTGTTCAGATAAGAGAGGAACCAAGATGGAAATTTGTTGAAAATGATATCTAGAGGCAACTAGGCAAGTCACTATCAAGCTGTTTGTTTGCATCCTATATTCCTATTGTAGAAAGGGGAATATAACTTGCCGAAATTTGCTTGTTTTGGGCAAGATCAATGTTCCAGAGCTCTCTTGTCACCTTCTTCACCAGACAGACCTCAGTGTAAACGTTGCTGTTTGTTTTGCGTTGACTTCTTTCTATTGAGATATACATCAATGTTGGTTTAGTGCGAGCTAGATCTACCCTTTTCTTGGACATATTTCCTAAATGTTGGGAAGTCGAAGAAAGAAGGTTGCTTGCAAATTTTTGAGACTGAACCCACAGGCCACATGGTTGCATTTTTGCTGTGTTGGAAAATGTTGTAAATCTATTCCTGTTGTCTTGGAATGTGACCCTGAGGCTCCCACCTCCCATTGATTAAGACTTCCTCCTATCAAATTGTAGATGGTCTCCTACAACAAGAGCGTTGCCAAAATCATTTGAATAAACAAGCTGCAAACTACAGATTATAATTCGAGATACCAAAAACTTAGCGACCAATTGTCTTAACTAGAATTATTTTATAATTTAATGGAAATATTTGCGAGAACAATCCTAATGATGGGCGTCTCCCCATAAAATTCTCCCTAGCTATGACCTATTGGTTTTCCCGGAATAATCCACCAACTACGAGGGTTGCCTTCTCAATATGATCTCTACTCCCAAGCAACCAATGGCTTGTTATTTTTGTTTTTCTACCTTTTTCTTTTAGCGCTCATCACCTCCACTGCTTGTTAACTGGAGCTTGATACATTATCATTTGACCTTCTAAATTATGTTTATAAGGTTATTAGATCATTATAAGAAGGCACCTTCCATAACTGAGATTTTTATGGAATAACTAGTGAGTATCCCTAGGCGATGCCCCGTTATTACTTTTCGTAATTTTTTGTCTAAATGAGGAAAAATTAACATGATAAGTAATTGCATGGTATTTTCAAAAATAAACCCTTAAAGTTTGGAGATGAAAGTAATAGCTTAACTTTCTACAAGAAATTGACCGAACTAAGAGTTTATGTCTTAGGCTCTTGTTATTACCATTAAAGTGTTAATATAATAAGATATAAATACAAGATCTTATTGTATTTTATTTTGAAATAGTAAACATGGATATAATGTTGAATTTGTGGTTAAACTCTCACTTTTTATTTCAAAGGTCATGTGTTCAATACCTTGTAACTACATAATGTTATTTTTTTAAATTGAGGGTTTGACACGGAAATAGAAGATTTGCGTGACAAGACCTAGAGGAGGTGCCACGTGGCACATAAATTTTGTTATGTATGCCTTTTAATATATTAGTATAGATTTATAGTTAGGATTATTATGAGAATTCCAACCGTAGTTGGAATCAGTCCTGTGTATTTTTCTTAATTTAATTGGTTTGTATTCTAAAATATCCTGTCTGAAAGGTCCTTATCACAATACAAACCAGCAGATACAATCAAAGGGGTACCGTTCTAGTCTGGCTTTTTTCGATTGTTCCTGATCCGAATAGACATTTTTTTTTTTACGAAACGCAGTTATTTGCTTGTATTTTACCAGAAACCATAAAAATGGACAAGGAGAAGCTTAAAGTGTGGAGAGCCAACATCAGTCGTTTTAAAACGTTCTACTTCGGGTATTATTATTAATAGGGCTGTTCACCGGTCCAGGACCGGACCCGGATGGACCGGTGGACCGGAATTCAGGAATTCCTTGGACCGGGGACCGGACCTGATTTTTCCGGTCCGGTTCAGGTCTGGACTGGAAAAATCAGGTCCGGTCCCCGGTCCGGACCTGATTAGACCTGCTTTTCACAAAAAAAAATCCGAAAAAGCAAAAAAAAAATACCCATTAATGAATCCATGAACACAGCTCACAAAATTTAATTATCTGGTCAAAAATTATACAATTTCAGCCAATTTTACAATTCCACACAATAAGCAAATTCAATAACTAACCATCCAAATTTCTCTAAATTTCCAATACATCTCAGAACAGAAGTATGAAAAATGTACAATAAATTATTAGGAGAAAAAACCCTCAAATTAATAATAAAAAAAACTTGTATCAATTAAGAAAAATCTAAAGAGAGATTTATAAAGCCGACCTTCCCAGATTTAATCAACCAACAATCATCTTTAGTGTTGTGCTTTGCAACTTCTTCAAAGGCATGAACTTTGGGATCTGTACTCATGTTACCACCTTCAAATCACACACAAAAAACAAAAACTAAGTTTGGTGAGTGCTTCTCTAATCTCTACAGTTGTTTCTGTTCACCGGCCATCATGGATCTGCACTGGTGGTCGCCAACCTGCCGGTGTCGTGGTCGTGGGTGGTGCCGGCGTGCTCGCGTGGGACTAAGGGGGAAGAAGGGAGGTGAGAGAGAGAAATGACTTGTTAGGGTTTCTTAGGAATTAGAGGAAGGGTGAGAAGTTATTTCCTCAGGATTTTTCCGGGTTTGGACCGGACCGGACCGGAAACCCGGAATCGTCATTTTCCACGAACCGGGGACCGGACCGGTCCAAATTCCGGTCCGGTCCGGTCTAAATTCCGGTCCGGTCCGGTCCAAATTCCGGTCCGGTCCGGTCCAAATTCCGGTCCGACCCACCTCATACAAACCTTACTGAAATCCAACGACAAGGTAATCTGAAAGAAATTGCATTACATGTCATCTGAAGTTTGACTTATCACAATGCTGTGAGCTACTGAGCTTTGTGTTATCCTCCATTGTTCACTGGCTCACATTTAACTTACTCTTGAGACATTCATTGCTTTGGGTAGCTTTGGAGTGAAATTGGTGCATTGTTTTTACCTTGGCTGGAGCATTCTTACCAGACATAAGTTAGATTCTGAATGTTCAGAAATGATTTATTTTGGAACCTTTTGGTCTAATTTAAGTGTCAAAGTGTTATGTTGTATCAAGTATTCAAGGTTTAGACCGGAACATTTGAGTTCAGAATTCGAGAATGATAGTTTGGCCAAGGCAGGAGCACAGGGCCATGTGGGAGACTGCAGAATAGACTGAAGACACTGACAAAATTATATCACTGTACTTTTGCTACAAAATTTTCAGAATACATGTATCCAATTTTGACATTATATGTAGATTTAGGCCTTTGGCTTTATTGTGTTTCAAACAAGTCTGTTTGAACGTCACTTGTAACTTGTTAGGCTCGTTACTGATTTATTGTGAGCTCATCTGTCTGAACAATTAACAAGAAGTTAGTGACTTTTTCAGGTTGAGGTTACTTTGCAAGATGGTAGAACATTCGAGGGGAAAGTATTAAATACTGATTTACATTCTGATATAGCAATTATAAAGATCAAAGCGAGATCACCACTACCAGCTGCAAAACTTGGCTCCTCAAACAAACTTCGTCCTGGAGACTGGGTGATAGCAATGGGCTGCCCTCTTTCCCTCCAAAATACCGTGACAGCTGGCATTGTAAGGTATGGAAATGTTCTTCAAGATGTATTGCTACTTTATGGTTGTAATTTTGTTATTGCAAACACTATTTATGTGAGAACTATATAAAAATAAAATAGACCCAACATAATTATTATTGTCAACCAGTTCACTATTGCAACTTGCAATTTCAAGGATCGCCTCTTGTATAGAGATGCGATTGCTATGTGAACATATTAGTTTGACATTATATTGCTTGAGCTTGCATCTTGCCAATTATCTTTCTTAGTGTGGGTCTTGATTGTTTGCTTTCTGCATGAGAAATGTAGTTGTGTTGACAGAAAAAGCAGTGATCTGGGACTTGGTGGAATGAGAAGGGAATACTTACAGACAGATTGTGCCATTAATGCGGTAAGATTGCCTCTCTTTCTTGTGTTAATCTAAAACAAATCCCAACACCCGCAGTTCAATAGAAGGAAAAGAAGAGAAAAGCATCTGTTTGTTTGTGTTAGTTCATGTTTGTTTGCTAGTGCTCGATAGCCACCTAGAAATTTTGAAGTCTGAACCTCTTTGTCTTTGTGCATATGTTCTGTAATGTCTGAATTAATGTCAGTGATTAATTGGTCCAAGAACCACTTGCAAAATTTAAATTAATATTCTGTACATTGCTACAGTTCTTTCTAATGTACTTGTCTTTCAACACTATGACTGTACTTTATCAACAGCCTCGCTTTGTGATTGGCAAATGCTGCTTGCATCTCACTACACCCACTTGGCAGGGGCTTAATCAGTTGATTCTAAAGTTTTTATATCTTTTATAGGGAAATTCAGGAGGTCCTCTTGTTAATATGGATGGTGAGGTGGTTGGTGTCAATAACATGAAAGTGCTGGTTGCTGATGGATTGAGCTTTTCTGTGCCAATTGACTGTCAGTAAAATCATTGCCCAGTTCAAGAAAAGAGGGTATTTCATCAAATACTTGGAACTTATCCTTCAGGAACCGTCATGTTGAATCATATATATTTATTTTGTTTGTCCCCTAATTTCCATAGGTAGCTTTTCTTTTGTTCTTTGTTAGGCTTATTTTTGCATTATTTCAGCATATTAACATCTAAGTATGATGTGCCGCTGAATTTTCTGATGGTGCAGGAGAGTTGTTCGTCCTTGGCTTGGACTCAAATGATTGACCTCAATGAGATGATCATATCTCAGCTTAAAGAGAGAGATCCAGCATTTCCTATTGTTGATAGAGGTGTTTTAGTCCCAATGGTAGGTTCATTGTTTCTCTTTCCAAAGCTTTATATTTGCTTCATTGGTTTACTTTTGAAGCATAAGAAAACACATGTTCAGGGGATGAATTCACCTCATGCTGATGTATGCATCCATGCATGCATTTTCTAAGGTTTATAAAGGTGTTTTAGTCCCGATGGTTGTTCATCAATTTCTTGTTAGTTTTATATCCGTTTCATTGGTTTATTTTGGAACCTAACATATACTTGTAAATTCAGGGGCTTAGTTCATCTCAAGCTGATGGATGCATGTCTTTTTTTGATGTTGATAGAGATGCTTTAGTCCCAATTGTAGTTTCACAGTTCCTTTTGCAGAAGCTTTATATTCACTTCTTTGGTTTACTTTTGAAACATAATACATATTTGTAGATTCAGGGCATTATTTCACCTCATGCTGGTGCATACCTTTTAAAAAAATATATTTTCGAGCTGGTAGCAAAGTTACACGCATGCAACATTTGCAAATATGGGGGATGTTTTATTGAGTAGAATTGCAGTTAGCTTGGCCAGGCCGATCATGGATGAGGGCAATAGTTTGGTCACCTAATATTGAATTATCGACTATAAACACTTCTATTGTAGAAAATGCTCAGGCTTAGAGGCAGTAGGAACTTTTGAAATAATCCATTTTGCCGTATCGTACTTTTTATAGATATGCTTGTGTTTAATACCTCATATGCTTGGTGACGGAACTACTCAGAATTGCGGTCACTATCGCTAGTAGATGTGCATTACAACTTACGCTAGATGAGCTAAAGTATACAGCTGAGCTAGTGATAATAATCTGACACTCATTAGATTTCTGAAACTGCCATGTTATAAAAGTTCTCAACACTAACTGTAATAGTTTCAGAGGTGTTTCTAGCATTTCCTCTCCACCCTTTTCTTTTTTGGGATGGATATTTATGAATTAGATGTAAAAGTCCACAGGGTTGTGTTGGCCATATTCAACTTCCATATTCAACTTCTATTAATGCAAGGACAGATTATTCAGTGAAGTATTATAGATAAATTCAGATGCTATTTTCTCGTAGTACCAAACTCTTAAGTGAAGAGGGCTATTTCTTTTATTGACAAGAATTTTCAAAATCAATAAAAGAAATAAGGAAATTGGCACGAATAGCACCAACTATTGGTTTGGTGCACAAAACAGCTTGAACTAAACAAGGTGTGATGCACAACACTAACTTTATAACATGAGTGCATGAATCAACATAAACAACGATTTTGGCATGGTTCCACAGCACAAACTTTAAGGCTTGGGTAAACGAATCTCAGGCCAAAATCGTCATGTATGTTAATTCGTGCACCTATGTCATAAAGTTTGTGTTGTGCATCACACTTCGTTTAGTTCGTGCTGTTTTGTGCACCAAACCAATAGTTGGTGCTGTTCGCGACAATTTTTCCAAGAAATAATAACATTTGACTATCTTGCCCGCGCATCTCCATTCTATCGCGATAAAAGGCTTTGTCATTTTTGTATCTTGTCTATGCATCTTAATCCAGTATTTTACTTTATACCCAAGTTCTCAGCGTCACCTATTTTTGGCCATGTAATCCTTGAGACTGGAGGCTTTTTTTTTTTAATATTTGGGATAAACCTACAACTTCTCTAGATTTGGTGATGGGATCAGATCTTTCATGAATTTATTAATATAAAATCAGAAAGAGAGAAAATTGTGAGGAGGAAGTTGTGTTAGCATATGTTTTTGATGAATCGTGGATCAGAGTGTAGGATAGCTTGTGATTTTCTATGCGTTGTGTGTACATGCTATGACTTTCTATGTTAATTTGGTGCTTATTGAAGTTATATGGCCTATGTCTTTCTATGCATTGTGTGTACATGTCTATGTTTTTGCTCGCATCAGCATTATTGGCTTTAATATTTGACAATGTTTTCATTTGCTTATGATTTTAGACGTTTGATTGTTCTGTTCTGTCTTTTAGCTAGAGTGTTGTGTAATACTAAGCCTCTCCTCTGAGACAGGTTACTCCAGGCTCTCCTGCAGATCGCGCTGGTTTCCTGCCAGGAGACGTTGTCACTGAATTTGATGGAAAGTCTGTTGGAAGCATAAATGAGGTACCATTTTCAGGCTTCTGCTCTTCTACTTGAATGCGTACTCTGTTAATTGTTAATTTTTGATTTTTAGTTTGACATACTTTGCAAGCTAAAGAACTACTCTACAGTAATTTGAGGTCGATAATTGGGTATTTACTGCACTTATTGCAGATAATAGACTTAATGGATGAGAAAGTGGGGAAGTCCCTGAAGGTGGTTGTGAAGAGAGCAAACAATGCTGTGGTAACCTTAACTGTCATCCCGTAGGAAGCAAATCCAGATATGTAACTCAGACGCCAGACGGTGCACCGAACCAAAAACAAAAAGTTGTTTTAGGAGTATATAGTGCATATTGTTTTCTTTTCCTTCAACAGTGATCTTGTTTCTTTAACTGGCTAGGTGTTCGGCTAATTTTATAACTTCCAAGATGACTTTTCTGTAAACTTTTGCAAGAAATCTCCATTGGCTACATCATCAAGTTGCTACAAACATTTTCGGCACAAGCTTTAATGGAAATGAGATCATAAGAGAAGAGAAAAAAAAGGTTGGCTGGTAAGCGTAGGTTCGACTTTAAAAAAATAAATTAGCCAAATGAATGTTGCAATCAATTTGAATATCTCGTATGATACATGTGATGGGGGCAGGGGGCGGGGAGCAATTCGTTTTTGCATCCTTTTTATTAACAACAATACTTTAGAACTTTCATGTTGATGAGAGTAGGAATTTATTTGGTTCGAAATTTCATAGTAGGTTTAGGTTGGCAAAACTGAATGGATGCATACATTTGTTTAGTTTTTTTTTTTTTTTTTTTTTTTTTGACAACGAGAAATCGTACCTTAATTTAAGATTTCAACCTAATGCTAATACATCCAGAACTAAAACAATCAAACAAACCTAAAGGAGTTGTATGAGCTCGTACATTCCATCTAAAACACAAAACATTATAATAGAAATTTGATTTCACTCAGTACCACTTCTAGCATCAGATGCTACTATATACTTGTGAAGAAAAAGAACTAAAAACGGACACAAATCACTTATAAAAATACCTCGAAATTCAGCCTAGATCTAAGTTTTAATCATGTGTGATGTGTACTCTCTGAACTCGAGAGAGGGGTATTACGAATTTGACCAATAGATAAAGGTACATATGATATGCCGGTGACTCACGAGGTTAATCTACGCATCCCATAAACCAAAATGTCGTTATAAAAAACACTTTGCAAGCGTACTGGTAATAAAATATCATCTAGAATCGAACTGTTATAATAAAAAAATTCTTCACTCAACACCACTCCTAACATAACATAAGATGCTAATGTAAACTTCTCAAGAAACACCAACTAGAAATGGACATGAATTCACTTGCAAACATACCTAGAAATTCAGCAACCCCCACCCCCCCAACCCAAATTACCATTTACGAAATGAGCCATTAAAATATGATGTACATTGGTTCAGAGGTGCATTATAACTAGCCACAATTCTAGTGAGTCTACCCACTTTCAAGCCCATTATTAGATAGCTAAAGCCGAAACCAAACTATTCAATTTCTAATTACGAGACTAGAAACCTACAATAGTAACAATCTAGATCTCAAATTACAAAGCCCATTGTTGAAATATTCGCGAATTTGGGCTCATGAGTTAACTTCCGTCACCCTGTCCCTAGACAAGCGAATTCATAAAATCCAACAACATCAAGGAGAACGGCCCAGCCTTAAAAATGCAAATCAAAGTCAATAATCGACTTAATACAAATCTAACTCCCAAGCTACAACATAACTCTGACATAACACTCGTCCAGACCAAAAGACTAATTTATTGCGATCATAATCTCCATCACTCAGTAGCGCTCCTCGGAGTTGACAGAGCGACTCCTATCAGATCTTGCCTGCAATACAAAGCACATTGCTTGTTTAGTTTTAACAACAGCAAATACAAAAGTTGCGTATGTGTATGAAACAAGTATGAAAAAGACATACAACTGGTGAGCGTGATTGACTGGCGCTCCTGCTCACACTGCGACGGACTGGAGATCGGGAACTTGATGGAGATCTAGGGAGCAAACAGAGAATCACTTCAAAGTCAGTCTAAGCAGATTATTTGGATGCTTTAGCAAAAAATCATGATTTTTGACATCATTTAACAGGATGGTTTTGGACCTTGGTTTGCCTTTGCTCAATAAGAACCAAACAAAAAAAAAAGACATCAGAGGGGAGAGTAGGGAGAGAGAAAGAGAGAGAGGGAGAGCCACTTTGGACAGAGCAACAAATTCCAACCTTACCATCAAATCAGCTCGGTGTGGAATATCATGTTCACCAATGCGAGAAGCAAGAAGGCCCAAAACCAAGTTCCGCACTTAAAATGCACAGAACATTGTATCTACCAATATCCTTTACCACAAGGCCTACTGAATCTCGTTGATCTGCAATTTGCTATTAAGTGCTCTGTCTTCCATAACACCAGAGCACTTGATAACTGAAAATCCAGCTCTTTCTTACTGAATCACCAGTTCCGCCATCTCACACCCCATAACCTCCACCAAAAGTTATACCTTTAAAACTAATCCAGACATGTCTCAAATAGTAAACACATCGAAAAAAAACTTGACGTCAGCCTGGGTCATGTTATATGAACTTAATTGGTCCACCCTGGATGGAAATGAGCATGGTTTGACGTGCCAAGAGATCCAAGCCCCTATGTCCAATCCCCAGACTGCCGCAAAGAGCTGGATCTAAGAAACAAAGAAGACAAGCTTCATAAACATGTTAAAACAATTGGGTAACATTGCATGTGTTTCAAATTCAACCATGTCTCAATTAACCATCAAGAGGCATGGTTGATTTCTGAAATCCAGAGTCTGCAAAATCAATCTACTTACCCTATATGATCATTTACAAGTGTTCCATCTTTAGTTTCACGTTTTAACTTATCTTTAAAAACACGCATAGTTAGACAGGCTTATAAACTAGATAACCTAAAATATGAGGCATATTAACGGACTAATCCACACTCTTCCATACTCCACTCTGGCAGCACTTAATGCGTAAGCAAACACCTACCAAGCAGCTACCTTAAAGAAAAAGGGCACATATGTACAGATTTAACACTGAAGGAAGCCAAAGATATACACAAATAGACAACATAAAAAAGAATTCATAAAAACACAACTGCTGATACTTGACAGCCTTCCTCTTCCCCATATGGTGTCAAAAACATACGAAAGCATTAAATTGAACTCAAGGAGATGATCAACAGGAACAATAGCATACCTAGAACGAGAGCGAGATCTTGAGGGAGACCTTGTAAGAGATCTAGAATAAGAACGGCGTGAATTTCTTCGCGGAGATATGCTGCATCAGAGGAAACAAATTCAACATGTGTTCACTATCATGGAACCTAACAACAATTTTCACCTTAGGACATATAGCAGCACCTGTAACTGCGACTTCGGCTGTAACTACGGCCACGGCTGTAGCTTCTGCTTCTCGACCTATCATCTGGACTCGGACTCCTCGAATATTCCTTGACCTGCAGGCACAAATATCAATATCAGCAAATGCAAAGGAAACAATACAGCAAAATTTGAGAATCGCTTTTTTAAGAGACATACTCTAATAAAAGCACGAGAGAAAGCATTGCGAAATTCAGAATCATCCAGCTTCCTTATCTGCATCAAAGGGAATGGCCGATTAATCCACAAGAAAAGATACATAGAGATTAACATATCAACAACATACAGAATCAAACAACTTACAGCTCGTTTCATATCTTCATAATTGGCATAGTCAACAACCCCAGACATGCCTGCAAAAAGAAACCAGATCAGCTGAATGGGTGCAATTGCACAAATAGAAGCATGCAGTGCTCAAAATATTCCAACTGTTCCAAACATGTCTAAACCACATAAGTTGCCTCGACAGTGAAGCTCACAATACTTGATATGATATACATATGAGAACCAACAGGGTCCAACCATGAAATTTAGCTCATTTTTGCATATAAAGTCTGTGCTCACCCAACATCTGTCATATGCTAGCTGCATTAAGGACGTTTGCGTATTTCCCAGTAGGTAAAAAGATGAGAATACCTCACCAATTTAGAAAGTGAGCACAGTAATGTGATCTAGGAAAGACTAGAAAAATGCACAAAAGAGGAGGGCGGAGGGGGGTAAAGCTTCATATAGAATAAATCAAACTTTAAAAGTTCATAATTATCGTCATATGTTAGGATCAGAACTCAATTTGCTACCTAAAATTACAAGAAGTCAATATTTCTCCAATTTTGACAGCAATATCATCCATTGCTACCCTCCCATACCTCTGCTAAGAGGATAATACAATGTCTACAAAGTCTCACTTCAACGAAGAAAAATACTGCCTCAAGCATTCACATCGGCAGACCACATGGAGCAACTTATGACTGCCATAGATGCAAGCGCACTAGGAAAACAGAAACTCCAAGAATCATCAGATGCACCAACTTACCACCATAACGACGATCCTTAAATACATCTGAAAAACAAACTTCACCAGCTCGTCGCATGTGATCCTAAAAAGATACAATATAAAGAAGTATATCAGCCAAGCATGAGTAGCAAACAGGAAAATACAAAGGGAACGGGAACAATGAACATAAAATTCATGCACGCGTTGCGAAACGACATAATACTAACCTTCAGGTCTTGCCATGAAGCAGATGATGGCAGTCCGGTGACCATAACTGCAGAAAAACGACATAAGAATTTCTTCGCGCTATGAAATAACCAAAATCAAGTTGCTCAAGAACCAAGACTAACCCCTGTAATCAGTGTGTTTGGGTGCACCACCTCTATAACTGCTGCCACTATAGCTGCTGTGGCGATCTGATGATGAGTATGCTCGGCCACCATGAGCGAATTCAACCTAAAAATATCACGCCAATGTAAATTATGCACAAGATAAAAGATCACAGACAGCAACAGAAGCTCAAACTGATTGCAGCTGCTGCAAATAGACAGGCAGCAGAAACAAGGTCCCAAGAATACCTACCCGCAATCTATGCCCATCAAAGTCATACCCATTACGACCATGCACGGCATCTTCAGCATCTCTTTCATCTTCAAACTGTAAATATTAGGTTGAAATAAACCATAAAAACAAAAGAATTAAGAGAAAGGAACTCTATGTTTCAAACTATGAATATTTGGTTGAAATCCCACCCTTGCACAATTCTTCCACTTCATACAATTGCCCTTACCTCAACAAATGCATAACCTGGCGGCCTTGGTGGAACCTTCAAATCAATGTCAACGATTGGTCCATACTGCATGAAATAAGAGCACAAATATTTAATGATTAATCTGATATAACTTGTTTACTTAGCTACAAGGAAGAGCCAAACTAGACCCTAGTTCCTGAAATAGTCAGCCAATAACAAATTCGTTCCAGTGCAAAGAACACTGGCTTGAAACAGGACATACACTCCTCCACCAAGTCAAATTTGCATCTATTTTTCAGTTGCAGAAAACAGATCCATTCCCCCCCGCCCAGCCCCTCTCAAAAGAAAACCGTACATACAGTCACTACATATGTCTCCTATGTACTAGATTTCTAAAATGAAAAGCAAGTCCCAACTCTCATTTTAAACTGGCCCAAATAGGAATAGCATTACCATCCTGCCTGACTCTGTGACTCAAAGCATCGTGAAACATAATATATAACTTATCACATTACAAATACTTTTTTCCTCTTGGACTTGCATCTTACAAGTTACAAGGCATACACGTCCAAAGTCCAATCCACAATTTTGAAATGTCTCACACAGTAAATGCATGTTGAATTTGCAAGATCTATCCTCCACTTATTGTTTCCCTATCTTCCAAAAGGATAAGGAGATCAACTATCATCATCATCATAGGTTTGAATGCCAATAGCCCAGATGTTTCTCATCCCTTATAGCTTAGCAATTCCACATATAGGTGTACTTCACTTCCTAATCTAAGCTCCTCTGCCTTCAAGCTCCATACCTCTACAGTAGACACCTGAGTTTAGAAGCGAGACTAGCATATTTTCAGAGTTCATAATTCACATAAAATCATCCATGATCCTCTAGATAACACGGAGGCGTAAATCTCAAGCAATCAACTTCTGTTCAGGGCACGTTGAAAACATATTCAAAATCTGAAATCTTCAAACATTCATTTCTTCCACAGAAAATACATCAGGGGTTCGTGATATCTTTACACAAACTGATAAACTCTATTTCTCTGGATTCACCCCTGCAATTTTCTTTTCAAAGAGCCATTTCCCCCTTTAAACTTTCAGAGGATAAAACCCACAATTAACAGGGATTAACGATAGAGTTACACAAATTGGTATAGTCTATATCTTTTGATTCACCCCTGCAATTTTCTCTTCGAAAAAGAAGGCCATTTACCCCCTAAACATTCACAACATGAGTTCTCCAAAGAATACAACCCACAATCCGTACCTAAAAGTTAAAATATAGTCATGGAGCCAGAAGCTTAGCTCCATTGGAGAAAATAATATGCACAAGCACACATGAAATGTTGATTTTTGAATGAGCTTGCACGAAATGACACTTCGTAGCACCATATCCATAAAATTCAAAATACTTAAATAGTAAAAGCTTAAGCAGAACAAAGTTTAGTCATTCACCACTAAAATGAACAAAATTAGGGAAAAATAATGCACTGATTGACACTTTCAAGGTCAACAGGCTTGCAAATAGCAGAGTCTATGATCTCTTATAATAGAAGCTCAAATAAACTAGTTACCAATACAGCACGGGATCAGCAACAATAACATGTATACAGCATTAATCCACCATGATACAATAAGTCACAAGGATTGTCCCAATAAACAACCTTAAGGTAATTAGTCTCAAGATTGTCAGAGATCAAAGTTCATTCCAAGAATCTCTATGAAAACCTTCAGTGATATGAATAAAAAATAGACCATCTCTCCATACAAATTATCTCACCCGAGAAAAATACTAAAAGACAAAATATTGCTCAGTTCATGTCCAACAACTACAAGGAGCCACGTATAAACAGCTATTAAGACCAACCTTGTAGAAGATATCCTCCACTTCTCTCTCACGAATATCACCAGGAAGGTTACCGACATAAATAGTACGGTAAATTCGTCTCGTCATTTTTTTCAACCCTCCACAAAAGTTTCTTCAAGCCCTGACAAAATCTACACAACAAAATGTAGTCAACATTAGGACTTTCCAAATATAAGAACACATTGAAAAAAAGACACAATACTGTATAATTCTAACCAATTATGTCCAAAAGGTATAAAAGACGGTTATCCCCCATTCAGACGGATCAATTTGAACATCTAAAAAAAATCACAAACAAAATTACATGATGGAAGAAAGTTCTAATAATTAGAAAAAAAAAAAAAAAAAAACTCCCCCCATTTGTTTTCTTTCTTGTTTACTTTTCATGTTCCAAATCAAATACCTAATTACTCAAAATCCTAATTGACATTCTCATTCTCATTCCTAGCTTAGTGACCCCCCACCCCCAAATAAATAAGGGTTTTTTTTCTTTTGTTTTTCGTGTTAATACCCTACAATCGACATCATTTGATTTTTCAACTAACACCAAATTAAAGTAACAGAAATTAAACATAAAAAAAAGCAATAACCAAAAAATCGAAAATACAAAGATGAAATCTTCGACGAAAACAGAGGCAACAAATAATTTAACCATCATATAAACATGATTATCCAAATAAAAAGAAAGTCAGGCCCAAATTAAATTGAAAGATAATACAAAATCAATACCCAATAAGTAATCATCCAAAACCTAATTTTCAAGACACAAAAGAGGAATAACAGAAATCGCAATATTCCAAATTTTGACAATTGAACGCGCGAAAAGCAAGAAAAAAATTCATGAGAAGATGCGAAATTACCGAGCTTAATTACTAATGCGATTGAAATTGTTAATCGAAGGAAACTAGGGTTTAAATTATGGTTTCTTGAGACGAAAAAAAGAGGAAATAACAGAAATAACGAGAAGAAGGGGTACCGTCGAATTTTAGAAGTCTCTGGAAAGCAGTGAAGAGGAGAGAGATTAAAATATGAGACAAAAGGTTGGGACTAGGTTCGGTGTTCCACTAACCTACGGATTTATTGTGTGCCATGCCTTTTTTGCCCTTTTTCTTTTTGGGTGTTTTTTTTAAGTTTTTATTTTTAGTGGAAAAGGGCAGTATACTTAAATTAAATCAAACTCCGCCAAAGTAGAGATATTTTAGGGAAAAGAGTCAAGCCATACAAATTCAATGCCGTGTCCAAAGCCCCCAGTTTTCGGTTTCAAAATGCTTGGACAATTGATCATCAATCGCATCAAATTGTCAAAAAAGTATGGGCTCACTCCATCCGGGGCTCACGATTTTTTAGAATACAGCACAAACTTTCGCAAATCAAGGTACATCTTAAGAATTGGGCAAAGCATCGATATGGTCACACGAACAATAAATTAACTGAAAACTGTGAGAAAATGGTTGCTTTAGAACAAAGATTATGTGTTCAACCTTTTAACCATTTCCTAGTTCAACGAATTAATCGTCTCATTAGGCAAAGAGAACAATTGCTTCTGTTTGGCCAGTCTAATTGGGGCAAGTTTAGTCGCAAACAGTGGCTTACTCAAGGAGATCGTAATTCACGATTTTTCCACAACAAAATGAGAAAAAGAACTGTCAACACTACCATCTTTCGTCTAAAGAATGATCTTAATCAATGGGTTGATTCGCCATCTGGCATTAATTCTCTTCTCACTGATTCTTTCAAAGAACGATTTACTTCTTCTTCCAACTCAAGCCGGGAGTTTGATCTCTCCTTTATCAATCCTTTTGTCACCGATCAAGATGCAGCTAACCTCATAACTCCATTTACGATGATGACATTAAATCAGTCTTTTTTGAGATGAATCCTCATAAAGCACCAGGATCTGATGGATTTGGAGCAAAAAAATTTCAAGCTTATTGGCCAATTGTGGGCCCTCAAATCTGTCTTGCTATTCATGGTTTCTTTTACCATGGTTGTTTACCTCCGTCTTTAAATCATACGATCATTACACTTATCCCAAAAATGACCACTCCGGAAACGCCTAACCATTTTCAGCCAATAAGCTTAATTAATACAATTTATAAAGCCATTTCTAAACTACTTGTTCAAAGATTATGTCCCATTCTCAAAACAAATATTAGCCCGCTGCAAAACGCTTTCACCCCTGACAGATCAATTCATGATAATATCCTTATTGTTCAGGAGATTCTCAACTCCTTCCAAAAGTCCACTAGTAAAATAGGATGGTGTGCGCTTAAACTCGATATGGAAAAAGCTTATGATCGCATTGAATGAGATTTTTTATGGCAAACGTTAATCAAATTGGCTTTCCGTCCAAATGGATTCAATGGGTAAAACAATGTGTTACTACAGTCTCTTACTCCCTTAAAGTTAATGGTAGCACCAGAGATTGGTTCAAGCCTTCAAGAGGTCTCCGTCAAGGAGATCCTCTTTCTCCGTATCTATTTATTATTTGTATGGATGTTCTCATACAAAAGTTAGTTAGTGAGAGTGCCAAACCTAAATCAGGGTTGGGCTTTAAGATTTATCCGAGGGGTTCCCAAATCCCTTGTTTAATGTTTGTCGATGATAGTCTGGTGTTCTGTAAAACTACATCTACAGCTTGCAACAAACTCAAAAGTATCCTTGATGATTTCTGCCTTATGTCTGGTCAACTAGTGAACTTTCACAAATCAGCTTTTAACCTGTCAAAGAACATCCCAAATGCTAGAAAAGCGTCTCTTGCTGGCTACTTCAATATGACTCCCAAGGCTTGTCTTGGTAGGTATTTAGGAGTTTTTTTCAGGTCCTATTATCCCACAAAAAGTGATTATAGTCATATCCTAGCTAATTCTCTCAAAAGAATTCAGCATTGGGAATCTGGCTTTCTCTCAAAAGCTGGCCGTCATACCCTGATTCAGTCTAATCTGGAAGCTCTTCCAGCTTATACTTGCTCCTCAACTCTCATCCCCTCTGATATCTGCAAAACTATCGACTCAATGCATCGTCAGTTTTTCTAGCGTTAAAACAAAGATAAAAATAGCACCCCGCTTATAGCATGGACTACCATTTGTTCTCCTAAGTCTCAAGGTGGACTGGGACTAAGACGAACTTTACCGCTCAATAAAGCTTTCTTAGCTAAGCTTGGTTGGAATTTGCTATCTCAAAAACAAACCTTTTGGGCAACCCTTATCAAGGAAAAATATCTATCAAATAAGTCCTTCTTTGAGTATTCACCTAAAACCAATGATTCTCATATCTGGAAAAAGATCCTAGCACAACGTGACCTTCTTAGGAAAGGCATTAGATGGAAAGTAGGAAATGGTCATTCAATTCTCTTCTGGCTAGACAACTGGTTATGCCAGGATAATTTATGTGATATACTCAAAATAGATCGGAGTAATATCGATCTAGAGCTGAAAGTAGCCCATTTCATCACAACATACCATACTTGGGATATCAACAAATTAGCTCCCATTCTGCCTCATCACCTCCTCGTCAAAATCAAGGGCATTCCCCTTCCAATCAATGACATCCCTGATGTACCAATCTAGGGACCTACTTCAAGTGGTGAATTTTCAGTAAAATCTGCTACTTGGTTAGCTCACGATTTGCCTAAAAGTCCTCCGTGGCCTTTTAAATAGATTTGGAAGCTGGATATTCCGCCCAAATTACAACTCTTTGTTTGGCAAATTTGCCACAATAGTCTTGTTGTCAGAGCTATGATGTTTAGTAGGAAAATCTTGCCAACGAATCTATGTCCTCGTTGTAATTCGCAACCTGAAAATATTGACCATCTGCTTTTCCATTGCCCAAACTCCCAAAGTATTTGGCAACTTGCAGAGATTACTTCTTGGTGTGCCCCGCCAATGTCCTTCCCCTCCACTTTAGACTTCTTACAAGATTTCAAAGGTAAACATACTTTGCCGAAATGCATCTTTCTTTTCTGGAGCATTTGGAAAGAGAGAAATGCTATTATTTTCAACAATGAAAAGTGGTGCCCCAACGTGTCATTCACCGAGCTAAATTTGCTCATGAGGAATGGCAATGCCGCTTACAAGTGGATACTTGTCAGGCTATTGGTTCTCTTCTTAGAGGAGCACCACCCCCTTCCCTTATTTCCCTTCCCTCGGCTACTCTTGTAGCCTGGGATCCTCCACCTCACTCATTCTTCAAGTTAAACTTCGATGGTTCGGTTCGTGGTTTGGAGGCTGCTGCTGGTGTCATCATCCGTAATCATGAAGGCCAGCTTCTTCACGCCAAAGCCTTCAATCTTGGCCACTCTTTTGTTCTCATTGCCGAAGCCACTGCACTACAACAAGGTATCAAGATCGCTTTGCATTCGGGTATTCATAACATCATTATTGAAGGGGATAACCTCTTGGTCATCAACACCATTAATAATCTTTGCTCTACGCAATGGAAGATTGCTAATATTATTGCTGATTGTAAGCTCATGCTCACAAAATTTGCCTCGTGCCAAGCCAGACATGTGTTCAGGGAAGCAAATCGTGCTGCTGATTGGATAGCCAATGTAGGACATTTAGTAATGTATAGTTTCGATATTTCTCCTTGTAATAACTCTTCTCTTACTTCCATTCTTGTATCCGACACAGTAGGTATTCCCTTCGCGAGGAGGGTAGCCTAATGTTCTTTTCTTACCTTTCAAAAAAAAATAATACAAACATAGTGTTACGAGCGCAATCCCAACGAGCTAACAGATGGGCTACTACATTGCCCGCTCGTCTAACATGAGAAAAGGAGAAAACAATAAAATTCTCACACAATTTATGAATATCATAAAAAATACGAAAAAGAGGAGCATACCCATCTTGCTTTCTCTTCATAGCATTGATCACCAACAACGCATCACCTTCCAGCACAAGCTTGTCATGCCCAAGATGTTGCGCCAACTCGACTGCATACAGCGCAGCCATAACTTCGGATGTGGTAGCATCCCAGTTCGCAGCCACCCTTCTAAGTTCTAACACCCAGGAACGCTACCCTACCAGTAGAGTCACGTGCAACCACCCCCAATCCCACCTCACCATTTGGGCTAACATGCGCATCAAAATTTATCTGATCACTAGGCCCACCGAGGGAGAAGACCATGAGGACGCTGAAGAGCATATACCAGCAGCTCTATGGAACACACTACCCGCATATGTGCAATAATCCTCAAACATTTCGAAAAATTACAAGCAACAGTGGGTGCATCAAGGGAAATATTTTCAAAAAATTTCTACAATACCACCCAACCCATATGTGGGCGCATATAGTGCGAAGTTCATTCCTAGTAGTCCTCCTTACAATTAGGGATGTCAGTGGGTAATGGACCTAGAGGTGGGCATGGGCTAGGCCAGCACGCGGGCCGGGCCGGCCCGACACGATTTGGGTCCGGCCCGTTGTCCGCTCTGTGGGCCGTGGACCTGCCACGGTCAAGAAGTTGTATTTCAGGCCCGCACCGGCACGAGCCAGCCTATATGGCCCTTGGGCCGACCCGCGGACCGAACGCCCATTTTCTTTGTTTTTTAGCCTAAAACTGCCAAGAATCCAAAAAAAACAACATAAAACACGTGTCAGGCCCTCAGGAGGCACGAGCCCGACCCGTGGACAAAATCTGATAATTCCAGGCCCGACACGACCCGCCATTTCCGCAAGCCCGCGGGCCGAGCCCATGAACAGGCCCGACCCGGCACACGCCCAGGGCTGGACATACCCGGATCCCTGGATCGAGATCCGTTTTTAGCGGATATGGTTCCTCAAATTTTGGACCCGACGGATCCGGGTAGGATCTGGATCCTAGTTTTTAAAAACATGTATGGATCGGGTCCTAAATTATTACCCAGATCCGGATCCGTTATCCGTTTTTTTAAGTTATTTTAAAATATATAATTAAAAGGGTAAATCTCAATACTAAAATCTTAATGTTATTTATGCTTGGATTTATTATTTTTAGGTTGAATGATTGTTTATTTCAACATCGACAATGAAATGCTAAATGGCGTAGTTTTGTTCATTAAAATCTTTAATTATTGTGAAAATTAGGGTCGTTGGAAGAAAATAGGTTAGGATCCATTTTGGATCTGTTTTGGACCCAGATCCGTAGGATCCATTGGATCTGGATTCTCAATTTTATTATCCCACGGATCCGGGTCGGATCTGGATCCATGCTTGAAAACGGATCTGGATCCTAGAGGATCCGGTCCAGATCCTACCCGTTGACATCCCTACTTACAATCCATTCAAACTTATCAGCAAAAGATGAAGTTGGGGCATCCGCAAGTAGTTGGACAAAATTACTAACCTGCCATATAGCTTGTGCGAATAAACAATCAAATAGAGCATGAATGATGGACTCACTCGGATCACCACAAATCGAACATATGAAGTTGGTGTTTTTTTTAAAGGTTAAGATGAAGCATTGTATTGAAAACACATGGAAGTATAACAAAGGATTTTTTGACTTTTACCACCTTATATGTTCCACTTTTTCAAAATAACCACCTTATATGTTAAAAGTTTTATATAACCACCTTATATCACCAAAATATTTTTAAACTCCTACCACTTAACAGATTCTGTGAAGAGGAACGTTAGTGGGGTCCAGTTAGTTTAATGCCAATTTGTTTTCCCTCCTAAATGTCATCCTATTCCCTCTTGCATTATAAAGGATGCAATTGAAACATCCCAAAACCTCAAATCCACTCAAAAACACCAAATTTTTCCTGAAATTGGGTTAGGGTTATATTAGCACAGGTTTGGTGGAATCAGCAAGAACAAAATTTGGGGATAATTTCGCTGCCAGTGAAGGTATGTAACCTAATTTCGTCAATTAGGGTTTTTAAAATGTTGGGAATAGGTTGTTTTTTGCAATAATTGCTAAGTCATGAACGCAAATTAATTTGTTTACTTCAATTATTTGATTGATTAGGTTAAATGTCATCTTCAAAACCAAAATCCATAGAAGAAGAAGTTGTTAGGTGTGATTTTGGTGTTCCAGCTGCAAAATTGAAGGCATGGACAACTGACAACCCATGAAGAAGGTTTTGGGGATGCAAATTCTATGAACATGGCAATCCTAACAAACTAGGCTGCAAGTTCTTCAGATGGGTGGATAAGAATATTGAGGATTGGCAATGGGATGTCACTAACCAACTGTTGCTTGACAAAAAACTTCTTCAAAATGATGTTGCCATGCTTAGGAATGAGGTGAATGACTTGTGTGGACAAAGAAGATGCTTATTAACTGAAAATGATACCTTGAAGGTCAAATGCAAGGCAATGAGGGCAGAGATGAAGTAACTCATGAAGGAAGGAAACAAAAAGGGGGTCAAGGGTAGTCCAAAGTATCTGTTTGCAGGATTAATATTTATTGTCTTAATCAATGTTGTTGTGCTTTTAACTTTGTTTAGTTAGAAGAGGGTAGAGGTGTATGGGGTTGTGGGTTGTGGGTTGTAGGTTGTAATGGGTGAGTTTTGTAACTTGTGTATGTAACCTATTTAAAAGTTATGAATGAAGATGATCAGTAACTTTACTGCATCAATTTGAGCCTTAAATCTGCATTTATATATACTTTGAGCTGAATGTTTTAAACAATTACAACTTCTGCAAAAACAGGAAAGATTTGTCTATAAAACAGGACTACAAGCCAATTGTTCCAAGGGGGGTTGGGGGAGAGTTACACCCATAATTAAACATGGTTCAAGCCATCAGTTGGCATAATACTATAAGAAAAACCATATTGTTCAACTAAAACAGGAGTACAAGACATATTGTTCTACTCAAAGACATCAAATCTTTTTGGTCATTGACCTAGTTTGCAGTTTCTCTCTTACAGGAACTCTCACTGTTGTATTGCTAGCAGTAGTGGTGCTGACAGGTTGAGTGGATGATGATGGTTTTTGCTGGGCTTTAGTGGCAGTTGCTTTCTTCTTGGTGTAGATTGGTGCATGTTGCTGTGTTAGTTGGGATTGGGGTGGGTTGCTTGAGGATACTTCCTGGTGTGGTTGAGTATCAACAACTCTAGAAGCCTTGTTTTTCCTTTGTGCAACAACCCACTGTGAATTGCTAGGTGGCCTCCCACCTTGTTTAGTTGGCACTTGTTTAACTGGCACTTGTTCATTTTTTTCCCCTTGCCCTTGCAACCCCTTTTATTGTGGCCAAGCTTGCCACAGCTTCCACACCTGTTTTCCCTCTTCACCCTTTTAACTTGGTGTGTTGTTCCCTCACCTTTTTCCTTCTTCCTTTTCTTGAGAGATGGCCTCCCCGGCATTTTTTCGTGAGTCGGTGGAAGAGGTTGTGGTAGGTTCACCTTCTCCCAATGCCTAGGACCAGGCATTGGCTTAATAACTGGTGCATAAGCCTTTAGGTAAGTGTCCCTGAAACATGATCAACATATGCAAGTCAGTTAAGTTATAGTCTCATGTAAGGTGAGAACAATTAGTACAAGAGACCAAGGAAAATACCTGCTGTATGCCTCATGTACATAATTCTCCACATTATCTCTCTTATGTAGAATACATGCAAAGGCATGTACACATGGAATTCCAGTTAATTCCCACTGATAGCATGTGCAACTTTTTTCCATCAAGTTCACCACAAATTGATCACCCCTAAAATCAACTTCAAAAACCCCTAGTCTTGAGGGGACCGATAATGGTGCTCTAGATGGTTTCTCTAACTTCACGAAATATACCCTTAACATAGGGCATGAATCTTCCATCATACTTTTGTACTCCTTCCCATTTCTCAAAATTTCTTTTCATCATATACCTCCTCATCCACTCCATTTGAGTGAGGATTGGTTTATCCCTTGCATCCTTCAAGACTGCATTGAAAGTCTCACACATGTTGTTTAACAACATGTTAGACTTGCAATCAGCCTTGAAGGCATGCCTTGACCAATGAGAAGATGAGATATTCTCAAGATATGCATGAGCATCGTCACTTATGAACTTAATAGCATCCATGTAACCATCAAAATCAGCCTAAGTATAATAGGAAAATACATGTAATAAACTGGATTTCTATGGCTAAAAAGAAGGTGAAGTTGGGTTATATACCTTTGTAGATGATCTGGCAGCATCCTAGAACAATTCCTTGTACAAAGTGCCAGTGAATTGGAGTTTGAAGTTTGCCCGGATGTGCCTTACACGAATCCGAGTGTTGCCTTTGGTGTCACTTCACTGAAGGCTTCCAACAGACCCTGTAAGAAGAAGTGAATACAAGTTAGTGTAATTCATTGTTAATTAATACATATGAAAACAAAATAAGTGTGAGTATAAGTATGTATTCACCTTTTGTCTGTCTGACATGAAGGTCCAACCTTCACCATTTGCTGAACCCAAATCTTTGATCAACAAGGTTAAGAACCAACTCCATGTTTCAGTGTTCTCCACCTCTACAGTAGCCCAGGCAAATGGAAAGATGTTGTTGTTGCCATCTTTTCCAACTGCCACTAAGCACTGGCCAGGATAAGCACCTTTTAGGTGGCAGCCATCAACACCAATAATTGGCCTACAACCCATCTTAAACCCTTCCCTACAAGCATCCAAGCATATGTACATTCTACTAAATAAAGGTGGAGGTCTTTCAATTCCTTCAACAGCTACAACAGCACTGCTCCCTGGATTGTGCTTCAAAACTGCGTTTGCATAATCCCATACTCTGGCGTATTGTTCAGATGCATCCCCATATATTATCAGCTTTGCCCTTGCCCTAGCAAGCCACAACTTGCCATAGGCGACATGGAATCTCGTGTCAAGGAACACCTTCTTAGCAAATGCTTTTAACTTCCAACTTGGATCACTTCTCCATTCCTCCAAGTACCTTTCCCCTAAATACTCAGCACTAATCCTTGAGTTGGTGTTCCTAACCATACAATTGTGTTTCAAAACAAGACTTTTAATCTGCCAGTTCTCTTCACCTTTCATCTTTTTCACATGAACCTTAAGCCCACACTTGGATGTCTCTTCACAAGTGCATTTCACTCTCTTACTTTTCTTCTTGTCCCAAGGACAATTACACCTATACTTGCAATAGGTGGTTACTCTGTCAGCACAGTTGTGGAGAAAGTAATAGTCATACTTTTTCTCCACAACATGAAACCTTAATGCCTTCCTAACAACCTCAACACTTGCAAATTTCAACCCAAGTCTAAGCACAACCTGGTTTCTTGAAATCTGTCTCACTATTAAAAAAGGGTAGGGATCTATCTCTTCATCGGATCCTCGCCAAGCTTCTTAGCTCATCGGACTCTCCTTCTATTTCCTCCCGAATTCTTATCTCTTCTCCCTCAACATCCCTCTCAAAAGGTCTTACCGAGTTGAAACTCCCGTTCACCACATCCAAACTCCCTAAAACTTGAGCTGTGAGTTCATCAGACTTCACTTGGACAAATAACTCACCATCATCATCATCAAGAGCTGTCTCTTCCTCTCCAGGCTTCCACTCAATATCAAGGTCACTGAACTCAGAACTTGAGGAACCACTACTCTCAACAGGAAACAAAGTCTTCTTAGCTCTTTTCCTCTTTCCCTTCTCTGATCCTTTTGCTTCTTTCTTCACCTTCCTTTTCACCTCGCCCTTTCACCGCCCGCCTCTCTCGCTCTTTCTTGAACCTCCTCACTCTTACATATCACTTTTCCCTTACCCTTCACAGCAACATGTTTTCTCCTAGGTGTTGAAAAGGTAGGTTTAGGTATAAGCACAACATCTTCATCATCATCACAGTCTAGGTCTTCATTCTCTCTGCTCTTTGGTGATATGAACCTTGGGCTTCTCCTTGGTTCAAGTTTAACTCTAGTGTGATTAAAAGAGGTCTCGGCTTTGTTGGGTCGGGGGACCTTTTGGGTGTAGGGAAACAGTCTTGGGCTTGATTTTAGGCTCGATCTTGGGCTTGGTTTTGGGCTCGATCTTGGGCTCAGTCTTGGGCTTGGTTTTGGGCTCAGTCTTGGGCTTGGTTTTAGGCTCGGTCTTTGGCTTGGTTTTGGGCCGAGTTTGGATAAATTCACCCGAAGTAAAGATGTCAACATAACCAAATTTGTCCATTGTTTTCAACCATTTCGCACCCCTTCGGATTAACTATTTCAATCTTCCTACCATCAATGGAGTGACCTCCCTCCTTATACCAAAACCTAATCACATCGGGACATGGCTCCCCATTGCATTGGTAGCTATTGTTAACATATCCAATAAGCATTTGTCGGGTCTATTTCATTAACATGAACATGACATTTTGTACTTGATCCACCCACCCTTATATGCAGCATTAATTTTCCCCTTTTTCTTGGTTTCAACAAAGTTACCCCCAATGTAAAATCCGATAATGGATGTGTTACTGTTCTTCAATTACCATGCTGAATTCGGTAAACAAGTAAACAATTTTCAATTAGGCTCACAAAATTAGGGCTTTCAATTGCAAATAAAGAATTGGTTTTTTTTTCAATTGCAAGCAAAAACGTCAATAAAAAATTAGGGTTCTAATTTCAAACCAATTACTCCTAACCATTACAGTAACTTGTAAAAGTAAGAAGAAAGAGGGAATTTTACCTTATCTAGGGCAACTTTTCGTTGTTGTTCACGCCGGCTTTGGTCCCTTCAACTCGCTCAGCAGTTAGATTCTTTGGGACCACCTTCAACCGAGTCAACTCACCAACAAGTGCAATGTTTGGAAGATGATGACAAAAAAAGAATTGATTACAAGTTCCTTTTGCCGGGGGTAATTGAATGGAGATTGGAGAAAATAACAAGTGAGAGTGAAAGAGATGAAGAAATGAGGCAACAATGGTTCAAAGGGGGGAAATTCGTAATTTTAGGGTAAGGGTTAACTGCATTAAACTAACTGGGCCCCACTGACGTTCCTCTTCACAGAATCTGTTAAGTGGTAGGAGTTTAAAAACATTTTAGTGATATAAGGTGGTTATTTAAAACTTTTAACATATAAGGTGATTATTTTGAAAAAGTGGAACATATAAGGTGGTAAAAGTCAAAAAATCCTATAACAAATTATAATTAGATTGTTTAATAAGCTGATATATAGAGAAAGAGGGGAATAATTAGAGCATGGTTAATGGTAATTGAAATAAAAGATTGTGGAATCAATCTTTAAAATTTTCCAGTTAGTGATGATTGAAATAGTTGTCATATGATGATGGTCGTGGTTCATTGTATCGGACGATCAAAACCACGCTCAATCGTGGAAGGACCCCCATGCCCCCACAAGATAGGCCTGGTTTTTTTTTTGCTATAACTTCTTCCAGAGGACTATGTTTTGGATGATAGTTAGCAAAAAAAAAAACTGCTAGTTGGAGTCATCAATTATTTTATTACTTCCTCTTTCCTCCTCACTTATGCCAAACTTATTCAAGAGTCAAGAACCCCTATTTATCACTCCCAAGTCCGCATGATTACACCAATTTTGGTAGTTATTCTTTCTCCTTTTTTTTCCTTGCCAATGGCAATCGCTTGCACTAAGTGTCTACCTTATCGCAATTCATAAAGTTATTTTTTTTAACGTAAGATGAAGGGGGACTCACTGAGGGGGAATAAGGGGATATCCTCAAATGAGTCCCATGAGATTTGATCCCTAGACCTTAGGGATATGAGGTGGGAAGCGTGCCACTACTCCACCTCAACCTCAATTCATAAAGTTGTTGGTAGTACTTATTTTTGGATGTACGTTTCATTGATTTCGCTCTCCTTTTTATACTCTCACTCCTATTTTTTTGTTATTATTTTTTCTTCTCTCTCCTCATGACCTCCCAACGGTTTATCCATTCGGTGTACTCTAAGTACTTCTTTGGTTGGCATACAAAATATGATGATATAGAGTAATGTAAATATCACTGGTAGCAAAAACATAATCAAATGTACTTCATAAGATGTCATATTTCCCTACAAAATAATATGCTACTCTCCTAGATCCCTGATTTAGTTATATTTCACGATCAACCAAACAAATTCGGACACTTTTTAGAAAATACAACTATTATTTGAAAAACAAAAACGACCACTAAATAATACCTTATGGAAGCGTCTTGGTTGACATGTGTCTCAGTCATCTTGAATGACTAAGATGAGAATATGTCATTTCAATATAGGCATATTAGTTATCGGTTAATATAATATATGTTATCAATTTATGCATGTTTGTTTAATTTCACTTTATGCATATTTGTTACAAGCTTATGCCGATTTGTTATCAGTTTATGTCTATTTAATTTCAATTTATAGGACATACCTTATCAATATACAGGAAATACCTGACTATATCAACAAACCTTATCAGTATATGAATACAACTTATTAGTTTATATGTATAACTTATAACATAATGCTTTCTTTGTTTCAAAATACTTGGCACACTTCTCTTAACACACTTGCTAATGCATAATTTTAACCATTAATATCTCTTACTCCATATAAGTAAAAATTATAAAAAGTTGATATTTGAAAGTATATGATGAGACGAATCTAACAATATCCCACATGTGACATGACTATGTTTCCTTATTGAAAAATCACAAAACACAATCAAAGATGAGTGTTTGAATACTACAAAAGTCAAACCGTGTCAAGTATTTTTGAAACGAATAAAGTATCTCTTATAAGATTTATATGTATTAGTTATCAAAACATATACTTCTATGTTTTAAGCTGTATTAGTCATTTTTTTAAAAATAGCGGTAGAAATAAAACCGTAAATTGTGCTAGACAACCTGAAAAATCTCACAACTTGAGCCAACTAATGACTGAGAGTAGAGGTGGGCATGGGCTGGGCCAACACGCGGCCCGGCCAGTTGTTTGCTACGTGGGCCGTGGGACTGCCACGACAAAAAAATTATTTCAGGCCCGCTCGGTACAAGCCCGCCTATATGACCCGTGGGCCGGCCCGCGGGTAGAATACTCTCTTTGTTTTTTAGTCAAAAACTGCCAAGAAATAAAAAAAAACAACATAAAACACGGGTCAGGTCCGCAAGAGGCGCGAGCCCGAGCCGTGGACAAAATCTGAAAATTTTAGGCTCGGCACTCACGGGCTCGCGCCCGGCCCGTGAATACGCCCGGCCTATGCCCAGGTCTAACTGAGAGTCTAAAACAGTCTAAGCCAAGACTTTGTGATCATCTGATATACCACTCGTGTGAGCCCCGCCCCGCTCGATTAATTTATAAGACGACGTTCTTTGACCACAGGAATACAATTCGTGTTAGTTGTTACGCCGCGGGTTTCAAAACAGGCAGTATCTATCGAACTTGTAAACTTCCGTTTGCCTGCAACTTCCTCTCTCCTTTCCACCGCCTACCCTTCCTACCTCTATAATACTAGATTCATTCCTCCCAAAATATCTCACCTTTTTCTCATCTTCATCCCAATTTTGTTCTCTCTCCTCTTTCTTCTCTCTCTCAAATATTAATCTTTCTAATCCATAACAATGGCGGAATCCAAAACCACCATGGAATCACTCAGGGGATGGGTCGTTCAAAACAAACTTCGCGCTGTTGGTAATTTTGATTTTTGAATTATGCTAACAAAAATCTAATCTTTTATATGATTTTTGAATTTTGATTGCAAAATCGATTAATTTTTTTGATTGATTCAATAATTTGGAACAGGGTGTTTATGGCTGAGTGGAATTACAGGATCTATCGCTTACAATTGGTCTCGTCCTCAAATGAAAACCAGCGTTAAACTCATCCACGCTAGGTTAGATTTCTTTTTTAATATCTTAATTTTCGTAAATTTCCAATTTTTTTTGGTTGTTTTTTTTTGTTTATATCTGTCTTTTCTTCATTGAATTTGGGACAAGGAATGTTTTATATGATAATCCACCACCTTAGTTAATTGGTTTTAAGATTAAGGGTTGGGTTGGATTATGGTTTTTGGACCGTGTATTAAGTTTCATGTCTAGGGTATTCAAGTTAATATATGAATGTCTGGCAAATTGTTGGATGCTATTGAGGTGGATATGATTGAAAGTTGGAAGTAACTTTTCGTGTTGTCGGTCCGAGGATATTTAGATTGTAGATTATGTAGAATTAGCTGCTGAGCTTTGGGAATTCTGTGTTTTAGTGAATTTTACCATTGCTTAAATTCTGTCTCATGAATTGAGTTGGAAAGGTTATGCCAATACCAAAAATAATGACCCAGTTGGGAAGAGGCCAAGAGGGAGCTTATTTTGTTTATGTTAATTTCCTTTTGTTTCCCTTGTTGGCCTATGGAGTATTGGAGTTTGAGTTTTTGTGAAGGTTTAGTTCCTCTCCTTGAGAAAGAGAGATGGTAACGACGGACATGGATATTTTGATCCTTGTTTTTGTGTTACTTGCACTTTACTAGGAAAGGTGGGAATTGACGCATGTAGCCATCGGGTATGTATTTAGTTTAGCATGTATATATAAGCATGTCGTGCTGTCCTTAGGTTTACATATGTGGAGGCTATTGTTTTTGGTGGAGTGTACCGGAATTTACGTAGCTATTGCTGGATTATCCATAGCATTGCTGGAGTTTATGACTATATGATCGCTGTACCCTTTGTCAAGAACTTAACCCTACTAGTCCCAACTATGGCCGGTTCATTTTCAGAGGTCCCAACTTCTGTTTACCTCAAAGTGGTCCTAACTTTGTGAGGTCTCTTTCCAAAACGATCTTTCAACTTAATGAACATACGAACAGTTCCTTGTTTTTTGATAAATGATTGTTGAGGTTTTGCACAAGACTACCCCTCTTCCCGAAAGCTTCGCGGAGACTACTTTACGATGACCGACGACCGCCCGTAGGGGGTTCACTACACAAGGCCCCTGCAGAGGAAAAGCTTTATCACATGCTAAATTGGTTAATTATGATGCATTAGAATTTTTATTGATTTCAATTAATTAAAAAAATTGGTTACTGGATGAATGTCATGTGTTATTTAGTAGTTTAATTAAGATAAAGGACCGTTTTGAGAAGAGACCTTTAAAAATTAAAAGTTTGGATGATTCTAAAATAAGCAAAAGTTGAGACGGTTTAAAGTGAATTGCCATTATTGGGATCACTAGGGTCAATTTTTCCTAATAATAACCCTATTTGTTGTTGATAAAGTTGTGAAAATTTAGGAATTAATAGAGCCATGAAAGAGTTCGCAAGGAGTTGGCTTTCTAAGCATGAATAATGCTGTTAATGTGGGATTTCGTCCTTTACCATTTGCCGGGTCAATTGTTTATACATATGCTACACTGGCTTTGATAATTGAACTACGAAGTTTCAACTACTTGTCGTTTGAGAATGCAAGGTACATAGGATGCGTTAAAGCTCCTATTGCTTTGACATTCTTTACTGAACTTGCTAGGTTTGTTAGGCATAATATTGCTGGTTAGATAAATATTTCTTATTGGGTGTATGGAAATAGCCTGAAACATGTAATGTGTTCGGGACAACAGTCCCAGGCTAAAACAAACCCGCAGCTGTAAGCATCGAGGTGCTTCCTGAGGGATGATGTCAGGGACTCGTATGTTTCAGCTTGAAGAGTAACATTATCTGTGGGAGTTGAAATAGAAAGATTGACACTAGTTCGATGGTTTAGTAGTAACTTCTAATATTAGAAGAGTTCCGACTTCCGAGCCTTATGCTAAGCCCACTCTCTTGAAGACATCTGGATACTACGGATTATTCTGTAAGATGTGTCTTTCTTTTCCCTAGGAAATGAGTAGATTTCTGCAGGTTCTTGTTTCCGCTCTTGTCAGTTAAATATAGATGTATAATTAGTTCTCATGGGTAATTTTGTTTCTCGTTTTCTAAAATCAAAAATAATTTTGTTTCACCTTCAAGATAACATTAGTCATTAATTGTATATGTTCATACTTGCTTACTGTGCTTGTACTTCTATTGCAGGTTGCATGCTCAGGCCCTTACACTAGCTGCCTTAGTCGGAGCTGCATCAGTTGAATATTTTGACCGCAAATATTCAGAAGCTAAGAAAGATCAATATCCAGAGTTTGTTCCATTGGATAGCTCGCACAAGAATTAAGTGAAGTTGATCATATGTGATCTTTAACCAAATTAGAATTTCTTCCAATATATGCATACGGGGCACTGATTTTCTGCCCTTCATGTAGTTGTAGGATATCTTTTTGTTACTATTTTCTCTTTCCCCAAGTTGTTACTCTTGCAGAGTATAAAAACTATGGAAGTTAGGTAGCCAGGCTTTGTAAAATGCCATTGTTAATAATCCAATTTTGGTGAAAGCTGAAATTTGCTTGCCTTCTCCGGATTCTTGTGAATGAATATGTTTTGTGCGTTATGTATTCCTGTTGAAATTGATCTATATAAGTAAACAAGCTAATTAGAGAATAAACAGGGAACAAGAGTGATGAATCGGTGTGGATTTATATCAAGTGGATTTACGCGTGGATCCACATCAAGTGAATTTACCAAAATTTCCCATGTGGTCAGCTTCTGAAGATTACAAATTCTCATATTTTTGTTCGTTTCCCCTGGAAATTATCCCCACATTCACCCTTCAAGATTGCACTTTAATTCAAAGGAAAAAAAGGTGGAGCTACATTCAATTTTATCATGTGGTCTGAACTGTTAAAGCTGCTTGCCTGTGCATGAGGTCTCTCTGATTTTTTGACGACAGTATATTCCTTTCTAGAGTTAGCTTTTACTAACTAAAAAGATCAGAACTAGATCTGACATTAGAGGCAACAAGGATATCTAATTGGATGAATTAAAGTAATAAATCATTATTAAAAATTAACTTTAGCGTAATTTCCACTAAAAGTGTGGTTACACAAAAGTATGAGATCCTGTGAGAATAATCATAATCCCCTTTTTAACCCACTATAATCTTCTCATATAAGTAATACTATACATTCTTTACATCAATTCACTTTCTTCTCTGTTCTTTGATTCTCTTCTTTCTTACTAATAAGTAATAACTTTACTTCTGCTCAAATGGTGAATCCTAAAGCATATCATACGATGCTTTTATTATATTTGATCTCTGTTTTCCTTCTTCCATGCAATGTTATAGGCTTTGCATATGTCCCTGTATCCAATTCCAATTCAAGAAGTTGCAACATTACTTCGATTTATCAGCTCGGTGACTCCCTGTCTGACACCGGGAACTTAATTATTGAGAGTCCTAACGGAGTTGCCTCAGCCTTTGCTCGGCTTCCTTATGGTGAATCCTTCTTTAAGCACCCCACTGGTAGATGCTGCAACGGGCTTCTAATGATTGATTTCATGGGTAAATTATCTGACTTATCTTTCATTGTTTTCTGGGTTTCATCTGTAGAGACTAGAGTAGTATAAATCTTAATTCAATCTTATATGGTAAAGGGAATTCGTAAGTCGAATATTTGGGAGTATTACAACCACATGTGAAAGAAAGATAATCTGCTGGCATTGTAATCTTTGAAGTTATTAGAAAGTAGCATACATTATGGGATAAGGAGGATTAGTACACATAAGTATTACATACTGTACTTATGTTAGCAGAATATCTTATGTTTGGGTTTTCACTACTAGTACTAGTTTTGTGGGATCAAATTGTTCCTGAAAAGAAGGATTACTCTGTTTATGTTATTAATTATGTAGCCATGCAACATTTTTATCATGCTAAAATCATATAGCTTATAAGAACTATTAAGAAGAAGAAATTATTTTTTTTCTGGGTATTATCAGAGTTGTTTAGATATTCGAGTGATCACATGTGAATAATTCTCACTTAGGTTCTCCTTTTACAAATACCTTTCCATGAAGTCTCAATAATGTTCATTTTTAATTAGTTTGAAACCATACAATAACATGGAGCCATGTGAATTCAATTCTTTTTCTGGAAAAAAAGGCTTTTAACATTCTAATGATACTCTTCATATACACGCAATGGAATCTAGTGTCAATGTGTCATACGTACTATAATGTATAAGAATTCTGAATACTGCAGTTACATGTGCTTAAATATCAGAAATACTGTGTCTTTTAATCAAAATTAACTTACGGAATCTGTCCTTTTGGTTTTAATTTATTGATGATTATGATCAGCAAAGGCGCTGAACATTCCGCGCCTAAATCCATACTTAAACAGAGATGCAATTTTCAACCATGGAGTAAATTTCGCGGTTGCTGGTGCTACAGCATTGCCAGTAGAGTCTCTTGCAGAGAAAAACATAGTTAATCCTCTCACTAACAGTTCTCTAAGTGTACAGCTTGATTGGATGTGGTCACATTTTAACTCCATTTGCTATGATGGCCAAGGTATGTATAATCATATGTGCTCCAAAGTCAACTTTATTTCCGCTAGCGTACTTACTGTTAAGGCTCGGTTCTCTTCAACTTGCAAAAACCAGTTTCCGAGGTTGGATTGGTGGTTCACGCTCCTCACCTCGGAATCATGTGGTATAGGGTTCGAATCTTATGGACCACCCATTTAAGGGAGCCCCTCTAAGTGACACCCTTTCATCTTACCAGCGAAAAATGTAAAATGACAAACACCAGCTTCTATAAAATTTAGTGTAATTCAGTAAAGATTAGTTGAAGAGAAGAGGGCTTAATCATTTCATATTCTGATCAAATTGTATCGTATCTACTGGAAAGATTGCGCAGCGAAGCTCAAGTGTGCACTATTTATGGTTGGGCCAATAGGAAGCCACGATTATTACTATGCATTTTCTCAAGGGAAAACAATGAAGGATGTCAATAGCATGGTTATTGATGTTGTCGAAGCGATAATTGAAGGCATTACAGTAAGTTCTCTTAAAAATGAACTCTAATCTTGCTTTGTTCTATTCGTAATGTGATTTAGGTTCTTCAAAAGGTTAATTATGTTTAATTTGTTTGTAAATAATGTCAAGAGGGTCATCCAAATTGGTGCTACCAAAATAATTGTCCCAGGGAGCTTCCCTCTAGGCCAATTTCCTGCTTATCTTACAGCAAGCCAAGCCAACAATTCTACGATCTTCAGAAAACAACGTTTGCTGAATAACTTGTCACTCTATCACAATGATGAGCTTAAAAAGAGGCTCCAAATGTTAAAGCAAGATTACAAGAATATTACCATCATTTATGGAGATTATCACAATGCGTTTAACCGGCTTATGGAGAATGCTCCTCATTTTGGTAAGTGTTGCACTGCTATCATTGTATCGAAAGAGCTCATGCGCTCTCCTTTTACCGCGAAACAAGTAAAATTAGTCCCTGTTTTTTCTTCTGTCAGGGTTCAATGGTGCATCTGATCTTCGCAAAGCATGTTGTGGAGTTGGAGGGCGATTTAGTTTTAATCCAAGTAGAATGTGTGGGGCTCGGCGAGTTCCAGTTTGTACTAATCCTGATGGCTACGTAATGTGGGATGGATTTAATCTGACTCAAAAAGCATATAGGATCTTGGCGCGGTGGCTCTTTCGAAGTATAGTTTCTCTTTTATCTAAGTCATCCTAATACACTTGATTAGTTCAACATCCTATATTTGACTGTTCAATCATTTTTGCTAACATTTTTAGCCTTACTTTCATAATTCTTATGCCATTAAAATTATCTACAGGTGTACAGTAACTGTACATAAATCATCCATTTCAGTTGCATATACGCATGATATTGATCAATTTCTTGACTACAAAATGTAAGTTGCATGAGGGCTTAAATTCGTCCGTTAGTTATGCTTAAACAAAGGCATGCATGCATATTGCCTATACAAGTTCTTCCTACAAGTATAAATCACTAGTTCTGAAGTCATCCCACTAGAGAGTAAATTATAACTCACAAACTATCAAAAAATAACAAAAAATGGAGGCACTTATACAATTTGATCAAGACTACTACAAATATTACACCTGCATTATGGAAGCCCTTAATTCACCTTCCTACTTCCAGATCATCATTTCCCTTCTCTTGATCCTCGTTGTTATTTACATTACTAGAAGGCAGTCCCATGTTTACCTCGTCGATTTTGCGTGTTTCCAAGCTCCAGCATTCCACCGGATTTCGGTGGGTGCTTTTATCGAACACTCAGCACTACGAGAGGAACAGTTCAATACAACAGAAGTAAACGAGTTTGAAAAGAAAGTAATCTTAAGATCAGGAATGGGGAATGAGACTTATTGTGCTGAAGGTTCGGATTTTATTCCTTCTGATAATTCTTTGAAGCAAGCAATGATAGAAGTAAAACTTGTGCTCTTCACAATTGTTGAAACACTCCTTGCGAAACACCAGATTAACCCAAAAAGCATTGATATTCTTGTAACTAATTGCAGCATTAATTGCCCAACACCTTCATTATCTTCTTTGGTTATAAATAAATTTGGATTTAGAAGCAATATAAGGAGCTTTCATCTCTCAGGAATGGGGTGTAGTGCTGGAATTCTTGCTATTAGCTTGGCTAAAGACTTGCTTAAAGTTCATAAAAACTCCTTGGCTTTAGTGCTCAGCACTGAGACTATTAGCTCTAATGTTTATCTTGGCAAGCAAAAGTCTATGCTCCTTGCTAACTGCTTGTTTCGAATTGGGGGTGCCGGCATTTTGCTCTCCAATCGGAAATGTGATAGAAAAGTGGCCAAGTATGAGCTCCAACACATTGTCCGAACTCATCTCGGTGCCAAGGACGATGCTTATACGTACGTATCTTTAAGAGAGATTTGTTTTTACGCATATATATGATGGTAATTATTAAGGAGAATGACCATACTAGACCGACATACTTGGTAGTGGGGGCACCCTAAAAGAGCTGCTCCTAATGGAGCGGATTCATGACTTCAAGGTCATGAAGAACATCCTTACCACTAGGTCAAGTACTATTGCGTTATTAGATCCTTACACGAAGTACAATACAGCATTACAACTCCTTGGCACCAAAACAATCTTTCACACTTGCTTTCTAATTTCAACGGCCATGTTATTCTTTATTTGATTTTGTACATTATTTAAAAAAATAGCCATGTTGTTCTTTGTTAGATTTTGTTAATTATTTTTATGAAGTTTGTTAAATTTGTACTTGTTATAGGTGCGTATTTCAGAAGGCTGATGAGGAAGGCAAGGTAGGGGGTACGTCTCTCTAGAACAGTGGTCCATGTAGCAGGGGAAGTGTTGAAAACCAACTTGACCACCCTAGGACCTCTAGTGTTACCCTACTCGGAGCAAATACGGTTTGCTCTTCATTTTGTGTGGACAAAGTTTTGGCCACGGAGGAAGAAGCAAGCTCCCTATGTCCCTAACTTTAAGAAGGCGTTCGATCATTTTTGCATCCATGCAGGAGGGAAGGCGGTGGTCGACGCGATCAAGGAAAGGTTAAGCTTGAGTGAATGGGATGTTGAAGCATCTAAGATGACATTATATAGGTATGGTAACACTTCATCCTCCTCAACATGGTACTCTTTATGTTATCTTGAAGCTAAAGGGAGAGTTAAGAAGGGGGATAAGGTTTTCCAAATATGTTTTGGGAGTGGATTTAAGTGTAATAGTGCTGTTTGGAAGCGTATTTCTAAGGTAGTAAGCAAGGAGGTCTGTAATGCATGGTCTGATAGGATAAATAGGTATCCTATTGATGTACCTGAAATTATTGAACATTAAATTACTTTGAAGTTTGAACTATATTGAAGCAGAGTACATTCTTTCTATAGGTAGATGCACCTCCATATATATTTAAGATATTTTCCTTAGATATATAATAACATGCAGGCATGATTGTAAGAATTTGATCATGAAAAATGAATTAACTTTTGGACCTACTCCAGATGTAACTGAAAAAGGGAGTATTGTCCATATTGTTTGTGATATTCTAGAACAAAGTACACTTTGTATTCATATTTCATATTACTCATCTATGTATACGTATAGCTTCGTTTCTCCTAATCAAATCACAAATTTTTTCCAAGAGAAAGACATGGCCTAATATATTGGTACTCCCTCCGTCTCATATTTGTTGTCAAGTTTTCCTTTTCTAGATGTTCCAAAATAGTTGTCAAGTTTTCAATATTAAACAATAAAATCGTTTAATGTTCCACTAAACTTAATTTCTATTGGTAAAATATGACGCTCCTTTATTTATTTTCATTCCCTAAACATGATAACTAATATGGGACCGAGGGAGTAGTATCTTACGTAATATAACCATTGATATTCTGATGAAAGCCAATAACGAGTGATTTGTCGTAACATTAATCGACAAGAGAACGCGGTAGCATACTACGTTTATGGGACAACAAAATTTTCATTTGCTTTGGTACCATGACAAATGACCAATGGGTCTGTGCACAAATTAAACGCCTTTAATGGAGGAGAGTCTAGTGAGATTTCACTCGAAACTCATTTGAAAATAGTGGAATAACTCACCATATGCTCGTACTCTTTTTTCAATGTGGGATAGCTAATATCAAGTCTCATGTAGACAATTTTTTAATCTTAACATAGTCCCTTCTAAGTTCTAACAGACACAACTAGAGATGGCAATGGGTGGGATGCGGACGAGGGCCTCCCAGGATAGTGTGATGGATCCGGATAATAATTCAGGACCCGGTTCATACCTATTTCAAAAACTAGGATCCATATCCTACCCGGATCTGTAGGGTCCAAATTTTGAGGATCCAGATCCGCTAAAAACGGATCTGGATCCACGGATCCGGGTAGGGTCCATTACCCACTAACATCCCTATACACAACACAACACAACATTCACTCCCCTCCTACCCGATAGTGTGAAACTTTGGTTGGTGAAACGAAAATTTGCGAGGTACTTCCCTCAATCCCTTAAAGATTGTCTCACTCTAGCTTGTCCTTAGAAAATTGCTCCATTTCCTATTAGGTGGCATGCTCTTCACAATCTCTTTATAATTTTTCTCTTATCATACTAACCAATAGATGAAACTACCTACCCATCTAACAAAACCCTTAGAGAAGCAACAATAAGAAACAAGGAAGTACAAGTACATAAGAGGATGACGTTTGGGTGAGCATGATGGGGGATTAAATGATCCTGTAACTCTGTAAGCAATAGGGACTACTATCATTGTCACTCTTTTCTTTCCTTCCTTTTGCTTACAAATAAATCTACACAAGTTACAAAAACTCAATAGAATTGTCTGTCCCTCTATAAGTCACCCAGCCTAGGAAGCCTAGCTTTTCTCGTCTCTAGTTGTTTTAGATATCTGTGCATTGCGTGTTCAACCACCTTCTTGTCCTTGGAGATTATTTATTCTCTTCTTCTTTCCCCTTTTACTTAAACTTTTTCCCTCTGTTCCTGTTTTATTTGTTTTGCAGACTCATCTTTACACCATTGCTTGTCTTTTAAGGTTTCCTTTGTTTTTACTTTTATTTTTTAATCTCATCTTTTTTTGTTCTTACAATTACACCAATATGGGTAGTTTTTAGGATGTTACCAAGTTTAAATCAGTGTCACTTTGTGTGTTGATTAATCGAGTTCGATTGACTGATTTGTAGTAATCTTATGGGTGATATTTTTGTGTTTGCACAAATTACTATGTAATGGAGATGTTCAGTGAGCTAGTACTCAATCTTTCTTCATGAGTTTTTAAATTAATTATTAATTCATTTTGATAAGAAATTAGAGAGTATTTTAAAGTTATACAAAATATGATATTAATTAATGGTCAAATGTATTTATTGGAGAATGCGTAAAATGCAAAATAGGAAAATCTTCGAAAAATATTAGAGAGTAGTTAGCAAACATAATTAATAGTAGTATCTTCTTATAATTCTTTTCCTAGCCTAACCCCCCCATTTGCAATCAATAATAAATTTGAAATGTTAGTTGCCTATTATGTTTTTTATTAAACAAACTGCCTTATAAAATCTTTCCGGTTAGTACCACAACCAAAAGTTCGTTGAAAAATGTTGCAAATCTATATATTCTAAAACACAAGACAAAAAATTATCATACATACTGCCACATGTAACACCCGCGCTCCGTCCCCAGTCAAATGACACACATTAAACAACAAAAATGTGTGTGTTAAATCTCGAACCATGACCTCTCATTTGAAATACAAATGCACTATCCAACTAATCTACAATCTCATATTTGTTTTTATGGGAAAAAATTAGTCAAAGACAAGATAATATTTCTATTGTAAAAAAAATTAGAAGTATATGATTTAGAGTAGATATTAAATGCGTATATTAACACCTTAGATTCTTGATATATAGGTGCATTCAACTTCCGAATTAGCAACTTCATTGTTCTTTTATTAAACAAAACACCTAATTGTTCATCTATATGTCTACATATATTTGTGGGAAAAAATTAGTCAAAGACAAGACAATATTTCTATTTTAAAAGAATTTAAAAGTATATGATTTAGAGTACACATATATATAAAATGCGTATGTTAACACCTTAGATTTCTAATATACAGACGCATTCAACCTCTAAATGAGCAATTTCGTTGTTCTTTATTAAACAAAATACATTAATGCTCATCTATATTTATATGTGTTATTAAGACGTGCGTGGAAGCATTGGAGGTTGTCACTTGTTATCTGAATGAATGCGTTGATGTGGCGAAGTATATATAATTCAATTAATTTCATTAAAAAAATATATGCAATGACCCCAGGTATCACCCGGGCAACAACTAGTTCTAGAGGAAAAACTCAAATATCTTATTTTGCTTCTCTTTGTTCTTTTATTTAGTTATTAGATAAACTCCTTCGTTCAATTCAATTACATTATAACTTACTCGAGTGTTTTATTTAGTTATTTGATTAATTCATTCGTTCCTCTATTTCCCTTATTCACTTCACTTTCAATTCCTCCCTTTAATATTTGACCTCAATTTATTCAATTTATTTTGCCTCGATTAGGGTTTGTTGTATCATATTCACGCGAAAAAAGTGGAATTTAATTGATCAAGTACATGCCAATTGCCAATCGAAATCCTAATCCTAAGGTATGTTAACGGATTAATATTTTAACCCAAGGAATAACCCTAAATTCAATATTAAGGGAAGTTGGAACAAAAGTAAAAAGTTGAAGAAGATTACTTGATATTTTACCCAAAAGAAGAAAAGAAGTTTAAAACCATAATTACTCCAATTTGATGCCAAGATTTTTGTAACCCACCTTTTCATAATCCTTTTGCAAGATGGAGTACCTACTCAAAAGTATCTCAATTGTTAATTTTCCTACTAAATACATACTTTTTTTTAGAAGGTTCCTCCAAAATCTGGATTATTCTTCAATAATAAAAAAATTGAGATTATTATGAAATGATGGATCAAAGTTCGAAAAAAATTAATACTTCCTCCGTTTTGGATTAAATGCAACAAATGCACTTTTTCACTATTCACACTTTTCACTTTGACTAAGATTTGTGATTTATACATAATGAAAAACATAGTCAAGACTCAAGAGGGATCTTGTTAGATTCGTCTCGTGACACACTTTTATAAAATGTAATTTTTATAATTTTTACTTATATGTAATTATAGATATTTATGGTCAAAATAATGTCTCAAGATGAGTAAAAGTGCATTTGTTGTATTTAGTGATTCGGAATGGAGGAAGTATAATATTTCAAAAAAAAAAAATTATAATTGTGTGTTCGAAAAGTGAAACTTTTATGCATTTGGCAATTGTTTACAAATTTTGCCAAGTATGACTGTATGAGTGTATGACTTTGATAAACATCTATAATTGGTAATATAAAGAAACTATCATTTTAGAAAAAAACTGAATATGAATTTCCATTTATGGTAATAATTGAAAGAATCACCTAATGAACAGTGAAACAGTAAAAACAAATTAAACATCAGAAGCTCTGATGAGTCTGACTGAACTGAGAAGTCCCCCGCTATCTTAGCGCAAGTAGCTTGAGAGAAAATAAGTTTTGTTTTCTTTGACTGCCAAATCAAACAATACTCACTCACTCGTCAACCTTACGTAAATAGTTCACTTTCAGACACTTTTGAGTTACTACTACTACATACTAGTAAGTACTTAGTAAACTCAGTAACTCTACTTCTGTAAAATGCAGAGATTTTAATCCTTTAACTTTCTTTTGCTTTTCAGATTTTCCCCCGTACTTCACGATGTTATCTACTATACTTCTGCTACTTCACTGCCACTCTCATCATTCCCATCCATTTTTTTAACCCTTATCACTTGTGGCTTTGTTTGGTAGTTTTGTGGAAATATTTTTCTTCCCAGTTCCCTGTATCCAAACTGGACGCTAGTGAGTAGCTTACTTTGACACTTCAGATATCCATTATATCAATCTTTTTCTTTTTAGTTGACTTTAGTTTGAATATAAGAAATTTACATAAATAATAAAGCAAGTGAGTAGTCTGATCTACTCTACATAGCTAATGAATTGCATGAGATAAGTTGATCAATATATATCAATGAATCAATCGCAGTATCATATTATTTGCATGTATTAACATCGAGTTTATTTGTGCGTGTTAACATACTGATCGTAATATTATTGAGTACAAATGTACATAGAACAATGTGAAAAGAAATTATGATAAATAATACACATTTTTTTAGTAGATAAATAATACACATTTAGATTTTAGAGTCTATTCTCTTCACCTAAAATCTACTTTGTCTCAAATTATTTTTATTCAACTTAACCTAGCTTATCTTAACATATATATGGATGTCTAAGTAAAGAGATTTGGGTGCACTAGGGAGCTAGTGGGTATTTGGGCACAACAATCGTTTTTTTTTTTTTTTTGATAAGTTGGATTTTTCCATTAGATTTCGGTCATTCAGAGAAAACATTGCAATCAGTCCAACCAACAAGATCAAAGATATAGAAACAACATTACATCCAAGCTATAAATTCATTTTCTCTAATCAGACCCTGCTTTGCCAAGGCGTCGGCAACAAAGTTGGAGCTTCTACCTTTGTGACTAGTAGGGTCTGATTACCCTCCTTTCCAATATAGTCAATTCACGATTAGTATCTATGGTATATCTTTAATTTGGTTACATGTTGAGAGAACTCAATGTTTTATATAGCTATTATAAGGGTGCATGCTTTGCATTTTGCATATTTAATTTAAAGAGTACTATAAAAACAATTTCAGTGTGATAATAAGTAAATATTATTCTTCAAAGGAATTAAATTCAATTTACATTAGTTGTGTTGATATTTTGATAATGTCTTTCTTAGCATTTGTGGTGGGATCTATTGTACTTATTTTCAAACCAATTTTCGAATCACCCGATTTTTACAAAAAAAAAAAAATCGCATCATACAAGGACGTAAAGATCTTACAAATAGAGAAAAATTGAGAAAATAACCTCGAATGATAAAATGCAATTACAATTCTTGAAAGTCTATTATTATTCAAAGGAAAGTTTCTCTCAAAAAATGAAATAAAAAAGAGGATAAAGTGCAACATATCTCTGTATAATTTCTACAAGTTCATAGAAATGCTGCAAAAACCATCTTTTTGCTCATGATTTCATTTAACCATGTGCATAAATTAATGCATTTGAACCTTCGAAGTAAGTTCACTAAGTTGTCATGCATTTTACACTGTCCTAGAGAAGCTAGAGAATAATATGGTAAATCAAGGACCGGCCGAAAAAGAAAAAGGAAAAAAAGCTTTAAAATGTGTAGTGCTTAGAAATTTGTTGATGAGAAAGAAAATGTATTATATATGAAATAATACTAAAAGAAAAAGATCATGCATGTTTAAAGATGTAAAAACTTAAGTATATTATTATATGTGGGAAAAATGGTATGTGTGTAATATTAAAGAGAGTGGAATCACCAAATTTATAACCTCGTTGAAGGTAGTGAACTCTAGCATGCATCTTCATTATCAAGAATATTCATGCAGAATTGAAGAAGAGTGAAAGGACTCAAGTTGGAGAAGGGGAGCACGTGCAAAGCTCATGAATATGTTTAGGAACAGCAAAGAGATTGCACGTGCCCTGCTTCTCCAGCACGAGCCACTCACTCGCACGATCACCAATCACCAATCACCTTGCATAACTGAAACTAAACTAATACTAGTACTAGTACAGTAGTACTATATGAAAGCTTCTTCAGTTTTGTTTTCACCACAAAATTAACTTTATGACAATGCAAGTTCAATAGCTACAAACCCCCTTTATATAGGGAGAAAGAAAAGAGAGTGTGAGAGAGTTAAATGGATGGAGTATTGGAATGACCAATCTTTTAAGGGCGCGTGCTATATTGCTGTCCTATCATCCTATGCTACATTGCTATGCATCATCATTTCCTTCGAATTAACATAATAACACTATCCAATAGAGTTAGGTTATCAAGGTAGCATTGGTAGTACTTGGTAGATGGTTGCCTAGGACTTGTGTCCTGTTCTTTTGACCTGAACTAAACTGAATGAATTGTAATCTTCTGAACTTAATTGAGCTGAAAAATTATGAAAGGGAACTAATTGAAATGAACTAAACTAATATTGTCAAGATGGCATAATAACTGAGAGTTTATGCCTATGCACTAGTAGAAAAATGACGATTTGCGTCTATCTATTTGCGTCGCATGCTTGTAGAGCTGACGCAAATGATTAGGAAGAGACCATTTGCATCGAACATAAGAAAACATGCGACGCAAACAACCACAACATATTAGTTGAAGGGTCATTTGCGTCGCATGATAATGGGAGAGTGACGCAAATGACGACCAAGATTTGCGTCGGATGTTTCAACAGTACGACGCAAATCGTTGGATCCCATGATTTGCGTCGCGTTGTAAGGTGATGCGACGCACATCTCTTCAGCTAAATGCGCATAACAACCTCTATCTGCGTCGCACTTCGATGGGACGCGACGCAAAACAAGTTGCTATCTGCGTCGGACCTTTGGCCATGTTCGACGCAAATGGTCTTGGCCCAGTTTTACTTTTCAAACGGCACATTAATTCGAAGCCCTAAAACATACTCACTCTCAAACTCCACTCTCACTCTCTCTCTCTCTCCTGCGATTGCGAACGACATTCCGGCGAATCTCTCAACCTCTCGCCAGCTACCGGCGCTTCTCCGGCGAATCACTCTCAACCTCTCGCCGGCGACATTCTCTCTCTTGGTTTTCGCGTGTCACTCCCATCCTCTCTCTCTCTCTGGGTTTTCGCTCGTCACTCATTCTCTCTCGCGGCTGCTCACTGCCGAAGGATTTCCACCGCCGACATTGACCGACGATATTCACCGGTGTCTCCTCGAACGACCACCTCTTCCCCCCGTCGCTCCGGTTTCTCTCACCCACGACCTCCTCTTACCGCGTCGCGCCGCACCCACCTACTGCTCGTGGCCCCTGCCGGTCGGCGGCCCAGTCGGTTTCTGTCACCAGAGCACTCTTTTCGCCGGCGCACTATCTCTCTCCGACGCAAATGGGCGCTTTGCATCCGACGCAAATCGTTAATTCTGTACTAGTGATGGAGTATGGACTGATATGTTTAAACCCATAAACTAATAGTTTATGCCTGTAAACTTATAGTTATGCCTATAAACTGATGCAAATCTTTTTATAAACTGATACAAAAATACCTTTACATTGATGATGAAGAATGTTTTTAAGTTGATGATATGAAAAGGCAAAAGCTAATGAAAATTTTATGCAAACTGATAAAATAATTATATGGATAAATTGGTAAATATATAGCTTAGTTTAAATTGATATGAACATACAAAATATTATAAATATAAACTTTTTGTTGTTAAAATTAGATTATTCTTTAATCATAAGAGATTGAGAATTGAGATGATGTGAGTCCTAATACAAGATGGAGAAAGCAATTTTTTACATTTTATGGCATTATCATAAATGGACTGACAAGAAGTCTTGAAGCTAGGTCTATAACTATTAATGCAAATTAAAAGTTAAGGGGATTATATATTGTTTTGGGTTTTTGACTAGCTTGCATGACAAAGGGATATGATATTTGATAGAGTATTTGAGTGTGTAGTGATCGAGTTGCATATTTGCGTGCTAAACACTCATATATCGACTTTAAATGCAAGAGATTTGCTGGAGACTATTACTACTACTACTACTTGTAGTGACTTAGTGAGTGTCAATTCAAATGTCCCAATTTTGTCCAATTTGTATGTCTTGCTTGCTGTTTGCATGACTCACCGCTAGATTTGACTTCAATTTGACATTTGTAATGGTACCTCTATGTTGTAGTTGTAGTTGTAGTTGTAGTTATAATGTACGTACTCCTTTCTTATTCTTAACGGTTCTACCCTAAGTCCCTACTCATTTTTATATCATTATTAATCATCGTCAAAAGACAATTTTAAATGTATATTACTCTTCAATGTTGCGGTTCTTTCATGGTATGTGTGGAGCATCAACAGATTTTCAAGATTCATAATTTGTTTGGACTGGGAGTAGAACAAAGTATTAAATGAATATGATTACTTAAATTATTTGTAGTTTATACTGAGGATCGAACCAAGATAAACTTATACTATGATCGGAGTCATATATATACTGTTAATAACGAGTTTTTAGAAGAGACTTGTTAAGTATACAAGTTCAACAAGTTATATATGGAAGTGAACTCGAAAACATGTGGTAGTTTTTGGATATGGTTACGTTATGGTGAAGCAACGTAGAAGCAAGACGAAATTAGCTTGCAAAACAATTGGAACAACACGTCAGGTTGTGGAAAAGCCGAAAAGGTAAGTAGTATATAGCATTTTTGGGAGGGGGCATAGGTAGTATAGTTTTAGCTTAATTAGGGAACGGTGGAAACGTTGCAAATATATAATGTTCTGTAACATAATGGTATGACTAAGAGTAAATTATTTTAGTGTTTCTTTAAGATAATATATTAAAACACAGTTGTATAAACTATAAAGACTTCCTTTTTTCGTGCAATACTTTATTTTTTTTTATTTTTTGACCATTAATATCTTCAATTATTTATTGGTATATATTATTTTTACAAAATTCGACAATTATAAAGATATATTTTGAGATATATCGAACATCTTACATTCTAGCTAGTTTTTTTCTAACTAATTGTCCAAATATTTAGATCAAAGTTTATAAATACTTTCTTTATTTTTAAAATGACCACTTTATGTGATTGATTTATTTTATATTGTCACCACTTGACAAATTCCGTCAAATAAATCGTCTATTTTCACACGTAATATTTTTTTCCTCATTGAATCCATTAATTGGTGGTAATTTAGAACATATAGAGTCACGTAAGGTGATTATTTAAGAAAAGGTGCTTAGAAGGTGGTTCTCTAGAAAAAGTCAACTGTATAAGGTAGTTAAATTTAAAAAGTAATATATATAATTCAAAAGTCAAAATAATGGAGCTAGAAAGAGGTGGTATATTTTAATATTTTTATCTTCTTGCAATATGAAGTACTATGATTTAATTAACTTTGCGTACTACCTTAGAAGCGTGCACCCACTAAAAAATAGTCATGGACATTTTCATGTATGCAATTACTTTTTCAAGGTCGTCAAATGTTTATGACAAATTTTGACTAATGGATAAAAAGTCATTAATGTATGGAAGTAAAAAAATTCGAGGGGAAACGATGTATGGCATTTGATCTTTGAAAGGGGGTCCAGGAGGTTGCGTGTGGAAGCAAAGATTTTGATCAATTTGGAGATGAGAGGAGCAACTGAACAAGAGGTGGATGATTATTGTTGTCGAGGAAGTTTGTGCTTCTTTTAGGCAAGGCAAGCTGAGTCCCTAGGTAGATTTGATTCCTCATCTTTGGTAGTCACAACTTCTCAAGTGTTGTTTGGCTTTCCTTTTCTTTTTTTTAGCCCCTTTGCTGTTTTCTTGGCACTCCTACGAAAATCTCCCTGACGTAAGACACTTAAAGTTTTCAAATTCGCCAGTTTAAGTCTCTAAGGGCATGTTTTATTCAACTTATTTTTGCTTTTATAAACTTATCTAAATTTATCGAAACTTATTTTTTCTGATAATGGTTGAAGATAAGGTGAACAAAACAGGCTCTAAGACTACAATTTTAGTTCATTGGTAAAGACTAAAAACAACCTGAATACACCTCAACCATCATGACTTGTTAGTTCAATATCCTCACTTGATAAGCTAAAATATGAGCCTCATACCTTTAATATACAAGGTAAGAGTCTTACCAATTAAGCCAAGTCTTACTTTATGGTTAATTACCCAATATTACATAATCTTATTAGTAATTATATTGAACTATACATGAGATACTTAGTGACCTGATTCGAATTATTACATTTTTCGTGCAACCTATACTTCTTTGGCTGATATAAAATTTTATGAGAAATAGAAGATCATAATAATTAGAGGAAAGTATAGTTGTTTAGCTCAAAAAATTAAAGTATCACAAAGGGAAGTAAGTACAACATTTTTCATGTAATATCTAATCATAATTATGTGATTAAAAAAATTAAGTTAACCTTTTCTTTTAGCGCTCTTTTTTTCTCTAAAGTTTTCCTTATTTACTGGATTGCCACCGGTATAAACATTTTATCCCAAACAAAGATAAAATACATAGTAGCAACTCCTTTGTCAATGGTTTATGGTTTATTGAGATTTTTTTTTTCTAAATGGTAAAAATCACGGAACGATGGAACATATATATTATATAGGTATATATATTAAACGATTATTTCACCAAATACCCCTGACAAATAAATTTATTCACCAAATACCCCCACTTTTTTCAAAATTCACCAGATACCCCTGACCTTTATAAAAATTCACCAAATACCCCTGACCTTTAAAAAAATTACCCAAAATGCCCTTAATGACTAACGGCGGTTAACTCCGTTAGTCATTAACCCTAATTAACCCTAAAAAACCCTAATTAACCCTAAAAACCCTAAAAAATCCTAAGTCAACTCAATTAACCTAAGTCAAGCCAACTCTCTCTCTCTCCCTAACCCACCCCCAACCCCACCACCCCCACCCACCCCTAGCTCCCCCCATAACCCACACCCCACCAACCCCTCCCCTTCCCATGAGCTCCCCCTCCCCCTTCCCCGGCCCGCGGCTCCCACGCAGCTCCCCCTTCCACGGCCCGCGGCTCCCACGCAGCAACCCCATCCCCTCCCACGCAAGCCCCCCCACGCGGCCACCGGCTCCCCCTCCCCCTCACCGATGATAATTGTAGACATGTTATTATATCAACCTTGTCGCTCGATATCGCCCGAGTTCGAAGAGGGGGGAGCGATTTTGCGGCGAGGAGGGGGAGCGATTTTGCGGCGGGGAGGGGGGGGGAGGCGCGAGATTCGAAGGGGTGGGGGAGGGGAGCGATTTTACGGCGAGGGAGGGGGAGGGGAGGCGCGGATTCGAGGGGGGGGGAGGGGAGGCGCGGGTTGTTAGGGGGGTGGTGGGGTGGGTTGTTGGGGGGGGGTGGGGCGGGGGTAAGCGGGGCGTGGGAGGTTGGGGTTGGGGGTCAGTGGGCCGGTGGGGTTGGGGTTGGGGGTGGGTTAGGGAGAGGGAGTTAGGTTAACTTAGGGCTAATTAGGTTAACTTAGGGCTAATTAGGTTGATTTAGGGCTAATTAGGTTGGCTAAATTTAATTAGGTTGACTTGAAGCAAAAATTGTAAATAAAACGGAGGGTAACGTCCGTCAACAAAAGCAGTATCTAGTGAATTTTTGTAAAGGTCAGGGGTATTTGGTGAATTTTGAAAAAAGTGGGGGTATTTGGTGAATAAATTTATTTGTCAAGGGTATTTGGTGAAAAAACCGTATATTAGATGAAGAAAAATACATTAGAAAATATCTTCTTAGACAATTATACATTTCTACTAAAGGCCCATACGACTATTTTTGGTGAGCCATCTTATCTACAAACAAGTTAGTGCAATTAGAGCCCGCTAGACCATTATACATTTCTACTAAAGGCCCAAACGATCATTTTTGATGAGTCATCTCACATACAAAAAGTTGGAGCAATTAGGCCCACTAAGGAATTGTTGCACCAATCCATGTCATCAACAAGAATATAAATGGAAGTTCTTTTACAGCCTGTTTAGTTCATTTTTAGCAAAGGAAATGAAGGGAAGAGAAAGGAAAAGAATGGAAGAAAAAGGAAAACAAACTTTAATTTCTCATGTTGGAGATTGTTAAACATCGCCCTAAAATTTCTTAAAATCACCCCAAAGCACAATTGAAAATACAATTTTACCCTTAACTTTCTCTTTCATTCTCACCATCACTAAACCCCCTCACTAGCCAACAACCACCACAATACACACAACCACCACCGAAACCACGCAAACCACCACCGAGGCCACGCACACCACCAACTAAACCACGCACAACCACCAACGAAACCAAAAAAAAATTTCCCTCCCTCCACCGCGGATTGTCCAGGCCATGACGTTTCCGCCATGGTGGAAACGCGTCAGTCGACAGCGTTTCCACCATGGTGGAAACGTCCCGTGTCGACGTTTTCACCATGGCGGAAACGTCATGGCCGGACGTTCCGCAGTGGAGGGGGGATTTTTTTTTTGGTTTCTGCGGCTTGCTTGTGGTGGTTGCAGGGGTTGGGGTGGGGGCTGGTGGGGGTGGAGGGAGGGTGGGATGAGGGCATGCTGGTGGGTGGTGGAGGGGGTGGTTGTAGGGATGGAGGTGGTGGTTTGGGAAAAGAAAAGAAAATAAAGGGAAGGGTAAAGTTGGAAATATTTGGTGGGACCAGGGTGGTTTTAAGAATCTTTAAGGCGATGTTTAGCATTCGAGCTCATGTTTGGTTTAAATTTTCTCTTTCCTCCAAAATTCCCCCACTTTTAGGAGGAAATAAAAGTGAAATTTTATTAAAGAGCTTTTCCTTCCATTTCCTTTCACTTAAATTTTTTTTTAACCAAACATTGAAAGATAACAAATTTCCTTGCACTTCCTTTCTTTTCCTTCCAAATTCCTTTTACCAAACAAGTTGCTATCAGCCTTTCATTTGGCTTGTTGATTTTAATTTCTTCATCTTCTTTGTTCTACTATCTGTCATCACCAGTTAATTATTCAACGTTGAGTGATACCTTCATAATGTAATTGTGGCAGGGCATTATGGTTGTCGTTTTGCAAGTAATATCAAACAGCTATTCTCACAACGCTAAGTGTAAGAGCGGCTTTGGAACAATCGACTATTTTGACTCGCTATTTACCAAACAGTAGAAAGAGCTGATTTAGAAAAGCAATTCACTAATTTTGTCAATCCTCTCTCTGGCTCTATCCATCAAAGAAGGCCAACAACTTAAGGGAAATTTCTTGAGTTACCTTTTGAGGTTTGACCTAATTCTTAAGTTACTCCTCCCATTTGAGAAATCCCTCATTGATCAACTTTGACAATTTTAAAAACATTGATCATAAAGATTATGTATCGTGAGAAATTTGATGTCTTGTGACAGTAATTTAATCATTACTTAATCTAAGCTGAACTATAAAGAGGAAAAGGTGGTTATAGTTTCTTTAAATTATGACAAACCATATAAGGGACTCAAGTATGTAACACTTGCCGGCCATTTTCTCCCTTATAATATTATTGTAGACTATAAAAATAGATCCTATGAAAAACGCTGATAAAATCCACGAGTTTATTGATTAACAGTAAAATGAAATGAACATTTTAGAGAGAAAATGTAGAGAGAGAAAAGAAGATTTCTTATTGATGTTATAATGAGAGAATGAAAACTATTACATCATTTCAAGTGAGAATCAGTTTATATAGTACTGATCAATACAATAAGGAAGCTAGAGAGTAACTAGCTCTATAACAGAATTGTAACAGAATTAAGCTGAGCTGGCACAAGGAGAAATAATCTCCTGTGGCTGCAGTACTACATTAAGGAGGGTCATATTCCTCAACAACCCCCCTCAAGCTAGGAAGGGATTGAGAATCAAGCATTCCTAGCTTAGAACTTAGCTTCAAATGTTGAGGAGAAGGCAAAGCCTTGGTGAAGAGATCTGCTAATTGCTCTTCAGTAGGCAAATAAGACAACTCTGCTATGAGCCCTTCCATAACCTTTTCTCTTGTAAAATGACAATCTAGTTCAATATGTTTGGTCCTCTCATGTAGGACTGGGTTCTTCCCAATGTGAATTGTTGATTGATTGTCACATAATAACTTAATAGGTTGTAATTTATCAACTCCAAGTTCCTATAATAGCCTAACAAGCCATGTAATTTCAGATGCTGCAGCTGCCATAGCTCTATATTCAGCCTCTGCTGAAGACTTTGACACTGTTGCTTATTTTTTAGATTTCTAGGATACTGGTGAGGACCCAAGTAGCATCACATATCCTGTGACTGAACGTCTATTATCTGGACAAGATGCCTAGTCTGAGTCTGAATATGCTCTGAGAGTGAGTTGAGATGTAGCAGTAAAAAGGATCCCTTGACCAACTGTGCCAGCAAGGTATCTCATGACATGATGTAAAGCTGTGTAATGATGAATTCTGGGCTAATGCATATATTGACTAAGTGTCTGCACAGCATAGGATAAATCTGGCCTTGTATGTGTGAGAAAGTTTAGTTTACCAACTAAGCTTCTATACAAAGCAGGATCAGAAAAGAAGTCCCCTGTGTCTGCTGCTAGCTTTAAGTGAACAGGAAGAGGTGTCTTAGCAAGCTTAGACAAATCCATATTGCATTCTTGCAACACTCTCTTTAGTGAACTTCTTCGAGTCATTATAATTCCCCGATGAATATGACTCACTTCCATTCCTAGGAAAAATGCATTGCCCCAAGTCTTTAATACTAAAGACTTCATGTAAATGTAGCTTCAAAGCTTGAATAGCAGCAGTATTTGTTCCAGTTAATATTATGTCATCTACATAAACACCAGCAATAATTCTGATTCATCTTTCTTGAGAAACAAGGAGTAGTCATTCATGGATTGACTAAATCCTTGATGTAAAAGCTCTGAAGTTAACCTTGCAAACCACTGTCTTGAAGCCTGTTCTAGGCCATATAGTGATTTTATTAGTTTGCATACAAGGTTTTGAGGGTTGGGAATGCCTTCAGGCATTTTCATGTAAATCTCTTCTGAGAGATCACCATGCAAAAATGCATTGTTGATGTCCAACTGAAATAAAACCCAGTTTTTGCTAGCTGCTATTGCAAGGATGCACCTTACTGTGGACAATTTAATCACAGGGGAGAAAGTTTCCTCAAAGTCTACCCCATATTGCTGTGTAAAGCCTTTAGCTACTAGTCTTGCCTTCAATCTTTCTACAGTACCATATGCTTTTAACTTCACCTTATACACCCACTTACACCCAATTGCTTTCTTACCTAGGTAGAGTAGTAAGCTCCCAAGTGCCATTGACTTCCAATGCATCTACTTCCTTTTTCATGGCTTCTATCCAACCTGGATGTTGAGAAGCTTCTAAGTAATTTGCAGGTTCAGTGACATTAGAAGTAGTAACAATGGCAGCCTGTAAAGAGGTAGGAAGTTCATGAAATTTAACAACATTGCACCAATGAGAAGAGAAGGAAGGAGCTGCAACATAGTCTTTGAACCATGTTGGTTGTTTGTGTATTCTAGTAGATTGTCTAAGAGTAGGGGAGGAGTAACATGAGTAGAAGGAGGAGAATTAGAAGTGTGAGATAAAGGAGAAGAATTTGTGGATGAAGAAACAGAAGAAGGGAAAGTTGGAGAAACAGAAGAAGAAGAGGGAATATTTGTAGAAGATGGAGGTGTGTCAAAAATAAAAAAGAGTCAGGTAGACTACAAGAAATATCAGGAGAGAAAGGTGTTTGTGATGGAAGAAAAATAGAAGGAAGAGATTGGGAAGGTGTATGAGAGTGTAGATAAGGTAGATGTTTTTCATGAAATGTAATGTCTCTGGTAATGAGGATTTTATGAGTTGCTAAATCCATTACTTTGTATGCTTTCTGATCAGGAGGGTATCCAAGAAAAATACAAGCAGTATCTCGAGGATCAAACTTACTTCTGTGAGTTTTGAGAGTAGAAACAAAGCACAGGCACCCAAAAACCCTTAGATGGCTCAAATCTGGTGTATGACCAAACACCTTTTCATAAGGTGTAGAAAACTGAATGGAACTGAGGGGCATTCTATTTATCAAATGTGTAGCTGCTAACAAGCACTCTCCCCAAAGAAATACAGGAACATGAGACTGAAATAGAAGAGCCCTGGCTGTTTCCAACAAGTGTCTATGCTTCCTCTCCACAACTTCATTCTGTTGTGGAGTATTAGTACATGTTTTTTGATGTTGTATACCATATTGTTGATAAAGTTTCAGCATAGAACCTTCGCAAAACTCCTTTGCACCATCTGATCTCACACATTTAAGTTTTACATTGAACTGTGTGTGAATGTAGGGAATGAAATTAGCAAGAATAGGCACAGCATCAGACTTAGCTTTCATAAGGAAGGTCCATGTATTTCTGGAAAAATCATCAACAACAGTCAAGAATTGATTATATCCATCATGTGTGACAACTTGATAAGGACCCCAAGTGTCAATGTGCAACATCTCAAAACAATAGCTAGTTTTGATTTCACTACTAGGAAAAGAAGACCTAGTTTGTCTAGCCTGTGGACACACATAGCAAATATCATCACAGGTACTAGAACTAGAAATATCATGGACAACATGATGTATTTTATTAAAAGGAAGATGGCCAAGTCTAAGATGCCAGAGCTTCAAAGCTTCACTGTCTGCAGTACAAGCTGTGCTTGAAGTTTTATTCTTCTGTACAACACTATAACCATCACCAGCAGCACAAAGTCCTAATTCCAACTTACCAAGAACTAGGGAATTCCTGTGAGAATGTCCCTGAATCAAGCAAGTATCATGAGTGAATACAATATCGCAATCAAGGTCTTAACATAGCTTGTGTGTGCTGATCAAATTGAATGTAAGACCAGGCACATGAAGAACATTGTTAAGTTCTATGCCATTTTGAAATTTAACCACTCCAATATGCTCTACAGTTGCTTGCTTTCCATCAACAATTGTAATAGTGTTGTGATGCTTAGGAAATGGTGCAAAAGAATCAAATAGTTCTAAGTTGGAGCATATATGATCAGTTGCCCCACTATTAATGATCCATTTAGCATTTAAGCATGATAATAAACATATACCTGCCATATGGACTGAGCTAGGAGTTGAATTCACAAGATTCTGTGAACTCATAGAGGAAGAAGTAGCATCAGGTCCAGAAGCAAGATGAGCAGCAGAATTTGCTTGTGAAGTGTTGTTAACAAATGTCATCATCTTTTGATACTGTTCTGTAGTGAGATGTGCTGGTTCAAAAACATCTCCTTGATCTGCATCATCATCATCTCCATAGACAATTGCTGCAATTCTTTTACCTTTACCACCTTTGAAGTTGGCAGGATAGCCAAGGATCCTAAAACATCTTTCAATGGAATGTCCATGTACTTTACAATGATCACAGTAATAAGATGGCCTTCTGTTATTGTAACCTCTACCACCACCAGAATTATAGGGAGGTTTAGACCAAGAACTATCAGAAGGAGGTCTATAAGGAGTATACTTGTATTGAGAAGGAGCTGGAGCTTCAAATTTCTTGTCCTCTACAGCAAAAGCCATAGCTGAAGTAGTGTGTTCTCCAGTAGAAGTGACACTCCTTTGCTTTTCTTTTTGAATCAATAGCCTATAGGCTAAGTAAACATTAGGTAATGGCTGCATCATTAAGATGTTAGTTCTGACATTTGCAAACTGTGTATCTAACTTCATAAGAAGTTGAACTAATCTCTCCTCTTGTTGCTGCTGTAGAATTTTCTGAGTGAGATTACAAGAACAACCATTACAGGTGCACACAGGAATAGGTTTTACACTATTGAGTTGATCCCAAACTCCTTGGATCTGAGTAAAAAATTCTGCTATTGGAGTAGTGGATCCTTGTGACAAACTATTAAGAGCTTGCTGAATAGAGTATAATTATGCACCAGAATTCTGAGAATATCGTTCCTCTAAGTCCTTCCAAATTTCTCTTGCAGTAGAGAAATAAATCACACTCCTAGCAATTATTGTATCAAGAGAATGTAGCAGATAAGATATGACCATAGAATTGCACCTCTCCCAAGCAGAGAATGCAGGATTATTTTCAGCAGGTTTAACCAAGGTTCCATCAATAAATCCAATTTTATTCTTGCAAGATAAAGCAATTCTAATATCTCTTTGCCATTCAGAGAAGTTATCACCAGCAAATTTTATAGAAACAAGAGAATTTGCGGGATTTTCTGATGGATGAATGAAATAAACGCTAGAAGGATTTTGTGTAAGAGAAACATTTGAATTAGAACCAGAATTTGAGTTTAAATTAGTTTCTGATATTTTGACAAAAAATCTATGATCAGAAAGAAGAAATGATCAAGAATTATGAAGTATTAGATGAATCAAAACACTGTTAATCAAAGAAATCAATAGATTTTCAATCAAAAAATTCAGCAGAAATCAATTTAGTAGAATCATAATTCAATTCAGAATCAATCAATCAACCAGAGAAACAATTCAGAATTTCAGCGGAATCAATGATTCAATTCAGAGAAGAAGAAATCAATTAACAAGAATCAATTCAGAGATAAGAAATCACACCAGAAATCGAGGAAAAAATAAGAACAACATTTCAGCAAAACCTCAAACAATTCGCTGATGAAGAAGAAGAAATCAGCAGCTATTTCTTCAATTTAAACCTCGAAAAATGTCGCAACAGGAGCTTAAAGCTCTGATACCATGATAAAATCCACGAGTTTATTGATTAACAGTAAAATGAAATGAACATTTTAGAGAGAAAATGTAGAGAGAGAAAATGTAGAGAGAGAAAAGAAGATTTCTTATTGATGTAATAATGACAGAATGAAAACTATTACATCATTTCAGGTGAGAATCAGTTTATATAGTACTGATCAATACAATAAGGAAGTTAGAGAGTAACTAGCTCTATAACAGAATTGTAACAGAATTAAGCTGAGCTGGCACAAGGAGAAATAATCTCTTGTGGCTGCAGTACTACATTAAGGAGGGTCATATTCCTCAACACCTAGCTAATTAATAAATTCACCATCTAGTTCATCTCTTGTGTCCAAATAATGGAATTCAATTGGGAGGAAAAAGAAAAGAAAAGGGAACTCAAAATACTTGCATTTGGATATAATATAGAAGTACAGAAGCTAAATCCTTCTTCCGTTTCTTTTTAAATGTAACAATTGGACTTTTCCACTATTTACACTTATCATTTTAACTAAGATTTGTGATTTGTACATAATGAAAAACATAGTCGAGTGAGATTTTATTAGATTCGTCTCGTGACCCACTTTCATAATATATAATTTATATAATTTTTACCTATATGTAATTATAGATATTTATGGTCAAAGTAATGTCTCGTTGTACATGAATGTAGAGATGACAATTATTCATGGGTGAGTGGATTATCCACTCACCCGCCCCGAATAAATGGGTGATCACCCGTGGTGAAGCGGGTGACTGACGGGCGATGGATGGATCGGGTGGTGGGTCGGTTTGGATATGGATGATATTTTTTGGATCCCATCACCCGTCCCATCCATCCATATATATATATATATATATATATATATATATATATATATATATATATATATATATATATATATATATATATATATATATATATATATATATATATATATATATATATATATATATATATATATATATATATAATATTAAAAAAAATAGTTTTTTTACTGACACGTGTCATTTAAGGTAATTAAAAAAATACTTAATTTTTTTAAGGGATATAAAAATACTTATAATTACTTTTCGGTGTGTAATAAGATTGATATTTTGTCACTTTATTGTTAATCTATGAGACTATTATTAATTTTTAATATATTAATTTCTTTAAAATTGTTAAGTCTAAAAATAGTTTTTGTTCCTAGTATCACCTGTTTCCCACACCGCTCCACCCGCCCCACCCGCGGATGAGATGGGTGGAGCGGATATGGCTGAAATTTTTGGCAAGTGATAGATGGTGTGGATAGAGTTTTGGGTCGCGGGTGATGGGGCGAATAGAGCTCCACCTGACCCATCTCCGATCCATTGCCATCCTTACATGAAAGTGAGTTTGTTGCATTTAAAAAGAAACGGATGAAATATATCAAAAGAATTATTTTCTTTAGTCTTTTAGTAAACCAAAGATCCTTCTTAAGTTGGAAAGTCCATACAAACTCACTCTTCTCTCCCCAAAGTCCGTACAAACTCACTCTTCTCTCCCCTTTCTTTCCTTCGCCTTCCCTCTCTTTCGGTTTCCTACCTTTCCTTCTAAGACTGTTATATATCCAAAAAAGTGACAATGTGACAATGTAACAATGTTCTAAATCTTCATGTAAAAGTATTTCCCACATGAAGCCTAATTTTCTTACCAAATCACAAATGTTAAGGTCAAGCAAGACAGTACAAGAACAAACTCTGCTGTTCGTTTTTCATTCATAACTCACAAGTCACAAAGTAACAAGTACAAAACTCTAAAAAGAGTGGAAGACTGTAAAAGCAAAAAAACATTATGGTAACATGGACACCACCCACCAGCATCAACACTCTATCACAAACTACCAAAACACTACGGGCCTATGCCGTATGTTACAAGGTAGCAAACCTTACATATCACATGAAAGCCCCACAAGAAACTCAAGAGCAGAAAAGCCCATACACTAAATACATAATATGATACATGAACAAGGGCAAAGGCCAAAGGCTGATATTAGTGAAGCCCGAAACGCCATCACTGAAGCTCTCTGAGTATGGGAGATTAGTCGAGCCTAGCTCGTTATTACCGCCTTAGATATCAGACATCCTAAGGAGGAGAAGAGCTTCCGGCTCTGCCATCGTTCGCTGCCTTCTCATTCGCATCTGACATAGATCTCCTCCGAAAGCTGAATGCTCCTGATCTGTTTCCTAACAAGCAATTTATATAACCATTCATTAAGCTAAGTATGTAGGTCTTTGTGATTAACCAACATAAATCAGATCCACTTAGAAAAAAAAGGGTACATTGCTAAAAGTAGCAGTATAACTAGAAAAGAGTTTCACATTGCTAGCTATAGCTTGTTAGTAACTGATTTCCACGGACCTTAACATTCAACACTATGTCCATTTCTTTACAAGTAGTTAATTAACCAGATCCATATGTTTCTTTTCAATTAATAGTCAGTCGATTCATCTTATACTAATAAGTTCCACACTCACAAGTCACAAGTCCTATCTACAACTCGTGTTCCTTATTACGTTTGACAAAAAAACCAAAAAGGGATGTATTTTTATCTTTTAAGGAAACTCAAAGATGTAAACCTCTCATATCTACACCTCGTGTTCCTTATTATGTTTGACAAAAAAACCCAAAAAGAGATGTATTTTTACCTTTTAAGGAAACTCAAAGTTGTAGACCTCTCAAATCAGCTAAGTCATAATTATTTATATTTTTTAGATTACTTTAAGTTTCGGGATCGAAAAACTGTGTTTTATAGCCTAAATGTACTTCCGAGAATGTTTCAATATATATTCCTCAATCTCCTTCCGAGCATGTCTCATTTCCTTCTAATTTCCTAAATCTACTTCCAAGCATGATTCATTCTATTTTGAGGTCGAATTAGGAAGGACATCCTCATAATGAGATGAATGACACTATTAGCTAACCCAATCATATACGTTCAGAGTAGTGAAAATTAATTACGTTGAAAGCACATTTAAGTAAGTAATGATCATGTCTACATCAAAGTTAGGTCTTTAGGATGACCGAACATTAATAAGTAATTAATTGGACATTATTAGTAACGTTATTGAGACAAATGCCGTATGAGAAGGGGTCTTAGAAAAGTAAATGATGAAAGTTACATCCTAATTCCTACCTAACTCACTTTGGACTATCTACCCCATACAAAGCACTTCTTATCAATCAGATTAATAAGCAGTGGAATATAAAGGCAAGAGGAAACGGCGAGAAATGATTCTTTTAAACTTATTTTTGTTTATCTAAACTTATTAGATTTTATCTGAACTTATTTTTTCTTATAATAACTGAAATTAAGGTGAGCAGATTAGACTTATAATCTCTATTAGACCTTATGATTTTGGTGGCCACCTAATTTTTTTTACTATTATAAAATTCAACGTTTATGGACTATATGAATATCGCAAGCATTTGAATCTAGTTAATTTATACACCATTGATCCTAAGACTATCTAATTAAAAAACATTATCTTATAGAAAAAGATAGGCCTTGTTCATGAATAGAGCTGAACTAAAACTATCGGAAGAAACTAGCTGAACTGAAACTATTCCGAAACAGGTCCTTACTCAACTAGAAAAACAAACCACGTCAAGTCATAATCATTACGGCCCCGTTCTTTTGGACTGAACTGAACTGCGAGAATCTGAAATGCAGAGAGTAACTGACTTAGAAATAAGTCCAAAAGAACAGGGCCTAAATCAACCACTATATAGTCTATTGCTAACTATTCTACTGAGTGAGTGAGTGAGTGAGCAGTTAAGCAACACTATGAGCACTATCCACTACCGAAATGTCAAAACTACCCTTTACAGAATTTTCCAGATCCCAACCTCACTCCTCCAACTTTAATGGAAAACAAACAAAAACCATGCACAACATACAAAAGGACATTCAAGTAAAATCACATACAAATAGGAGAGAGAAAACCAAAAAAACTCACCGGAAAACGGAGACACCGGTGGAGTAGTACCCGCAGGTGATGCCGGTGCAGATCCAGCTCCCTGATTATAACCCGGTGGCTTCACTATCATTATTTTTCTCGTCACTTTCATCTCCTCCTGATTATCAGCTCCTGATATTGCATCTCCACCGTACGATCTCCCACTATTTCCTCCCTCCATTTCTGCCTCCCAAAAAAAAAAAACATAATTAATAAAAGTACTATATAATACTTATTCAACTTATCAAACGGCTCTGTTCTTTTGAGCTAAACTGAACTGAAGTGAGCTGAGCTGAGCTGAACTAAAACTGTCGCCAAACGAAAAGGGCCTTAATTAAATTAGCTCCGAGATTAAATTTTATTTCATTTTGTTTTGTTTTGTTTTGTTTATGATTATGCATGTTGATATTTGGAGGAGGGAGAAAAGTTTCATAAATGCCGAAAGTACCCTTGGAAGGTGAAGGGCGAACGTTGAAAGTATTGAATTTCCGGAGACGTCCAAGGCCGGAATCGGGCTGAGGCCCAGCAACAGTATCATCCCATAGCTTCTCCAACAGGCCCATAATCGGCGTTTTTTTAAAAACGAAACGTTAGATTAGAAACGACGAAAAGAAACGTTAGATTAGAAACGACGAAACGAAACGTGGAGTGATGCTTCAGGTTTTACCGTTTTAGACGGTGGTAAAGCTCGGGATTCAAGAGAGAAAGAGTAATGGGAGGAGTTGTATTTAAAGAGTGTGAGAGAAGATCGTGGCCGTTGATTAGATGGTGACGTCAGGGAGATTAAGTGAATAAGATAAGGTTTGTAAACGTGGCAATGTAGAGAGGGATTGGTGGGGTTGTCACGTGAGTTAGGGACAATTTGTTGGAGTTGGAAAGACTGAATTGTCCCTTGATTTGTACGGGGTTGATGGTTAAAACTTTAAAAGGGTTTGATTTGTGGCTAATTCCGAAGGTTTGCCATTGTTCTGGTTTAGATTTTTGTGTTTAGTGCCGCCTTTGTTAATGGGAAGTAGATTAGTAGAGTAGTCGCTTTTGTTACCCTTGAACTTTTCAAGGGGTGTTAAGACTTAAGAGGAGAATAGAAGATGGTACGACAATTTCAGTGGAAAATTCGAGAAGTAGTCCTCTTTACGCTCTACATTCAGTTCTGTTCAATTCAGTTCAGTTTCTCTCAATTCAGTTCAATTCAATCTCCTTCTTTTTTTTTAGATAACTTGTTTTGACTTTTGACACTATACATGACTTTAACTATTTCTTGTGGTTTTACGTAAGAAAAAAATAATCTACTGTCATATTATTAGATTTGTCTCAATATATATTATCCAAATATCAATTTTTTTTTTTATCAACACTTGAAATTGCATCTATGTTATTAATGTTGAGTTATTACTTAAAATTTGGATGGGAGTCGCTATCTCATTACTATCTCGTCCCGTATCTAGTTTTTTCCTCCTTTTTTTTCAATATAATATTGCCTCCATCCCATAATATAGTGCTTGGAACATGAAATGATAAACAATTACTCCATCTGTTCCTCATTAATGTTTCTAGTTGGAATCTTGGCATTATTTAGAATAACATAGAATCATCTAAATTTTTCTCAATATATAAGAAAAAAAAAGTCATGTCGGGTCTTGTTTGATTCGTCTTAATTAATAATTTGATCATGTCAACTTTTTATAATTTTTACAAATACGTTATTACAGATATTTATATTTAAAGGATGTGCATTAACAAATGTGCAAGTGAAACTATGAACATAATAAAGAACGGAAGGAGTAACGTTGTCTGGAAAAACTAATTTTAGGAAAGATAATGAAGAATATTGGGTGAAAGAATATTAAATGTATAACTAATTCGACCCGGGCTGAAAAACAAAGAAAAATTAATTTTAATGAGCAAATAAATGATGGTGGCATAATTTTTTAAAACAAATCTAAAGAAAAGTATGGAATTAAAAAAAAACAATAACAACATATTAAGACACCCAAAAAGGAATACAAGCATTATATTATTGCACGGAGAAAGTATTACTTTTTCTAAAACTACATCCCAAAGGAACAAGCAGCCCTCTGAACGATAGAGGAAGTAATACACCCTTTTTCTTTTTAGCATATATATTTTAATGTGATCATCATTGGTGATTTATATTTGATGAAAAATACTAGTGATTTATATGTGATGAAAAATACAAGATGTGAGATGGTTAAATTTGCTCAACATATATTCAAAACATCAACTTATAAACTTATTTGTTGATGATAAAAAAAAATATCAATAACTAAAGATATACATTTGTAGATGTGAAAGTTGAATTGCGTAGTATGAAAGAAACAAAGTAAAACCTAAATTGCTATTGGTTAGCTAATTAGGTTTAATGTGAAAGGCAACTCCATGGACAAACCAATATCTAGAACATCATTTATACACTCCACTTGTTTGTTGTCTTTGTCCCCTTCTTCGTTCTATTATAAGCTATCAATAATTCACCCCTAAATAATAATCAAATCAGCACACTTCTGTCCATGTCCGCATGTCGACTGTCGTGGGAAGGGGGGCCGGACAAGGGGAATTAGGATCAAAATGAAAGAATACAAAGAGAGATTATTAGATGTTAGTACCTAGTTGAAAAGGGCGTTGCATATTATACGTGTCCCATAAAATATCTCAATCACAACAAAAATATTTTAGATTCTCTAAAACCTAGTTGTAAACGTCTAGATTGATCATCATCATACCGAAATACTAAACATCACCCTAAAACTTTTTAAAATCACCCATCCCACCAAACATTTCCAACTTTACCATTTCGTTTTTTTCTTTTCTTTTCCCAAACCACCACCTCGATTGCCACCACCCAGCTTTCAAAAATTTTTGGGGACATGGGGAAACGACTGGCCTAGACGTTCCCCCCATGGCCCGAACGTCAGACATTTCCCCCATGTCCCCAAAAAAATATTCGAATTTTTTACGAGGTGAGTGGTGGAGGAGGTGGCGGGTGGCAGGGGGAGGTAGGTTGTGGCGGGTAGTGGCAGGTGGTGGGTGGTGGAAAAAAGAGAAGGGGTAAAATAGTAAATTAAAAGTGGTCCCGAGGCGATTTTAAGAAATTTTGGGGCGATGTTTAACAATCTCCTCATCATATTCCCAGTGTCCTGAAGTACAATATAGTGTTTACTTCCTTTTATTCATGGAAAATAAAGAGAACGGAGGAAATAATAAGATTCTCTAAAAGTACTCCCTCCGTCCCTAAATAGTACTTTTGAGCGCAAGTATTAGAAAAATCGTGTGTATGACCTTAGTTGTATTAAATCATAATTAAATATAGAAGTTGATACACTTTTTATGAATTGTTTATTAAGGAGAGAGAATGTGGGCCATATGAGAAAATGGATAATATTATAAAAGTTGAAAGCAAAATAATATTTTAATTGGTGAACCCATACCAAATAAGGAAATGGAAAATCTATTTGGGACAAACATAAATGGAAAAATGAACACTCTATTTAGGGACGGAGGGAGTAATATTTAATGAAATACTATTTTAGTACTTTTGTCTTGAAAATACTTATTTATTATCTAGTTCCTTCAAAAAAAAATTCCTTAGAATGGTGTAAAGCAATAAATAAGGGCACACTAACTGAAAGAAATGTAAGGGCATTTCGGAAAATTTGCATAAAAATTAAGGATAATTTAGTCCAGACAAATTGATAAAATATAAAATAGGAACAACATTTTAGAGATACCCAAAAAGAATATAAGCATTATATTATGAGGACGGAGAAAATACTCTTTTAAAAATCAACTCCAATACATAATCCTAAAAGAAAAAAATCAAAATTTTGGTTTGGCTATAAATATCTCTTAGGATAACATTTTTGCCCAAAAAAAAGGATAGCATTTAAGTGTCTGATTCTGATCGAACCATATTAGCCAAGAAATAATTGATGCATGGAGTCCAAGGTCCACACATAAATAAGATAATACTTCTTGATATAAACATTCATGCCTTATTTCATTTCCCATAATTTCAATCTTAAAAACTTATTTTTAGGGCTATAATATGCCTGAAACACCTCATATCGTACGATATCAAAATGGTGCACTGCATTTGGAACTTCACTTCACACTTCACACTTCACACTTCACACTTCACAGGGGGTAGATGACACGTATAAATGTTCTTGTCCAGTGGTCCATCATCAAAACAGACCAAGTTTCATCAGAGGAAGGCAGGAAGCCATACCTGTGTCTTTTGTAATGTATAATGAGAACAATTTCCCCTCCATTATTTGGCCAAATTCTTATAATTTACTATTATCCGAATTGTTTATCCAAAGAAAATATGTTAGAAAAATCTGAATCAGTTTAACTAGTTCAGGTCCACCACTTGATCCATTATGCAGCTCTACTGGTCCTATACATTTCAATAGTTCAAACTCGACAACGAACACACATCGCATGTAGCGATAAAGAACCTCAATTCAATTATGTTTCTCTCTCGCAACATCCAAAATTGTCAATGCATGATTGAATCGGATTCCCGGACTTCATTACTGAGGATTGAAATGTGTTCTTTCCGAAAATCAGAGTAGAAGAGCTGCTAGAGACATTAGATCAAACTTCTAGTAACTTAAGAGTTAAGATTGTTCCTAAACACAGTACTGGTGCCCCAACATTAAAGTAATTTCACACCAGCTTCTCTCATAGAATCAATTACTGCTTTAATCTTACCATGATACTTCTGTTCTCTCTTTATGAAAATGGAAACAGCGGGAATGTTCTTACTCAGCAAGCGCTCACCAAGAATTTTCCCGATTTTTGCAGCAGCTGCAACATCCCGTGTGATGCCCATGGTTGGTCTCAAGGTCTTTTCCTGTGAGCTTGCAGAAGCAGCTACTGTGGCAGTTGGAGAGTGGATGACTTGAGCATGAACATATTTGTTTGTAAAGTGCATCTTAAGCACATATGGCTTCAGAAACTCGGTAATTCTTGGAGCTCTAATCGGGGGTGGGATCACCATCTTGTCCTGCAATGACTTAAGCAATTTATTACCAGGATGAAAGTTACAGTCTCTAAACTTTCTAGGGATTGAAATTTGAAAAGAAGATATCCAACGAAAAGCAAATCCAAGTAAAATTAATGAAGCTATAACATACAGTAATTAGCCTACATAATGCAGAAACTTCAATCATTATCGACTCTCAACGTTTCTATCCAGTACTATGCATCACCTAATATGACTTAAACTGAAGTCAATATATAATAGAACTGCGAACATCAGGTAATTTATGGCAGCCACATACCTTGTTGGTTTTTACATCCAACATCCAAAAGTTGCAATTTTTAGCATTTGTATCAGATCCAACAATTATCCGATATCACATCTTGATTGTAAGAAAAATTAGCAGCAAAACATTAAAAACGTCCAATATTACAAAAGGATTTTACTAATACAGCAGGACCGAACACTCTACATTAGCCATTATAGCTTGGAGTCTTCATCTTATAAATCCAAGCAAAACATCATTTTACAACTTTGAACCAAATTCAACAGCTTTACATCATAACATATGATAGCCTCAACCACCTCTCATGGCTCTAAAGTCCAGGCTATAGATATATTCATGAATGATGAATCCAACCCAATTCCTAACAAGTAACACCTAAAACCCCAAGAACACATATTAGAAATTTGCAGTCTTTTTAACCAAACTCTGAAAGTGAAACACTCTGAGAGTGAGAGACACAGATAATGTGAGACAAGGGAAACATATGAAAGTGGGTTCTAGCAACATGCAAAAGCAAGACTTCTAATGTTGGAGAAAGATACAGAAAGGGCTCCCAAATCTTGATTATGAAAGGAGTTTTCAGTAGGTTATCAACTTAAATTTACCCCCAAAAAATTTAAAAACACTATTGTTTTATTCCAGGCTCTTCAATCTTCATAACTAGCAAGCTATCCAATCAGGATAAGCAGGTTAGATTTCAGAAGTCCGAGATATCAAATACCCAATATCAAGAAATCAGTACACGAATAGTTTTTCAGAATCTCTGATAATGCAGTAGAGGCCTATGCTCCTGGGATAATGTTGGAACTCTCTAGTACTTCTACTATTTCACTAGCATGTTTTACTTCCCAGACTTATTATGCTAATCAGTAAGCAATTGTAATGACTACGAATAATCCGGTACATTTCCATTCAAATAATGAACAGCCTTCCATTCAAATAGTAGTTATACCTATAGTCCTATACTATTGAATAAAAAGGCTAACATCATAACAAGTTCCAGTAACCAAGAAATAATTCCATCTTGTACGCAAGTTGAACTCGATCTTCAATTGACGAACTTGCAAGCTCAAGCTCAACTTGGCTCGAAAACTCCCGAAGTCAGAAATGTGAAGCTCCACTGAAACTCAAAATTAAGACTCAATTTGAATAGAAATAAGGAACAGAATCATATATTTCTCCCACAAGTTTTGATATTCATCAAACATTATCACCACTTCACCAGGATGACATATATATTCTCAACTCATAATATTTCTTTGTAATTCGATATTGGTCCAATCTACAACCTAGATTAGAGAACAAGGAAAACGGATATTTCACTAACATATGTTTCCCATAGATAATATAGTACAAAAAAATTAAAATCAGTTCTTCCTTGAATATAATTGGTACTTTGTTAGACATTGACATTAAACTCAGATTACAAGTGTACCAAAAAAAACTAAGTTCTTGCTCATATATGTGGAAGATCCACATATTTATTACCTTCAAATTTGTTGGAAGATCAAGCAATCGATCTTTGTCGAAAAAGATTAATTTCCTCGCAATCAGTTTCTGTCAATCTTCGTATTTGTTCCGTAAAATGGGGGAAGATAACTTGATGATGAGAATCGAAATTCGTGTGTGAGAAGTCGTTAAGTTTTTTGATGGCAAGCTGAAATGGATGAATCTAGAGATAGGAAAATTGTTGTCAATTTGTAATTGAGGGTTAGGGTTCGTGTTTTGATCTTCTTTTCATTTCTTTATGTAATTATGTTATTACTCTTCATCTTATCTATTTATTTTATTTTTGGGGGTAAAGAGAGCACAAAGGCAATTGATGTACAAGAGATTTGATCTTAGGTCTTGGAGACCTGGACGCCACCTCCCAATAATTCAAATGCTACTTTGGTAATTGGTACTGATGTCTAGTTAGGGTTAGGAGAAAAGTGTTTATTATAAGGATTATAAGTGTGTGAGAAATGGAATAAAATTCTATTGATAACCCTACCAAGTACCATGACTATAATATCATAACTTGTATGATTTGGACCATTTATTTTTCCTTCAGTCTGCACCAATTCTATACATTGAATTTGTATTAAACTAAAATAAAATTTATATATTAAGACATTCACAATATAAAAATATGTAAAGTAATTATTCTGCAACTGCTCACATGATGATCGGTGTTGGAGTATAACATCTTTATTATTATTTCAAATTGCTTGAAAATCAAGAAAGATGCATCTATCTTAATATATTAAAAGGCGTTATTAAGAAAGGTTATGTGCCACATGGCACTCTCCTCTAAGGTTCTAATGCAAATGCTCTATTTTCATGTCAAACCCCTCAATTAAAAAAATAACGTTGAGTAATTACAAAGTATCAAACACGTGACCTTTGAAATGAAAAGTGAGAGCTTAACCATAAATCCAACATAACATCATTATTTATTATTTCAAAATAAAATATGATAAGGTCTTGTAATTATGTCTCTTAAAATATGATAAGGTCTTGTAATTATGTCTCGTTAAAAGACTTACACAAGCAATTAGATACCTAACACATTTATGGTAATAACAATAGGCTATTGTAGATATAAACGGTTACTCCAATTCCTTGTAGAAAGTTAAGTTATTGCATTCATTTCCAAACTTTTAAGGGTGTGTTATTCAAATTATTATAACGTGGATTTTTCCTCATTAGACAATAAATTACAAAAATAAACAACCCGGGGCATCGCCTGGGACATTCACTAGTTGATTAATCAAAATCAGTGTGGTTATAAGGACCTACATCTAGTCAAGTCACCTTTTTATGAATTATCAATTAATTTAAAATTTCAAGTCTAGTAAACTAATAGAGCATGATCCTTTTTTGTTGAAGAAGTTATACAAAGAAAAAAAAAAGATATACATGTGTCACATGTGCAAAACAAATTATGAAACTATTGCAAGAAATTGAGGGAAGACACAGTTGGGACATGAACATATAAAGGAGAAAGTGAGGAAAGAGAAGTGAAGCCATTCCTTAGGGTTGAAGATGAAATAGGAAAAATTTATGTATCGATGTTGACTTGATGTAACAATTCGTTTTTTTCATGGAAGGTACCTTTTTGTCTTGGGATGTTTGTAAGGTCAACAAGATCAATGGACAAGTTTAGTCAATAAATATACAAGATTAAAATTTAAGTAAGTAATTATAGTAGCTACAATTTATTGTAGCCACTAAAAAACCTTGGCAAGTTGATTTAGGGAACAAAAATGAGTCATGTTTAGTCATTATAAGCATGCACAACTTTACAAGGTTCAAATGTTACTCGCAAATTGCTTGTTGTAGTCACAACTATGTGCTGTGATTGAAGCACAACAATGCCTCCCAAAATTCGCGCCACTCGCAAACACTAATGCGCTTCACACTAGAAGCTAGCGCACCATGCACGCCCTCGGGGATCAAAACAACACTATTCAGATTTCAATACACGCCTATTTACAATTTTTGCAACCTCTTGTAATCTTTATCTTAAAAAACCTATGGGATTTTGCAAAATTTTGTAGAATATTTTAAATCCTTTAGAATTTTGACTTAGTCAAACATCTAAACCTTACTTAAAAAGTTGTAAGTTTCGTAACAAGTTATTGACCACTATAAACTTCTAAATAACCTTAGAAACCTACTTTACCAAACGTCGTTTTTCACTTTTATGAACCGTGACTTAGTCAAACCTCCAAATATTATTTAGAAAGTTGCTGCCAAACACTTACATAAGTTGTCCCTTTTTTATCCTCTATGATTTTCTAGTGTAAAATGTGGGTAATACACAAAATTAAATAAGACAATCTCATATGCTGTTTGTTAATATCCAATTCAAATTGCTATCTAACAATACCATATTAATAGTATCATAAAACTTTCTAATGATATTGTATAACATTATCACCGTACTAAAATGTGTATCAATGGAACGCTCTAGTGGTACCACTAGAGCGTTCCGATGCAAAGTTACTAATTTGTCTTAGATAGTTAGATGGAGTCTCAAAATAGAGATTAGGGACTATCCTAATTCCTAATCCGAAGTTTTCGCCTTCTCAGTAGTCACTACCTTCTCTCGACGTCCATTAGACATTACTCCAGATCGGTCTCGGAAAAGACAACTCCAAAAACAAAACTTCTTTTTTCCCATAAATAAAAACACAGAAAAAAAAGTCCACTTAGAGAAAATTAAAATTAACATGTCTCCCCAAAATTGACGATTGTTTGTTTTCGTCGAAGTAAAAAATGAAGCAAGATCACTCCTTTTATTTTCTGCTGCTACTCCTCTTCAATCTCCTTCTTCAATCCTTCTCTGGTATTTTCTTTCTTTCTTCCGTAATTATTTTAATTTTTATATAATATTTTTTTGATGAGGGTGGTATTTTTCTTTCCTTATTTTTCAGGATGATTTTTTAATATGGGTATTACTGGTTTTTGGTCAACAATATTGAAATTAGCTGATTATTTATCATGGTATTGTAATTAGGTAAATAAATACTCTAGTTACAACTAAAAAGATTAGATATTTGAGTAATTTCACTAGGTTTCAATTGTTTTGATGAGATTGCTGAAGTGTATGTTTGATGGGAAGTTAAGTTTTTGCTGAATAATAATGAATTTACGCACCAGAGATTATTATGATTTCTGCTATCCTCATAATCAGAATGGCAAGGTGTAGGATCTTTTTTTTTTCCCAATTATCTAGCTTTTTGATGGAGAAATAGCTGTTTTTGAACTTGGTTATAGGGTTAGTTGAATATAGGCTCACTATTATTGCAAAGATTAGGCTGCATATCAAACTGGGGACGGGGCTGCTTTAGAGGCATTGGGGTTATTGCAAAACTGAGGCTGTATATCTGGTAGGGCGGAGCTTCGTGAGAGGCATTGGGGTTATGTTGTTCTTGCCAGTGTAAAATTGTAATCAAAATGCTGTTTACAAAGAATATGTTGTGTCTTGTGCCTTGCTCTTCTTCTCTTCCAATCGATGTTTATTTTTTTTTCGTATGTGTGTACTTTTGCATTCTTGGTGTGTGTGTGTGTGTGCTGGTTCTTATTTTAGTCAATTGAAGCAAGGATGACGGAATGTTACTATGGATCTCCGAAGTATGTAATTAGGATTTGTTCTGGATTTTTCTTGTGCCTCACGTTGGCAATATGGTATCTCGATGACATTCCTTATCTGCTGTTTACCAATAAGACTAACTCGCTTTAGAAGTAATTGCATTTAAGCATTGTAGATCTTTCGTGGAACTAAGAAACATAAATTTGTTTTGTTGTACTCTTCTTTTCAGATTAAAAGGTGTACTGATTCAATAAACGAAGTCATAACTAAAGCCATGCCTTGTATGACTATGTGGATAGAATAGCTTATATGGTTTTGGATAATGAAGTGTGTCCTTCAGACAAGATTATAGTTGTTAAACTTTAAACTGCATTTAAGCTCTAGTTGCAAGTTCTTTTTGCAGAAATTAGTAATCCATTATTGTGGTTTTTGTACTAATTGATCTAGCCATTGTAATGTAGAAAAATCAAATGGGGTCTGTGTTTCTCCCGGAGGTCGTTTTCGCCCATTCTTATCAGAAGGGAAACCTCCTAGAAGCACTAGAGATTTGACCCTGTGCAGGATGTATAAAAGAAATACCTGCTGTGATGTGTCACATACACATTCTGCTTTGCTGTCTATAAGGAAATTGGCGTCAACAGGAGAAGCAAACCAAGAGTGCTTGCACTTATGGGAGGTACTGGAGTGCTCTCTTTGTGACCCAGATGTTGGTGTTAAGCCTGGCCCTCCGCTGATATGTGCCTCTTTTTGTGAAAGAGTTTTTAGAGCTTGTGCTGATGCATATTTCTCTATGGATGCTATAAATCAGGTTCGTTCCTTCTCTAGATTTATTGATTATAGAAAGAAACAATAGGTAGTCATAGAAAAAAAAACTTTAATAGGCTTCTTACTTTTATGGATACAAGGTTTGGACAAATTCCTTCCGTGGAGAATCATAGAAAAATATTGAGGGGGGCAAAGTTTGAACGTTTGACCTCTTGTCCAATATAAGAATACTTAACCACTATTCCACAACCTTCTTAACCAAAGGTATTAAAATCGTGATTCAAATCTTAAAATCTTACGATTTTACGATTCAAAATATGGTAGACGATTCGATTCACGATTCTAGACGATTCTATACATTTCTGTTGACTAGCGAAAACCTCGTAAATTTAAATCATGCTAACAAAGAAAATAATAGATATATATTGTTAGTTATTGTCAATATAGTGGGTAAACAACTATTTTTTCCAATTTTTAGGTCTTTTAACTTATAATTTTAGCATATTCAATGAAGATTGAGTGCAATATCTTGATTATACGTGTTTGTAGAATCTTACGATTCTACGATTCGATTTTACGTTTCGATTCTAAATGTCGTTTCCGATTCAAACTAGAATCTCGATTTTAACAACATTGTTCTTAACACATGTTTTGGATGACACAAATTAAATATTATAGTAGTATAAGTTAAGACAATTTTGGGTCCGGGCCTCAACAAAGATTTACCCCTGTACTCCTCACAATTACTTTGACAAAGATATAGCTTGTTTATGCGTATTACATTGTTTAAGTGACAGATTTGCAGAGCATATTATGATTATATTCAAGAGCTTCTTGAAGTTTCCTGATTAGGCATTGTGTTTCAGGTTCTTGCACCCTGTGGAGTAGGAGACTTTGTATGTGGTAGGGCCTCTGAGTGGCTCTATAATGGTACAGAACTTTGCCGTGCAGCAGGTTTTTCTGTTAAACCAATAAGAGATGCAGGACTTAGCGTTGAGGGAACATCTTGCTACGGTGGGCAAGCAAGTCTAGATTCCATTGCAGATTCATGGAAGAGATCGCAAACCAGCACCTCTCCGAACAATGTGCACAATGGGTTGCTAGAAGATTTCCAGCAGTGGGTGACAGAAATACCATTCGCGGAACGAGTTTCTTGGGCAGTGGGAGGGTTGGTACTTACTGTCGGCCTCTTTTTTTATGAGGTTGGTCCATTTTCTTCTCACATTCAATAAGTGCCTTTTTCCATAGCTAACTTTCTTCATTTAATTTTTTTCCTTTCCTTTTTCTTGACATGTGATCTGATCTTTATTCTGGTAAGTTCATATTGAGATTAGATGCTTTCATGTGCATTACTTCCAAAGACCGTTCATTTCCTTGATAGAAGTGGATCTATTCTTGAAACTGATCATCATTTGATGATGCTAACTGTTCATGTTTACTCGTGCTTGTGTGCCCGTGTGTCTCTTTTGAACATCTAATGTGCCTATGTTCTCAAGAGCGGTAAAGGAAAAAAAGTATCCTCAATTTCAGCTAATCTTATGTGACGTACAACAAAAAAAGGAAAAAAGGAAAGAAAAAGTAGCTAACTGGACAAAATCTAGCATGTTTTTGTGCGGGGTTTACAGTGCCAACCTGTTTGTTTTACTTTGACATCTTTCTAATAATTATAAGAGAAGATATTATCTCTTCACTAAGTCTGTGTTGTATGGTTGGCGTGATCTTTGTAATAGATATAGCACATTTGTAGCTTTTGGTGAGAATTAATAAGTATGTACTGTTCCTATACTTCTTTAGTAGCTTTTGCTCTCCTCCTGGCTCCTACTTAATTTCAAAAATATGCGTCACATCTATTCTGGTGATTGGAATGCATCATTTTTGTCCTTTGGCTTTGCTGGTGATGTCAAGTTATTAGTTTGACAAGAAGACATTTAAATACCTAGCTGCAGCCCTTTATCTTAATTGGAAAATTTTGGAATTAGACTAGCAAAGAGTTGAAGCATTTAATAAGTCAAAAATCCTGCTATTTGACAAACTTTTCATAAGTATCAGTTCCTTTTTATTTTCTAATTTACTGCATTATTCTAAATGTCTTGCACAATTATTTTCACATCATTTATGTTTCTTTGAGGCTTTAAACACAGAACATGTATATAATGATATTTGTGGGCTATGCTAGACCACTCTGATGAACCTGCATGTTTAAGCTGTTCTGATGTGCATATATATGAATATGAAGATATTGTGTATGTATTGCTTGTCTAATCTTACTTTTGTACCCTAAAGAAGCAGACATGCATGCTTCTAATTTTTGTTTAGTAATAAAAAGTTAGTTGATTATAGGATGTAGAATTTCTCATATGAAGTTCTACTTAATTTACTCGCTCCATCTAGAACATCCAAGATGTTTTTTTCAACCAAACCACCCCATAGTTTTCCCCTTCCTAAGAACTTCCCCTTCCCTTTTGTTTTTCATGTCAACCAAATAAGCACTTAACCTGTTGTTAAGGCCTTAGCCCTTAAGCCGTGGAAACTCTTGTGAGTTCCTGTAAACTTTATCGTCATGAGTCGTTCCTGTAAACACTTGCTATTTATGCTAGCTTTGTTCTTTTGCCATTGTTTATCTGCTGTTTCTCCAATATGCTTAATGTGGTTATACATTTTGCATGAACTGCAGTAAGAGGAAGAGCTACCGCCAACGACAGATGCATGCTGCAATTATACGCGCTGCTAGGATTAGGCAAATGGACTCCAAAGCAGGCCAAAGACCATCGACCACTCAGGGTATTGGGAAGGCTGCTGTAAGATAAAATTGACATCTAGATTTCAATCTCCAATCCCCTCTCCCCCGCCTTGTTAGATAGTATTATTGATTTATACTCATATTTTTGTAATCCTCAGATTTTTCCTCTTTCTTTTGGCTACTTGTGTGGTTCACAACATAGAATATATCACATGAAAATTTTGTTTGCGCAATTTTATCATCTTTCTTTCACTAATGTTTTCAAGACTTAATACTAATGTAAATTTGGGCGCCGTATGGACAATGTAGTATAGAGAAGTTACGAGTTAACATTGAGGAGTGTGATTTTAACTGAAGTCAAATAACTTTATTGATGAAACTTGATTTTTTTTTTCTCCACTGATTTTAACTATGTTGAAATATGTTATTGATGGAAGGCTGGAAGCTGGATTTTTATCGATCAAGACGAGCATTACTAATTAAAATATTTTTGGCTGATTTTGTTTGTGTTATATTTTTTTTAGGAAGAAAGTTGCATCTGTTTATTGATTAAACCTGATTTTTAAAGATCAAACCTACTTTCTAATGATGAAAACTATTTTCCGCTTCAAACTTTGCATACTATTATTACTTTGTTTGCATTGTTTTTTATTTGGTTCAACTTTTTTGATCCACTACCCAAAAGTCATACTTTTAGCCATCGTCAAACTTAGCAAACGTAAACGTGCGAACGAACAGCCGAACAGGCAACCTCCAATTCTGGTGCATGCACCTAGCTGCAATTTTATCCTTTGTCACCTAGCTGCAATCTCATCCTTTGTGCTCCTCACATTTCAAACCGGCGAAGTGATGATTTAGCCCCTTAGGTTTACTCAAAAGTGAGTTTAGGCCCCTCAAGTTAAACTTGTGGTGAATAACCCCACAATTTCACCCAAATGTGAGATTACACACTTATTAGTATATCCAACCAATTTTTTCTTTACTAAAGTTTTTTTTTCATTTATGATGATTTAAAATATCTTGAATACATAAATTATACATATTGAGGCCCTGTTCTTTTGGACTTATTTTCAGCAAAAATAAGTAAAAATAAGTTCAGTTCAGCAAAAATAAGTTCAGTTCATCAAAAATAAGTTCAGTTCAGCAAAAATAAGTTTAGT